>ML661896.1:7709850-8309850 GCA_007570785.1 Antilocapra americana | reverse complement strand
GACTCCAAGCCCCCTCCCCTTAGCGCCCCTTCATCCTCTACCCACCTTGCAGGACAAATGGCTTTTGCAAACATAAACCGGAGCGACCCTCTCTTCCTCTAAACTGCTGTGGCTCCCCAGTGCCCTCAAGACATCTGAATTCTCCCTGCTCCCTCCACGGACCCCTCACTCACTCTGACCTCACAGGCCTGTTTGTCCCGAGAGAGCTATGGGGCAGATTAAGTTCCTTAACCCTCGTCCAAACGTAGGGCCAGGCCCAAAGCCCCGCCAGTGCTCAGAAGACCTGCAATGGCTTCCTCCTCGAATAGGCCGGCTCGGTCCTATCGCCGGCCTTGCGCGCTCGCCGCGCCCGCCATCCGGACGCTCTTCTCCAGACACTCCGCGGCCGGTCGGCAAGACCTTCGGTCAGCAGCGGACCGTGAACTGTCGGAGCCGCCTGCCGGGCCTCCCCGAGCAATTTGTCCCCATTCGCGCCCTTCTGGCCGGGGAGCCGGGAAGGGGCGGCATGAATGGCGGCCAGCCTGGGTCCCCGGCCAGCGCCCGGACCGGCTCGGCACGAGAATCAGACCCGCGCCGAGATGGAATGAATGGGTCAGGGCGGCCAGAGCTTCGGGCGGACGGGGCTGGAGGGATCGCGATGGCCGGGGCGCGACGGCGGCCGGCAGGAGGCGCAGGCGGGCGGCGGCGGGAGGCGAGGAGCCGGCGGGAGGGGGCGCGAGCGAAACGCGGCGGCGGCGGCGCGCGCGCCCAGCCCACCCCCCGCGCCCGCCACCGCGCGGACAATAAACAGCCGCGCGCGGGGAGATGCCCGCGCCGGTGCCGCCGCCCCCGCGCCGCGCAGCCCCGGCCGCCTGGCCTTAGCCCGCCGGCCCTCCCCGCGCGCCCTCGCCGCCGGCCTCGCGGACCCACTGATCTCGGCGGGGAGATGGAGTGAGTAGCGCACTCGCGCCAGGGGCGCCCCGGAGGCTGAGGCCCCGATTCTCGCCCCCACAGCGCTGGCGGGGAGGTGGCGAGGGACTCCCGGGACCCCCGCTCAGCTAGGGAAGGACTCGGGCTGGGCCGTGCCCGCCCCAGGCCTCCCCCTCGACCCGGCCCCGGCGGCCCACGGGCTCACGAGGACTCTGACGGCGGCGGCTGGGGGCGACCCGGGACGCGTGAGCGTGTGGGGAGGGGACGCACTGTGCCTCCGCCCTCGTGCCCCGGGCGGGCTGCGGCCCTCGTGTTCCTGGGGCGGCGGGGCGACCCCTCCCCACTGCACCGCCGGGCCTGGAGCTCGCTTCCCACCCCCGGCCTGCGCTCGCTGCGCCCTGTGCCCTGGACGCGCACCGGCCGGTCCTCCATCGCCTGGCTGCCCTCCCCAAGAGCCTCAAGTGCTGTCCGGTGCCCCTGCTAAGGCGGGGGTCTAGCCGCCCGATTTCCTGGCTCCTAGTGGGCTTGCTCCAGGCTTCCGGGTCTGGCTTGTGTGTGAGCCCAGAGGTCCCTGTGCTTTCCAACAGCGGAGCTTGGGTCCCCTCCCTTCCTGGGGAAAGTATCTCTGAGGTGGGGCCCCTAATGATGTAGCGGAGAATCTGCTAGCCGGGGGTTCGGGTAGGAGTGGATGAGTGGGCTGTGTGCTGGGACTTGGATGAAGGACTGCGGGGCAGCGGGGGCCCTGCACCAGCAGGTGCCCAGCGTGCGTGCCTGGTCATTTACGGCGCGGGTCCTCTGTTCCTGGTGTCAGGGCATCCCCCAAGCCCCTACTCCCACAGGTGGGCGCAGGGACGCTGTAGGGTGTGTTTACATGGGTAGGGACTGGGAAGGTGGTGTCTGGTGTCCTGCAGCCCCCCTGCCCTATGCAGGGGCCAGCGACTGCCCCACTCTGAGCCATATCCCCACCCTGCCCCGGGGCCCAGACTTGGAGGTCCAGCCAGCCCACCCGGCTGGCTCCTCTGCCCTTCCCACTGGGTGTGTTTTCCAAGCCTGCAACTTTCCTCTGGGGATTCACCCGTGACCCACCACACCCTCAGCTGGGTGGGAGCTGCTGCCTCCTATCCCCTCCTTCCCAGCAAGGCGACACCCTATGTCCTCTGCTTTTGAAAACCCAGACAAAGGCCCGGCCTGGCTCGGGAGCCCAGCCAGGGGCTCAGGGGAACAGGGGCCCAGACCTGTCTGCTATGTTCCCCTTACTTGTTTATCTGCTGTGCTCCCAGGGGCCCAAGGGAGCCTCTGGGCCTCCAGACAGCAGGCCCTGGGCAGGGTGTGGCCTTGAGGAGGGGGCTGCCTGGGGAAGGAGGCGTGAAGACGGAGGAAACGCCCACCCAGAGCAGAGGAATGAGATGAGATATTCAGGATGGACCCCATTGTTTCCTTTCCCGCCACCCCGTTCATTCTCCATGGGTTTACAGAGGCCCAGAGATGGGCAGTCGCTGCCCCAGGGCCACAGAGCACACAGAGGGCTCCTGGGTGCTGGCCGCCCTGACCCCAGGCCTTCTTGGTCACAGTCAGATGTGGTGCCTGTGTCTCCCCATTAGGTGGATCCCTGGTTTTTCTGGGTGCAGGTGTGGGACGGGACTTGGCATTAACTGCCTGAGTAGCTGTGCAAGGAAGCCGGTCCTTGCACGCTGGAGTTGACGATGGGTGGGGAGGGGCTTCATCTGCTCCCCACATAAACACCTGCCCTGCCCTCTGTCCTTTTTTATGGGAGCACAGCCCCCGCCAGGGCGCAATCATTCACCTCCCTCCGTTTGCATGGATTCTGCCATTATAGGAGATGGTGATGCTGGAAACTTTCTTTTAAAAAGACCTTTAGGATTTGACAGATTTTCACCATTTTAAGAGAACGAAAGAATTTTTGAGAACGAAAGAATTCTTACCAGCCAGTGGGGGCGATAGGTAGTACTCTAAAGGTGGGACAAGGGTGGGGCCTGGAACTGGGGGACAGGGAGCTGGGTGCATCCTGTCATGGGAGGGTCTGCTGGTGGCCCCAGGGGAGAGGCTGCTCCTCTGGCCCCTTAGCTGGGAGCAGCCGTCTTAGATGTCCACATCCTCTCTGGTGAGCATGAGGATCCGGCCTCGTATGGGGCAGGAAAGCAGAGTTGGGTCAGGACTCATCAGGTCCCTTCTCATCCTGAGGCTTGAACAGTTTCAGGGAGATTGGCTCAATCGGGTGCTAACTGCATCTTTAACGCTCCTTCTACACGTGCTGGTCTCCCTCTCTAATGAGAAGCAAAACCAGTGTCTAGTGATAATGGAACTTAATAACAAGTTTTAATTTTCATATTATCTTTTTTTAACGTTTTACTCTGATGGTTTTGGCACTGGCTTCTGGTTTTCTCAGCCTTGATAACATTTCCTTTGAAAACAAAGGGGTTGGATTTAAACAGCGAGTGGATTCGAAGGGAAGAACATGACGACAATCTTAGACGTGGTGGCAGGAAGACAGGAAAGTGGCCTAAGAGGTGCAGATGTGACATTTACTTGACAATTATTGAGTGCTTGCTGTGTACTGGGTCCCTTTCTGAATGCTTTGTTCCGTGGACACACTTGGTCCTGTGAGGTGGGGAAACTGAGGCACAGAGAGGTGACGACATGCCCGAGGCCACACAGCTGGAAGGGGCTGATGCTGGCATTTGCTCTTGGGAATTCTGGTGCTGGGGAGGGGGGCTGAGGAAGAGCCTTTGCACCTTGTCCAGGAGCTGTGGACTGGTGGTTCTAGGTATCCAGACATCAGTTTTTCAGCCTGCGTGGCTGATTGGGTCGCACAGAGGTGGCCTTTGTTGTGGTCTGGTCTCCCATAGGCCATCTACCCTTGATCTACTGCCAGGGAACCCTCTATGGCTGCTGACTTGGGAGCGGGGCATGGAGAGGGTTTCCTCACCCACCATGGGGTCTTGGTCAGGCTGCCCCCTTCTCTGAACCTCACTTTTCTCATCTGGTGAATGGAGCATCCTGGGCGGTCCCAGCCCCATGGGGAGGCCCATCTTCAGAAGCTTCAGGTTTTGATGCAGGAAAACGAGTTGACTTTCTTAAAAAAACATGTTATCACCTTTCCGCAAGTCTATGACCCTACTGCCTCCATCCTTTCTCTACCCAGGAAGCCTGGCATCTGCTTTTTTGGGGGTGGTTTGTTGGTTTGTTTTTGGCCACACCATGTGGCTTGCAGGATCATAGTTTCCCAACCAAGGATCGAACCTGGGCCTTAGCAGTAAAAGCACCGAGTTCTAAGCACTGAACTGCCAGGGAAGTCTCTCATCTGGTCATTTAAGAAACACTTCCTGCTGGCCACCGTAGCCCTGTGCAGGATCAGAGGGGTCTGGGGGAGCCTGTGGAGGGTCTTCTTTGAGGTGTGGGAAAGGTATCCTGGTCCGTTCTATTATGGACTTTTTTTTGTAAAAGATACTTGAAAGTTTTCCCAGGCAGGCAGAAGGGTGCAGCAGGTAGAAAGACTGGTCTGTGCAAAGGACCAGAGGTGGGAAAGTGTAGGGAGAAGAGAGCGTTCTTTGGTTTGTGCTCTTGGAGCCAGGTCCTCCTGGGCTTACAGTGCCCATCTAGGGAGCCATGGGGAGCCATGGGTGGTGTCTGAGCAGAAGAGGAGAGAGGTGCTGACCCAGGCACCAGAAAGAGGCTGTGGTGGCCAAGGGGCCAGAGCAGAGGGAGCAAGGAGAAGCAGCTCAGGACTCAGCCTGGACAGGCCACTGGGGGTAGCTGGCAGAGAAATGCCAGAGCTGGGGGACGAGTGGCAGGACCCCATCATGTCTGGGTGGGCATGGACCCGACTTCAGAACTCTGTGATGGTCAGAGCTGCCTACAGAGATGGGGGCTTGGTCAGGGTGAGACAGCCCAGTACCTGGACATGCTGGAAGGCTAGGGGGCATCAAGACCATGTTTCAGAGGGTTTCTGTGGAGTACAAGATGGCAGAGGGGAAGTTGTGATGTTGAGGAGTGGAGATCTGGGCTGCGGTTTCTGTCTCCTGCCTGTAGGTTTCAACTAGGAGCTCAGGGCAAGTCAGAACCATCCCTGGGACAGCCTGGATGGGGCCAGGTATTGGTAGAAGCCTGATCCAGGCCCCGAGATGGGAAGACAGGTGAGGACAAGAGTGAGTGCAGGCCTGGGAGCCCAGCCTGGGTGAGTGGGGGCGTGGGTGGGGGGCCAGTAAGGCTTGGTGGGGGCTTCTAATAACAGCTGTCAGGGAATGGGCAGGCGATGACCAGATCAGGTTGTGTTCAGATCCTGCTAATCCTGAAGTGCCTCAGAGCAGGGCTGGCAGGACCTTATGATGTCCCTGGGGTGGCTGCCTCACCCCCCAATATGGCCCTTGGTGAGACAGTCAGCATCTCTGCTGTATCTATGTGTATATTTATTCTTACCAGCTTGTTTGAGATCATTCACACACCACACAATGCACCTGTTTAAAGTGGCTCAGTGGTTTTCAGTCCATGCATAGAGTCCACTCAGTGATTTTCAGTACATGCACAGAGTTGTACAGCCATCACCTCTAATTCCAGAACATTCTATCAACCCCCCAAAACCTCATTCCCACCAGCACTCACTCCCCACCCCATCCCCCAAACCCTGGCAACCACTAATTCCCTGTTTGTGGATCGGCCTGTTCTGGACATTTCCCATGAGTGGAATCACTCCTTCTGTGTCTGCTTCTCTCACTGAGCAACGTGTCCTCAGGGTCCATCCACCTGGTAGTGAGCATCAGGGCTTCACCACTTTTCAGGGCTGACTGATGCTCCCATGTATGGAAGGTCTACCTTGTGTTTATCCATCATCCGTTGGTGGGCATTTAGGTTGTTCCTGTATTAATTTGTAAGTCACTTTGGAAATGAAAGAACTCTAGCACACATGCTCACCCAGTGGACATTTATTGAGTGCCTGCTGTATACTGGGGACATGGCAGGGACAAAAAAAGACAGTTACTGTCCTTGTGGAGAAATCAACAAAATAAGTAAAATCATTAGGTTTTCTGGATAATAAAGGCTGGGGGGTGGGGTTTGGAGATGCTGGAGTTAATTAGGGTCAGAGGAGGCCGGAGTAGGGATGGGACATCTGAAGATAGGCCCCAGGAGTGGTGAGCCTCTTGGAGACCTGGCAGAGGTGCCCCAGGCCTGGACACAGTCCATGCAAGGCCCTGAGGTGGGATCACATCTGGAATGTTTGAGGCACTGAAAGTGGAGTGAGGGGTGGGGAGGGATGCAGGTCTCTGGGGCTGGTCCCTGCAGAGGCATTTGCCAGAAGCCAGAGGAGGTGCAGCCCTGAGGGTGGGCGGGCATTCATGCCCTGCTGCCCTGTTCTATTGTGAGGGCCCCGGGCAGGGTCCAGCTCCCCTGCCCCCTATCCCAGGTTAATAGGCAACAGTTTTTCTTTCTTTCCTGGGTCTGTGTCCTGCTGCAACCTCCATCTCCACCTTGGTGGTGATGTCTCTCTGCCTGGAAACTTCTGGAAAGCCCTCAAGGGCTGTCCACCTCACCAGTGACACATCAGTGGTCCTAGGGGCTCACCTTGCTGAGGGCTGAAGGGCTTCGAGAAGAATTCCTTCCTGATGAGGGGAAGAGACCCAGGAAGGCTCCCTGAAAGAGGCAGCTATGTCTGAGTTGAGATTGGAGGTGAAGGAGAGAAAGGGGAAGGGTGAGGGGCAAACAGGGGCTTGAGTGGCTGCTGAGGCTGAGGTTCATTCAGGGTGATGGAACTGTGGGCGGATCTGTAGCAAGGAAGGTGTTGGCCCTTAGGAGGGGCCAGGGCTGGGGCTGGGAACTGGCCTCCCTAACTCCATCCCCCACTCAATGTGGGGAGAGGCCGCTGGGCTCCCCTCAACCCCGCCCAACCCCTCGCCCCCGCGTGACTCTGCCTCCACCCCACCACCACCCATGGCCAAGGTTGTTGTCAGCTGTTTCCTTTCAGTTAGCACAGGAATGTTCCAGAGCTGGGCTCTGTGCCTGCCTGGACAGGGACCCCCTCATTCTGGCTGTAGCTGCCAGGCATGGGCTCTGGAAGGACAAGTGTGACCCCCACCCCCCACTCCCACCTCCCACACTGGACCCTCCTGCCCCCTGGGTGACCTTGGGCCGGTTGCGTAACCTCTCTGGACCTTTGAAAAATAAGCGCCTGCAAAGCTGAGGCCTCTGCTGGGCTTGCTGGGTTCGGGTCTCATTAGCTCATCTCCTGGACCACGATTATCTCACGCGCTCGCAGCCGACGCCCTCGCACACAAGGCCGCCCACAAGGCCGCTGGAGCCCAGAATCTGCTCCAAGCCGTAAAAATAATCGCGCGGGACCAGACGCCTGCGCGTGCTGACCGTGGGCGTCCTGGCCTAGGGCTTGTCCCTCCTCAGCAGCTGCAAGCTGTGGCCCGTAGCCTAGCGCAGCCAGTGGAGGCTCAGAGACGCAAATGACTTGCCCCGGGTCACACAGCCAGAGGGGAGCAGCTCCCTAAAGCCTCCGCCCAAACTCAGCTTCTCCGCCCAGTGTGTAAAGCAAACATTTTTCGATCCGGCCTCTGCTTTCCTCATTGAGCCCAAGCGAGCTTCTCAGGCGTCCCACTGACCACCCCCACCGCAGCCAAGCCAGCGAGACCCTGCGCCTGTCTGGGTGCAGATCTCACTTCACCCTTTAGATCCTTCATTGATAAAACGGCCATAATTATCCCACGTGCCTCACAGGATCTTCGGGAGATCGGACGCTTAGCTCCCCTCAGACTCAGTTTTCTCTCGGTAGAGTCCGGCTGAGACCCGCCCCGCGGAATAGGGTTCCTATTCTATTCCTGATTTGTTAGGGAGTTCCAGCCTCCTGTTATGTTTTGTTTTTCGGATTTATGATGCCGAGCCTTATCTTGGCTTGACCTTGGCTGCATCGTGCCAAGGGCGGGTTCAAACCCTTCCCGGATAGAAGCCCTTCCTTGAGTGGATCCCCTATCACCAGACCCGGAAGCCCTTCTCCTGCCCCGGGGGTGGGACAGACCCAGTTACCCATCTGGGTCCCACCCGGTGCTGGCAACCCCTGAAGCCCCGGGGCAGGCAGACCCTCAGCCCCTTAGCGCCGGGCTGGGGGTGGGAGATGCTCGGCTCCGGCCCCACCCCTGAGCGCCCGCGGGCCTCTGCGTTGCCATGGGGATGGCGCGGTTGCCAGGACGACCGCCTCCCGTGGGCCCAGCCATCCATCACCCGCGGCGGCTGCGCCCAGGGGCTGGATAGGGTGGGGCGGCTCAGGCGACCCCAGGCCTGGGGAGGGGCACCTGAGCGGGGCAAACTGCCTGCGCCCCTGGGGCTGAGACAGGAGAGGGAGGGATGGAAATTCTCTCCCTGTGCCTGCGCCTCTCCTCACTGTGCCCGTCTGAACTTCCCCTGCCCTGGCTTAGCCCTGCAGGGAGACTGGCCGCCCCAGTAAAGACACTGCCCGCCTTGTCTCCAGCTTGGCGAGCTGGCCTCATAGCCACTTCTGTGTCCCTGTGTCCAGCCTCAATGGCCACCTACCTGCCCCCACCTCAGGGTGGGGACCCAGCATTAGGCAGCTTGGTCCCCCTGCCCTCTGTGGCCCTGTTTGCATTGGGGTCTCAGCTGCTATGCCCACCTCTTGCAACTCTGCCTCCTGCCTGAGTGGGCCCCTGGAGGCTGAACTAGAGCTGTATGGAAAAGGGAAGGCCTGTGGTACAGCCTGGGGCTGAGCAGCTGTGGTTTGAATCTCAGTTCTGCCACTTTGTAGCTATGTGACTTTGGACAAGTTACTCAGCCTCTCTGGGCCTCAGTTTCCAGCTATATGAAGTACATAGCAGGCAGAGGGAACATCAAGTGTAAAGGCCCTGAGCTAAGAATGAACTTGGTGCAGGGCAGGCACCACAGGAGGTCCTGGTAGCTGGAACAGAGTTAGCACAAGCGGGAGGGAGAACAGAGGTCAGGCACCAGGGCAGGGGAGAGGGTGGGGGCTGGGCTATGCCAGGGGCTGGGCTTTCAAAGGGTGATGGGAGCCAGGGGACTTGAGAGCAGGAGGATGATGGGTTTGGATTCTCATTTTGAGAAGTAGCTTCTGGTTGTGAGCTGTCAGGGTTCAGGGAGGTGGCAGGTGATGGTAGAAGTTTGGGCTGGGCTGGAGAGTGTGGGGTTTGCAAGAACTGAGAGGATGGGCCTGTGTTGGAGAGCACGGCACGTCACCCTGTCTGTATCACACGAGGTGATGGGGCAGACCCAGAAATCCTGCTGGTTTGGCCCTTCAGGAAGGGCATCCGAGCCAGACAGCTGGACCAAACCTTTCTTGAACTCCACCCAGTTGAATGCAGCCTCCTTGAGGAAGGAGAAGGGAAGCTGCAGGGGTGCAGCTGGTGTGCTAGGCCCCTGGGAGGCACAGGGGGGCAGGTGCTGCCTCACAGGAAGGGAGGAGCTGGGTGGGGTCACCTGGCCGGGACATGGGAGCCAGATGACTTCACAGGTCTCAGCATGGCCAGGAAACTAGACCCGAGTGAGGCAGGTGACCCGGGCACTGCTGCCCTGGGATGGGTGTCCACCAAGCAGCTACAGAGTGTGTGTGTGTGCATACGCACTCACACAGGGGCTTGGGTTGGGGTAGACCTGGCACACTGTTTCCCTTCTTTTTTTTTTTTTTTTTTTTTTTACTGTTTCCCTTCTAAACCCCAGGTTGGGGGGTGATATAGCAGGAGGGCCCAGATCTGGGGTGTGCAAATGGGGAAATGAAGGCCAGAGGGGCAGAGAGTGTGGAGGCCTTGGGGTGGCTCTGGGCCCTGAGTCAAGGCTTGGGGTGGGCCGGGTCCAAAGCACGGTCTGTAATTTCAGTGCCTGTGACAATAAAGGGGTCAGTGCAGATGTTGGGGGAGTATTGGGGAGAGTGGAACAGGTCGGGGGGGTCTGGCTCCCACTGCTGGGCTCTCCCCTATGAGATGAGGCCTCCTGTCAGTCAGTCCCTCCCAGAGTCGCCCTGTGGTTTATCAGGGGTTTGAGGTAGATGGTCTTGAAGCCCCCCACTCAGGCTGAGGACCCTCCACCCCCTGGAAGCTCAAGGTTACCCTGAGGAGGAGATGTTCAGGGCATCATTTGTCTGACCATTTCACTCTGCACCTACTGTGTGCAGCTTCCAGAGATGGGAGACCTGGAAGGAAGGGGGCAGGTTCTGAAAGCTCCTCGCCCCTCCACCCCAGGTAGGGAGGGGGATGCAGGGGATCAAGGGGAGGGGCAGGGATGACCCGTCTTCCAGGTCCTGTGCCCTCTCTGAAGTCCCCAGATCCTCAACAGCATGAAGTCCTATCCCTTTAAGAGCATCTGGCAACACTGGCATTTATCTAGCTCCTACTACATACCAGCTTAAGGCTAAGACTGCACTGGGTGAGCTCTCAGAAAACATGGATGGGGGACTTCCCTGGCAGCCCAGAGATTAGGACTCTGTGCTGTCACTGCCGGGGCCAGCTTCAGTCTTTGGCTGGAGAGTTAAGATCCTGCAAACCTCATGCTGCAGCAAAAATAAAAAATGAAAGAAACAAGCAAAACATGGGTGAGATGAGGAAAGAATCTGGGGTTGGATTTAAGCTTTGCTACTTTTTTGCCACGTGTTCTTGGGAGGCTCACAGCTCTCTCTGAGCTGTTGGGGTCCTGGGAGACTCCAGGGACAGCCAGTGTGGGAGACACCAGAAATCCCAGAACAGCATTGAGGACTTGGCAGCCAAGGGGTGGGGGGGTGGAGCTGGAGGGTCCCTCTTCCTCCAAGTTTCCCTCCCAGATCTGGAGAAGGCTGAGGAAGGGGCTGTCTTTGTCAGTCTCTCAGTCTGGAAGAGACCCTCTACTCCAGGCTTCTATTCCCAGGGAACTTCTATGCATCCTTCAGAGCCCAGCTTCAATACCCTCCCCTTCCCAAGCCCTCCCTAGGTGTCTGGACTGGGCCTCACCTGTCCTGTCCCTTGTCCCTGCCCTGAGGAGGTGGCAGGAGGATTTGTGGGAGAATTAATGCAGGAATAAGCCTGCATGGGGACGAGGAGGGTCTCATGTGGCAGAAGGGAACTCGGGCTCACCCAGCAGGAAGACACAGGGTGGGAATTCGAACTAGATCTGCTGAAAGCAGTGTTGGGGGTCAACTCCCTATTTGATCTTTTCTGTCCTCCTAGGGTCCTGGCGGCAAAGACCTCATCTCAGCAGGAGCGGCTGCAGGCCATTGCAGTGAGTTGTTCTGGGTCGCAAGGATGGGGTGGGCATGGGGGGTAGATTGGGTGGATCCAGGGTCTCAGGTGCTCCCCACACCCAGCTTGGGGCTCAGGGACTCAGATCCCAGCGGTGTGGGACACTTCAGTGCCTGCTAGCATCTCCCCACAAAATTAGAACATTGAGAGCCCCTTAGTCTTCAGCATGTGGACCCTGGCCAAGAAGCTTCTCAGAGCCCCTGGGCAGCACCCCTGCAGTTGTGGGGGGCCAAGGCTGACGTGTGGAAGGAATTTGCCCTTGTGGCAAGGCTGGAGGAAGTTGGGGGGAGGCTGGTAGTCCTTCCTGGTGAAGGGACAAGGTGGGGGAGGGTGAGGAGACAGGCTGGGTGCAGGTGGGGGTGCAATGGGCCAAGTGGGTGCTGTTCACAGAACAAGCGGGACCCGCATGGGTGAAGTCTGGGTAGCTGTGGGGTCTCTGCGGCCCCAGCCCGCTCTTACTGTGTGTGGGGTCTGCAGGAGAAGCGGCGGAGGCAGGCAGAGATCGAGAACAGGCGCCGGCAGCTGGAGGACGACCGGCGGCAGCTGCAGCACCTGAAGGTCCGGGTGGAGCCTCAGCTGGGGCTGGTGGGGTGGAAGGGGGGCGGCATCCAGGGACCCCTGCCTCGGCCAGATCTGGGACTTAGGGGTGAGGAGCAGGAGGGCTGAGACGACCCCCACCCTGATTCCAGTCCCAACTCAGACCCTCACCTGACCCAGACCCTAGCCCTGACCCCGACTTTGACCTTGGTGCCCACTGCCCCAGTCCAAGGCACTGCGGGAACGCTGGCTGCTGGAGGGGACGCCATCTTCGGCCTCGGAGGGGGATGAAGACATGAGGAGACAGATGCAGGAGGACGAGCAAAAGGCGCGGCACCTGGAGGAGTCCATCTCCAGGTGGGGGGCTGCGAGCCTCTGGGCTGGGGAGTGATTGGGGGTGGGTGCTGCCCGCCTGACCCCTCCTTCTCCCAACCCCACAGCCACGCAGGGGTGATGGGTAAGCGGTCTGGGCCACGGAGGTCTCTGAGGACAGGTCTCTGAGGATGGAGATGCAGTCTCCCCAGGGGTTTCCTGGTGCCAGCCCAGCTGGTCTTCCCAGCGCTCCTGGAGCCACAGAGGCAGGAGGCACCGCAGCTGGCCTGCAGGAAGCTGGGGGAGGAGGCAGGCTGGGGAAAGTGACCATCCCCCTGGCCTGGGACAAAAGCACCGAGGAGTTTCCGAGCAGGCAGGCAGCTGGGCGGGGCGGGAGGCCCGGGCTCAGTTCCCCGGGCAGCGGGGTCAGGCGGAGGGAAGTGACAGCCAAAATTCCAATGTCCACTGGCCAGGGGAGGCTTGAAAGGCATGTGCTGCCTGTGGCACCCTGGCCTGCTGCCCTGTGGGGACCTCAGGATCCTGTCTGGGTGCATTTGGTTTGGAAGAAAGTGGGAGCAGCTTGGCTGGGGTCCCCTCCCTAGGCCTCAGTTCCCTGACCTGGGAGCATGTGCCCAGAGGAGGCAGGGCGGAGATGTGGCCTGGAGGGCCACTCAGGACTGAGCAGGCCGAGGGGCACTTGCAGGTGGGAAGGACAGTCAATGGGAATTACCAGTCCCTCGGGGTTGGATGAGGGGGGCTTCTGCTCAATCTATCCTGCTGGGTACAGCCCTGGGTAGGGGGTGGCAAGGAGGGCCTTGAGCCCCGCTGTGTGGCTGGCTTTCGGGGGGCCTTGGCTTTCTTCTCCTCAGGGTTACACGGTCCTTGGGTGGTTCCATAACCTGCATTTTGCCTGATCAGTGTCTTCACCTGGACACCTCCTCTGGGAAGCCCTCCAGGCTGACCCCAGCTGTGTCCAGTCTACTGAGCAGGGCTCACTTTGTTAGGGGGCTGCAAACTACCCACCTCCCCAGTCTGTACTGAGTCTTAAAGGAAAATATCTCCTATCTCCCTGGTCCTGAGTGCCGGCACCCCAAAGGTGTAGGCAGGTGATGCCTGGGGCAGGATTGAATATGCCAGCTTTGTTTTTACTGCTTTTATGAGCATCATTATCTCCTAAAACTTGGGAAGTGACATGGTTTTTCCAGTTTCCCTGGAGAGATAAAGCTTCCTGTAAAAATAAATGTATTTGAGTGGAAAAAGAAGAGTGTGTTGGAAGCGAACAGAGGAGTAAACAGTGACTCGGGCGGCACAGGGGTCTGGGGACCGGCCTGCCTGGGTTTGGGTCTCGGCTCTGCTGCTTACTTACCTCCATTTCCCCGCCGGGAGCGCGAAGGAGACCACCTCGCAGGGCCATTAGGAAATACGCGAGTCAAGAAAGCCCTCCTAGGACGCGCCTGGCGGTGCCGGGCTCCAGAAGTGTCCTGCAGGGTGGTCACCTCGTGCACACTCCCCAGGCTGGAGCAGGAGATCGAGGAGCTGGAGAACACGGATGCGCTGCCCACCGTCGCCGCCAGGGGGAGCCTGGCTGCCCAGAGCCCCGCCCCCGGCCCCGCCCAGAGCCCCGCCCCGGAAGACCAGAGGGCCGAGGTAGTGCCCAACTCTCAGCAGGTAAGAGGTTACCGGGGCGCCACCCTGCTGGCCAAGGTCCAGAAGCACCCATCGCCTCCGGGGCTGTGGCTGGGGGCGCCCCACATCCCAAATGCGTGCACACCACTCCTTGTTTGGCCTCCCTGGGCCTCAGTTTCCCCGCCAGACAGGGGCATCACGGGTGTTTAGTGAGTCAGTGAAAAACGAGCGCTTCATGGGTAGAGGGCCTTCCCCGAAGACCACCTGCTTGTCATCCTTACTACGTTCGCCAGCACAACGGGTATCACCTGTCTATCTGCATGCAGCCCTTTCAGGTGGAGCCACATCCCCATTTGATGAAAAAGATTGCTGCCCAGAGAGGTTAAGAGATTGGCTCAAGGCCACACAGCAGAGTAGTCTTTACTAGGCTCAGCTGTTAATTCTAAGCTGTGACGTGTATGCCAGGCTCAGATGAAACCAGACCCTGAGCTCGTGATTACCGCAGCATGTTAACCCAAATTCAGGAATCTGCTGACCACCTTTGTTGTCTTTAGGACTCAAGGGGCCTGTGGGGCACGCCTTCTCTCCCCCTACCTATCCCTGTTTCCCCCACCCCAGTGAGCTGCAGCCCATGGAGCATCCCTGCTGTGTGCCCTGCTGCTCCTATGATAATTTCAGTCTAGAGGCGACACACCCGTCCTCACTGCTTGCCCCAAGACTTGGTTGGGGCAGAACCGGAGGAGGTAGACCCAGACCTTGCCCTTCTTGAGCTGTTTCTAAGTGGGCACATGTGCATGTATCAATCAGCTGCAAACATAGGAAAGTGTTCCAACCTATCGTGGGGAAGCATAGGGCACTGTGGAGTTCCCAGTGAGGCGTCTGTTTCATGGGAGGGCTGGGCAGGTTTCCTGGAGGAGATGGGTTTTGAAGACTGAGTAAGAGTTCTCCAGGCACGGACTCAAGTTGAAAGGGGGCTTTCATTGAGGTTGATTGAGCACAGACTGAGTGCTGGCATGGCCTCTCCCCTCACAATACCTGCCTCCTGGCCCATCTCCTGGCCTGGTTAATGATATGGTAACCTGAGGGACAACCCGGGGTGGGGGCAGGGAGACACCTTTAGATCAGGTGGTCATGGGGGCTGAGCAAGCAGCCAGCCAAGCGGAAACCCGGAAAGGGCCTTCCAAGTGGAGGGACGCGGCTCACAGAAGAGCCAGGAGGCCCGGGAGGCAGGCCAGGGGTGGGAAGAGGCGGAAGAGGCCCCGGGGTCATCAGGAAGGGTTGGACTTTGTTCTGGGAGCATTGCGAGCCCCAGGAGGCTTCCGAGCAGGCAGCGTTTCTTGCTGTCACAGGCTAGGGAGGGGTGGGGGATGGGTCCAGAAGGAGACGGCCCCTCCACTGGGGTCACCGCTGAACCACGCCCCCCTCGGGCTTAGGCCTCTGCCGGTGGGACCTTGGGCGGTGGAAGGGGGCTCCAACACCCCTGACCCCTCCCCTTTCTTTCTTGCAGACCCCAGTGGGCACGCCCAAAGGTACGTCTTCGGGAAGGGGCGGGCAGGGCCCCGGCGCCCTCTGGTGGCCAGACAGGAGATGGCAGACATGGGAAGGGTGCCTTTAAGGTGGGGGTGTGAGTCGTTAAGTCGTGTGCGACTACTGGGGCCTAGTGGACTTTAACCTGCCAGGCTCCTCTGTTCATGGGATTTTCCAGGCAAGAATACTGGAATGAGTTGCCATTTCCAGGGCATCTTCCCGATCCAGGGATCGAATCCACTTCTCTTGTATTGGCAGATGGGTTCTTTCCAGGGAAGCCCCTTTAAGGTGTTATTGTTGCTGAAAAGTGATAATAAAATAGCTTAATGGCTCGCACTGTCATTGCGCTCAGTGAACCCAGACTCTGAGCTGGGCCCAGGGCCCCTCAACATCATTTCATCGAATTTTCACAAGCTCCATTGGTGGACTGATGCAGCACCTGCATTACAGATGAGGAAGTAGGTTTTGCAGGGGCATGTCTGCCTGAGGTCTTAGCCCATTGTGGGTTCATACTGTCCACCTGGAGTGCTTGGCCTTGGCCGGCCAGGCCCTGATTCCATGCCCACTTGCTCTGGGCTCCAGGGCGGGTGGGGGCATCAGTTTTCCCATCTGTGAAATGGGGTCAGTGAGGATGAGAAATCAAGATCCTGGTGGTCCTGGAGATTGTGCACCCCTTAAAAGGACAAAGAGGAATTCCCCTGGTGGTCCAGTGGTTAGAACTTAGTGCTTCTGCTGCTGGAGCCTGGGTTCAGTCTCTGGTCAGGGAACTAAGATCCTGCAAGACACTTGGCATGGTCATTAAAAAAAAGAAGGACAAGGGTCCCCCACACACAGATGTGGAAGCTGACATCCAGGAAACAAAGAAAAAAGCCCAGAGTTTGAATTCTGAGAGAGATTTTAGCCCCCACCTACAAATTACATGTATGTGATGTACACATTTATAAATACTTCACGTGTACACATGACGCTTCAGTATGTAAGCTATAATGGTTTATTAAAATTTCCTTAACACAAAGTTATATTTTAAAATATATATTCAGCATGTCTATTTCTGTGTGTAGAGCCTGGAAAGAATGCCACAAGCCAGGACTGGAGGTACGGTCAGAAGTGTCTCTGGCCTGATTTTTCAGGTGTTAATTATTCATGAGGAGAGTCTGTCTCCTCATCTTACTGTGGAATTAAAAATTAATAATTAAAAAAAAAATCCATGCAGGCCCCTCAGGGATTTTGTGAAAATCATTTGGACCAAGAGATGGGTCATGGACTGTGGGACTGAAACGTGTTTTTTTTTTGTGGGGAGTGATCCTATGTGTGTCTGGGTGTTCAGGGCATGCACACATGTGTAGAGAGGTCCAGGTGCATGCATGTGTTAGGGAGAAGGTCCAGGTATCTGGGCGAGTGTGTGGGAGGGTGGTCTAAGTGTTTGGGGGGTGTCCAGGTGCCTGGAGGGTGTCCATGTGTCTGGGTGAAGTCCCACATGTTGGAGGGTGGTTTATGTGATCTCCCCTCTGAATACATCTCTCTTCACTCTTTGCCCCACCCCCCCCCTCCACCGTGAGCAGAGAAGCAAATCTCCAACACCCCTCTGAGGACAGTCGACGGCTCCACCATGATGAAGGCAGGTGGGTTGGCCCCAGGTTGGGGTCCATGTCCAGCTGCTGTCCTGGGCTGAATGTCAGCCCTGTGGGGCCGGGTTGGGGGGCCAGGCCCAGTGCAGATGCAACTGTCAGCGTCACCGTGTGGGGTCTGTGGTTTTAGTGGGGAGTGGCTGGACCAAGGCCACAGCTCTGAGCCTGGGTGGGGCCGGGTGCCCCCTCTGCTTTGGCACACCCGTCACAAGCCAGCCCAGCTTCCCCGAGAAGACGGGCCCCCTCGCATGGCGGCTCTAACCTGATGCCCCCTCCTGGCTTCTATCTCCCTAACATTGCCACTTGCTCTGGGTCCTGGCAGGGGTGGGCACAGGCTCACACGCTCACTGCAAACTTTCCCTCCTCCACTGTCTTTGGGCTGCCTTGGGATAGGAAGTGAGCACCTCATTCTTGGAGGTAACCAAGCAGGGCAGAATTGGGATTAGTGCTCAGTGCTCAATAAGGTTGGGTTCAAATCCCTGCTTGATCACTTGACGGCTGGAACCTGATGGTGATGGGGATTGTAGTGACTTTGTGCCCAGAGTCCAGCACAAATCTAATCCTGAGAGTGACCGAAGTTATGACAAATAGCAGAACCTTGTGGCTGGTGATATTAGAGTAAGTTTGGAGGCACAAAACCAGAGAGGGGAGTGAAGACCAGGATGTAATGACACTCAAGGGAAGGCGAGGGTGGCAGAGGAAGCCTAGAGGAGGAGGGGGCACCCTCAGGGCCTCAGTGTCAGAGAAGTGGGCAGAAAGCTACAAAGCTACATGCCCCCAGCTGGTGACCTTGAGCAGTGCACAACCTGCCCAACTGTATGTCTGATGGTGGGCTGTTAGGCTGCATAGGGACGTGGTGATACCTAGCATTCTTCATTCATTCATTCAGTCTCCCAAGTGCTAGCTGAGCACCTGCTATGAGCCTGGCAAGAGGGTCGCAGCCCAGACAGCAGATGTTCTGATGCGGGTCAAGGCAGAACATAGGGAGCTGGAGGGGGGCACAATCTGAATCACAGGGCTCAGGGGAGGTCTAACTTAGGAGGTGACATCTGAGCAAGGATAAGGAAGTGAGGGAACAAGGCATGCAGACGGAGGGGCACTGCCAATGCAAAGGCCAAGTCTGGACCATGTCTGGACTGTGGGCACCGGTGGGTGACAGGGGCCGCGTGCTGGTTGGTGTGGAATGAGCTAGAGGAAGGGGCAGGAGGTGAGGGCGAGGAAGGGACGGGGGCACCTATGCCAGGTGTTGGGGTGCAGAGAGCTGGGGTTGGGTAGAGCAGGGGGCGTGCCCGCTCGCAACTCACAGGCGCCCTCTGGCGGCTTTATGGAGAACAGGTTGTGGGCGGAGGGGAATTGCGGGGGTCCCGGAGGGGTGATGATGGGGATATAGGGGGTGGGGGGAAGGTGAAAGGAAACGGTGGAGGATAGGGTGTACTGTGGGGGGGATAATGAGTGGGATGGTGAGAGATGAATGAAAGGGATAAAGGGGGTCATGGTGGGGCATGGTAGGGGATGCTATGAGGGACTCAGGAGATGGTGGTCTGGCTGAGGGATGGTG
This sequence comes from Antilocapra americana, assembly GCA_007570785.1. Taxonomy (NCBI): domain Eukaryota; kingdom Metazoa; phylum Chordata; class Mammalia; order Artiodactyla; family Antilocapridae; genus Antilocapra; species Antilocapra americana. The sequence goes on along the minus strand of ML661896.1, from coordinate 8,291,506 downwards.
TGGGGATGGGGTGAAGGGGACTGAGGGATAATGGGGGTGGATGCAACTCCCCCCAAGCAGGGGCTGTGGAGGACGAGCAGTGGGTAGGTTCTGGGAGTCTTGAAGGCAGCACCCCGGAATTTGCAGACGGACAGGTTGGGCGTGGTGGAGGTAGTAGGGTCGGTAAGAGAGGGAGGAGGGAGAACAAAGGTGTCCATGTGAGAAATGGGGAGACCCAAGAGGGGCAGGTAGGGGAGGAGTCTTGGGCGGGGTGAGTTGGGGCCCTCCATGGAGGGAGGAGGGCTGGGGCCCTGGGGAGCTCACTGCCAGGAGGCGTCTCCGTGTGGTGTTTGTGGTGACCTGTCTGCAGAACAGGGGCAAATGCTGGCCGTTGAATGTAATCTTCAGGGGTCGTAGCTCCATACACTTCCGGGGTACCATCCCGTCTCCATGGTGAAGGGATGTGAACGTTGACACATCAGTAGCGGCCTTAGAAGAAAGGTGCAGAGAACAAGCGTCTGGGACGCTGGGGGGCACAGGCTTGCTCACTTGCGTTTGAATCCTTTCTGGATTGGGCCAGGCACGCCCCCTACCTCCCTGGAACAGAGGCTTCGCAGTCAGGACTGGGCGGCCGGAGTGGCCCAGGAATTCAGACCCCACGCCTGTGGGTGCTGGGGAGCCAAAGAGGGATACTGAGCTGGGAGGAGGGCCGCGTCGAGGGCACCTGCTGCTTGGCTCTGCGCTGCCGGCTCCCCTCCCTGGCTTGGCTGCAGCCCGGCGGGGGGCACGTGGGCAGGTGGGCGGCGGCTTGACCCGTGCCTCTTGTGCCAGCCATGTACTCGGTGGAGATCACGGTGGAGAAGGACAAGGTGACGGGGGAGACCCGGGTGCTGTCCAGCACCACCGTGCTCCCCCGGGAGCTCCTCCCTCAGGGCATCAAGGTCTACGAGGACGAGACCAAAGGTACGCGCCCCTCCCCCGCCCTGCCAGGGCCCCGTGGCCAGTGCCCGGATGGGCTGGGGAGCCGAATCCTGGGTGAGGCCCACTCCATCCTGGGTGCTCCCACGCTAGAGGGCCGAGCCCTCCAACCCCATCTCACAGATGTTGTCCAGTCACTCAGTTGTGTCTGACTCTTTGCGAACCCATAGACTGCAGCACACCAGGCTTCCCTGTTCTTCACCATCTCCTGGAGTTTGCTCAAATTCTGCTCAAATATCCTTGCAGATAATTCACTTAAATAATTACTGTTGTGGTAAAGGCTATAGATGCCCCCCGCTTAGAGATTCAGAGGGGGCCAAGGAAAGGTCCAGCAGGGTGGGGAGGGATAGAGAAGGTAAGCAGCTGCACAGGGGCATCTGGTGTGCACACAGACCATGCAAAGGCTCTGGGGTGGGATTTGGTTCACAGGCTGGGGGTTGTGGAGGAGCCCGTGGAGTTGATGCGGAGTGAGGAGGTGGGGGAGGAGTGAGGGGGTGGGGGACAGTGAGCCTTGGCAGGGGTGGCAGGGGAGGGGAGGTTGGAGGGGCCTTGGAGCTGAGATCTGTTTTGGTTTTTAGGGTTCTCTGGCAGCTGGGAGGGGAGCAGCTGGAAATGGGAGGGGAGGGCAGCCTTGGGCGAAAGCTCCAAAGTCCCTCTCCCCGACCCTCATATAATTCACAGAATGTAAAATTCACTTTCTTTTTTAAAAAATCGAAGGAAAGCTTTCCTTAAAACTGTGAGATCCATCAGTATTTAGACAACCATCTCATAATGGTCTTGGCATATAAACTTTTGTTCATTTTTGGCATGTCCTGCCTGGGGAGAGGAAGTTTGGGGCAACATTTGCAGTGATACCAGAAAAAGAAGAAAACATTCCTAAAGACAGCATTTTAAGAAACCTTTAAGGGACTTCCCTGGTGGTTCAGTGGTTAGGACTCTGTGCTTTTACTGTGGAGGACCTGGGTTCAATCCCTGGTTGGGGAACTAAGATCCCCAGGTACTGAGGGTGAGGTGAGTCAGGTCAGATATGGCCAGGTACCCAGGTGCTCCCCACAAGCCGTGGGCAGCAAAAGAAAAAAAATTATTGGTATATTTGGAGTCAAGGTACACATTTGCTTTCTTTAGGACCTGAGGTCCCCAGAGCTGATCCCTTGAGTCAGGTACAAAATTAGCACAGCTTGGCCCCAGGGTCTGTTAGGGAGTCTGATAAATGCTGCCCTCAGGAGAAGATGGAATTTGGAGACAGAGATGCAAGACACACATACAATTCCATGCACAACCCAGTGAGACCTCTCCATGTTGTATGCCCTCAGTACCTGATTCTAGAACATTCTGTTCCTTAAACAGAAACCCCATCCCTCCCCATCCCCACCATGGCAACCACGAACCCACTCTCTCAGTGGACTGGCCTGTGCTGGATGTTTCCCATCAATGGAATGATATACTATGTGACCTTTTGTGTCTGGCTTCTCTCACTGAGCATCATGTTTTCAAGGTTCATCCATGTTTATATTTTATGGCTGACTAATAGTTCAGTGTGTGGATGGACCACATTTTGTTTATCTAGTCATCAGTTCATGAACGTTTAGGATGTTTCCACCCTTTGGTTTTATGCTATACAAGGTTTTATGTGGGTGTATGTTTTCATTTCTCTTGGGTAATATCTAGGCATGGAATTGCTGGATCATGTGGGAATTCTGTTTAACTATTTGAAGAACTGCTGGGGTGTTTTCCACAGTGGCATTACCATTTTATTTTTCCACCAGCAGTGCATTAGGGTTCCAGTTTCTCCACATCCTCAACAACCCTTATAATCGGCCATTTTAAATTATAATTGCCATCCTAAGTGGATGTGAAGTGGTATCTCACTGTGGTTTTGATTCCCAGAGCCTCATGTTCTTAGAGGTTCAGGCCTGTGGGACATCCAGGATGTTATTAAAGGAGTCCTGTCACAACCCAGCTCTGCTGTACTTGGGGATCTTTGACCCAAGTGGAATCCTGGCTCCAGTTCTCACCAGCTGTGTGGTTCTAGGCATGTCCCAGCCGCTCTATTTCCTGGATACAGGGTGGCCACACAAGGCCAAGGGGCAGAGATGTCTGCGCTCATGGAAGGTCCTTACCTTGGCCACTGAGCCCAGCCTGGCCCAGCCCCTGGGGACTCAAGACCCGCCAGACTGGACTCTGGTTGCTTAGCAATGGGAAGGTGATCCATTTCCATGGCAGCCAAGGGCTTGAGTTCCTCCCTTGAAGCACTGGCCAGTGGGAAATACCTAGCTTGCTTCCGCATGGCCTGGACACACCCCACCCTCTGGGCCTCCTGCCCAGAGTCACTGCAAGGCCTTGAATCATGGATGCCCCTCCCTAGGAGTTTGGAAACCAAGAGTGGAAAGCACTTTCCTTCTGGCCGGAAGCCAGATACTGACCAACCCTGACCCTTGGCCCGGGAGGAGGCGAGTTCCTAGGGCACTCAGTGTGTCCCTCCCTCCACCCTAAGCAGCTGGGTTGCTGTGTTTCCAGAAGGGCTGTGATCCAGGGCTCGTGTCAGACCACAGTGGGGACTCCTCCCAGATGCTGACTTCCGGTCTTAGAGACTGTAACACAGGTTAGAAAATGACACATCAGAAAGACACGAATGATAAAATCTGGAGAGATCTGGAAAATATGCTCAACAAACTTGATTGTGCATATAAAACTGCCCAATGGAGGATGCACTTTCTTGTCAAACACAAGTGGAGCATTTTAGAAAGTGACTGTGTCTTGTCACAATGTTATATCTTATATGCTGTGTTCCTGGACCACTGTTCCCCTCTTTCTCAGGTTCAAAAACACTCTTCTAAATAAATCTTGACTTAACGAGACAGTCAATCAAGCTGGAAATGATAGGATGTTTACACTTGAGACAGAATGACCTAACGTAATCCATAAGCTGCAGCCAAAACACAACTCAGAGGAAAATGTATAGCCTTCAAGGGCATTGACGAGAAAACAAGAAAGATGGATGAATGGACTAAATTTTGTTTAAGATCATCCATATGAAATCAGACTCCCTGCAAATCCTCATGAAGGGAAATACACCTAGACTGGGAGAAAGAGCAGGGTCCAGCCCCAGCCAGCTGTGTGACCTTGGACCGGTTACTTGTTAGTTACCTTCTTTGAACTCCATTTTCACCATCTTTGCAATGGAAAAAATAACAGACCTACTTTGGAAAGTGATGGCCTGGGAGCAAGTTGGCTGGGGAATATGGAAATGCTTCAAACTGCAGGGCAATAAAATCTGAATTCATTTATTCTTTTTTGTTTTCTAACACATGCTCTTGTGTCTGCACATTTTCTTCTGTGTGCCAACTTGGCTGTGTGCACTGATCCCAGTTGGAGCTTTACTTGTCAGTTGGTTCTAAAGGTGTAATTTAGTTTATGATTCCCTTTTAGCCTAGAGGTGGCTCTCAGCCTTGCCAGGCCCTCCTTCCAGTCTGGGAACCAGCTCACACTCTCTCTCTCCCCCCATGCCAGTGGTCCATGCCATGGACGGCACAGCAGAGAATGGGATTCACCCGCTGAGTTCCTCAGAGGTGGACGAACTCATCCACAAGGCGGACGAGGTCACACTGAATGAGGCGGGGTCAGTGCTTGGGGCAGTGGAGACCCGGGGGCCGTCAGAAGAGGCTGTCCGGACCACGCCTTCCAGGCGGGAGATCACTGGCGTTCAGGCCCAGCCCGGGGAGGCCACCTCGGGCCCACCTGGCATCCAGCCCGGCCAGGAGCCCCCGGTCACCATGATCTTCATGGGATACCAGAACGTGGAGGATGAGGCCGAGACCCAGAAGGTGCTGGGTTTGCAGGACACCATCACAGCAGAGCTGGTGGTCATCGAGGATGCAGCCGAGCCCAAGGAGCCTGCCCCGCCCAACGGCAGTGCGGCTGAGCCGCCTGCCACTGAGGGCTCCAGGGAAGAGAACCAAGTGGGGCCTGAGGCCCCTGCCGCCGAGCCCCAGGACCTTGACATGAAGAAGCAGCGCTGTAAATGCTGCTCCATCATGTGACCTGCCCGGCTCCCCCAGACCCTGGCCCTGCCCTCTGTACCAGACACCCACAGCCCGGCCCTCCCGGCGCCTGCCCACCCTCCACCTGCAGTCACAGGCCCAGGACCTGCCGTGTTGTCACGTGTTCCTTCTGAGTTTTCTTTCACTGGAAAGAGAGGGACAGGGGTCCCCCATCCCGTCACCACCCCCCCAACACACCCTAAACTGTTGAGCCGTGCACCCACGCCTGGTAGGAGAGACACGGACACACCGCTTCTCCCCAAACGAGGGCCCCCCACGTCGTGGCAGCTCCTGGCCAGTGTGACCCAGGGCCTTGATGGGACCCCATGCCAGCCCACCTCCCTCTGGGCCTCCTGCCTGTGCCTTCCTGCCCCCTCCAATGAGGTCCCTGAGGGGACAACCCCCAGGAGAGGGACCTTGGGAGCCAGGGGTTCTGGGAGCCTGCCCTGTCCCCGCTCAGCCTCCGTGACAGGGTTCCCAGGCCAAGGCGCCTGGTCAGGATCTCTGGCAACTGAGGTGAGGCTGTGCCTCTCCAGGGAGCCCCGGTTCGAGGTCTTGGAATGAACATGAGCCCCTCTGGACACCCCTAGCCAATCCGCCCCTCCCCTCAGTGCTCTCTTTGGGCACAGCCAGTGGGCGATGGAACATGGGAAGGGGGCACCCTGGGGCCACGCCCCCCACTCAGGCAGGGTGTGACCCCTGTGCTGTCTTCTGGCCGGGCTGGGCCAGGGGTCTTCTAGCTGTGTCCCGCACAAGGCAGGGCCGTGCAAGCCCCATCCTGAGCTCCCATTCCCACTGGGCCCCCCATCCTCCTGGTGCTAATTTGGGGACCCTAGGGGACTGCCCCTGGCCCCTTCTCCAGCCTGCTTGGACCAGGGTCCCAGGTCTCCCCTACCATACCACAGAGATTGGACCCACTGCCGGCTCTGCTGGGCTTGGCGCATTCTGGGCAGTGGAGGAAAGCACCCCGCTCACCTGGGACAGGGAGCTTCCCCTGGATTGCAGCTGGAGACCTCCATTTGCTGCCCATCCCGATGTGCACCTGCCTCCCCCTCACGGGAAGGGGTGAGAGGCGGGGGCTCCCCTCCTGGGGGTAGTTGACACCAAGGTCAGACACATCTCCTTGGTTGCAGCCACACTCATCCCCAGAGGCACATTCGTGCACATTCTCGTGGGCCCTCTTGTGTGTGGGCTGCGGATGACCAGGCCCCATCTTGGCCCCTCCCTTAGGGGCCTGCAGCCTGGTGCCCGGGGCCCAGGCCCCTCCGCACCTCAGCAGGGTGGGTGCAGGGCCTGCTCTGGATGGCAGCCTGGGTCCCGGTCTCAGCTCCACCCCTGGGTGGCTGGGATGAGAGGTCCTCTCTGAGGTGACCTGAGCAGTGGCCGTGGGACCCCCTTCCTCCTCGAGTTCACCCGAGTCCTTGAGCCGTGAGCCTCCGCTAAAGTGCCCTTGCTGCCCCCTTCTGCTTTTGATGTGTGACGAGGCCCCATGTTCTTGACTTTCCCAGAGAAGCAAATAAAACAGTGTGAACAGCCCCTGGGCTGGAATTCTTGAGTTTCACCTGGGCGGGGAGGGCGTGGCCAGGCCAGGGGTTGGGGCCCTGCCCAGGCAAGGCGATCCAGCCTTAAAAGGAGCCTGGTAGAGCCCAGGAGAACTGGTGTCTGCAGCTCTGCACTCCTCAGACTCACGCCAGTGCGATAGGGGTGTTGGTGGAGTCCCCGCCTGCACCTGTGTGGCACCTGGGCAGGTAAGGCCTGGAGGTAAGGGGGCCACTTCCAGTGGCACAACTTGGCTTCTGTTTCCTGGGGGGGGCCTCAGGTTCCACACCTGCCCACCCCACCTTGGTTGTAAGGCTGCCGCTTGCTGGGCTCACAGTCCCCCAGGGGACAGACACCCTCAAGTTTGGCAGAGAAGCTGGTTCCTGGCAAACAGTTGGAGACATGGGGTAGAAGCTGCCGGCCTGGCTTCTCACTACATAATCTGGGTAGGAGGCGTGGTCACCCCTTCTGGGTCTTGGCTTGCCCAGGCTCACACAAAGGCAAGTGAGCCCTGCGTCGGAGGTCACCCCAGTCTTGGATCAGGAGTGCCCCAGCATGTGGGGTGACCCAGTGTCCACCCTTCCCCCACACTGTGAGCAGCCCTGCCAGATTCGGAGGTGGGGGCACATTGGATGGAAGAAGAGACTGAGGTTCAGAGGGGCCCCACAGCTAGCCAAGGGGCAGGTCAGGACAGACATTCCCATCCCCCACCACTCCCCCATGCCCTCCTGGCCCCCTAGACGGGAATGGAAGCCCAGCCCACTCTGTACCCTTCCCTGTGGACCAACCACTGTACCCGGTGGGCCGATTCTCCCGCAGACTCAAGGCCCCCGTGGCGCTAGCAGGTCCTCTGCACCTCAGCCAAGAATCAGACACCACAGCCATGTGCTGGGAACACCTGCCTCCACCTCGAGCCTCAGTGGGCCCAGGCCCCAACCATCCCAACGCTTTCTGGCACCTTTATGTCCTCATTTGGCCCTTTATTGGAAGTGAACTGGGAGGCGTCCCCCCATCCTGTGATGTTCCCTGCTTCCTAGAGGAGGAAATGAGCTCAGAGTGGTTAAGTGGGATTTGAATTTAAGCCCAGCTGAATCCCCAGAGACTAGGACACTGGGCTGGTCCCAGTAAGGATCTCTCAGGGGAAATGGCCCCAGAGAGTGAGCTGAGCCAGGCGGCCTGGGTGGGGGTTTGGACTTGGACCTGCCTCCGATGAACAGCAGCTGGCTCATAGACCAGCCCTATGACCCCAGGAGACAGAAGGCCTGTCTCTGAGCGATGCTGGGAGGCAGTGCGGAGGTCCAGAGGGTTTAGGGGGGAGTTCTGGCTTGGGCTTTGTGGGCTGGGGCCCTGGGTGCCAAGGGGCAGTGCAGCGTGGCGCAGCAGCCGCGCTCCCTCTGCAGTGGTGTCGTCTTTCTCTTCCTCCTCTGAACTTTGTTTCTGGAGCCCAGGTGGGGCCTGGGAGGAGGGGGTGCACCTGCTTCCTGGGGTGGGGCCCTGTCCCCTGGCAACCTGGGCCAGGGCGGGGCTGGGAGGCCCCTGTGCCAGCCAGGGAGCCAGAGCCAGGCTTGGAGTCTGTGGGACTGAGAGCACAGGTGAGCCTGGGGCAAAGGAGGGCAGGATGGACACTAAGATGGAGGGTGGGGGTGGGGGTCCTGCTTGGGCAGGGAGCTCTGCTTTTGGCATGGGGGTTTGTGTGTCAGCGGCACCTTCTGACACCAGTGGGGCCCTCCGGGTACAGGGAGGAAGTCTTCATCCCCACCCCAGGCCCCTCTGGGTTCAGTGGGCTTCCAAGGACTGGGGGGACCTCCCCTCACTCTGAGCCCCATGGCTGGCTCTGAGGCTGGTCTATGTCCTTCCTGTGCTGCACCTGCCCAGGGTAGCAGAGGCTGGTCCCTGAGCCTTACCAGGGCCCCAGTCTCTACCCTGGGCTTCAGGACTCCAAATCCATTGGCCTTGAGCCCTGACCCTCTAAGGAAGGGGCCTGATCACACCCCTGGGGCCAGAGGCACAGCACACCGCTGCTGATTCTAGGAATTTGGGGGTTTTGGGGGAGACGCTTAGCACCAGCCAGAGGCTTGCTTGGGGAGGGCTTGAGCAGCCTATGCCCCGCCATGGGGCTGGGGTCTGACTGGGGCTCACTGGAGGGGATGAGGCGGTCTCAGCATGAGGGGGAGTGTCAGCCTGCAGGAGGGCGGCTGGAATCCCGTGGGGGTGGGGTGTTAAGGGGCCCTGCTACCAGGGTCTTGGGGACTGTAGCCCAGAGGGACAGAAGAGGAACCCCAAGAGCCTGTCCCTGCTGTGTGGCTGGCCCTGTCTGAGCCCCAGGCCCCTCCAGCAGGCCTTTGCCCGAGGGCAGGAGGCCAGTTGCAGTGATGAGGAAGCAGGTATGTGGCCCAGGGGCTATAAACCCAGTTTCAGTTTTGGTATCAACAGGGTACAGAGTTAGGACTGGGGAGGAGCAATGCTTCAGAACCTGTTGCTCTGTCACTCTGTGTGACCCCTCTCAGGGCCTTGGTTTCCTCTGCTTTATGTTGGGCGCAGAATGGCCCCCGGGTCGCAGGCTCTTGTGAGAGGCTGGCATGAGATGCCCAGTTGGGAGGAGCCACTCAAGGAGTGGGAAGGCTCTGATTGCTAGTACAACTCATTTGCACAGTTTGTAAGACCTCCAGGAAGTTTCTCCAGTGTTTCTGGGTGCCAGGCACCTGCTCAGGCCTCCTGGTTCCTCCCCAGGCCATGATGTGGAGTTAGCACAGTCCCACATTACAGACTGAGGCTTGGCAAGGGAGTGCCTGCCCCAGGGTCACTCTGAGATCAGTGGTGGATCAAGGGTTTAAAAATTAAAAGCATCAGCCACTACTATGAAAGCATTTATCTGGTGCCTACTACATACCAGGTTAAACATGCATGGTGGCAGCCTCTCATGGTGGCAGCCGCATGCTCCGGACCTACCTACCATCTGGAGGGACACTGGGGTCAGTGGGAAACTGGGGGAGACTTTCCCAAGGACACAAGCAAAGAGAGACCCCACCCTGCTGGCCTCAGTGAATCACCCAGAAGGAATGGGCTGAGAAGGGATGTGTCCCCCACCCTGCCCCACCCACTGGGAGACCCTACACCCTCTGGGCGTGCAGTTCTTTTTCTTGGAGTTAATGTCCCCTGTGGCTTATAAATCCTGCTGGGTGAGCCTCTGGCTTCTCACTAGGCAAACATTTCTACATCAGCCCCACCATGCCTGCACTTGCCTGCATTCCCCAGTAGTTCAGGGCATGGGGACCAGGCCAGCCCTCTAGGGTGGGCTAGGGCTAGGGGGGAAGCCTGGAGGGTCAGCTGGCTCTCAGTTTGAATGAACTCTAACCCTGGCCCCTGGGCACATAGAGTGAGAGTCAGCCAGCCTTCATTAAACACTTGCTGTGTACCAGACTCTGGGCTACTGGGGGAGATGCTCACCTGGGCCCCTGGGAGGGAGGGAAGCCCCTGGGAAGGAGCTGATGGCTTCCAGTGGGAGGCGACATGCCTTAAACAATCTTCTTGCAAAGACGTGTACACACCCGGCCACTCTCAAGTCTTTGGTATAGAGGCTCAGCCCTCTTGGCTAGGACTTATCACCCAAGCCTGCTTGTTTTTAAATATTTTTTTCCTAGTTATAGTTTCAATATTTGAAAGACTGCATGATAAGAACAAGTTAATTATAGCATGGCTCCCCAAAATCGATTTTAGGTTGCTTGGTGTCACTTTTCCAGCTCAGGGAAGGTCTTCAGTTTTCTTTTAAAACCACATTTCACTTTTACAAGCAAGTTGGTGTAAAAAGGCAGCAATGTACCAAGTAGCCTTGGTGGCATCACGGGGCTGAGAACGGGGACAAGGGCTGCTTGAGGAGTTGAGAACAGCTTAGCTTCCTTTCCTCAGCTGTACTGGGCCAGGTACACATGGGATGCTCAGGCCACAGGCTCCAAGGGTGGGGGCAATCTGGAGGGGCTCCCTGGAGGAGGTGTCCTTGGCTGCAGCTAAGGACATTGTGGAAGAGTAGAAACCAAGGTCCTCCCAGCAGAGGGAGGAGGAAAGGGTCAGATTTGGGGTCTGGTGCCTGTAGAGTTCATGGGTTTGGGTTGAGGTGGTAGCCTTGAGTGTCCTGGGCATGGTGTGAAGACTGCAGCCTGGAGATGCCAGGGGTCGTGGAGGTATGAGAGTAGCTGTCTAGCCTCCACAAAGGCTCCTGGAGACTTGCTCAGAGGGAGCCCCAATTCCTGGTGGGGCTGGGCCCCCTGGGGCACTGGGTCAGGGTGTTGCCTGGCCCTGAGGGACAAGGCCTAAGGTACTCCTCAGCTGGGCCAAATTTTATGGTGCTAAGGCCACAATCATCTGGATGGGACAAGGAGTCCCTCTGGGCAAGTTCAAGGAGAGAGCCAGATATGGGATTCTCTGTCTAGTCACACCCTTCTCTGGGCCTGTTTTCCCACTTGACATCCCTCAGTGAGAGGTGGGGCCATCTGTAAATGTCAGACGAAACAAAGACTCACAGAAGGAACCTCAAGATGAGTGTGCCCTTAGAGAGAGTCTGTTAGGGGGTAGCCCCCCTGGGTCTGGACCCAGTGAGCTGGCACCCAACAGGGTGTGCAGTGTCTGGGAGAGGAGATGGGACGGGTGCCTGCAAATGTTAGACACACAGGGGGTGAGTTGTTAATCAGTATGGGGCCTCCAGGGATTCAGATGTGGCTGGATCCAGGAACTGAAACAATGTTTTTAGGGTGCTGTGTTGCAATTGGGGGTGCTCTTAAGCAAGGTGTGTCTTCAAAGGCAAATATGGCCCCCCAACAGTTCTCGGTCTCATCCCATCAACTTCACAAACCCAGTGGGGCAGAGGGTCCAATTTTCCACTTTAATTACAAAGTCCCAGACTTTAATGTTATTGGCCAGGTTGGGTCACACGTCCATCCCTGTACAAATAACAGAGGTCCAAGTATAGAATGCTCTGATTGGCAGGGCTGAGTCACTTACCCATCCCTGAGCCAATCACAGAGGCCACTTGGCCAGGACTTTGTCCTTGGAGGGAGAGGGACTACAGCTCTCCCCAAGTTCTCTGACCTGGTAACATACACATTCTTCTCCTCCTTCAGTGAGCCCAGATCGTCTCCACCCTGGGAGCCTGTGGTGAGCAGAGACCTCCCTCCGAACATGGACCGAGTTACCAGATATCCCATCTTCGGCATCCCTCACTCATCTCGCATGGCCAGTGTGGGCTTTGATGATGACACCAGCTACACGTTTGAGCTGGTGGGCGTGGGTTCCATGGCCAGTGGCTGGAGCCAGGACGAGACACCAGCATGGCCCACTGACCACGAGGCCTCCCTGGAAATGACGCAGATAGGGACGTCCCGCAGCCTGCGTGCCTTCCCTGGCCGGACGGCCCCATGGCCACCCTGCCCTGAGGATAATGAGGATGAAGAAGTGAAGGCCTACCACCTGGAGGCCAGGGACACCCCACCCTGGCAGCCACAGAACCTGGAGCGGGAGCGCCAGGCAGTCATTCAGGGCCAGGCTATCAGGAAGAGTGGCACGGTGGCCACCCTCCATGGTGCCCCTGACCACAGGGAGCCTGGGGGCCCCAGCCGACCACAGTCCATGCCCCTGGAGGAGAATGAGATCGACAGAGAGCAGATCGACTTCCTGGCAGCCAGGCGGCAGTTCCTGAATCTGGAGCAGGCGAACTCCCCACCTGGAGTGGCCCACGCCAATGCAAGGGTTCCCCAGAGCCCCCAACCCAGGGTGGCCCATGCAAAAGCAGGGGTCTCACGAAACCCCCCAATTGGGGTGGCCCACATGAATTCAGACGTTCCTCAGAGCTCCCAACCCAAAGTGGCCCATGTAAATGCAGTGGCCTCTCAGAACTCCCCACCCGGGGCCAGTCAGGCCTCCAAGGCCCTGAGCAAGCCACCCCTGGCCAATGGGTATGTCCTCCCAGTCAAACCCCAGGAGAAGGAGGTGGTCACGGAACAGAAGAGGGTTCACCCTTTGCCCACCAGGTCTGGTACCCAAGCCCTGGAGGACCCAGGTTCCCAGTCTAGAGAGGAGTCCCCAGAGCCCCTCAAGGAGACGCCCATTGAGCGAGAGATCCGACTGGCCCAGGAGCGGGAGGCAGACCTCCGAGAGCAGAGGGGCCTTCAGCGGGCAGCCAGCCACCAGGAGCTGGTGGAGATCCCAGCCAGGCTGCTGCTGAGCAAGGTGAGCCTGGCTGCAGCACCACGGCGGGATAGGGGCCGTCCATCACTCTATGTACAGCGGGACATTGCTCAGGAGTCACGGCGTGAGGAGGACCACCGGCGGGAGGGGCTGCAGACAAGCCGGGCGTCCACACCCGACTGGTCCTCCGAAGGACCCCAGCCCAGACTCCAAAGAGTCCATAGCTCAGATTCCATCCTCAGCCTGACCCCAGATGCCCACGCGGCCAGCCCAGCCCCAGAGGTGAGGAAGGTGAGCCGTATCCCACCTGATGCTTACCAACCATACCTGAGCCCTGGGATGCCCCCAGGAGAGCCCCCTGCCTCCCATACCTACCACAGGTCCAGCAACCTCTTAGCAAATGAAGCCAGGCCAGTGGGCTCTCCCAAGGCCACAGGGTCTCAGAGGCATCCCTCAGAATCCTCTGCAAAGCCCTCAGGCATGAAGCAGGAGCCCCCCTGGGGATCCTTGCATGCCAGCAGAGGTGTCCTGAGACAGGAGTACTTCCATGTGCGACCTCTGCGGTTCAGAGTCCCGGATGAACCTGAGAGAGCTGAGGCCCCCCGAGTTTGGGGCTGGGAGGTGGCAGGGGCCCCAGCACTGAGGCTACAGAAGTCCCAGTCATCTGAGCTGCTGGAGAGGGAAGTGGAGAATGTCCTGCGACGGGAGCGGGAGGTGGCCGAGGAGCGGCGGAGTGCTCTGTACCCTGAGGTCTTCTCAGATGAGTGCTGTGACCACGACTCTAGGAGCTCCTCCCGCACATCGGGTGAGGACAGGTCCTGGGAAAGGCTGCTTTGTGCAGAGTCTCAGAGGAGGGTGGCAGGAGGAGTATGAGAATGCCAGCTGAGGGTGGGGGAACGTCTGGGGGACTTTATCCACTACCTGGGTTGGCTGGTCTGTCCACTTGTCTGTCTGCTAAAGCAGTAGATTTTGGAGAAAGATGTTAACTTTGCCTTAAGTTTTTTGCTTTATGGATCTGGAGACTTCGTTGTTAGGTGCATAGAGGTTTACAGACATTCTAGCCTCTTGATCAATTGCTCCTTTTTGTCTATGTGAACTACCCCCCCTCCGTGTCACTTTCTAGTGTTTTTCTCCTTGCATGGTCAGCCTATCTGTTGATCCAGTTTCTCCTGAGTGGCTATTCTGATCAATCTGTGTATCAGTTTTCCCAATCAGCTGTCTGCTCTGTCTGTCTGTCCATTCACTCATCTCCTTAACTGGTCCAGCTTCTCAGCCAGAATCTATGTCTCTTGGGCTGAGTTCTCACAGATGTTATGTTCTCAGGAGACTCTGGGACCCTCCCTGATGCCTTTTCCTTCCTCTCCCCTCCCCCACCCCCACCAGGCATCACAGGCAGCTACTCAGTGTCTGAGTCACACTATTTCACCCCCATCCACCTGCACTCAGACCTGGTGTGGACAGTGGAGGCCCCGGCCGAGGATGCTCTCCAGCAGAGAAAGAAGAAGGAACAGTGGGTGAGTCTTGAGTTCTGCCATCCCCCTGGAGGCCTAGCTGAGGTCTGACTCCCCATTAGGGGCAGAGAAGTACGGGCCAGGTGCACAATGGATAAACCAAGTTTCTCTTCATGTCTGGGCTATATAAGCAGAGGCCCCACCATGAGGTTGTTCCCCCTGAGCCAAAGGCTGAGGATGAGCTCTGCTTGGAGGAGAGCAGCGGCAGTCTATCAAAGTGATCCTTATTATTTTCATGTATTTATTACCACCAACATCATTTCTGATTATTATCCACATCACTTGATGGAAGGGCTTCCCTGGTGGCTCAGAGGGTAAAGTGTCTGCCTACAATTCGGGAAACTTGGGTTTGATCCCTGGATTGGGAAGATACCCTGGAAAAAGAAATGGCAACCCACTCCAGTACTCCTGCCTGGAAAATATCATAGACAGAGAAGCCTGGTAGGCTACAGTCCATAGAGTTGCAAAGAGTCAGACATGACTGAGCAACTTCACTTTCTTTCACTTTTCACATGATGGATGTCTCAAGGCTCTGCAAGTACCGTGCCTTTAACACTTGGAGGGATTTTTGTTTCCCTTTTGTTGAGAAAGCCATACTTGCCTGTGCCAGGGTCATCACAGGACTTCCCAAGTGGCGCTAGTGGTAAAGAACCCGCCTGCCATGGCAATCCACTCCGAGTTTTTTGTTTTAGTTCTACCAGTTTATTGCTACCAACCCATCTCCCTCCACCCTCATGCATGTATGCTTAGTCATGTAACACCATGGACTGCAGCCTGCCAAATCCCATGGACAGATAAGCCTAGAGGGCTACAGTCCACAGCGCCACAAAGAGTTGGACATGACTGAGTAACTAAGCACCCTTGTAGTGTCATATAGCTTGAGTTCCCAAGCCAGTACTTGAACCTAGGCCTGACTCCAAACCCTACATTTGTAGCCAAGAGGCCATCTCCTCTCTGGATAGGAACTGTTACACCACAAAGAGTAACACCCTCTCCAGCCTTGCCCATGTGGTGCTCACAGTCTGGCCTAGTGGTTTGGGGGCAGAGTGGAGCCTGGGGCCCTGGGTTCAAGTCCCAGTACTGCTGCTTGCTGACTACGTGACAGACAAGACCCTGCACTTCTCTGACCCTCAGTCTCCTCCCCTGTAAAATGAGTGTGATAATAAGAACATCCCCCTTCGAACCTTAGAGCAGGACTGGCCCCAGCAAGAGCTCTGTAAATGTCAGCTGTCTTCATTATGATGATATTTACAAAGAGAAAACAGTTGCAAGTGATGGACAATGCTTCAATGAGGGGGACAACATGAGGGAACAGCATGGTAGGTGGAGTTTGGGGTGATTGAGGAGCACTTGGGGGACCAGAGTGGGCAGGGAAGGCCTTCCCTTCTGCCCCAAATGTGACTGTGCATCGAGTCCAGTGGGGCTGGAAGGCCTCAGGGACTAACATGTGTTCCTTTCCTGTAGTATGCCGGCATCAACCCCTTGGATGATGTCAACTCGGAGGTGAGTGTGCTCCTGGGGCAAGGACCTGGGCCCTCCTCCCCTCCCCCTGCATCAGTGCCCCCTGTCCCCTGGCATCATGGTCATGGGAAGCCTTTCTTCGGGGTGTGGGTACTTGCCCTGGTATCTTCTTGATTAGTAGTGTCTGCCTGAGGTGGATTTTTCTGTGATCTGCTTTTGATGCCTGCCACAGGCACAGACTGTGGAAAGAGGGTCCACCTGCTGCCTTTTGAGGAGATGATTTTGGGGCAGGCTTGACCCAAGACAGGGATATTTTCTTTGAGGGAGGGGTCCACCTGAGAGTGTATAGAAGGTCACCTACCTCAGTGGTTTAGTGGAATACATTTGTGACCCTCTCTGCATGCAATGCACGAAACTCAAGTTTGATCCCTAGGTCGGGAAGATCCCCTGGAGAAGGGAATGGCAACCCACTCCAGTGTTCTTGCCTGAAGAATCCCATAGACAGAGGAGTCTGGCAGGCTATAGTCCATGGGGTCACAAAGAGTCTGACACAACTGAGCAACTAACACTGTCACTTTCATTTTGATCTGAGTCCACAATGCCAGGCCCAGGCATTTCCCTCCTGTGGGATTCAGCATGAGTTAGCACATTCCCTGGCACTGTTACTAGGAGTGGAGGGTCTGAAACAGGAGGTAGCGGTCCTACTCTACCTGTTCTCCAGGCCTCTCCTAGGGCTTAGAGGTGGGAGGAGATGTTTGGGGGCTTAGAGCCCTGAGGAAACTCCATGCCTCCTTTTGCAGATTCTGGAGGCCACACGGGTGACCCGACACAGGAATGCCATGGCAGAGCGCTGGGAAGCCGGGATCCACGCCAGCGAGGACGAGGACTGAGCCTGGGGCCGATGCTACCCTGGCCAGGGGGAACTGCTGAGTCCCTGCCTTAGGACCTAGGTCCCCGTTTAAATCCACACCCGAGAACCACATGTCTTGTGCTGACAGTCCCAAGGGTGGATGCATTTGTGGGTTGTGGGGTTTCTTTCCTGTTTTCATTTTCCTGGAGAAATTTCTGTGCTTCTGGATGACTTCTTCTGCTCCTGTGACTTTGTCAAATACTCTTGAGTCCCAGGAGGAGAGACCAGTCCCCTCACCTCCTGATATAATTATTTCCGCTGGTCTCAGAGGAGAGACACCCTAACCCTTCTCCCTCTGGGAAGTCCCAAACTGACAGTGGAGACCTGACTGGCTCCAGCCCTCGGAAACCTCCAGTCTGAGGGAGGAGGCCTGAGCGCCCCAATCTGAGGGTCTCGTGGCCCCATCTGCAGCACACCCAGCACAGCTCTGACATTATGGGATCCCATGGGGACAGCCCCCCAGTCCTAGGCATTGAAAAGTGCTCAATTTAGGGGCTTCTGTCCTACGTGAAATAAAGCAGCTGCTGCAGTCCCCGCCTGGAGTGGGTGTGCCCTGACCCTCCACCTACTTCACTTCTCCAGGTGACATTACTGCCCCCACCATTCCGCCTCCCCAGTGTGAGGCATACAGAAGGTGTTCAAGTGGTGCTTGTTCCCGAGTGATTGTTCAGTTCTCCCTCATGGCCCTGTCAGTCACTCTCAGAGCGCTTATTCAGCGCCTGCTGGGTCCCCAGCCCCTCTGGCTCCAGGGGCGGTGGTTGGAGAGGGGTCGTTATTAGGCTCCGCACATATACCACAGGCACCACTCCCACAGATGAGATCATTCCCGGGAATGACCCGGTAGTGCTGACCCTTGTGTGGCTGGGGTCCCCTTTGCCCACCCTGTGTCTATTTCCTCCATGTGTAGGGGTGGTAATGGGACCTCTTCTGCTCCCCCAACCTGGACGTCAGGGGTGAAACCCCAGCACCTGCACCTGGACCCCAGAGGGACCCTGATGGCGGCCCCTCCCCCTCCGACCTGAACCCCCAGGCTCCAAACTAGGAGCTGCTGGGGTTGCCCACCTGCAGGGTCTGTCCCCACCCACGGTCTGCACCCCCTTCCAGCACCTCTCCGGCAGGCAGCCACAGCTATTCTGAGAGCTATTCTTGAGAGCGGCCCACGCTGGACGGGGAGGCGGTGCACCCAAAATAGCTGAGGCTGCCTGCTAGGGCGCCCCTGGGGCAGGGGGTAGGTGAGGTTGAGAGGGGGTGCTGCGGGCAGAAAAGATCCACTGAGGGAGGAGGCCCTGTCTTCAGGGGGGCCCCAGTACAGGAAGGAGACAGTGTCTGTATTCAGGGGGACACCAGTCTGTTGGAGGAGGGTACCTGTCCTCAGGGGGACCGCAGTCTAGGGAAGAGGCAGGGCCTCTTGGCCTTCAGGGAGACTCCAGTCTGAGGGAGGAGGCAGGACCAGTGTCTAGGGGACCGCAGCCTAAGGGAGGAGGGGGCCTGTGTCCTGGGGGAGCACTGGACCTGGCAGCATGCCTTCTGCCTGGTCCAAAGTCTGCTTTTCTCTGGAGTTCCCACTGTTCTGTTCCTGCCCCAGGAACCAAATGTGCGCGCACCCCCCCGACCCCCCTAGCCTTTTAGAAAGGCAGTTTTGGGGTCTTTAATACAACCTGGGCCTCAGCGGCTCCCCCCCATCTCCTACCACATTTGCTCCTCCTCCACCCCAGTACCCACTGGCTGCTCCCCCTGGTCCCCCTTCTCTGAGGATGCCAGTCTCCTGGGGTGATTGGAACAAGCAGGAACAGAGGGCTTAGACCAGCACAGCTTGGTTTTCTGACAGTCCTAAGGTCAGGAGTCCGGCTCAGGCCTCACAGGGCTGAATCCAGGTGTGGGCAGAGCTGGTCCCTCTGGAGGCTCCCGGGGAGCACCGTCTCCCCACTTTTCCAGCTTCTAGAGGCACCGAATCCCTGGCTGTGGCCCCTCCCTCCATTCTTACAGCCAGCAGCGCAGCATCTCCTGTCTCTCTGCCTCTGACCCTACCTCTTCCTCTTATCAGAACCCTGTGATGACACTGGGCCCGCTGGAAGTCCAGGGTCATCTTCTGAATCTCAGAGACCTTAAATTAATCCCTCCTGCAAAGTCCCTTCTGCCATATGAGGTGACACACTGGCCACAGGCCCCAGGACCAAGATGGGGACATCTTTGGGGCTGTTATTCTGCTGACCAGACACAGAAGAACACACTCTGTCTGATTCCACTCACAGGAGGTCCCTGGAGGAGTCAAATCTGCAGAGACCGGAAGTAGATGGTGGGGCCGAGGGTGGGGGAGGTGATGGGGAGTCATTGTTTCCCGGGGACAGAGTTTCAGTTTGTGAGGACCGGAAAATACTGGAGATGACAGTGGGGCTGGTTACACAACAGTGTGAATGTGCTTAATGCCACTGAGCTCTGCACTGAGAAATGGTTACGATGGTGAATTTTATGTTATGTGTATTTTACCACAGTTATTTAAAAAAGAGAAAGAAAAAAAAAAAGTGTCTCTCTCTTGAAGTCCTCAGAAGGACCTTGGGAAAGATCCAGGAATGATGCATTGACTGGCTCAAAACCTGAGGAGTGTCCTGAAAAGTGCAGTGTCCTTGAAATTCTCGATTCATCCTCATGGGCACATTTCAGGAGGCCAGTGGGAAGGTCTTGTTTTGATGATTCAGTTTTGCTTAATTCTTCTCCCTGGGCTGTGCCCTCGGGGAAGGGAGGGAGAATTCTATTCACCTGCCAGGCTGCCTTGTCCCACGAGGGCTTGGCAAGAGGTTTTTTTGTTCTTTGTTTTCTGGTGAGAGGTTTCAGTGAAGTCTTAGTGCAATATTCCCAAAGGAGGGAGGGTCTGTCTGGATGGAGGACAAAGTGGAGACAGAGGCTGCCTCTGCAGGTCCCTGCTCTCTCTTTCCTGGTTTCCTCCCAGGTCAAGGTATGTGATCTGGGGAGGGAGGGAGTTTTCTCCAAGGCCATTAGAAAGGCTGAAACATAAGCCTGGTTTCCAGCTGAAAAGCCAGAACCTTTCCTCTCTCTCAGCATTTTTCACCTTTTCCTTTGGCAGTGTTGCTCTTATTCCATTAACTCCTGCAGGACCATGTGGGGATCAGGATCTAGGAGCTGAGCTGGGGCTGTGGCTCTGGGTTCTGGTGTGCCTCTGTCACTATCACTCCCTATGCGCATCTGTCAGCTTGTGCAGTGTGACAACCATCCCTCAGTGCTCCGATAGCAGCTCCTATGAGCTCAGGATTCTGTGGTCAGCTGCGGGATTGCTGCCGGGTCTGGGGGACCCCCAGCCAGCCACACATCTGTTGGCCTGGGTGGCAAGGGGAGGGCTGTGAGATAACATTCAGATGCCCAGTTCCATTGAAAATCAAGCCAACCGTAAATGACATTTCCAGTATAAGCATATCCCATGCAATATTTGGGACATTCTTATGCTAAGTAGCATAAGCATTAGATAGCATCACCGACTCAATGGACATGAGTTTGAGCAAACTCCAGGATACAGTGAAGGACAGGGAAGCCTGGCGTTCTGCAGACCATGGGGTCACAAAGAGTCGGATACAGCTTAGTGACTGAACAACAATAGCAATATGCTAAATAAAAAATCACACACTGTCTATCTGAAGGTATGGATGGCCTGGCTTTGTATTTGTGGAATCTGTGGCCCTGAACAGGGTGCCACAGCCAGGTCTCATCTGGCTCATTCCCAAGGAGCTTGCTCACAGGAGTCTCGGGCACAACAGGAGAGGTTTCGAGGCACAGGTTCTTGGATGCTTGCATCAGTCTGGCCGCTGTTCCTCCAGTGGTGCCAGGGGTGTGACCAGCCCTGAGTTAGGACAGATGGGGACTGCCAGGCTAGGTGGTGACGAGCACTTCGTCCACCTGGCAGGGCAGGTGAGCCTTACATCGTCCTGCCCCTTGGAGGTGATGGGCAGCATGTACTGGACTGGAAAGTGTGTGGACACCCAGCCCAGTGGCTTAAGGTCCAGCTGTGAGGCTTGGGAAGCCCATGCGCCGCAACTTCTGAAGCCCGTGTGCTCTAGAGCCTGTCCTCCACCAGAGAAGCCACCGCAGTGAGAAGCCCACACACGGCAACAAAGACTAGCCCGCACTCATCACAGCTAGAGAAAGCCTGTGTGCGACAAAGACCTAGTGGAGCCAAGGAAAAAAAAAAAAGGTCCACATTAAAAAAAATCTAAAAAGTGAAATTAAAGGAGTAAAAACACCCATTATCTCTACACAGTTTCTGAGCGTTGGAAGGCCAGCTCAGTGGGGCTGGGTCCTCAGCTCTGGGTCCCACCAGGCTGCAATTGATCTGTTGGCTGCATTCTCATCTGAAGGCATTTTTCCCAGGCCCCTTTTTTGGGTACTGGCAGCAATGTTTTACATTGGTAGGACTAAGGTCCCAGTTTTATTGCTGGCCACCCCCAAGTCTTTGCCACATGGTCCCTCCACCAGCAGGTCATTATGTAGATGTTTGCTGCTCCCAGGCCTTCCTGAAAGCCTCACCTGATTAGGCCAGGTAAGCTGATTTGGGGACCTTAATCATACCTGAAGAAGCTTCTCACCTTTACCAAATAATGTCCCACCCACACTCAAGGGGATTACTCAGGGTGAGCACGCAGGGGCCAGAATCACAGGGACAACTCCGAGTTCTGGTCATTTTGTGGGGACCCAGCATAGGGTTGAGGGCATGGGATCTGGTGGGAAAGGTTGGGTCTGAACTTCATCCCCAGTTTGATCCTCACCCTCAAGTTACCATGAGTAAACCGGCCTCTTCCAGTAAAAACTAGTCTTCCTTCCAGTAAAAGTGAGGTAACCCATTCACCCACAGGCCTAAGGGGGCCCATGAACAAGGGGTTTGGCAATTCTTCACCCTTCAGGTCTCAAACTGATGGCAGAGGGGCAGATTTAGAACAGAGACCTCTCTTGGTCATCAAATGTTTAAATCTTTCTTTCTCTCTCTTTTAAAGGATTTGATAATATTTAAAAATCAGGAAATTTTTATAAAAATCTGGATTTCTCACTTTTCTTGAGGAAGCCGAGCATAGCTGTGGCTGGGCAGCTCCCAGCAGATCCTGTGGGGAGAACCATCCCTCGGGTTTCACTACATTTCTCTTCTGCAAGAGAAGTGAGGGAACTATAATTGGATAAAAATTAGCGAGGGCAGTGCCGAGAGCAGTTTCTTTAAAAATAAATCCTCCTTTGCATCTTTTTAAACTTTCCATGTCCGCCACACTCCCCCACCTCCATCTGCCTCTCAGACAGGCTGATGCCTGGACCCAATAGCAAATTTCCAGGCAGCGCCTTCTGTTGTTCAGTCGCTCAGTTGTATGGGACCCTTTGCAACCCCAAAGACTGCGGCACACCAGGTTTCCTGTCCTTCACCATTTCCTGGGGTTTGCTCAAACTCAGGTCCACTGAGACATCCAACTGTCTCATCCTCTGTTTCCCCCTTCTCTTTATGCTTTCAACCTTTCCCAGCATCAGAGTGTTTTCCAATGAGTTGGCTGTTCACATCAAGTGGCCAAAGTATTAGAGCTTCAGCTTCAGCATCAGTCCTCTAGTGGGCATTCAGCACTGATTTTCTTTAGGAGTGTCCTCTAGTGGGACTGAATTTGGGGATAAAAACAGGGTCAGAGCTCTGAGGTTATTTGTGGGGACCCTGCACCCCAGTTTTCAAAGGTGGTTGCTGCTGTGGGTTAGGTAAGTCCCCTTCCCTAAATTCATGTCCAATGAAATCTCAGAATGTGACCTCACCTAGGGACTGGTCCGACTGGTCAGGGGTCTTTTGATTGCAAGAAAAAAAGATTGACGCAAACTCTACTCAAATGGGCTTTGGTAATACTGGGATTTACTGGTTCACATAAATGAATAGTCAAAGTAGGACAGCTACAGTCTCAGCTGGTTCCAGCCCCCAAACAGGGTATTCTTCTTCACCTCTGAGAGCCCCAGATTCAAGACCCAGCTCTGCCAGCCTCAGTTTCCTCATCTGTAAGGAGACTCTGGTGGCTCAGACGGTAAAGAATCTACCTGCCAATGCGAGAGACCTGGGTTTGATCCCTGGGTTGGGAAGATCACCTGGAGAAGGGAATGGCAACCCACTCCAGTATTCTTGCCTGGAGAATCCCATGGGCAAAGGAGCCTTGTAGGTCACAAAGAGTGACCTACAACTGAGAGACTAATGCTTTCAAGAAGTAGTCTTGCTGACCCCTCCGTAGGTGGGTGGTTATGAGGGTTACCAGGCAGCTGACACACAATCAGGGCTGCATAAATAAATGTTGGCTCTTCTTGCTACTGACCAAGTAAATAAAGGAATCCTCACCAATCAGGGACTCAGCTGCGACTTCCTGGATCGAGGCGGAAGGGAGCAAATGCATGCTGCCACCAGAGGGCAGCAAAACATTAACTAAGTAGCACCTAAAGGATCTGAACCCTGAATATTCACTGGAAGAACTGATGATGCTCAAGTAGAAGTTCCAATATTTTGGCCACGACTCATTGGAAAAGACCCTGATGCCGGGAAAGATTGAAGGCAGAAAGAGAAGGGGGTGACAGAGAATGAGATGGTTGGGTGGCATCACCGAGCCAATGGACTTGAGTTTGAGCAAGTTCTGGGAGTTGCTGATGGACAGGGAAGCTTGGCATGCTACAGTCAATGAAGTCAGACACACTGAGGGACTGAACAAGCAGCACCAGTTCTCATCCAGCACGAGAAAGCTGCCTCCCTACTCCTCAAATTGGCTGGTGTTTTCCCAGAACATCCTGAAGGCCCAGACTGGAGAAAATGCAGCACCCCTCCCCCCCCCCCCCCCCCCCTTTCCCTCCCCCCCCCCCCAACCCAGCGAACCCCCTAGGCTGTTGAAGGTAAGAAGGAGTCGGGTAGTGTGGAGGCAGCAGCTCTGAGCGATGTTAGAGGAAACTATTTGCCTTCTATACGTGTTTATATGTATTTAAAAAATCAATTAATTTTTTTTCCAGAACAAAGTAGTTGAAAAAAAGCCCCCTTCCAAAAAAGGTAGGTATATTAAAATGGCATTATTTTAGGCTTAAATACGTACGTTTCATTTCTACTTCAAACAGAATTTATGCTTTTGTCCACAATCTTGCCCCTGAAACTGCGTTTCCTTCCTTGGTTTCCTGCTGGTGACCTGCAGTGTCTGGATAGAAAGTCCATCCGGCAAAGAGCCTCTGGCGTCTCCAGAGAATTCTAGATACGTTGAAGTAATATTGGGGGGCTCGCTGGACAGGTGCCCACTGTGGGCACTTTGTCACGCGGGATTCGGAGGGAGGCAGGGTAGGGCGTGGCCGGGAGCTTTGGAGGGAGACCTCCTGCAGTCGGCTCTCCCTCCTCAACCTGCTGGGGGCTCCCGGTGGCCGGAGGCCAAAGTCCACTGGCAGCACAGTCTCCAAGTCCTTCCTTCCTTCCTTCCTTCCTTCCTTCAAGCCTCCACGTGCTGTCAGACCAGCAACAAGAAATCATAGCAGCTCACCTTTGTGTGTGCTTAGGGAAACCCTTTTAAATCATCGTGGTCTTTATAGTTCTTGGAAACAGAACGCACCCCTGCTCATCCCCCACTACCCCCACCCAGGCTGGATCCCGGCATCCCTCCCACCATCCCCGCATTATCTCTCCATCATTCTTCACCCCACCCCACCCCAACCCTCTGGGACCTCCGCAGTCCTTTCCGCGGTCTGCCGGCACCGTCCGCGGCCTGTTCTCCCTGTATCCCGCAGAGGGCGCGTGAGCAGCAGGCCGGGCGCGTCCCCGCTCTGCCCCGCGCCCTGGGGGCTCTCCGGTCCCTGAGGGTAGGAGTCCAGCCCTCTGCGCCCCGGGGCCCTGCACAGCCTGTTCCGCCCTTCACCCACGTGGATCTCCTTGCTCCTCCTCCAACACACCTGCCCTGGCGCCTTTGCAGGTGTCGGGACCTCCAGCAGGTAGGCGCGTCCTCAAACGCTCCTCCCCACCACGTGGTATTTGCTCTTTAAGTACTGAGCGTCTGAACTGACTGAACAATCTGAGCTTGTGAGGCGGGAACAGACTCGAATGCCCAGGCCCAGAGGGAAGAGCCGGCAGGACCGGAGTGCAGCCTGGGTGTCAACCTGCGCGGCCCCTGGGGGCGTGTCCGGGCGGTCATTGGCCGAGGGTGGGGGAGGGTAGAGCCTCTCTTAGGGGCAGGCCCCCTGCCCCGACCTCACGGGGTGAGACGAGGCCACCTGGTGGAGAGTCCATCCCGGGGCCCGGGCACACAGTAGGTGCTGTATAAGTGTCCACTGGCTGAAGCCCTGGAGGAGTGGGCTTCCTGGGGTGCCACCTAGCTTGGTCTCCCCTCGCGTCTGTTTAGGGGGGTGCGGAGGAGGTGGAGGCTGGGCGGTGGGAGCACCAGTGGCATGAGCCAGCTGGGGCCAGTCCTGACGTGACGGAGTCCAGGTGACCAGTGCTGGTTCCAGGCATAGATCCAGGGGTGGTCCTAGAAGCTGTGGGGAAAGAGAGGAGCTCTGATCCCTGACCCTCAGGAATGAGCTTCAGCCTAGACTCCCTCCAGCTAAGCTGGTCTCTTTGGGCCCGTTGCTCACCCACTGTGAGCCTGTTCCCTCTTCTGGAGAGGGGGCGGGTGGTCCTGGTGTGACAGTGTGACCAAGGATCGGGAGTCTTTGCTGCTGAAGTTAATACACAGGATGTCGGCAGATGCCAGCCAACCCTTGCGAAGGACTTCAGGAGATCTGGCCACGGCTTTGCAGGATACAAGGCCCAGCTCTTGGGGTCCAGACAACCACCAGCAAAGTGCTTTCATTGGCCCTGTTGTTTAAAATACGTTGTTTAAAAATTGAGGTAAAATTTACATAACATAAAGCTAACCACTGACGACCCTAAAGGATACAATTCAATGTTTTTTGGTGCATTTATAAAGTTGTGTGACTTCCCTGGTGGCTCTGATGGCAAAGCGTCTGCCTACAATGTGGGAGAACTGGGTTCAGTTCCTAGGTTGGGAAGATATCTTGGAGAAGGAAATGGCAACCCACTCCAGTATTCTTGCCTGGAAAATCCCAAGGATGGAAGAGCCTGGTAGGCTATAGTCCATGCTGTCTCAAAGAGTCGGACACGACTAAGCGACTTCACTTTCACTTTATAAAGTTGTGTAAGCACCACCTCTAATTCCAGAACATTCCCTCACTCCAAAAGAAAGCCCCATCCCCATCAGCAGTCACTCCACCTCCTCCCCAGCCCCTGACAACCAGGAACCCACTCTCTCTGTCTGTGGATTGGCCTGTTCTGGATGTTTCCCATCAGTGGAATCGCACCTTGTGTGTCCTTCTGTGTCTACTTCTCTCACTGAGCATCGTGTTCTCAGGGTCCATCCACATGGTAGAAAGGGTCCTGCACCGCTTTTCATGGCTAAGAGATGCTCCTGGGTGTGGAGGGACCATATTTGTATATCCATCATCTGTTGATGGTCATCTGGGTTGTTTCCACTCTGGTTGTTATGAATCATGCTGCCATGAACACAAAAGTAATTGTGAGTGTGTGCTTGTGTGTTTCATTTCCTTTAGACATATCTAGGAGTGGAATTGCTAAATCATAAGGTAATTTTTTTTTTAACTTTTTGAGGAACTGTGGATTATTTTCCACTGGAGCTGCACCCTTTTACATCCCACCTGCCATGGACAAGTGTTTGATTTCTCCACTGGGAGCTTCTTGTAAAACAAAGCGCCCACCAAGAGAGGCAAATGGCTCATGAGGTGGCTCTGAGATGGTGAAGACTCTTCCTGCCCCTGACTGACTGTGGGTCCCCAGGCCTGGTCTCTTCTCTCACCCTCAGGCTCCTTATATGGGCCATACCATCATCCAGCCCTGTATCTAGCGTCTAGTGGATGGGGTGGGAATTAACACAGCCATGGAGAGGGAGAGGCCTGGGGGTCTGGGGTTTCCCTGGCTGTGTGGCTTACAGCTATTCTGAGCTGCAGTTTCCTCATTTGTAAAATGGTACAAGTTATCATGTGTGGGACTTACCTAGTGGTCCCATGGTTAAGAATTTGCAGGGGACATGGGTTCAGTCTCTGGTCTGAGAATTAGGATCCCACATGCCAAAGGGCAACTAAGCCCATGCGCCTATAGCCTGCGAGCTACAACAGGAGAAGCCTGAGCACCACAGCTAGAGAGTAGCCCCTGCTCCCAAAACCTACAGAAAGCCCGAGCACAGCAATGAAGACTCAGCACAGCGAAAATTAAAGAATATTAAAAAATAGTTTTAAAGAATTATCATGTGACTCAGCACTTCCACTTGTGGGTATGTGCCCCAGAGAACTGTTAGGTACAGATATGCAGGCAACTCCTCGTACCCGTACATTCACAATAGCCAGAGTGCACACAATACAGATGTCCGTCAGTGGATGTGTGAAACATACCATGTGGTCCTGCTGCACCATGGAATATTATTCAGCCATTAAAAAGTGAAACACTGATTCTTGCTACAATGTGAATGAACCCTAAAAACATAATGTTGATTGAAGGAAACCAGAAACAGAAGGACAGATATTACAAGTCCACTTGTGTGTGTGTGTGCATGCGTGTGCTCAGTTGCTCAATCATGTCTGACTCTGTAACCCCATGGACTGTAGCCCACTAGGCTCCTCTGTCCATGGGAGCCCACTAGGCTCCTCTGTCCATGGGATTCTCCAGGCAAGAGTACTGGAGTGGGTTGCCATTTCCTACTCCAGGGGATCTTCTTGACCCAGGGATTGAACCTGCACCTCTTGCGTCTCCTGCATTGGCAGGCAGATTCTTTACCACTGTGCCACCTGGGAAGCCATTAATTTATATGAAAACCCTAGAATAGGTGGGTTCACAGAGAAAGAAAGTCAATAGTGGTCACCAGGGGCTGCTGGAGGGGGTACAGGGAGGACTGCTAGTGGGGGCAGGGCTTCCTATTGAGGTGGTCAAAGTGCTCTGGAGTCAGACCATGGTGGCATTTGCACAACTCTGAATGTACTACCAACCCCTGGATGGTTCATTTTAAAATAATGGATTTTGTGGTATGTGGTTACATCTCAGTTAAAAGAAGATGCTTCTAGAGCTTTTTCAAAAGCAGCTGTCCCACCCCTCACCTTCCTCTCAGTGACATTAGGAAGTTCCCATTGCTACAGGCCCTGGCTGGCACTTGGCATTGTTGATATATTTGGTTTAAAAGTTTTTCATGGAGTGAGATTGCTAACCTCTCACTGGGGTCTTACTCTGCAGAGGGGCCACATGGGGTTCAAGCTCTTTGGTCATTGGGGGTGTCCTTCTTTAGGACCTTCCCATTCATGTCTTTGGCTCATTTTCTTCAATTGGAATATTTAGTTGGTTTTTTGTCATTGATTTGTGAGAGCTCTTTATATATTGCAGACCTCAGTCCTTTGCTGGATTATGTGCTGCAAGTATCTTCCCCCACTCTGCCCTTTGACTTTTGACTCTCCTAATGGTGTATTTGGACAAACTCACTTGTTTAAAATAAAAGACTAAATTTTTTAATTAGAAATAAATTTTATAAGCAAAGATGCTCAGCATGTGAGTCACCAGGGAGAGCATTTGCCAACAGTAGCATCAGCTTTTCCACGCAGAGGGCAGAAGGAATAAGACTGGCTTCGTTCACCGATAAAGAGACCAAGGTTCCCAGAAGCACTCTCACTTGTCCTGGGTCACCTGCAGCAGCAGCCCCGAGCTCTGCTCTCCTGCCCCAGCTTTGGGAGGGATATTTCCAGAAGACACACATCCTGGCCCACAGAAGGGAGTTTCTGAACAGATCTGGAGGTTTGGCATGAAACCCTTTATTTCAAGTTATAAAACCTCATTTCCAGCCAAGACAAATGGAAAAGGCTGGGGACTGGGAGACCACTGTTTATGTCTCGTCCACTCTGGCCGGCAACTGGCATAGGTCAGTCATGTAACGGAATGGTGTGGAGTGAGGATGCAGCAACCCTAAGGGGATCTGGAGGACTGGGGTCAGCTGGACGCTGCTGCTGGGGCCCATCCCCAACATGGGGGCCCCAGGTCCACCTCTGTGTCCTCTTTGCTCTTCCCCTGAGGGCAGTGTGTGTTGGGAGAAGCCGGAGTGGACAACCAGGAGCCATTTGAGTGATGAATGCCCCGCCTTTCTGGGCATTAGATATTTGGTGGTCAGGACTTCCCTGGCAGTCCAGTGGTTAAAACTCTATGCTTCCAATGCAGGGGTTGTGGGTTCAATCCCTGGTTGTGGAAGTAAGACTCCGCATGCCACGTGGTTCAGCCAAAAAAGAATAAGCACTAAGCAGACTATTTGTTGTTTGAAAAGTCTGATCCCAGGACTTCCCTAGTGGTCCAATGGTTAAGAATACGCCTGCCAATGCAGGTGACATGTGTTCGATCCCTAGTCCTGGAAGATTCCACATGCCACAGAGAAACTAAGCCCATGTGTCACAACTATTGAGCTTGCATGCCTAGAGCCTGTGCTCAGCAAGAGAAGCCACTGCAGTGAGAAGCCTACACACTGCAACCAGAGAGTAGCCACAACTAGAGAAAGCCCTGGAGTAGCAACAAAGACCCAGTGCAGCCAAAAATAAATAAATAAATTTTTTTTTAAAAGAAAGGAAAGTCTGATCCTGGATATATATATACCCAAAATAACTGAAAACAGGTATTCATAGAAAAACTTGTGTACACACATTCACAGCAACCAAAAGGTGGAGATTACCCAAATATCCACCCACAGATGATGGAGAAACACCATGTGGTCCCTCCACTCATGGAGCATTCCCTCAGTCATGGAAAGGAAGAAGGCCCCGACACTTGCCACCACGTGGAAGGACCCCATGTTGGAAGTATACTGGTGATTAGTGGCGCTGGGCCTGCCTGTCACATCGTGGCCACAGGGACAGAGCAGACATGGGATTTTTTTAATTGTTTTTGAAATTTAGTAGATTGACAATATCTGTTAGTTTCAGGTGTTCAGTAAAGTGATTCAGTTATATATATATATACATATCCCTTTTCAGATTATTTTGTTATAAGTTATTACAAAGTATCGAATGTAGGGCCTTGTACTTAGAATTGGGATTTTTAAAAAATTATTATTTATTTATTCTCGGCTGTGCTGGGGCCTTGATTGCTCTGTGTGGGCTTTCTCTAGTTGTGGGTGTGCAGGTTTATCACTGCAGTGGCTCACCATTTCCAAAGTAGTTGTGGCCCACAGACTTGGTGCTGGGCAGGCTGGGCCTGAGGACCAAGGTGAGCCTGATCACACCCCAGCGGCTGGTCTGAGCAGGACGCCAAGTCCTGAGTCCCCGGAAAGCCCTATTTATACCAGGAGCCCACAGAAAGTTCTCCTGGCTACACCGAGCTGCTCTCATCAATAAGTCATTGGCAGGATGAATATTCCACCTCAGGGGGCAGCCAGGAGGCAATGCCTCACCCCCTGCAAGCCGGCCTTGGCAAGATATTAAAACAGCCAACAGGGTTGTTACTTGGAAGGTCGAATGTAGAGTTTCCATGTGACAGGGCAGTCTCCCTCCTGGGTGGAAATAAAGCGAAAACAGGAGTCCACACAAATCTGTTCATCCATGTCCAAAGCAGCATCCTTCACAGCAGGAAGAGGTGGACACTCCCAGACACACATCCACAGAGGGCGGGTGGTTGCAATGTGGTCCCTCCCCACACAAGAGCATTGCTAGGCCATGAAGAGAGGCCCTGACACTCCCTCCAAAATGGGTGGACCCCAAGAACAAGATGCTCAGTGAGAGAAGCAGACAGGACACACAGGGTGTGATTCCACTGATGGGAAACATCCAAATCAGGCCAATCCACAGACACAGAAGTGGGTTCCTGGTTGTCAGGGGAGGCGGAGGGGGTGACTGCTCATGGGGAGATGTTTCCTTTTGGGCTGATGGAATGTTCAGGTATAGAATAGAGCTGATGGTCGCATAACTGAATATATAAGAAACCACTAAATTGTACAATTAAATTTTTTCTGCATAATTTAAAAAATGTTTACTCGTTTTTTGCACAAATTAATGTATACAATACAGCAGGGTATAATTTCTTCTTAAAAGCCTGTCCCAATTCATAATTTCCCGTAATTCCATCAAGCTGTCTCTCTAGGAGCAAACATTTTTATTTACCAGCTTTATTGAGTATGATTGGCAAATAAAAATTGTGTATATTTAGTGTGCAGAATGTGATGGTTTGACATGTTTACATTGTGAAGTGATGACCCAATCAAGCTAATTAATACAGCCATCACCTGACGTGGTTACCTCTGCTCTTGTGATGAAAACATTTACAATCTACTCTCTCAGCCACTGTCAAAGATGCTGAGCAATATTATTAACTGTAATCACTGTGTCATCCTTTAGATCCCCAGGACTTATTCATCTCATAACTCAATACCCTCCAGCCCCTGGTAACCACCATTCTGCTTCTTTGAGCTTGATTTTTTTTTTTTTGGCATGCAGTATCTTAGTTCTCCCACCAGGGATTGAACCTGTGTCCTCTGAAGCGAAAGTGCAGAGTCCTAAGCACAGGACCACCAAGGAAGTTCCTGCATTTCTCCTTCTGACCTTTCTGCTAGTATAATGTCCTCTGTGTCCATCTATGTTGTAACAAATGGCAGGACTGCCTTCTTTTTTAAGACAGAATAACATTTCATCATATATATATATATATACATATGTCACATTTTTAAAATATATTCATCCATCAATGGACACAGGTTGTTCCCATATCTTGGCCATTGTAAATAGCGATGTAGTGAACATGGGAGTGCAGATATCTTTTATGATTAGTGTTTTTTGGTTTTCTTCGGAGAAATACCCAGCAGTGGAGTTGCAGGATAATATGGTAATTCTATTTTTAATTTTTTGAGGAACCTCCATGCCATTTTCCACAGTAGCTGCACCAGTTTACATTCCCACTGACAAGGCACATGGGTTTCCTTTTTTTTCCCTGAATCCTCACCAGAGTTATTATTTTTGTTCTTTTTAATGATCAGCATTCTGAGCCAGCTTCCCAGGTAGTGCAGTTGTAAAGAATGTGCCTGCTGATGCAGGAGATGCAGGAGACAAGGGTTTGATCCCTGGATCGGGATGATCCCCTGGAGAAGGAAATGGCAACCCACTCCAGTATTCTTGCCTAGAAGATGCTATGGGCAGAGGAGCCAGGTGGGCTACAGTCCTTGGAGTCATAGAGTCAGACGCAACTGAGCACTTATTACTTCCTTACTTCCATTCTGAGTGGTATCAGGTGGTATCTCATTGTGGTGTTGATTTGCATTTCCCTGATGAAATCAAAGCTATGGTTTTTCTAATAGTCATGTATGGCTGTGAGAGTTGGTCCATAAGGTAAGCAGAGCACTGAAGAGTTGATGGCTTTGAACTGTGGTGTTGGAAAAGACTCTTGAGAGTCCCCTTGGACTGCAAGGAGATCGAACCAGTCAATGATAAAGAAAATCCGTCCTAAATCCTCATTGGAAGGACTGAAGCTGAAGCTCCAATACTTTGGCCACCTGATGTGAAGAACCCACTCATTGGAAAAGACCCTGATGATGGGAAAGATTAAAGTCGGGAGAAGGGGACGACAGAGGATGAGATGGTTGGATGGCATCACCAACTCACTGGGCGAATTTGAGCAAGCTCTGGGAGTTGGTCGGAGAAGGCAATGGCACCCCACTCCAGTACTCTTGCCTGGAAAATCTCATGGATGGAGGAGCCTGGTAGGCTGCAGTCCATGGGGTCGCTAGGAGTCGAACACGACTAAGCAACTTCACTTTCACGCATTAGAGGAGGAAATGGCAACCCACTCCGGTATTCTTGCCTGGAGAATCCCAGGGACGGGGGAGCCTGGTGGGCTGCCGTCTATGGGGTCGCACAGAGTCGTACACAACTGAAGCGACTTAGCAGCAACTTAGCAGCTGGGAGTTGGTGCTGGTCAGGGAAGCCTGGCGTGCTGCAGTCAATGGAATTGCAAAGAGTTGGATATGGCTGAGTGACTGAACTGAACTAAACTGATGACTAGTGATATTGAGCATCTTTTCACGTATCTGTTGGAAAAGTATTTATTCAGATCCTCTGCCCATTGAAAAGTACATATTTATTTGTCTGCACTGAGTCTTAGTTGTGGCATGTAGGATCTAGTTCCTTGACAAGGGATCCAACTCAGGCCCCCTGCATTGGGTGCTCAGAGTCTTAGCCACTGGACCACCAGGGAAGTCTCCTCTGCTTTTTCTTTTTCTTCGCAAAATCTAGCTGTTATTTTGTTGTCACATCTGGACCTCCCTTGCCCTGCCCTTATCAGTGTGCTCCCTCCTTAAAAGATAGCTTTTCTTTTTTGAGCAGTTTTAGGCTTACAGAAAAATTGAGCAGAAATGGCAGAGTTCCCACATAGACACCCTCCCATTCATTTCCCTGCTGTTTCTTTCTTGGTCATGAATGTCTGGTATTGCTGTGCAACAGAGTTGCAGCCCATGATCAATTGTGATGCTCTACTATTCACAAAGGCAGTAGCCATACAGGTTTATGATTTTTTAATAACTTTTTAATATTTATTTTTATTTATTTGGCTTTCCCAGGTCTTAGTTGCAGCACACAGGATCTTTGATCTTGTGGCATGTGGGATCTTTAATTGTGGCATTTGAACTCTTAGCTGTGGTACGTGGGATCTAATTCCCTGGTCAAGGCTGAAACTCATACCCCCAGCATGGGGAGTGCCAGAGTCTTAGCCACTGGGCCACCAGGGAAGTCTGCCGTAGCTCATTTCTTCTTAGCCCCAAATCACATTTTACTGTCTGCACGTCCAGCGTGTATCTATCAATCCACCTGCTGGAAGGCACCTTGGTTGCTTCCTGGCAGGGCAGTTAGAGTTAGAAGCTGCTGTAAATGCCTGGGTGCAGGTTTCTCTGTGGATGTGTCACCTGCTCTTTCCTCTTCAGAGCTCAGGCCACTCGCTGCAAGGGTTTTACTGAATCCTGGAGCCCTGGGCCAGTGTCCACCTCCACCAGTGACAGCGTGAGGGTGGGACCAATGGAACTGAGCCTGGGGGCAGCTGGAGGCCGGGTTGGACAGACCCTGCTCCCGAGTGCCACTTAAAGCTGTGAGCTGAACCTCAGTGTGTGCAGTTTCATGAGGCCCAGAGGAGCGGTGGGAAGAGGGCTGCTGGCACAGGCCTCCCCACCTTCCATCTTCTCCCCTCCCCACTTCATCTTCCCCTGCTTGAGGCGGATGATGCTCAAGAGCAGCCAGAGGGGCAGCCACAGGTGGACAGCCATCACCCTTGAATCTTTGCTTGTCAGGGATAAGAGCCTCCAGACACTGGAAAGTGGGGCAAAAAATGTCCTCAGCAGGTTTTTCTGGCCCACGGAGTCCGAGGTGGTAACTCACTGTTAGGCTGCCTGAACTTGTCCAAATTTCCCAATTTCCCTCCTGTGCACACAGATCTCAAATGAGGGGAACTCCCATGTGGTCTGACAGGTACTTCCCATGTCCTGACCCCACCCCAGCACAGCTTCAAGGGCTGCTGGGAAAAGCCAGAGTCTGCTGGTTTGAACCTGGGAACTCATGTTCTGTCTACCAGACAAAGAATTCTGCTCACGGATGGAATGAAGTAAAACACGGCAGCTGCTGTGGAAACAGCAGTTCCTCCAAAAGTCAGACCTAGTTACTGTCCATCCCAATAATGCCAGTCCTAGGACTGTACCCCCCCTCCAATAACTGAAAAGTGTTAGTCACTCAGGCATTTCAGACTCTTTGTGACCCATGGACTGTAGCCCACCAGGCTCCTTTGTCCATGGCAATTCTCCAGGCAAGACTACTGGAGTGGGTTGCCATTCCCTTCTTCAGGGGATCTTCCTGACCCAGGGATTGAACCCAGGTCTCCCACATTGCAGGCAGACTCTTTACTGACTGAATCACCAGGGAAGCCTGGAAACTGGAATAACTGAAAACAGGTATTCAAACAAAGATGTGCTCACAGCTGTTCATAGCAGCCCCAAAGTGGAGACAACCCAAGTGTCCATTGATGGGTGAATGTATACACAAAAATGGTCCTTCCACACACGGAAACATCACCCATCATGAAAAGGAGAGAAGCCCGGACACCCACTACCATGTGGGTGGACCCTGAGGGCATGATGCTCAGTGGGGGAGACAGACACAGAAGGACACAGGGTACTATTCCATTAATGGGAAACGTTTGGAAGAGGTCAGTGTAGAGACAGAGTGGATTAGTGGTTGTCAGGGGCTGCTGAGGGGGAGGGGGTGACTGTTAATAGGGACCACATGCCTTTTAGGGTGATGGAATGTTCTGGAATTAAATAGAGGTGATGGTTCCACAGCATTGCAAATGTACTGCTACTGAATTGTTCACTTGAAAATGGTCAACTCTGGGAATTCCCTGCTGGTCCAGTGGTTAGGATTCAGCACTTTCACTGCCCAGACCCAAGTTCTATCCTTGGTTGAGGGAACTCGGATCATGTTCAAAACAATGTTACTCCCCTATGAGACCTCATTGATCATGAAATTGACTGTAAATCTAAAAGAGCCAGTCATCTTACCAGCAAAATGGGTTTATTGTAGAACAGCATAAGAGTTACAATCTGGGACACACACTCCTGGGAGCCATAGGCCAGTATGGAAGACAAAGCCAGGAATCTTTTATAGAGGATAAAAGTCAGGAGGGTTGTTGTAAGCAAAGAGCCCATTGGAGGAAACTGGGAGCTAGGAGTGTGATAGTTTTTCATTGGCTGGGTTGTGGTGGTCTCTCATTGGTTGGGCTGTTGCGACCCCCCTCATTGGCTGGGTTGAAATGGTCCTTCATTGGCTGGGCTGTGGTGGTCTCTCATTGATGGGCTGTGGTACTCTCTCATCAGCTGGACTGCTGTGACCCCTCATTGGCTCGGCTGAGATGATCCTTCATTGGGTGGGCTGGTGGTCTCTCATTGGTAGCTCATTGGCTGGTCTGTTGCTGGGCAAAGACAAACGCTTCCTTCTCAGCCAGTGAGAAGCAGTAACCTTCCTGGTGGGATGCAAAAGTGAGTCTCTTCCTATTTGGGCTCTGCAGTGGTGGGGGTGAGGGTGCCCCCTTCCACCTCCAGCTCCATTTTATTTATTTAATTCAAGTGATTTTTTTTTTCATTTTTTTGGCCTTGCTACTGGGGGTGGGGGGCATGCAGAATGGAACCCATGCCCCCTGCAGTGGAAGTGTGGAGTTCTAACCACTGAATCACTCCAGAAGTCCCTTTTGATTCCATTTTAAGTGAGGTTTCCTTTGTTCAGTGTCAGAATTCTACTGGCTGGGTACCTGCCCTACGCTGGGCAGAGGTCATGGGCCCAGGTTAATCATAAAGGCCACCATCTTGAGTATGCATTGAGCGTCTGAACCTGGCCTCCGGCCTCCAGTTTCCCGGAAAAAAATATTCCATTTCAACAACAGCAGTATTGCTGACTCTGTTAGTGTCCTGCTTGAGTGCCGAAGCCCCCTGAAGCCTGACAGGTGTTTTCCAGTTTGGTCTTACCTTTCTTTCTGTGTGGAGGTCAAGACCACACAAAGGGCTTCTCACTGCACTGACCAGGCTCGGCAAAGGGCAAATCTTGCCTTTGTTTTAGAAGTGAGACCTTTTACGCATAGGGCACAGGGACGGCTCCAGGGTGGTCAGCGTCACTCACTCTGTCCTGTGTACAGAAACCCGACTGTATCACAACAGTTGAGGAGCTGCCCGGCCTACCAGACTCGGGGTGGTAGCCCCTGCCTGTTTCGGCGTCTGCAAACTGTAAGTCAGCTGTCCACTTGGCGTCTGAAATTCTGTTCCCTCCCTGGGTCCAGGACTCCGCGCCCTTCCTGATCCAGCCTGGCCTGCCAGTGGCAGAATCTCCTGTCCACCCTCATCCCTACAGCGGCCACGTGGGGGCGGCTCTGCGGCCCCGGCTGGAGGGCGGGAGTAGAGGGATGGGGGAGAAGCAGCCTGCCCCGTGGGGCTGGGGTCTGGTAGATCCTGGGCCCGCTGAGATGCAGAACAGCCCACGGCCTGGTAGTGGGAGGCGGGGCGGGAGGGGCGACGCTGGGAGGGTGCCGAAGGCTTGGCCAGGCGTAACTGAGCAGAATCAGAAAGGAAAAAGCAGTTCCTGGCGGCCTCTGACTTAAAACAAACAAACAAACAAAAGTGGGAAGGAGCAGAGGAATGCTAGGAATGCGGCCAGTCCCTCACGCGGGTGGGGCCCTGGCCTGCAGCCTCCAGGCCCACCCAGAGGCCCACCCAGACCACCCCCAGCCTCTGCGCTCCACCAAGCGACAAAGACAATTATTAACAAGCTTGGAAGAAGCAGAGCCATTAAAACTACTTCAAATCCTCGCTCTGGTTTTCTTTCACTCTTTGGTTTTTAGCTCGTCGTCCCTCAGGCGGAAGTAAAAGGGAAAAATTATTAATATCAAAGTCAGTGCTTAGGAACCAAAGGAATTTTCCTTCCTTGTCTGGGGTCGTGATCTTGGTGGTCCTGCCGGCTCTCCAGTAAGGGGACCTAGGGGTCTGGGCAGGGAGTACCTGGTAGTTTGAATTCTTCAAGCTCTGGGATGGAAGAGAAACCCTGTGGAAGGTTCCAGAGACAAGGGTTTCACAGGCAGAAATAACCATGAACTCTTCCGGGTGTTGGCGGCCTACCGGAATTTAAAACTGTTTCTAAACCCTTGGCCTGGTCTGTCCCTGTATGTCCCCGCGTCTGCCGGAACCCTATACAATATCTGGAAATGACAGAACATTCCGGAGTCCAGAGGCCGCTCTTTGGAGATAAATACAAGACTCTCAGTTTGTTTGTTTTTTTATTATGGGACCTATTTTATCTTAAGCAGAAAGGAAGTCTCCAAGAAAACAGGGTGATTGGAAGCTGATGGGGCCTTCCTTTGTCCAGCTGCTTCTAGAATGTTCCTCCAGGGTGATGGGTGGGAATTTAAAACTCTCTTGGCTCCACAGAGAAGCTTAGGGTGGGGGTTGCAAAATGTGAATTTCTTAAAAAAAAAAAGCTGGATCACAGGGAAGGAAAGGTGATCGCCCCAGGCTTTCAGGTTTTTTCCTGGTTGTCTAGCTCTGATGCTCTGATAGGAAGGCCCAGGTGCAAGCAGGCTGCTGGCAGGGTTCTGGAGTTGGGCGTCCTGGGGAGACCACAGGTTCTAGGTCAGTGGGGCTGGGGAGGGGGCTCCCAGACATGGGACTGGGGGCCACTGTGCATGCACCTGGGCCCAGGGCAAGTCCTGAGTGAGTTCAGAGAGGGCCCAGGGAGTGATGTGAGGGCCCTGGTCTCAGCCAGGGCCTCCCACTTGGACAGCTGGCCAAGGACATGTTTCAGCTTTGATCCAGTTTGAGTTAAAGGTGATTGTTTCCAGGGGTTAGGGTTCAATCCCTGGTCAGAGAACTGAGATCCTCCAAGTCCTGAAAGTGAAAGTTGCTCAGTCCTGTCCAACTATCTGCAACCCCATGGACTATACAGTGCATAGAATTGCTAGGCCAGAATACTGGAGTGGGTAGCCTTTCCCTTCCCAACCCAGGGATCAAACTCAGATCTGCTGCATTGCACACAGATTCTTCAGTTGAACCACAAGGGAAGCCCAAGAATACTGGGGTGGGTAGCCTATCCCTTCTCTAGGGGATCTTCCTGACCCAGGAATCGAACCAGGGTCTCCTGCATTACAGGCAGATTCTTTACCAAGTGAGCCATCAGGGAAGCCCTGGAAGTCCTGGGTGTGGAAACAAAAAAGAGTTGATGCCCTGTGGATGGATGGTGAGGACGGCTGCATGACAGTGTGAATGTGTTTCGTGTGCTTCGAAATGGAGAAGACAGTGAACTGTATGTTCTGTCTCTTTTACCACCATTAAAACAAGAAAAAGGATGATTCAGAAGAAATATTAATATCATCCAGAAAGCTTCGAAATATCAAACAAGTGGAAAGGAAAAGGAGGGAACCATCTTAACAAGGAGACAGATCTCTCCCCTTGGTTAACAGAATAAAACTACAAAGTAAGAATTTAAAAACCTGCTCCAGGGAGCTTCCTAGCGGCCCAGGGGTTAAACCTTCCTCTTTCAATGCAGAGTTGTAGATTCTATCCCTGGTTGGGGGCTAAGATCCCTCGCTGCCAAAAACAGAACAGAAGCTAAGATTTGTGAAGGGCTTCCCAGGTGGCGCTAGTGTTAAAAACCCACTTGCCAATGCAGGAGACTTAAGAGATGCAGGTTTGATCCCTGGATCAGGAAGATCCCCTGGAGGAGGGCATGACAACCCACTCCAGTATTCTTGCCTGAAGAATCCCATGGACAGAGGAGCCTGGCAGGGTTCAGTCCATGGGGTCACAAAGAGTTTGACATGATTGCAGCAACTTAGCATGCACGCAGATTTATAAGCACTTATTAAAAGCAGTAGAGCACAGAATTATAACTACTTTTTCTTCTTGCTTCCTATGTAAGGTACTTGGAACATTAACCAGTAAATCCTACCTCAGTCTGTGGGTTGAGACTTTCTGTATTAATTACATCATTCTAACTTCACAAGAAAACATCATTCACTTTAATATAGATCATGAGCAGTTGTATCTATCTACACATGCATTCCCTTCTTGGATCCTCATTCTTCCAATCATTGTGGAGCTTCCATCTGAAATCCGTTTCCAAATCCTTCAATATAAACTTTAGGATTTAAAAAACAACAGAAGCAATCTTGTAACAAATTCAAGACCTTAAAGGCCCGATGCATGTTTTACCTTTGGATTCCTGTTTGTTTCCCTTTCTGCATGGACTTTTAAAAAATGTTTTTCCTGCCTAAGCTTTGGCGATGCCAGAGCTGGTTGTTAAATGTATCAAAGAAAAATGGATACAAAAGCCTTGAGACTGTTTACAAGCCACAGGAGGGAACCTGTGTAACATCTGAGAGTGAGGTGCCACCTTTATAATCCCAGATCCCAACAGATGCTGGGGCGTGGAAAATGCCTGCGAGTAAAGAGCGTGAGCTTGGAGCAACAGGAATCTGACAGGATCAGGAGAGAAGAGCTTTGCACACTTACTTTATATGCTTTCACAGTTGTGCAAACTTGCTACAATGACAGTAATTTTTAGGCAAGCTTTGGAAGATATCAGTGTGATCCCAGTTTTATGGATATGTATCAATTGATGGCAGCAGTGAAAAATTTTATTTTCTTGGGCTCCAAAATCACTGCAGACAATGACTGCAGCCATGAAATCAATAAATGCTTGCTCCTTGGAAGAAAAACTATGACAAACCTAGACAGTTTATTAAAAAGCAGAGACATTACCTTGCTGACAGATGTCCATATGGTCAAAGCTATGGTTTTTCCTGTAGTCAAGTACAGATGTGAGAGTTGGACCATAAAGAAGGCTGAGTGCTGAAGAATTGATGCTTCGAACTATGGTGCTGGAGAAGACTCTTGAGAGTCCCTTGGACAGCAAGGAGATCAAACTAGTCAATACTAAAGGAAATCAACCATGAATATTCATTGGAAGGACCGATACTGAAGCTGAAGCTCCAATACTTTGGCCACCTAATGCCAAAAGCCAACTCTTTGAAAAAGACCCTGATGCTGGGAAAGATTGAAGACACAAAGAGAAGGGGGCAGCAGAAGATGAGATGGTTGGATGGCATCACCGATTCAATGGACATGAGTTTGAGCAAACTCGGGGAGATGGTAAAGGACAGGGAAGCCTGGCGTGCTGCAGTCCATGGGGTTGCAAAAATCAGACACGACTTAGTGACTAAACAACAACAACAATCTATGGTGTATAAGTATAATATATATGCATACATATGTATAGATATGTTCATATGTGCACATCTATGTTTACATCCATACACATTTCCCATACAACCTATATAGATTCAGGAAGTATACTGAAGGGAGGTTTTCCTCTGATGTTAAAGGTAGTTACTGCTGACTTGGGGGGGCCAGGTGTTACAGATGATTTTTAGTTTTCTTCTATTTCATTGTCTTAATTGTGTAGAATGTGTATTTAATATATATATAAATGTTAAAGTTGGTAAGAAAAAACACATCAAAAAGGCTCAGGAGCAAAGAGAAGCCTCACCCCTTGAGTAGTCACTTGCTCCTCCCCTGACCAGGAACCCACCGTCAGTGTCTGTGGATCATCCTGTTCTGGACGTTTCCCATCAGTGGAATCACACCTTTTGTGTCCTTCTGTGTCTTCTACTCTCACTGAGCATCGTGTTCTCAGGATCTGTCCACATGGTAGCAAGTGTCAGGGCTTCTCCTCTTTTCCTGGCTGAGTGATGCTCCTATGTATGGAGGGAGCAGACCCATGTGTCTGTCTGCTGATGGACACTCAGGTTGTATATCTGCTGTTCATCCCCTTAGCATGAACTTTCATGTAAAAGTACTTATGTGACATGTTTTCATTTTCCTACGGTGGAATTCCTAGGATGGAATTGCTGACCATACAGTAACTCTTTTACCCTTTGGAAGAATAGACACTGTCATCCATGGCAGCTGCACAGTTTCATCTCCCACCATCCATGGACAAGGATTCTAGCCTCCCCACACTCTGGTCCACACTTGTGACTGCTGTATGGACACCATCCACCCTCGCAGTCGGGAGGTGCAGTATCGCTGTAGTCTTTCGATCCCTTTCATGATGCTGAGCATCTTTTCATGGGCATGTTGGTTGGCTGATCATCTTTTTTTGCAGAAATGGAGAGGAATTTGGAGTCTTTTCCTTTGCCCTCACTCTGGGTGAACGTCAAGTAGTCACCACCCCTTGGCCAATCGAAATGAGAATGAATTGGTGACAGACCATCTCCACTCCAGGAAGGAGATGCTTCTGTGAAAACCATGGCACCACACGCATGCCTGCTGGTGTGTTCAGACCGAGAGGGGCCCGTCCTGTTCCCTGGGGGGCAGTCATCAGGAGCCTCCCCCACAGGTGGCCCTGAGACACCCTAGCTGGCAGCCCACAACGCTGGATCAGGTGTCCGTTACCCGCTATTAACTATTGATGCCAGTGATGTCAGCTCCAAGAGGTCTGTGAGTCTCAGGTGTTACTGGTGGAAAAACCAGAGGGCTGCTGCTCCTCTGTCCTGGAGTCCCACAGCCCACCTGGGGGGCACAGTTCTTCCCCTTCCTGGACCCTTCCAGAATTAACTTCTTACCTGGAAGGCCCCCACCCCCAAGGAGCCCTGACCTCCAGGAAGCAGGACTGCAGAAGCCTGGGAGGGTTTCGTTGAACTGGGCTATCTCCCTGCAGGCCCCTACGGCCCCAGAAAACATTCAGAAGTACCAGAGTGTCTGGGCTGAGTCTCTTCAGCTCACAGCATCCTCTGTGGGGCTGCCCTGGAGCTGTGGGGTGTGGGGAGGCCTCCCTGTCCCCACCCACTCAATGTCAGGACCCTCCCTCTGCCCCATGACAAGCACAGATGTCCCCACATGCAGCCCAGTGTGCCTGGGGGCAGAATCTCCCCAGGTGAGAACAGCTACTTTGGTTAATTCTGGTCTTGGATTTGGTTTGGCCTTTTCAAGCAGGCCTCACACAACACCCAGGGTCACAAGCCAAGATCTGGACAAGGCATCGACCAACTTTCCCAGAACAAGTTCCAGACGAGGCAGCCCAGGGGGTGGCCAGGCAAAGTCTGGGGTCTTCATTCCCCACACCTGGTCCCATGTCTGGCCCGGACCCTGAAGGCAGCATCGTGCTGCCCTGTGACCCTGCAGACAGGTGGTGGGGGTGGCGGGGGCGGGTGAGCAGGTGGCCTCAGATCGCTTACAGCTGGGCTCATGTTCCCTCCCTATCGAGATGTCGACTTTGTCATGAATTTTGCAAGCTAGTGGAAGCAGCTGCCCTCCCCGCCCGGCTGGCCCCTCCTCCCCTTTTCCTGGGGGCAGAGTGGTTTCCTGTGGCCATGGCCGCTGAGAGCCTTGGGGGCGGGGGGGGGGGGCATCTAAAAGGGCACAGGGCTCTCCTCTTGCAGTTGAGGGCTGGAAGCCTGAGGTCAAGGTCTTGAGGGACCGGCCCC
This sequence comes from Antilocapra americana, assembly GCA_007570785.1. Lineage (NCBI taxonomy): Eukaryota > Metazoa > Chordata > Mammalia > Artiodactyla > Antilocapridae > Antilocapra > Antilocapra americana. Next base: position 8,248,867 of record ML661896.1, on the reverse strand, counting down.
TCCTGCAGGCCCTGCAGAGCCAGCTTCCTGGGGCAGCTGGGCACCTTGGGGCCACATCACCGCTCTGGAGGGGGGGGCCCACATCACGTGGCCCCTCCCCGTGTCTCTGTGTCCTCTCTTCTCAGAAGGACACCAGCCTTGGCATGAGGGCCACCCACTTGGGGCGACTTAGCTCCTGACATCCATGAAGACCCTGGTTCCAAACAAGTTTGTGTTCTTGGTGCTAGTGGTCAGGATGTGGGCATCCCTTGAGGACCCAACCAAGACTTGGTGGGGTCTCTGTGGGTCCCTCCTGCACACGAGCCCAAACTCCAACTGCTTCCCCATTAGAGGGCCTGGATTCGATCCCTGGTCTGGAAACTAAGATCCCACAAGCCACAAGGGGTGGCCAAATAAATAAAAATTAAAAAAAAAAAAATCCACATGGGACCAGTGGCCACCTCACCAGGTGGCAGAGTCAAACAATAGCATGTTCTGTTTTTTCACAAATTCTCTATCTGTGAATTCAGCTTCTCACTGAAGTTGATTTGTATTTATCTGTAAAAGGTATTATTTTATCAGTCGATGCTCCCGGCGCTCCTGTGGTCACTCTTGGACACACCATGGCATCCAAGCTCAGGAGACATGGAACCAGGACTCTGCCTCTGGGTCCAACCCAGACTGGAAGCCTGGGTCTTTTCCTTGCTTGTTTAGTGCCTGGTTTTTCACATTTAGGGCTTTTTGTGGGTGATTTTGGATAAAAGTATTTGACCTAAGTTTTTCTATAGCCCTGTTGGCCACTGAATAAGGGGTCTTCAAACAGAAACTTGCAGGAAACAAAATGTGTGTTGAGTTGATGACACTCAAAGGACCCTCACTCTCACCCCACATTGGCCCCAGGACCGGGGATCTGTGTTCTCCAAACCAGGACTTGCTGCAACTTTACAGACTCTGGATGTGAGAAAGATGACAATGACCAGGATTTTCTTTCTTTTTAAAAATATTTGGGTTTCCCGCCGGCTGCCTATCTTGTGTTGCCATCATGGTGGACGTGATGGAGTCGCCCAAGGCGTGCATCGCCAGCATGCTAGCTCAGTTCATCGACCAGCCAGTCTGCTTCGTAGGGAGGCTGCAGAAGATTCATCCCACTGGGAAAATGTTTATTCTTTCAGATGGTGAAGGAAAAAATGGAACTATTGAGTTGATGGAGCCTCTTGATGAAGAAATCTCTGGAATTGTGGAAGGAGTTGGAAGAGTAACAGCCAAGGCAACCATTATGTGTGCATCTTATGTCCAGTTTAAAGAAGATAATCATCCTTTTGATCTTGGACTTTACAATGAGGCTGTGAAGATTACGCATGAGTTCCCTCAGTTTTTTCCTTTGGGAGTTGTGCAGTATGGTTGAACTATTTTGATGATTGCCAGTGAGCTACACTGAAGACTATTAAAGGAGGCCCTTGATATTTGAAGGAGCAGTTCCTGTGATTTTTAATATTTAATTTGTTCTCTTAATTTCGTTTACCTAACTTTATTAGATATTCCAGTGTGCCATTTTTGACAGAGCTGGCTTATTGACATTTCTCACCTAAATTCTCATAAAGAATAATTTCTCTGGCATATGGTCAGATTAAATGCAAGGGGAAAAAAAAAAACAACGGTTGAATTTAGTTTTCTGCTTTATTAATAAAAGCTTATGTGCTGTTGGTCAAAAAAATAAATAAATAAATAAAAATATTTGGCTGTGTTACGCCTTAGTTGTGACTGGGCGTAGTTGCCCAGCGGCATATGCCATCTTTTTTGCGTCCCCACCACTCAACGTCAGGACCCTCCTTCTGCCCCATGACAAGCACAGATGTCCCCACATGCAGCCCAGTGTGCCTGGGGGCAGAAATCTCCCCAGGTGACAACCGCTACTTTACTGTGGTTAATTCTGGTCTTGGATTCGCTTTGGCCTTTTCAAGCAGGCCTCATACAACACCCAGGGTCACAAGCCAAGATCTGGACAAGGCATCGACCAACTTTCCCAGAACAAGTTCCAGACGAGGCAGCCCAGGGGGATTGATTGATTGCGTCCCTTGCACTGTACAGTGGACTCTTGACTACTAGAGAAGTCCCATCACCTGGATTTTCTAAGCAGAATTTTTACTGAGCTGCAAATTACATGCAGCAAAACACCCCTTCAAGCTTCCATTCTTAGCACTGACTCCCCAAGAGCATCCAATCCCGATTTCTGGCCCTATGGGTGCATTTTGCCTGATGCTGAGCTTCCATTTGTACATTTGGAATGAAGGTCTACCTAGCCGGTCTCTGTGCTTCTCCGCTACCACGTGGCTCCCAAATGGACACCCACATGGCCCATCTGCATCCTTTGGGCAGTTGCTCACCTCCCTTCTTTCCATTGTTTGTCTGTTACGTCCTTTTGTTAAAGCTGCTATGCAGTTTCTTGCCGAGGTTTTTGTTGACTGTTGTGTAAGCCCGAAGGAGCACGAGTGCCTGGCCTTAGGGAAGGCGTACAGGCAACTTTTTAATAAACTGCCAAGCTGTTTTGCAAAGTGGCTGCACTGCCTGCTCCCCAGCAGCATTTAGCGTTCACCTGCCCCATCCTCGCCAGTGCTGTCATTTTTGGTCTTCATCCTAATAATTTCTTAAAAACAGGTTTATTAGATATAATTCACATATCCCTACTGCCTAGCCACTTGAATGGTTTTCAGATTATTCAGAGCTGTGCAGCGATCAGTTTTAGAACAATTCACCACTGGGGAAGAAATGCCAGTCCCTGACAGCTACTTTTCAGCCACTGACAGCCAGGAACCTGGTCTGTGAATCTGTCTGTTCTGGACATTTCCCATCAGCAGAGTCACACCCTGTGTGTCCTTTGTCTGCTTTTCTCACTGAGAATCGTGTTTTCAGGGTCCGTCCACATGGTAGCAAGTGTCAGGGTTTCTCTCCTTTTCATGGCTGAGACATGTTCCTGTGTGTGGAGGGACCACACTGTGTTTATCTGTCAGTGGTCACCTGGGTTGTTTTCACTTTGGGACTGTTGTGAATCACGCTGCTGCGGACATGCGTGTTCAGGTTTTGTGTGGACATGTTTTCGTTTCTTCTGGGCACATACCATAATTGCTGGGTCAGGTGATAACTCTACGTCGACCATCTGAGGACTGGCTAGACTGTTGCCCACCTTCCTTGGTGCCCCCATAAAGGCAGAACAGCCTGGGTAAAGCACAGGTGGGGGTGGGGTTGGGGGTTCCAGGCTGAGAGGCTCTGGGCAGCTCACTCAGCCTCTCTGGGCTTGGGAAAAGGAGACTATTTCTGACTCAGAGGATTAGAGTTAAAACAGGGAGGTGCCAGCACAGGTTGAGCTCCCAAGGGTGTGGATGGGTGGGCAGGGGGTTGAGGGGTGGCTTCGCTTCTGTCCCAGGGAGGGTCTGGGGACACAGTGGGTCCTTCCTGGAGGGAGCGGCTGGCTTGCTGATTTGCACAGATAAGGTTTGCATGTTGGCCTCAGGACCTGGGGCCGGGGAGCCTGCTGTTCCTGAGGAACCCTGGCAAGGGGCAGGAGGCAGATTCCCCTGTGAATGTTCTCAGGCCTGAGCGAACATTCAATGTCTGTTTTGCCCCTGAGTTCTGGAGGCTGGGGTGGGGATGGGGCTCCAGCCCGGAAGGGCTGAGGATAGCCTCTCAGGTCAACACACTCAAGGCTCCGTCCCACAGAAATCTGGAAAATGAGTCAGAGAGGCTGGTGTTCTCAGGTAAAGAACCCAACCTACCAATGGAGATATAATGAGATGTGGGTTTGATTCCTGGGTCGGGTTGATCCCCTGGAGGGCATAGCAACCCACTCCAGTATTCTTGCCTATAGAATCCCATGGACAGAGGAGCCTAGTGGGCTACCGCCCATAGGGTCACAGAGTTGGACAGGGTTGAAGCAACTTAGCAAGAGGCTAGGAGACCTCCGGGCTGGGGGGAACGGGGGGCGGGGGGCAGGGGCGACGGCTATCACTGTTGTGATCAAGGCAGTGAATAAACACAGGACCAAATATTCTGGACCTACCCAGTCATTTCCATTTGAAACACTGGGGAAAGCCCATGGGGAGGAAGCGGGCAGTGGCCCAGGCCTGCCCCTTGTGTTGACAAAGGAGTAAACTGAGGCAGCCCCAGCAGATCTGAAAAAAGAAATACTGCTAAGACCCAGGGGTCCCTGCCAGTGCATGGGACACTGACCCTTATTGGGCTTTACCCTCATCTAACGAGCCCACCTCCCTTGCTCCAGCCCTGTAAAGTATCCTTTTCAGAATTCTCAAACAATTGCAAGGTGATCACACATCCACATTCAGCCTAAATCATTGATGAGGCAGGCAGCTGGCAGGCGAGCTAGGCAAGGAGCAGGCAGACAGGGAGGCCAGCCAGCTCCCATGAACCAGGGCACTGAACCAGCTGAAACGTGGGGCCCAGGGGCTCCCCGGACACCTCCCCTCAGCACTAATGTGGAAGGCCTGCCAGCAAACTTTCATGTCTGATCCAGGCTCCATAGGGGATCCTGGGCTAATGGGTGGCTCCTAAAATGGTGTGTCCACATCCTCTATCCCCCCATAACTCCCCCTCCAGGATGGTTTGCAGGTGAGATGAAGGGTGGTGAGGGAGATGAGATCATACTGGTGGTCTCTAAATCCAAGGACAAGGGTCCTTTTTAGAGACACACAGAGGAAGGACAGAGACAGGGAGAAGAGGACCATGTGACAACAGAGGCAGTGACTGGAGGGATGTGTCACAAGCCAAGGACAACTAGGCCCTCAGAGCTGCAAGAAGCAGGAAGGACCTTCTGCTGGAGTCTCTGGAGGGAGCTTGGCCTTGTGGACACTTCAGTTACAAATAGAGCAAGAATAAACCTGTGCTGTTATACGTCACCTGGTTTGTGGCACTTTTCCCATATGAGCAGGAACTGTCATCTCTGTATTATGTTCCGGTAGAAAGCAAGACAGAAATCCTCAACAGTTTTGAAAGGCTGGGGAGGCTGTTCTGATGAGGGGGCCTGCCTTACAGCAGGCAGTGAAGGAGGGAGTCCGTTTAGGGAGGAACCTTCCATAAGGGAACAGCCTTGCACAGAAGGCCTATGTAAATGAGGTCAGAAACCAGAAAGGTGCTGGCGATATGGGGTTCTGTGCGGCCACAAGGTCGACTTGGGCTTTCACTCTTGAGCCTGGACGGTGGTTAGCCTGGACGGTGGTTATCACAAGTGGGTTTGAATAGATTCCAACCGTTTAGATCCATGCTGGGAATCTGGTGGAGGGTCCACGAACATGGCTGCCCCCTCCTTTCCCTCTGGGTTAGGGACACTTCCCGTGTCTCCAACCATCCTTCCTGCTGTCACAGCGGGGGCGGGGGGCAAGGGGCATGCAGTCCCTGGCACCAATCACTGAGGCAACAAAGATGAACAGCTGCCCTTGGTGGTACCTGGAGCAGAGGGCGATGGGAGTCCTGGGGACAGCCAATCCGCAGGAATGCACTGGGGATTCGCCCAAATCCACCGGGACATTCCTGATTAACCATTCCTGGGCTTCAGTGGGCCTTCCGAAGGCCACACAGCTGGCCAAGGACAGCAGGGCGGAGGCCTCCATGGAAATGGGCAGCCACCCCCAATCCGAGAAAGCCCTCTGGCTTCAAGCCGGGCTCCAAGGCTCCTGGGCCCCATCCAGGGCCGCGCGGCCCTGAGATGGGCACTGTTGCCATGACTTCGCCCAAGCTAAACCGACCTGAGAGGCGGGAGCAAGGGCCCCTAAGCAACTTGTCTTAGGGAAGCGAGAAGGGTCATTTCTTCTCTCTCTCTAGGCTGGTACCAGTTAAATTTCCCTTTTTCAACACGACTTACAGCAAACAGTATTGAGGTCAATGTTCTCTATTGATCGTCTACCCCACGCTGGAACTGCACCAGCCCTGGATGCCCGTCATCTCCCAGATGCTTTCAGAAGTCTGAGGGACCTGACCGGACCGCCACGGGCCCTCCCTAACTCCGCCTGCCCCTCTCCCCTCGTCGCCCCGAAGCCGCCTGGTTTCGGTCTTCTATCCTGAAGGCTCCCTTATCACCCACAGCCCTGTCCCACTCTTGGTATCCGCGTTCTCCGGGATAAGTTTGCAGTGTCCCTCTTCCGAGACGGAGACCCATTCCGTCCCGAATGTCCCGGGACGGCGAAGTCGGCTCTTGCGCGCCCCGGGTCTCAGGTCCCCGGCGTGCTGCGGGTGGGTAGCGTCCACCCTGCACCCCGGGGCTTCAGTTTGTCCCCATTGCAGCAGGCAGGCCGCGTCCACCCTGCGCCCCGGATTTCAGTTTCCCCACCCTTGCAGTCACGCAAGGGGATCGTGGTCAGGGTTCGCTGCTCTGGAGCGGACAAAAGACAGTCAGAGGCCAACCCTGGCCTCGTCGTACCGCAGGCTTGGTGGCCAGCAGTGGAAAGAGCTCCGGCATCTCTAGAACGCCTTAAACCGCTGCCATTGCTCCGCTCGCTAACCTGAGTAACGTCTGAATTCGAAAGGGACTTCGGCCAGGTGCCCACAAACAAGATGGAGCCCTGTAGGTTTCCTGCCCGACTTCAAGATGGCACTGAGCCTCCCTTTGACATCACACCCGAGGTCGAGGTGGTCTCTGCCCGTTTGCAAGATGGCGGGAGGCTGGGGAAAGCACGCTTCCCACCGCCTGATCCGCCACGTACCCACTCCCAAGATGGCTTCTCCCGCAAAGCCCCACAAAAGAGGTCAGCTCGCTAACTGGCTCTGGCGCCATCACATGGTCTCATCTCCTCGCACCTCCTCCGACTCCACGGGCTGTTTCCGCCTCGAGCTCTGACGGACGGCCGCCTTACCCAATGCCCGCCTGCCACTGTTTTTGGGCCCACCCCTCGAGCAACCTCCTAGCCATTGGGAGGCGCTGGCGGGGTGCGGTGGCGCTCGCCCCGCCCATCTGCGCGGCGGGAGCCAATGGGCAGAGCGCGCGGGGGACGTGTTCGGGCGTCTCCGCCATTTTGTGAGTCTATAACTCGGAGCCGTTGGGTCGGTTCCTGCTATTCCGGCGCCTCCACTCCGTCCCCCGCGGGTCTCCTGTGTGTGCAATGGACGGGTAAGTAGTGCTGGTTCGCGCTCCCCAGCGCCTATATCACGATCTAGCCTTTGCCTCGCCGCTGCCCCGACCTCTTCGGGACGGTACACTCGGGGCGCCGCTCCGCCTCCACTCCAGGCCCTCGGGCGCCGCCTGGGTTTCTCTCCCTTCCCCCCAATGCTGGCGCGGTTGCGGCCCGGGAGGGGTCGCAGGGCGAGAGGCTGTAGGGATCGGGGGGTGGGGGTGGCTGGGCCGAGTCTTGTCCGCTTCCGGTGCCCACGGGGCCCGTCCGGAGAGCACGCGGCGGCAGCGCCGCCCTTCCCGCTTCCCGTCTGGGCCCCATACGCACGCGCCACCTTTGGCCCTCCGCTTGGCCCTTCCGGCGCCCCGTATAGTGTCTGCGCGCCCCTTAAGGTCTCCTGCGCGCGTGCGCGGCTCCGCGCGCTCTCGGCAGCCTTGGCGCGCGTGCGCGGCCTTTCCCGCCGCGCGGACTCGATTCTGGTTTCCCCCGCCCGCCGCAGGCCCGGGCGCGGCTGGAGACGCCGCCCTCCCGCCCGGAAGGGCGCGGGCCCTCCGCCGCCCCCTTTGTTCCCGCCCGGCGTCCCGGGGTGGCGCCCCGGGCGCCTTGGGGGCGGGGCGGCTCCGGACCTGAGCCCGCTCCTCGCGTGCGGAGGTATCGGCGCGGGCAGCGCGGCGGCGGCGCTCCTATTTGGGAAGCTAGTAGAACCCGGTGGAGCTGCGCTCTCGGGTCTGGGGGCAGTTGCTAGTGTCTTGTGATGGAGAGCTTCGAACCAGCCCTCCTTCCTCTGTCGGCCCGACCGGGCGGGGCGGGCGGTTCCACCAGTGCCTGGAGGGTCACGTGTCTTCGGTGCTTCGGTTTTGAAATGATAGGTTGAAGGCTGAATTAAGGTTAGCCTTTTAGAAAAATTGCTGCAACAAGAGGAACTTGATCTCGTGGTCTCCCGTCCGCTTAGGCTGGGACGTACCTTCCCAGAGAATTTCCTTCCTGATGTGGGAGCCGGGAAGCCCACCGGTCGAGGCTAGTGGGAAGAGTTTTCCTCACCCCCTGGTCAGGTTTCGGCATTTCCCTTCCTCGTCACCGGGACGTGGTTTGCGGCGCGTCTGCGGCCTCTAGTCGGTTGGTTGTGTGGTTGCCTAGGCAGCCGGACCTGGCCTACTGGTACAGCTGCAATTAGGCCTGCCTTTTTGAAAGTCGGGGGACCTTTTCCAGAAAGGCCATCTTATGTGAAACACTTCCTGTATTTGCGGCCCTCCCTAAGTAGGAAGCCACCAGCCTCCCTGGGTTAGCAGTTGGGAAACTGCGTGCTTTTCATTCTTTATTTTTCTGGGAAGTTGTTTCTTGGCTCAGTAAGATTATTAAAAATCGTTGACATTATCCTTTAAGGATTTTGTGGGGAAGAAGTGGCAGTCCCACGGCACAGGCTGGCGAGGCTGTGGGAGGGCCGGACCCCAGATTGTGGTGAACCCTGAGCCCGATGCTGCAGGCAGTGGCCCGGGGACATGTGACATAACGGGAGGTTCTGGTCTCCTGTGATGGTAGACTGGTGGCCAGGTGACCTGCTGGGGCGTAGCTCGCTTAGTTCTCATGAGCAGACCCTAGGTGGCACCCTCCAAGGGCTCTACTGTCTTCAGGGTTTGGCCTGCAGGACCCTGGAGCCTGGCGCAGTCATAAACACCGCTCCTCCCCCGGCGGGTTGCAGGGACCCGGGTTGATGAGTAACTGGTGTCAGTTTTATCTGATACTTTCCACTGGGTAGACCCCTTCTCTGTCCCCTAGGGCAGTAGCTCTATCCTTGGGCCCCTGAGATGCCTTTTCTTTTTTTTTTGGCTTGTATTCTGAGTTGCCTTTTCAGCCTGCCTTTTGCTGGAGACGTCTCCCAAGCACTGCTCGTTTCTAGAAAGCAAGCAACAGCATTTCAACGTTAATCAGCATTTAGTGTCTTTTTCTGAGGGCCTGCAGAGGGTGTGTCTTTGTCTTTGGATGCATCGGAGGCGGGGCTGGGGTCCTGCCGGGAAGGAGGGAGGGAGGGAGGGGAAAGGAGCCAGAGGACAATGATGGCTCCTTTTCAAGTGGTGATTAGAGGGAGGACACCTCCTTTCCCTTCCCCAAGCCTTCTCATTGCTGAAGTCTTGGAGCGGGGGTCTCCTGCTGCCCGGAGCCCACGCTGCTGGCATGTGGTGGGTGCTCCTTGCTGATGTCTCCTTTTCTCTCTCTCTGCAGCATCGTCCCAGACATAGCAGTTGGTACAAAGGTAGGCACTGGGGATATCGCTCTCTCTTTCCGCCCATTTGCTCAGGAGCCTGTGTGCCCCCGTTGCTGGGCTGGGGGCGGAGGGGAGGGGAGGGGTGCCACAGCCTGCTCTGTGGTTTGAGTGCAGGGTGGGTGGCTCCTCTGAGGTGAGGGGCTCCTGTCCTGACTTCAGGACCTTTGTCCTGAAGTTCAGAACAGCACCTTGTTGGAGGGTGGGATGCCTGCAGGCTAATGGGTGACAGTTTCAAGTGGAAAAAGTGGAAGTCTCTTCCCCAGGCAGTTTAAGGGGTGGGCATGGGTCGGGAGGATCCCTGGGGGTTCTGGGGCAGATGGCTGCTTCTGAGGATGTTCTCATTGAGCTCACTTTTGCTCTGAGAAGGGGGCCTCTGGCAGAGACCGGATGTCCACCTCAGCCCTGGGGGTGGCCCATTATCCCTGCGAGCAGGCGGCGGCTAGTTTTTGGCTGCGGGGCCTAGGCTAGTTTCGGTTTTCCCAGGTGGACTCTTCACACGCCAGCCTTCCTGATCTTCCTGCAGATAAAACCTGTTTGTTTGGTGGCGAGAGGAGGGAGGGAGGGGGATCTCATCCAGGTGTGCTTGTAACTGGCATGGTGACACCCCCACTCTCCTGTTTCTGTGGGAGCCCATCCAGCGAGGCCGCTTTCAGAGGCTGAGGGTGCACCAGCGTGGGTGCATCCAAGAGGGCATCCTGGGTTCCCCCTCAGGATAAGCACGAGCTGTGCCCCGAGTGACAGGTGTTGGGGTGTTAGTGGTGCTTAGCTGCTGTTGTCCCTGGTTCCGGCAAGCTTCGGGGGCTTCCTGGTGGTGCTGAGTTGCTTTTAGACTAGGGGCTCTAGTGTAGTTTGGTCTGGCCTTTGTCCCCCCAGGGTTTTGTCCTTGTGTGCTGTCTGCACCCCAGTGGACCCCAATGGGCAGTCCCTGCTGAGCCCCTGGTCACTACCTGCACTTCCCTGTGCTTGGGGGAGGGGGGTAGCCAAGTAGGTAGGTCATATAGGTATTCATGCCAGGCAGTCTGCTGTGAAAAGAGAGTGGGGGCTGAGAACGCCCCCCTCCGGAGGGAGTTCTTCCCCTGTCCACCTGTCGACAGGAGCTGGGATGCCCTTTTTAAGGTTGTGCAGCCAGTGTCTGTGTGGGAGCTACTTGGGTGCCCTTGTCCATTCTTGTCCAGCTCTGGCCTTTGTGAGCTGGAGGGAGGGATTGGTCAGCCTCCAAGTTGACTTTCCTACCACTTAGGTGGGAATGAGGCTCAGGTGTGTTCCACCTGGTTTCTGGTTTGTTTAGGGCTGGAACTGGCCAGCTGTCCAGAGCCTGGAAGCGTCCGGGTCCCCCCTGCCAGGGAAGTGAGGATAGGCATGATGGGACAGGTCTGCCTGCACTAGTCGGGCTTTTAACACTTTGCTTCATTTACATCCAACTCCAACCTGTATGCATTAAGACTAAGCAGCTGTCTGACCAGCCTTGGGTGCTGGGGAGTTGGGTCCAGCTTCGGCGGCGTGCCTATAGCTGGAGGTCTGGCAGTGAGGAGGCCCAGAACATTCTGTTAGCCCTGTGGCCTTGGCTTGGTTGTGCCCGTTTTCTGTCCTGAGGGCTGGGGAGGGGGTCAGTGCCTGAAGGGGCACTGGACCACAGAAAGTGGGGGAGGTGTCCTGGACATGGAGCCTGTTTGTTTGTAAGTGGCTAAACTGGCTGGCAGTTTAGGGGAAGGGCAGAGATAAGGTGTCCTTGATGTGAGGAGGGCAAGCTGGTGGAAAAGCAGGTTGAGGGAGAAGAAGGGTCAAGTCTGGGAGGGTGATGGCTGGTCTGTTCCTGCCAGGCCCTGGTTTTGTGTATCGAAGAAATCACAGGCAGATGGTCCTCTGGTGGGGTCTCATTGCCTAGCCGGCAGGAGGCTGTCTGCCTTTCTCCCTGCTTAAGCAGCATTTTAGGAGGTCCTGGGAGTTGATTCTATTAGATTGAGACTAATAATAAGCAAGGGAATTTCTGGAGATACTATGGGCTGGGAGCCTGCCCACAGGGGCAGTTGGGGAGCCTCTTTGTCACCAAGGTGCCTGCCACCTGGAGAGATGGCGTTTCTGGTCGCTGGGCTCCGGTTTCCTCAGACTGGAAAGTAGGACATACTCCTGCGGGTGGCCACGGTGGGACAAGGGGGCTTTGTCCTCATGGGCTGTGAGCCTGAGCCATGCAGACCCTAGATAATGGTGGGAGTGGGGAGATGGAAGGTGGAGGTGGCCTTGACGTGCCGAGGCCTTGGAGGGGACAGCCTCTGTCCCTGCCTGAGAAGGGCCCTGATAGGGAGGGTCAGAGGCTGTAGTGAGGACACTGGGTTCACCTTGCCTCTCTTGCAGCGGGGATCTGACGAGCTCTTCTCTGCCTGCGTCACTAACGGACCCTTTATCATGAGCGGCACCTCGGCGTCCACAGGTAACCCCACCCGCCTACCACCCTGCCTGGTGCCTGCCCCTGCCTATTGCATGGTCCTGGGAGCCAGGTGTGAGGGCCATTCTCTGAGGGAGCCTGGGGTGCCCTCTATGACTGATAGTGCTTTTTTGCAGCAAATGGAAACGACAGCAAGAAGTTCAAGGGGGACAGTAGGAGTGCGGGCGTGCCTTCCAGGGTGATCCACATCCGCAAGCTGCCCGGCGACGTCACCGAGGGGGAGGTCATTTCCCTGGGGCTGCCCTTCGGAAAGGTCACCAATCTCCTGATGCTGAAAGGGAAGAACCAGGTACGAGGTCCGGGCCAGTTGGGGTGGGTCCCAGAGGCATCCCTGATGAGTTGGCTCACCCTGTTCCCATGCCCAGGCCTTCATCGAGATGCACACAGAAGAGGCCGCCAACACCATGGTGAACTACTACACATCGGTGACGCCTGTGCTGCGCGGCCAGCCCATCTACATCCAATTCTCCAACCACAAGGAGCTCAAGACAGACAGCTCTCCTAACCAGGCGGTGCGGCACCCTAAGGTGTGGGGGGGCGGGGGTGGGGTGGGGCAGGCAGGGGCGAGGCTGGGAGACTCACGGTCCTGTCCCCACAGCGGGCCCAGGCGGCCTTGCAGGCTGTGAACTCAGTTCAGTCAGGAAACCTGGCCCTGGCAGCCTCGGCCGCAGCAGTGGATGCGGGCATGGCCATGGCCGGCCAGAGCCCAGTGCTTAGGATCATTGTGGAGAACCTCTTCTACCCAGTGACCCTGGACGTGCTGCACCAGGTGAGGGGCTGGGCTTCAGCTGTGGGCAGTGGGGCTGGTGCCTGGGCCCAGGCTGACCCACCACCTTCTCCCACAGATCTTCTCCAAGTTCGGCACTGTTCTTAAGATCATCACTTTCACCAAGAACAACCAGTTCCAGGCATTGCTGCAGTACGCTGACCCCGTGAGCGCCCAGCACGCCAAGCTGGTGAGTGGTCCCCAGAGCAGCTGTGCCCCTGGCCGCCAGGCGCCTGCTGACAGCCTCCTTGCTGTCCCCACAGTCGTTGGACGGCCAGAACATTTACAACGCATGCTGCACACTGCGCATCGACTTCTCCAAGCTCACCAGCCTCAACGTCAAGTACAACAACGACAAGAGCCGTGATTATACGCGCCCTGACCTGCCGTCCGGTGACAGCCAGCCCTCGCTGGACCAGACCATGGCTGCTGCTTTTGGTGAGACGCTGGGGGCAGGCCTCCTGGGCAGAACTCGTAGTTCAGGCTAGGCGCCCGCACAGCCCACCCCGCACCTGCGGGTGGGGCCCTGGCAGCCGGCTCGCACCCGTGGGTGCGATGATTAGTGTCTCGTTTGTTTCTAGGTGCGCCTGGTATAATGTCAGCCTCTCCGTATGCAGGAGCTGGTTTCCCTCCCACCTTTGCAATTCCTCAAGCCGCAGGTACTCACACACTTGCCCCAGCGCCGCCTCTGCATGTCCACATCTCGCCAGTAGTTCTGCTTCCCCGGCGGCCAACGTGGCGCAGTGTGGGGGGCCAGCCTCCTGGGCGCGGAGTCTGGACAGGGCAGGTGTGACAGGGCTGCTGAGCCTGCTGAGGACCAGCGCCTGTGGTTGGAGGGATGCGCCCCTAGTAGTGCATTTTGAGCGGCCTGGTAAGCGGAGCGGCATGCGCTGGGTGAGCACACCTGAGCGTCCCTCCCGGGGGCCAGGCGCCCACATGCGAAACAGTTCTGAACCTGGTCTCCCGCCCGGCATGCTGTTTGCATGGTGACAGGCACCTGTGTGCACTCACGGCCGAGGCCACCGGGGCTCGATCCTGCGTCTGAGAAGCCTGAGTCTTCTGTGTCATTGGCGCATATAGGTGGTCAAGCCAGTATGGTGTACTCTGAGGAGCATAGAGGGTTGCAGGGCTGGGGGCCAGGCTGATGCCCCCACCCACCCCCCATGTCTCCATTTGCATGAGGATGGGCAGGACCAGTTACCTCTTGGAGACCTTGGGCACCACACTCACCTAACTCCATTCGCCCTGCAGGTCTCTCTGTCCCTAACGTGCATGGGGCTTTGGCTCCTCTGGCTATTCCGTCGGCAGCGGCGGCGGCGGCAGCAGCAGGCCGGATTGCCATCCCGGGCCTGGCAGGGGCAGGCAACTCTGTCTTGCTGGTCAGCAACCTCAACCCCGAGGTACGTGGCGCCTCTGGGAATTTAGGAGTTGGGCATGTCCCCAGTCCTAGTGCAGATGGAGCCTCTGACCAGGCACTGGGCTCTGGAGCTGGTCCAGGCCCAGCCAGTGCCCGTGGACCTCCCCATCCTCCTCTCTGCGCTGACATCACTCACTGCTGCCTCCTTTCCCGCAGTGCTTGGAGTTCTCTTGTTTCCTTAACATCTTAATTTACATTCCTAATTTCACGATGTTGAGAGTTGAAGTATTTGGTACATGAGAACAAACTTGAAATTTCGAGCCCAGTGAACCTTGGTCTGCAGAGGGGCGCCTTGAGGGGAGGGTGCAAGCTGAGGCCACCCGCCACAGTCCCTGAGGTGGCAGCCAGGCCTGGCTTGTCTTGGGGCTGGGTTAGCTCAGGTAGCTGGGGTCCAGTGATCAAGGCTCAGTATTTGCTTCTCGAGAGACGGGGTTCTTGTTTAATGAGCTGCTCTCCTGCCTGTCTGACCTCGTGTGACTCTCGGTCTCCCCAGTCCTGTCCCAGTTCCTCTGGCCAAGCTGTCCGCTCGCAGCGCCTGGCGAGCCTGACTGGAGGCTCCGGTGCGGGCTGAGGAGACGGTTCCTGGAGGGCCTGGTTGGGGGAGCAAGTGGGGGGCCAGCAGGCGCCGCCTCCTCCCCGCGGAGGGTGCTCCGGCTGTCTGCCCGGCGTGTGGCCTGTAATGTGTGTGGTCTTGACTGATGGGGCACCGCGTGTTTTCTTATGTATTTACTGACCTGTGTTTTTGCTACTTTTTTTCTTTTCTCCCCTTCCCCTTTCCCAATTTTTTTTCTTGCCCTGATCCGGAATTTCTTTGCCAACTGACTGCACGGTACTTCTGCTTCCTGTTGTTGCTTGAAACAAAACAAAACCATAAATAAATAAAAAAAACAAAATTCCCCCTCAAACCCTGCTCTCCGGAAACCAACCTGCCCTTGAATATTAACATCCTGACAACTTCATCATCCATCAACCTGCACGCCTGCGGGGCTGCCTCCTCGTGGTGGACGATTGGCAACTCGCCCCCTGACCTCTCCCTTTCCCTGTCCCTCGCTGCCTTGCTCTGCTGTCCTCTAAAGAGAGTCACACCCCAAAGCCTCTTTATTCTTTTCGGTATGTTATCGTTCACACTTTTATTATCTTGTTTTCATGTAATTGAGGTGGTTGTTACGCCCTGAGATTCTGATGCGTGCGGTCTGGGCTGCGGTTTGCGTATTTATTTGGACTCAATATTGAGCATGGTTCCCTGCCCGCATGCCGTTGGCAGCGTAAAAGTGTCGGTAGCATGCTACAGGATGGTTCCTTGGCATTTGACCTTTCCTGGATTTTATGGCTTCTTTGCGGAAGGCAGCCCTCCCAGTCATGCTCCCTGTGTCTAGACAGGTTCTCAGAGGCAGAATAAGCAAACTGGGGAGAGCCAGCCCTGTGTGGGAGTGTGGGTCGCGGGGACGGCGGGTGGGCAGCTGGGGCCTGGGGCTCAGCCCCCTGTCCCTGTGCTCTTGAAGGCGTGTACGGAGATGTGCAGCGTGTGAAGGTCCTGTTCAACAAGAAGGAGAATGCCCTGGTGCAGATGGCTGATGGGAGCCAGGCCCAGCTCGGTAAGGGGTGGCCAGGGAGGGTGGGGCTATGGGTGGTGCTCAGGGCCCCCAGGTCACGTATGCTGTCCCCCCACCCCCACCCCAGCCATGAGCCACCTCAATGGGCACAAGCTGCACGGAAAGCCAGTGCGCATCACACTCTCTAAGCACCAGAGTGTGCAGCTGCCCCGCGAGGGCCAAGAGGACCAAGGCCTGACCAAGGACTACGGAAACTCGCCCCTCCACCGCTTCAAGAAGCCTGGCTCCAAGAACTTCCAGAACATCTTCCCACCCTCGGCCACTCTGCACCTCTCCAACATCCCGTGAGTGCCTCTGCCTCAGATGCTTCCATCGTCTTATACCTCATTTATGGGGTCCCCGCCTGTCCCTGGACATTCTTGTCCTGAGGACAATGACTTTGACCTTGCACAGACAGGCTCACACCTCTCTTCCCCTTGCAGGCCCTCCATCTCTGAGGAAGACCTCAAGATTCTTTTCTCCAGTAACGGCGGGATCGTCAAAGGGTTCAAGTTCTTCCAGTGAGCAGAGCCCCCTCCCCCACTGCCCCCAGGTTCCCGGCCCCTTGCAACTTCTCATGCCTGTGTTTCCCCACCCCTTGCAGGAAGGACCGCAAGATGGCGCTGATCCAGATGGGCTCAGTGGAGGAGGCCATCCAGGCGCTCATTGACCTGCACAACCACGACCTGGGTGAGAACCACCACCTGCGGGTGTCCTTCTCCAAGTCCACCATCTAGGCCGCCACCCGGGACCAGCCTGCCGGGCACCCGGCGACAACTTCCATCATTCCAGATAAAAAGCCACTTTAAAAAGCAGCTGAAGTGACCTTAAAAGACCAGAGATTTTATTTTTTTAAAAGAGAAATCAGTTTACCTGTTTTTAAAAGAAATTAAATCTAATTCACTTGCTCACCTTGGGGAGGTGGGGTGCCAGCCTCAGGCTCTTGGTGATGGTGGACGGCACCACTCGCCCGGCCCCTGCCTGTGCCTTCTGCCGCCTGCAGGGCGGGCGCTCCTAAACCCCCACTTGGCTTTCTTGTGCCTTAAACCCGCTGCTCTGGCAGGGCTTGCGGGGTCAGCCTCCCCTGGGATCATGTGCCTGGTGTGGTGGGGGGCTGTGGCTGCCACCCAATCCTTTAATCAAGTGTGTGATTCTCCCCCAGCCTTGGGGCCTCCCCGGACCCTTCCCTGTTGCTTCTTCAGCTTTGTTTTCACTGTAATCTCTGTATTATGCTTCAATGCAGCTGCAGACACCTGTGCCTAGCAATATTTCCAGTTGACCAAATATTCTAATCTTTTTCATTTATATGCAAAAGAAATAGTTTTAAGTAACTTTTTATATAGCAAGATGATAAAAATGGTATGAGTGTAACCTAAACTTTTCTCCTTGTGGTATGACCTTGTATACTGTACTTTTATTTTATTCCTTGTCATTGAGTCGCAGGACAGGATCTAGTTTCCAGGGCAGACAACAGCGGGGCCGGCATCTGCCGCCCGATGCCTTACTCACACCTGACTGTCCTTTTTCTAGGGGGACAAGTGCTCTTCAACTTTCAGGGTTTCTTTTTTTCCTGCAAATTTTGGACCAAAGTTTTGTTTCTGTTTTTTTCCTGCCTCTAATGCTGGGACCCCAGGAGGTGGGGCAACAGCCCTCCCCTCTAGTCTTCATGCCTCGTCCTGCACTCACGGGTCCAAGGGGTGCCCCACACGCAGGCCTCTGCTGGCCAGCCCTCACTCGGGGCCTGAGCCTCAAGTTTCCATGTCGGGGTGGAACAAGGGTGTAAATATTTATAATTTTTTATACCTGTTGTAAGACGTGAGGGGCAGCAAATGCGGTTTTTTTATGGTGACACAGATGTATATTTTGATAACAGCAATTACAGGCTCAGTATTGTAAGGAGCACGGCAGGCCCCGCCCGCTGCCGGCTTGTAATGCAGAGAGAACTGAATTAAAGCGATTTTATAACAACTCCTACCTTTTCTGTAGGCTCTTTTTTCCTGTCCACATGTAGAAGGCGGTCTGGCCAGTCTGTACTGGACTCTGAATAAACTCTCTGTATCCTGCACTTGATTCCCCTCTTTATTGGGCCTGTTGGTTTCACTACCGTTTCTTCTTCTGTAAACTCAGCCATGTTACCCTTCTTGTGTGGGGGTTTCGGCCCCACCCTTACACCCAGTACTCCAAAAAGACTCAGACTGCAAGCTGTTCTCCAGGATCACCTTTTATTGTCTTATCAGGATCCCCCTGCCCCACCCCGTCCCCCACCCCCACCCTCAGTCCTTGAACCTGCGCACGGCCTGCATCTTGCGATAGTAGCTCTCAGCCTCGGCCTCTGCTGCCTCCCGATCACCAAGTGCCAGGCCTACTTTGCGCCGCAGTGTCGACTCCCGGCTGCCTGGTCCCAGTGCACCATCAGCTGTGCCCAATGGGGGCAGCCCCTCACCCGTGGCCAGGTTGACAGTGGCCACAGCCCCAAACCGAGGCTCCTCCTGGTCCATATCACTGACTGATGAGCCTGGGGAGATGCCTGGGGGCTTGGCCCCACCGCGGAAGCTGCGGGCCAGATCCCCCAGCTCATAGCCACCCTCTCCCTCCACCCCCTTGGCCCCGACTCCCGCTGCCTTCCACTCCCAGGGCCCATTACCCGCAGACAGGTGGACCACAGGGTGGTGGGGTGCGTGTGCATCAATGGTGACGATACTGGCAGAGTCGCGGTCAGACGGTGACCTGTACTGGGAGGAGTCAGAACTGGCACTGGATGAGGAGGCCGTCTCAGCTGCCTTGGGGCCGGGTGCACCAGGAGCCTTGGACATGGCAATGACCTGCAGCAGCCGGGGTGGGTTGGCCATGCGGGGCTGGGCCGAGGCTGTGGCCACTGCGGCTCCACTCTTCTCAGCCATCATGAGCCACTTGGCCCGCACAGCGGCGCTGCTGTTGGGAGACAGGCCAGCTGCTGCCTGGGCCCCCTCCTCGGGGATATGAACCAGGGGTTGTGGTCCTGCCCGAGGCGGCAGGATGACACGTGGCCCAAGCCCTGGCCGAGCCTGGACTGTGGGGTACAGTGAGGGAGGTGGACCCCCTTCCTCCCCCTCCTCTTCTTCCTCTTCTTCCTCCTCCTCCTCCTCTTCCTCCTCAGCCATGGGTTCTGCGGGTACCCGCAGGTGTGCAGGGCTGCCCTCGTCTGGTAGCCCCAGGCCTCGGCCCTCCAGCGACTTCTGCTTCCATTCACTAATCAGCTGCTTGGAGCGGGAGGCATCCAGTGGAACATGGATGGTCATGTGGCGGCGGGCAGGGTCGTCTAGTGAGGGCGTGCTGACACGGGGCAGTGTGTGGCTGAAGGTCACCATGTTCTCCTTGCCCATGGGGCTGCGTGGGGCCAGCAGGTCCACATCCACGCTGGCCCGCTTCAGGCTGCCCAGGGAGGTCTTGTCGCGAGCCACAGGCCGGGGCACGCCCTCCAGCCGGCTGGGCGGACCTAGCTCATCGGTGCTCACAGACTTGTTCTGCTGGTACACTGAATCGTGGCCCCGCTGGGTCAAGGCCCTTAGCGCGTCCTTAGTTGGCACTGGGGCCGCTGGTCTCTCTGCCGGTGGGGCCTGGAAGTTGCCCACCGCATGGCAGGCCTAGAGATGAGATGGGGGCTGGGTGTGAGGCCTGTTGCTAGAGACTAGGGTCCCCACCGGGCTACAGACATGCCTTGGGGGTCAGAGAGGGGCAAGTCCACCTTTCTCCCCACAGGACAAATTCTGGCCTCTGGTCACTGCACATTTGGCAAGTCTGGGCTCATGAAATTCTGCCTCCAGATAGATCCCAAGGGAGAAGATGACAGCATCCCCCCGGGTGGGTGGGGCTGGCCTTCCCCCTCGGGTCTCCCTGTTCCGCCCCTCACCAGGTAGGCCGCTATGCCGGCCCCAATGAGGAAGCCTGCGTAGACGTCCACAGGGTGGCTGCGGTACTGCGTGATCTGGGTGAGGCCACAGACGCCCGCCGCAATGGCGAAGGAGAACACGAGGATGGGCTTCAGCAGCTTGGTGGTGTCCGAGATGACCGAGTTGAAGTACATCTGCTGGGGGACAGGCAGGTGGTCAGGGCAGCTGGTCCCTGTGGGGCATCTGGGGTGCGGGGCAGCACTCACCGACACGTAGACAGCAGCAAAGGCAGATAGGGTGGCATGCTGGGATGGGAAGGTCTTCCTGCAAGAAAACACCCAGGTGAGCCCTGAGGCTCTGGGACCTGCCTTAGTTTCCCCACATGCTTGTTGGGACAGGGCCAGGCATGCTCACCGGGCAGACAGGATGGCATGGGTGTCATGGCCAGAGCATATGTCCTGTGTGATGTAGGGATTAGCCTCACATGATGTGCCCAGCAGGGTGTAGTTGGGTTTGCAGACAGTCAGGAAGAAGGGTGCGTGGTATCCCGTGGCCAGCTGGATCACGTCGGTCACCAGGGCTGTGGCACACAGGCCAAACACATGGACACCTGTGGGGTGGGAGTGTAAGGGTCAGACACGGGAGTTGGGGCCAGACCTACCACCCTTGGTGCACAGATGCCATGGGGACTCACCTACAAAGCGCACCGTCCGCCGAAGGAAGGAGTTAAAGTTGCAGCCGCCGGCATGGATGCTGCCCTCGGGCCCACTCGGGCCCCCGCTGCGGCCCCACAGCCGGGACTGTAGACAGTACAGCATGCCCTCACCCACCATGATCTGTGGACATGGAGGTGCTCAGCAAGGCTCTGGCCAGGGGCCCACAGCCAGCCAGGCCCTGCCCTGGGACTCACCGAGGCTGCGGGCGCAGCAAAGGCCAAGCTGAGGAGCATGAGCAGCGGGATGAGCTCTTCACTTGTCTCCACATAGGGCATGGACAGCGTGCGGTCATAGCACTGGAAGCCCACCTTAGCCGGCTTGAAGAGGTCAGTCAGCTCCAGGAAGTAGAGGGACACGATGGAGGATGCCACTATGGGAAGCTGCAGGAAGAACGCTGGCCAAGGTCACACCACACTCGTTCACTGAGTGAGTCATCCACCCACAAATTCAGTCCCATCACTGACTTGTCCACCCATCCGTGCTGTTCACCCACTGATCAGCTCATTCATCAACTGAGTCACCCACCAGCCATCTGTGCATCTAACAGAGCCATTCCTGCACCCACGATTCACTCGTGAATCCACTAATCACCCTATCAACATTCCTCCCACCCATCATCTTCCATCATCCATCCGTTAACTCAACATCCACTCATCCATCTACTCTTGCTTGCTTGCTTTCTTCTTTTTTCCCATCTAGTCACACATCCACCAACCAACCCACCCATCATCCATCCATCAATCCACCAACCATCCATCCACTTGTCATCTATTATCCTTCCATCTATCCATGCACCCATCCATCATCCACCAATTATCTTCTATCGTCAATTCATCAATGTTCCATTCATTCATCCATTTATGCTTCCTTCATTCCATCCTTCATCCATACTCACCCATCCATACATCTACCCATCCACCTATCCAACTAACCATCCGTCAGTCCACCCATTCCCTCATCCATACAAATATCCATTCATACATGCATCAGCTTCTAACATACATCCATTCATTTATTACCCATCCATCCGACCACCCACTCATCCTTTCTTTCCATCCACCCACCCATAGGTAATGTCCACCCACTTAACACTTCCTTCCCTCCATTCTTCCTTTCTTCCACCCATCCATGCATCATCTTCCACCATCCAGCCACCTATCCATCCATGCACCCTCTCATCTATCCATCATCCATTTATGCTTCCACTCAACCACTCATCCATTAACCTACTCATCCATTTTCTCATCTACCCATCATCCTTACATAAACCCACCATGAATCCATTCATCCACATATCCATCCACCTATACACCTATCCCTCCATCTATTAACTTCCAACATCCATCTATTCATTTAGTTATTTTCCATCCATCTGACCCCCACCTATCTGTCTATCCACTGATCCTCCCTTCCTTCTATCCATCCATCATCTTCCATCATCCATCCATTTATCAACCCATCCATCCACCCACTGTCCCATCCACCATCCATCCATCATCTTCCATTATCCATTCAACTTCATCACCATCCAACATCCATCAATTCATCATCCATCCTTCCATCATTCACCCACCCACTTCTATCCATCTGCCCTCTCATCTTTCATTCCTTCCATCCATCCACCCACCCATCTAGCCATTGTCTTCCATCATCCATCCATCAATCCACCATCCATTCATCCATTTACTCATGCTTGCTTCCTTCCTCCATCAACCCATCCATCCATCCATCCACATATCCATCCACTTATCCATCCATCCAACCACCACCAATCAAACCATTTATCCTTTCACCCAAACATCCACCCCTCCATCCATCAACTTCCAACATCTGTCCATCCATTTATTCATTATCCATCTGACCCACCTACTAACTCATTCTTCCTCCCATATATCATCCATCCGTCCATCCACTCATCTTTCCTTCCTTTCTTCCTTCCATTCATTCTACCTACCCACCTATCCTCCCATCCATCCACTTATCATCCATCCATTATCCCATTCATCCACTCATCCAATTATCCTTTCATCCAAACACCTATCCTCCGCCCACCAAATTCCAACATCCATCCATCCAATTATTCATTTTCCATCAATCTGACTACCCATCTGTCCATCCATCCACCCACCCTCCCCTCTATCCATCCATCCATATACACATCCCTTCTGCTGTCCTTCCATTATCCATTCAATCTACCCCTCCTTCCTTCATGTATTCACCCATCCATCCACCCTTGCTTCCTTCCATCTATCTACCCATACTATCTATCCATTCACTTACTCTCCCATCCATTCATCTACCCACCTGCCATCCTCCCTCCCAAAATAAAACCATCAATCCATCATCCATTCCTAAATCCACCATCTATCCATTACCCATCCATTTAATCATCCATTCATCCAGACACCCATCCCTCCATCCATCAACCTCCATCTACTAATTTATCCATTTTCTAACCATCAAACCACTCACCCATCCACCCATCTGTTCATCCATCTACCTATTCTCCCAACCATCCCTCCATAAATTTCCATCAGCCATCCACCTCCATCTATCCACCTACCTATCCATTCACCCATGATTCCTTCCTTCTTTCCTTCCATCCACTCATCCATCCATCTACCCACCTACTGGCCCACCCATGCTTCCACCCACCCTCCCTTGCTTCCATCCACCCATCCTCACATCCATCCCTGAATCAACTATCCATCCACTTACCACCTATCCATCAACCCACACATCCAATCATCAATTTGTCCAAGCATCCATCTCTCTATCCATCAACTTCCAATATCTTTCTATCCATTTATTCATTTCCCATCCATCAGGCCACCCAGCCAGCCACATACCCATCCAGCCATCCATCATCCTCCATCCTTTCTTCTGCCCATCAACCTATCCACCCATCCACTCACCCACTGACCCATCCCTCCATCAACCCATCCATCTATCATTCACTTATTCAAAAACATCCACCCATAAACTTATAACATCTTTCCATCCATTTATTAATTATCCATCCATCTGACCACCTATGCTCCCATGTACCACCCATCTATCCATGCCCTGACTCATCCACCCACCTTATCATCCATTTATCCATCTTTCATCTCCATCCATCAATCCAGCATTCATTCATCCATCCACTCATGCCTGTTTGGTTGTTTCCTACCATCCATCCATATATACATCTACTTACTCACTCATCTATCTACCCATCCATTGACCCACTCACCCACCATGCACCCACCCATCCATCCATCAACTCATTTATTTCCCCCATTCAACTGTCATCCATCCAGTCCACCATCCATCCTCCCTTTTTTCCATCCATCCAAGCAACCATCCTCCATCCATCATTCACTGATCAATCTACCTTCCATCCATCCACTCATGTTTGCTTGCTTCTTTGTTCATTCCTTCCACCCATCCACTTACCCACTCATCCATCCTTCCATCCATCCATCAATTCATCCATCCACCCACTAATCACTTCATTCATTGCTCTCCTCAGCTACCTTTTCTGCCTTGAACAATCTGAGGTCAGACAGGTTCCTGCCTCTTGGCCTCTTCTCTCAGGGATGGATGGATGGATGGATGGATGCACTTAGACCTGCCTCTGGGGTCCTGGCCCTCCTTGGAGACACCCTTTCTGGCTCCAGCCCGTGCATCTCTTCTGCTGCTTTTTCTCCTCTGCGCCCCATACCCCTACATGCCAGCTTCACACTAAGTCCCAGGAACATGGGTGTTGGGCTTGAATAAATTAATTTTTATTTATAAATGAATTATTTGAGTTGCTCATTCATACAACTGTCCTTCTGCACAACCTGATCATGTGCCCCCAGGTGATGGGCACAGAGCACATGTGATGTTTTTTCTTGCTCAGAACAGTTATGAGGAACAGGTGGGAGGTTGAGGTTCAGGAGAGCTGAGCTGCACCTGACCGAGTGGCCGACAGTGTGCCCGAGGAGGGCAGCAGGGCAGGCTCTACCCTCACTCACTGACTCGTACTGCAAAGCACTGACTGAGCAGATTCCAATGGAAACAAACCCTCCCGGTGTCCTCTGCCTCCCCTTCTGGGCCATGGGTCTCAAACTGACGCATCCACTGGGGCCAGCACCTCTGGGACCAGAGTGTAGGTGGGCTCCTAAGGGGGTTCAGCTGCCTTGGGAAGCTCCCACCTCCACTCTATCTCTACAGTGCCTTGAGCGGGGCCTCTGCCCTCCATGCAATCCTGGCTGGAGGCTTCCAGAGGGGAAATGCCAAAGTTGGGTAAGCTGGGTTTGAAGGAGCTGGGCTGGTGTCCAAGGAGCATTTATGGAGCACCTGCTGCATGAAGGCAAGAGGCCCAAGGCAGCTGAGTGAAGTGGTTCATGGCCACCTGCCTGGGCTTGCATCATGGCTCCTCCTCCCCTTCCCCGTGCCTCAGTCTTCCAAGCTGAAAACAGGAACAATACAGTGGCCACCCCCCAGGATGTCTGTGTGGGACAGGACGAGCAAACACATTGAAAGCACTTAGCATCTGGCTCAGTGGGCAGATGGTGTCCAGCCACAGAGAGGGTTTAGGGTATAACTGTAAAATCAGCAAATCTTTCCACAAGAGGGTCACGCTGAAGACCTCCCCCACGCCTTTCCAAGCCCCCCGGCAAAGTGGCTGTAATACCTAGCCAGCTCCCCCTGCTTCTCCTCCAGCCCTCTGCCCACATCTCCCTGCCAGACCCAGCTGGAAGCACCTGTGGTAGGGTGGGTTGGTGGCAGGGGCCCCACTTCAGAGTCTGCCACTCCTTGAGGGTCTGTAAGTGCCTCCTAAATCCCACCACCCACTTCTCACTGTTTCCAGAGACCCTCAGCTGAAAACCAGGAACCCCTCAGAGCATATCTGCCCCAAAGAAAAATCATTCTCACACTCAAGATGGCAGGCTAGCGTGCTTGCTTTGGGGTCATGTATATTTAAGAATGAATAAATGTAATACTGGGCTTCCCCGGTGGCTCAGACAGTAAAATATATGCCTGCAATTCAGGAGACCTGGGTTTGATCCTCAGGTCAGGAAGATATCCTGGAGAAGGCGGTTACTACCCACTCCAGTATTCTTGGGACTTCCCAGGCAGCACTAGTGGTAAAGAACTTGCCTCCCAATCCAGGAGATGTAAGTGATGCAGATTCTGTCCCTGGGTCTGGAAGATCCCCTGGAGGAAGAAATAGCAACTAGCAACCCACTCCAGTATTACTGCCTGGAGAAGCCCATGGATGGAGGAACCTGGTGAGCTACAGCCCACAGGGTCGCAAAGAGTCTGACACTGAAGGGACTTAGCATGCACACAAACATAATGCTGGCAGTACAGGAAATGCAGACCAGGGCTGGGATATGGCTGTGCACCTCTTAGGTTGCTCAAAATTCAAACATCACCAACACAGGTACAGACACGACTATGGGGAAACAGGCAAGTTCAGGGGCCTCTGTGAAAGAATTTGGGGTCTTTCCACACCCTGCTCCCTAGAGATGCACAATGAAGAGAAGCTCTGCATTCTGTGCAAGGTGACACAGGCCAAAGAGTTTACAGTCTCCTCCTAGGAATGTCTGTGAGACATCAAGGCTAGGAAACTCCCCAAACCCCCAACTCTCTAGGGCTGGCACTGGAGTACTATGGGGCAGGGAAAAATGATGGGGCGATGGTAAACAAAGATCTCTGCTAGAAACACCAAGGGCAGGGACTTCCCTGGTGGTCCAGTGGCTAAGACTGCACTTCCAGGGCCCCAGGTTTGATCGCTGGTCAGGGAACTAGATCCCACATGCTGCAACTAAAGATCGTGCATTCTACAACTAAGACCCTGCCTGCAGTCAAAAAAAAAAAAAAAAAAAAAGGCCGAGGGCAGAACCTGCATTTCTATAGATGGTGGGGGAAGGGCTACATATGGTGAACTTGAATGGGAGGCTGACTGTAGTCGTTTCAGTCATGTTGGACTCTTTGCCACCCCACAGACTGTAGCCCACCAGGCTCACTGTCGATGAGCAAGGCGATTCTCCAGGCAAGGATACTGGAGTGGGTTGCCCTGCCCTCCTCCTGGGGATCTTCCTGATCCAGGGATTGAACTCACATCTCTTACTCTCCTGCATTGGCAAGCAGGTTCTTTACCACTAGCGCCACCTGGGAAGGCCCGGGTGAAAGGCTTTCTGGAAAGGGACACAGGTGAGAGTAGTGCAAAGCTGGGGGGAGCTGAGGGTGAGGGGCTGCCTCTGTGAGGCCTGTAGAACACTGAGGAGGAATAACCTACTGTAATAAGGATTCAAATGCAAACTTGAAAAACTAACCAGGCTTTCTGCCTGTGGGGGAGGTAACTAGCAGTCTGAGTGACCCTGCTCAGGGAAGGGTTGGGTACTGTCTGCTCAGGTCTGGGGGACTTCTCCACCCACGCCCAGCCTGGGCCCCTCACTCGAGCCGGGTTTCTGGGCGTGGCGAGCAGGGGGCATTGTGGGTAACCCAGGTACTGACCAGGTGGATTTGCCTCACCAGCACTTCATTAGCGCTCAGTATGGGCCGGGTGGCTGCACTTACTATCTTATTTTGCAGCACTTCTGAGGCCCTCACTACATGTGGAGCCTGTTCTATCAGAGCTCAGGAAGTGCACGAGCCTCCGCGATTAGCAGAGGAGGAATTTCAATTCAGACACTTAGGCCTCCGACCTTCAAAAAGCAGGAAGACATCACACCCATACCGCGCCCCCCTCCCCGCCCGCCCACCGCGCCCAGCATACCGCGCCCCCCTCCCCATCCGCCCACCGCGCCCAGCACCTTGCTCCAGCCCCTTCGTGTGAACTGCTGACCCGAACAGCGGACTGAAGATCCCGCCTCGAGCATCTGTCCAGCTCCCGCAAAGCCCAGAACGTTCTCTTGCAACTCCTACTCGTCCTGCAGAGCCCAACTGTTCTGACCGCCCCCCCCCTACACACACACAGGCCCCTGGCTGTGCTCGCCCGGTCCCTCGGCGCGGGGGTCCCGAGGGCCGTCTGAACGGAGGCCTCTGCCCCGCCCCCACCAGCGCGACCTCCCCCCCGTCACCTCCACGAAGTAGAAGCAGGGCAGAAGCGTCATGCTGTCCTTCGGGCTTTTATTCTTCTCCTTGGTCGAGATCATGGTGCCGGGGGCGCCACAAGCCGTAGTTGGAGGGGACAAAGCCGCTCTGGAGGAGGGGAGGCGCAGACTGAGCCCTGGGGGACCCGCTGCCCGGCTCCCGCGGAGGAGGGGCGGGCCGGGATGCGCAGTAAACGCCCAGGGAAACTGAGGCCGCGAGGCGGGGGCCGCAGCCGCCCCTGGCGCACTGCGGTCCTGCCCAACCCTCTGGCTGCCTCCCCGGATGGAGGGGCCGCGAGAGGGCTCGGCAGAGAGGGCGGGGTCGGCCTGGCAGAGAACCTCTGGGCCGGGGTCCCACCTGCGAGTCAGGGCTGGGGCCTCCGGGACCCAGAGGGCCGGAGCCGGTGGAGGGGTGGGGTCCGCGCTCCGCCCGCAGACCCCTCACCTGGCACGCCCGCGCTCGGAGGGCGGAGCTGGCGGCGGCGGGGGCTGCGGCGCGGCAGGCACAAAGCCGGCCCCGCCCCCGCGGGGGCGGAGGTAGGCGGGGAGCGAG
Source organism: Antilocapra americana (assembly GCA_007570785.1). NCBI lineage: Eukaryota > Metazoa > Chordata > Mammalia > Artiodactyla > Antilocapridae > Antilocapra > Antilocapra americana. The sequence goes on along the minus strand of ML661896.1, from coordinate 8,221,087 downwards.
CGGCCCCGCCCGGCCTGAGACCCCGCGCCTGGAGGCCTGGAGGCTGCGCGAGGGGCGGGGGCTCTTTGTCTCGGCGCGTCGAGGGCGCCACGCGCGTCCGTCGCCGTCCCCGCCGCCCCCCGCCCCGGTCTCTGGGTCTCTGGGATCTACGTCCCCCGCGGGGGGCGCACAAACCGGGGTCTGCGGGCTCCTCCCCTCCTGGGCGGTCAGATTGTCCCGGGGAGCCCCATCGACCCTGGCTGCGGGTGGGGTCTTCGGGTCTCCGGAGTCTCTGCCCCTACCCCCTCTGCTCCCCGGTACGCGTTTCCATGGCGAGTTCCCTGGGCGCCCGGGCCATCGGGAGACAAAAGAAGCTGGGGGCGGGGGTGGGGGCGCTGTCTCGCTTCCGGGCCCGCGTCTCGCCCACCTGCCCTGCATCTTCCCGTAGCCACCCGGGGTCCACCCTCCACTGGTCCGACCGCGGCACCTCTCTTGGCTCACAGCATCCGAGGAGCACGGCCCGGGATGCTCCGCGATGCGCGCGGGGCGGGAGGGCCCTCGTGGTGAATTCACGTGAGGCTCTTTAGGCAGCGCCTGCTGTTTGCAGGTGTTTCCACAGTCAGGAGGGGTGGGGGCCAGCTAACCCTCTTTTGACAAGTGAGGAAACAGGCCTCCGGGCACTTAAATCACTGTACACAGTCTCCAGGCCCCAGACGGCAGGATTTTGTTCGGCTCATTTTGTTCACTATCTCCTGTACACCTAGCCCAGAACAGTCACGGGTGAGCCGCTGAGAACCGGGACAGACCCTCAAATCAGTCCGGCGGTTAAACGTCCAGTTGGATTGGGGTCGAGGGGGAGGGCTGCGCAGCCGAAGAGCCCAGTGTGTGCAGCCATCCACACTCCAGACCCTTCCTGGCTCTTCCTAACCCTAGCCCTTCTTGTGTTAAGAGAATCAACTCCATGTGTCTTCAAAGATGATCCTCCGTGTGGTCAAGGGTGGGGTCCAGAGAGCTGATCCCACCGGGGCCTCAGTTTCCTCACCTGGAAATGGGCATAACAAGATTGCTTGGTGTAGGGGACACATTTGGCATGTCTGTCCCACCTCCCCAGGCCCGATGCCCACCTGGACTCCATTTCCCTACTAGGCAGGAGCGGAGCCTGGGCTGGACAGCCGTTGGGAATTGCTGGTGTTGAAAGGTGACCACAAACTGTCCTCTGGAGGCAGGAGGAAGGGAAATGGGGCAATTATGCTTGATGCCTTCTGAGGGCATGGGCAGAAAGGAAGGGAGTCCCCAGAGACCTTCCTGACGGCTTAGGGAACCAGGAGAGGGTCTGGGGCAGTATCAGGAGTTGGGGAGGGTGCTTCTTCCTCCTGTGGATCCCTGGTGGTGGAGAGGGAGCAAGGTCCAACTCTGATGGTAGGTGGCCCAGCAGCAGCCAGGGGTGAGAGGGTGGGGGTGGGAGGGTGACGACTTGATTCTGGGCATTAGGGAGCCATGGCAGAGTTTAGAGCAGGCAAGAGGGTGGAACACACCAGGTGCTCCTCAGAAACTACTGTACACATTAATACTCCTGTACACTTTAATACACAGCTCTATGGGGGGAGGGGGGGGCCATTAAAGTCCTGCTGCACAGACAGGGAAACTTAGGCCCAGAAAGGGGCCCCTGAGGTCACCCAGTAGGAAGGGATGGACCTCTGGACCCCAGGGTCACCCAGCTCAACTGGCTGTGCTCTGGGCATGACAGCAGCTGGGTTCACAGGAACGGACAGGGTGGGTGGCATGCTGGGGACTCGGGGCAGGGGGTAGGGGGGATGCATGGGTGGGATCCTAGGAGGGTGGAGATGGGAAGCAGTAGGGGGGACATTGGACTGGGGTAGGGTAGGGTAGACCCTGACACCTGCTCCCTCCACCTTCCCCAGTATTGCCCTGGAAGGGACCCCCACAGCCCCAGACACCAACTGGTGACCTGAGACAGGCCCACCACCAGCCCAACATCTTGGTGTCACCTTGGAAATAAATGCTCTTTTAAAAAAAATTGAGGTGTCAGAGGACTTCCCTGATGGTCCAGTTGTTAAGAGTTCACCTGCCAATGCAGAGGACGTGGGTTCAATCCCTGGTCCAGGAAGATCCCACATGTTACAGAGCAACTAAGCCCATGTGCCACAACTACTGAGCCCAAGTGTGGAAACGGGTGAAGCCTACATGCCCTAGAGCCTGTGCTCCACAGAGAAGCAACTGCAGTGAGAAGCCCCCACAATGCAACTAGAGAGTAGTCCCTGCTCACCACAACTAGAGAAAGCCCGCATGGCAGCAAAGACCCAGCACAGCCATCAACAAATAAATAATAAAAGCTGAGGTGTCAGAAATAAGTAAAAATTTTAAATCAATGTGAAATTCACATGACATAAGATCAGCCATCATAAATTATACCATCCACTGGTTTTTGGAACATTTAGAGTTGTGCAACCATTTAATCCTAGAACATCCCATGTCCCCCAAAGAAACCCTGTTTCCTTCAGCTATTATTCCCCTAAACCCCTAAACCCCTAAACCCCCAGTCCCTGACAACCAGGAACCCACTCTCTGTGTCTGTAGCTCGTCCTGTTGTGGACGTTTCCCATCAGTGGAATCACCGCCTGTGTGCCTTTCTGTGTCTGCTTCTCACACCAAGCATCGTGTTCTCAGGGTTTGTTCACGTGGTAGCAAGTATCAGGGTTTCACCCCTCTTCACAGCTGAGGGATGCTCCCATGTGTGGAGGGACACGTTTGTCTGCTGAAGGGCATTTGTTTTGCCTCCAGCTCCTGGCAGCTGTGACTCACACTGTGAACATGCGTTTGCAGGTTTCTGGGCCCTGTTTTCAGTTTCCTGGGCCTGCACCTCAGAGTGGAGCTGCTGAGTAACAGGATAATTCTGTGTTTGAGGAGCTGCCTGGCTTTCCCTAGCGGCTGCACGGTTTTGCATCTCAGCCAGAGTGTCTGAGTTCCAATTTCCCATCTCCTCACCAACACTGTGTTTGTTCTGCCCTTTTCATCCTAGCCATCCTAGTGGGTGTGAAGTGATGTCTCGCTGTGGTTTTCAATTGCATTTCCCTGATGACTAATAATTTTAAGCATTTCATGGCATGTTGGCTGTTTGTGTATCTTGGGAGAAATATCTATTCAAACCCTCTGCTCATTTTTAAGTGTATGGTTTGTTTTTGTTGTTGAGCTGTGAGAGCTCTTTATATATTCTGGATACGTAACCCTGTCTTCCTCTCTGCTTGGCCTCATCTCTTGCTCAGGTACTGGATGCCTAAAACTTCTGAAGACCCTACTTTGAGGCTGGAGAAGGGCAGGCAATGTCTCCAGCACCTCAAGGCTCTGGGGGTTCCATGCACCTGCCCACTATATAGATGTACAGACTAAGGGCAGGTGAGGGACCCAGCCACGTGCCTACAGGTAAAAATCCTGTAGGTGAAAAGCTGGCCACAAAAGGCCACAGAGTGTGTGTGATTCCACTGATGGGAAACGTCAAGAACAGGCAAATCCACGGGCACAGAGAGTGGGTTCATGGTTATCAGGGGTTGGGGAATGGGGTGTGACTTCCGCTAGGTACTTTTTTCTTTTGAGGTGATGGAATGTTCTAAAATTGGGGTGATGGCTGCATAACTCTATGAAGATACTGAAAACCATGAAACTGCACTCTTTAATTTAGCAAATTGTGTGATACCTGAATTATATCTCAATAAAGCTTTTTTTTTTTTTAAGTATATGGACTTCCCTGGTGGTCCAGTGGCAAAGACTCCATGCTCCCAATACAGGGGGCCCAGGTTCAGTCCCTGGTAGGACATTAGATCCCGCATGCTGCAATTGAAAGATCCCACATGCCCCAACTAAGATCCGGCTCAGCCAAATAAAAAATAAAATAAAAAGCAGTAATGAACACATACACAAAGCCAGCAGGACTCAGTCCCAGGCCAAGTGGGCAGTGGTGAGCCCCAGCGCTTAGGCTAGGAAGCCGAGCAGAGCCATGAGTGGTGGCTGGGTGGTGGCCTGACCCACACCGAGGGGTGGCCCAGTGTCCAGAGGGGAAGACAGAGGGCGCAGGTGGGCACTTGGAGGGTCCAGGCAGGTTCCAGGAGTGGCCAGCTGGGGAGGTTTTGGGCAACTTCCTCTGCTCCTGCCAGGAGGGGCTGGGCCTGGGGAGTGTGCACTAACGGCTGAGGCCCCAGGGTATAAGGGCGCCCTGTCCCCAGCCACCCTCAGCAACCCCGTCATGACAGCACTCAGACTCCTGGCCGTGCTGGCCAGCCTGCTAGTGACCTCCAGGGCTGGTGAGTGCCTGCCCCAGGCCAGGCGTCCTCATCTGTGCAGGGGTTCAGCTGCAGGTGTCAGGCCCGGGGGAGAGGGACTGGTGGGTGCTGGCCCCAGTTTCCCAGACACAAGGCTCAGGGAGGGACAGTGAAGTGACTGAGCCCAGGCCCCAGAGGCAAGCTGGCCCTGACCAGCCCTGGGAGGGTGGGCGCCTGTCCTTTTAGGGAACAGGGGTGCGGGAGGCTGGGGTCTCCCTGGGTATGGGGCTGAGACTGGGGGGCTGCAATGCGCCCTCCTTTCCCCCCAGGCTCGGCACCCCTGGTGGACATCGTGGGCGGCAGGAAGGCCCGGCCACAGGAGCTCCCGTTTCTGGCTTCCATCCAGAACCAAGGGAGGCACTTCTGTGGGGGCGCTTTGATCCACCCCAACTTTGTCCTGACAGCAGCCAGCTGCTTCCGGAGCCGGTGAGCAGGGGGCCATGGAGTGGGCAGCAGGGCTGGGAGAGGGAGAGAGCTTGGGGGGCCGGGAGGGGTGCCTGGCAGGTGAGGAGGGGAGGCGCTTGGCAAGGGGGCCTGGTCTTAGGAAGGGTTGAAGGGCTTAGAGAGGGAAATGGGGCCCTGGAAACAGAGAGAGATACAACTACAGAAGGAGGATGGACAGAGGCCTGACTGTCACTGATGTCCTTCCTCTGGCTCCTGGGCCACAAGCCAGCAGGCTGGTAGTTTCTTACCTTATTTGCAAGCCTGCCCCCGTGTAAGTGCCCGCCTGGTAGGTGTAGAAGGCTGGGGGCTTGTGGGGAAGCCCAGCCTGTTATCTGCCCCCGCTTGCTCTCAGGAACACCGGGATTACCACCGTGGTGCTGGGTGCCTATGATCTGAGGCGTCGGGAGCGGTCCCGGCAGACATTCTCCATCAGGAGCGTCAGCGAGAATGGCTATGACCCCCAGCAGAACCTGAACGATGTGCTGCTGCTGCAGGTGGGGAAATGAGTGCGGAGCTGGCGTTGGCCTGAGGGGCTAACAGAGGACAAGCCATGTGCACGGAGCTTGGCATTTAAATCGTACAGCCAAGTGCACAATCAATTTAGCCAGCTTCTGGATCCTGGACACTGAAGTTGTTTCCAGATGTGTTTGTTATGACAGAATCACAATGAGTTTTTGTGCATATTTCTTGGTGAAAGTTTTTCCAGAGCAGCCTCAACAGCTGGGCCAACTTACCCTCCCACTAGCAGAATTTAAAACTGCCCTTTTCTCCACATCTTTACTGACACTGCATATTATGATTTTTAAAATTTTTCTGCCAGTGCTCACTTTGGCAGCACATATACTAAAATTGGAACAATACAGAGAACACTAGCATGATCCCTGTGCAAGGATGACATGCAAATTCATGAAGTGTTCCATATTTAAGAAAAAGCAAAATTTTTTCTGCCAATTCTGATCAAGGGTGGAGGGTGGTGCTTTGTTTTATCTGCATTTCCTGGGCAAGCTCTTCACCTTCAGGGTCTCTTGACCACCTTTGCAGTAAGGACAATTGATTCCTTCTCTGGAGGAACCAGAGGCCCAAAAGGTAAAATCATTTGGCCAGGAGCCCACAGCAGGTTACTGCCTAAACTTGGGTTTGAACCCAAACTGCTTTCCAGATCAGAATTCATGTTGCTGCCTCTCTGGCTCCCAGCTGGGTTCCAGTTATGCCCTCTCGTGACCCAGTTTCTCTCACCAGCTGGACCGTCAGGCCAACCTCACCAGCGGCGTGGCGCTGGTACCACTGCCGGAGCAGAATGCCACAGTGGAAGCCGGCACCAGATGTCAGGTTGCAGGCTGGGGCACTCGACGGCGTAGGGGGCGTCTCTCCCGAGTTCCAAGGGTCCTCAATGTCACCGTGACACCTGCAAACCAGTGTCGCCCCAACAACGTGTGCACTGGCGTCCTGACCCACTGGGGTGGTATCTGCAAGGTACCTACTGGGTGTTATCCGGTGTGGGCTCTGAGTGGTGGGGGAGGAGGGGTCTTGAGAGGTAGTGAGCTCCACTTGAGGGGAGAGAAAGCAAATTCAAAACTCACCCTGGGAAAAGTATTGGATTAGAACTGGATGTTTCAAATATTGGAGCCTGAGAAACAGCATTTATTCAACCCTGCCTGCCAAGCCCTGTGCTGGGGGCTGGAGACACAAGAGGGAACAGGAGGGACTGCCCTTCTGGAGCCAAGAGCTCCCATATCTTGTGGTTGAAGAACTTGGGCATCAGCTTTTAAGACAGGGATGTGAAAGAAAAAAAAGACAGTGGTGTGCACCAGGCTGGGAAGTTGAGGAGGTGGGGGCGGCATCTGAGACCTGAGTTGTGAGCAAACATAGGGAAAAGCGCAGGCAGAGGAACAGCAGGTAGAAAGGGCCAGGGGTATAAGCACGTTCTGTGGGTGGCAGGGGTGGTGTTCTGGGCAGGAGCAGGGTGGAGGGCTGGGCCTGGGGCGCCCTGACCCTCTTGCCACCCCTGCAGGGGGACGGCGGCACCCCTCTCGTCTGCAATGGCCTGGCACACGGCGTGGCCTCCTGGTCCCGGGGGCCCTGTGGTAGGGGCACCGACTTCTTCGCACGTGTGGCCCTCTTCAGGAACTGGATTGATTCAGTTATAACCCAACGGGCCTGACAGACCCCACCCAGTGCGCGGGGGGCGCTACGCAGCCAGAGCCCAGCCCCCACCAGCACGCTGCATGTGCATCCTGTGGCCCCACCCCGGTCCCCGGGGTTGTGACCTTAATAAAGGATCTGTCCCCATTCTGCCCACGGCACCTGACTCTGCTCTTTGGGGGCGGGCGGGGGCTGGCGGCCCAGTGCCAAGACCTCTGCCCACAAGAGTGGCATCCTCCCAGGGGTCTCTACTCAGGGAATCCCATCGCGGTCCTGGGAACCAGGGGCTCTCGTAATCTCCACTCCACAGAGGCAGCACCAAGGTTCAGAGAGACTGGGTGACTCCCCTGAGGCCACACAGCCAGAGCTGGGCTCTGAACCCACACCTGTGAGATTACAGCCTCCGTGAACCATCTGTCATGTTGGTGGGGAATACAGTCACCCCTGGGGCTTTCCTGGTGGCTCAGGTGGTGAAGAATCTGCCTGCAATGCAGGAGATGTGGGTTTGATCCCTGAGTGGGGAAGATCCCCTGGAGAAGAGAATGGCAACCCATTCCAGTATTCTTCCCTGGAGAATCCCATAGAAGGAGGAGCCTGGCGGGCTGCAGTCCTTGGGGTTGCACAGAGAGGAACAGGGCTGAGCGACTAACATTTTCACTGCTACTACTGCTTAGTGTCTGGAGGGGCTTGGCTCCAGGACCCTCGTGGATACCCAAATCCCTGGATGCTCAAGTCCCTTATAGCAAATGGTGTCATATTTGCTAGTGACCTACACACGTCCTCTGTGAACTTTATATAATGCAATGTCAATGCTATGCAAATAGTTGCCTGCCTACAGCAAATTCAAGGTTTACTTTTTAGAACTTTATGGTAAATTTTTTTCCAAATATTTTTGATTTCCAGTGGGTTAAATCCATGGGTGTGGAACATGCAACCACTGAGGGCCGGCTGTATATTGTACAGCAAAGTCAAGAAACACACGAAAAACTGGCTTTAGACTGCCACTTGAATCACACAAAGATAATGAGCCTAATATGAAAGGAACTAAAATATAAACATTAAACAATTAATATAGTTATATAAGATGTATAAAACATAAATATACTTGTATAAAGAACTTATAAAACATAAATATATCTGTATAAATGATATGTAAAACTTAATACATATAATTTATTAAACTAAAATAAAATTGTAAATCACAGACTTCCCTGGGGGTCCAGTAGCTAAGACTCCATGCTCACAATGTGGAGGCCTGGGTCAATCCCTGGTCAGGGAACTAGATTCCACATGCTACAGCTAAAACCTGGCACAGTCAAATGAATAAATAAATATATATATATATATATTTTTTAAGTTAAATCTTACATTATATAATAATATCAATTACATATTATACATCATTTTACAGATATACTTAGGAACTTCCCTGATGGTCCAGTGGTTAAGGATCTGCCTGCCAATGCAGGGGACACAGGTTTGATTCCTGGTCTGGGAAGATCCCACATGCTGAGGGTCAACTAAGCTTCAGCACTGCAGATACTGAAGCCCAAGCACCTAGAACCTGTGCTCCGCAAGAGAAGCCACCACAATGAGAAGCCTGAGAAGTGCAACAAAGAGTAGCCCCCAACTCGCCACAAACTAGAGAAAGCTCGCATGTGGCGACAAAGACCCAGCACAGTCAAAAATAAATAAACAAAACATAAAACATTATAAAAATACCTGGGGAATAATGAATTGATATTAAAAAAACTAAGATCATGGTATCTGGTCCCATCACTTCATGGCAAATAGAAGGGGAAAGAGTGGAAGTAGTGACAGATTTTATTTCCTTGGGCTACAAAATCTTCTTGGACAGTGACTGCAGCCATGAAACTTAGACTCTTGCTCCTTGGAAGAAAAGCTATGACAAGCCTAAACAGTATATTAAAAAGAAGAGACATCACTTTGCTGACAACAGCCCGTATAGTGAAAGCTGTGGTTTTTCCAATAGTCATGAATGGCTATGCGAGTTTGACCATAACGAAGGATGAGTGCCAAAGAATTGATGCTTTCGAATTGTAGTGCTGGAGAAGACTCTTGAGAATCCCTTAGACTGCAAGGATATCACACCAGTCAATCCTAAAGAAAATCAACCCTGAATATTCATTGAGCTTATTTGTTTTTCATAATTCATTGAAGAAATTCACATAATATAACATTCACTTTTTTCAAGTGTGCAATTCAAAATATACCTGGTGTATTTCACTAGGCTGTGCAGCCCTCACCATCCAAACCTCGCTATTCAATTCCAGGACATTCCCTCACTCCAATAGAAGCCCACTCCCATCAGCATTACCCCCCATCTCCTCCTCCACCCCCTGATGACCAGGAACCCACTCTCTGTGTCTGTGGATCTGCCTGTTTTAGATGTTTCCCATCAGTGGAATCACACCCTGTGTGTTCTGTGCCTGCTTCTCTCACTGAGCATCATGTTCTCAGGGTCTGTCCATGTGGTAGTGTGTGTCAGGACTTCTCCCCGTCTCAGGGCTGAGTGATGCTCCTGTGATGTGTAATCATCATCTGTGGATGGTCATCTGGGTTGGTTCCGTCCTGGATGTTGTGGAGCAGGTTGCTATGGACATTCATGTACAAGTTCTACTTGAACATTGATATTTAGTACTATGATTTTACCAGGAGGGGTGTTGGGGGTTCATAATGGGTCCTCTTTACAGAAGGGGAAACTGAAGCCCAGAGAGAAACATGTGTCTTATAGGAGCCCAGAACAGTCCAGGGGCCCCACCTGCTCATTGTTCAGATGGGAAAACTAGGGTTGGGGTCCTAGAGCAGAGGGTCCCAGCTTGGAGCCCCAGACACTGACACCCTCAAGGATGGAGTGTTGTCCTTTTTTAAAGAGAGAAGAGAAAAAAGAGGCAGAAACCCTGAGGAAAAGCCTCTCTCGCTCACCTTCCCTGGATCCTGGGTGTGTCCGCTTGGGTCTGCTTGGCCCCCTCCCAGCTCCAGTTCCCGGCAAGACAGTTGTCTGTTTCACCAGCCACAGTTGGAGCAGGAAGGGGCCAAAGCCGCAGCTTCCAGCCCCACTTCCTCTCCACTCGTGGGCCTGACCCCCAGAGGCCCCAGAGAGTTCCTTCCAAGTTACAACCCCCAATGCCCCCAGCTCCCCACCCAGGCTGACACTGTCCCATCCTCCAGACCAGCCTCCACCTTCAGGAAGGCCCCCAGTCCTGTGTTTACCTGATGGCCCCCATCCCAGGCCTGGAGCAGAAAGGTAGACGCCTGTTGTGACTGATGGCGTGAACATCCCCTGACTCTGAGAAGCTCTTTGTGGGGTGAGAGCTCCCTGCCAGGACCTCCTGGGCCATCCTCTAGCAAAGTTATTTCTTTTTCTTTCTTTGGTTAAAGATTTATTGAAATGTACTTCACATACCATACATACAACTCACCCACTTAACAATTCAGTGGCATTTAGTACAGTCACAGGATTGTGCAACCACCATCTCTAATTCCAGAATATTCCATCACCTGAAAAGAAGCCCCATCACCATCAGCAGTCACCCTTCCTCTCCTCAAGCCCCTGACAACCAGGAACCCATTCTCTATGTTTATGGACTGGCCTGTTCTGGACATTTCCCATCAGTGGAGTCACACCCTGTGTGTCCTTCTGTGTCTGCTCCTCTCACTGAGCATCATGTCCTCAGGGACTGTCCATGTGATAGCAAGTTTCTCTCCTTTTCAGGACTGAGTGATGCTCTGTGTATGTGTCCTATTTCATCAGCTGACAGTTCATGGAGCTCTCTTCTGTATCCGTTGAATCAACCCCTGACATGCAGATGTTCTCATCACCCCCATCACTAACAGATGGGGAAACTGAGGCTCAGAGAGGTGCTGTGCCCAGTCCAGATTCACAAAGCAGAGCAGAATGTGAACCCAGGTGAGCGGCTACAGAGCCTGGTGTGACAGGGTGACAGTGACCTGGCTGGCACCTCTGCTCACCGTGTACCCAGCACCCTCCAATGCTCTCATTTATCCCACCCCCCCACTGTCATTCCTGGGGAGGAACTATGACTACTATCACCTCACTACTGTTCAGTCACCAAGTTGTGTCCAATTCTTTGCAACCCTGTGGACTGCAGCTCACCAGTCTTCCCTGTCCCACATCATCTCCTGGAGTATGCCCAAGTTCATGTCCACTGAATTGGTGATGACATTCAACTATCTCATTCTCTGTTGCCCTCTTCTCCTCCTGCCCTCAGTCTTTCCCTGCATTAGGCAAAGTTGGTTTCCCAATGAGTTGGTTCATCACATCAGGTGACCAAAGTATTGGAGTTTCAGCATTAGCATCAGTCCTTCCAATGAATATTCAGGGTTGATTTCCTTTAGGATTGACTGGTTTGATCTCCTTGCAGTCTAAGAGACTCTCAACAGTCTTCTCCAGGACCATAGTCTGAAAGCATAAGCATAACTCAATGAAGCTATGAGCCATGGAGTGTAGGGCCACCCCAAGACTGAGGGGTCATAGTGGAGAGTTCTGACAAAATCTGATCCACTGGAGAAGGAAATGTCAAACCACTCTAGTATACTTGCTGTGAGAGCCTCACCTCACCACACAGGTGGGGAAACCAAGCCACTGAGCAGCCTGCCTGCTGGACCAGAAGGAGCCAGTCTGCAAAGATGCTCTTGTTGAAAGAGAGAATCCTGTTCTGAAAGCAGACAGCACAGCAGCCCCGGGTTCTGTTGGGACACGTTAGAGCCATACCCAGAGCTATGGGAGATGCCCTGCAGGAGGACCTGGGGACCTTTCCCAAGTGACCGGGCTGATGCATGAATTAAAAATGTGTCAGCAATACAGATGGCCAACAGGCACAAAAAAAGCTGCTCCACATTGCTAATTCATAGAGAAATGCAAATCAAAATTACAATGAGGTATCACCTCACATCAGTCTTCAAGGGACTTCTCTGGTGGTCCAGTAGTTAAAAATCTGCCTGCCAAATCAATTTTGAGAAAGAAAAACAGAGCTGGAGGAGTCAGGCGCCCTGATTTCAGACTATACTACAAAGCTACAGTCATCAAAACAGTACTGGCACAACAGGAGAAACAGATCAGGAGGGAAAACCCAGAAATAAACTCATGCACCTATGGCCAATTAATCTATGGCAAAAAAGGCAAGACTATACAATGACAGTCTCTTCAACAAATGGTCCTGGGAAAACTGGACAGCCACTTGCAAAAAGGAAGTCAGATCATTCTTTAACTCTATACCCAAAACCAAGCTCAAAATGGATTAAAGACCTAAATGTGAGACCAGGTACTATAAAACTCCTAGAGGGAAACATAGGCAGAAAATCCTCTGACATAAATCACAGCAGCATCTTTTTGATCCATCTCCTGGAAAAATGGAAATAAAAACAAACAAATGGCACCTACTTAAACTCAAAAGTTTTTGCATAGCAAAGGAAACAAAAAAACAAAATGAAAAGACAACCCACAGATTGGGATAAAATATTTGCAAAAGTGTGACTGATAAGGGATTAGTCTCCAAAATTTATAAGCAGTTTATGACACTTAACAGCATCAAAACAAACAGCCCACACAAAAAATGGGCAGAGGACCTGAAAAGACATTTCTCCAAAGAGGACACAAAGATGGTCAACAGTAAGGTAAAAAGATGTTCAACATTGCTAGTTATCAGAGAAAAGCAAATCAAAACTACAGAGATAACACCTCACACCAGTCAGAATGGCCAGCATCAAAAAAAACCCACACGGACTACCCTGGTAGTCCAATGGCTAAGACTCCATGTTCCCAATTCAGGGGGCCTGGGTTCAGTCCCTGGTCAGGGAACTAGATCCCACATGCCCCAACTAATGATTCCACATGCGGCAATTAAGACCTGGTGCAGCCAAATAAATTAATAAATGTATTTTTGAATCTATAACAAATGCTGGAGAGGGTGTAGAGAAAAGGTACAATGTATGTACACTGTTGGTAGGAATGTAAATTGGTATAGCCACTATGGAGAGCAGTAAGGAGGCTCCTTAAAAGACTAAAAATAAATCTACCATATGACCCTGAAATCCTACTCCTGGGCATATATCTGGAGAAAAACATTATCTGAAAGGATACATGCACCACTATGTTCATAGAAGCATTGTTTAAAATAGCCAAGACACAGAAGCAACTTAAGTGTCCAACAACAGAGGAATGGATTAAGAAGATGTGGGTGGGTGTGTATATATATATATATATATATATATATATATATATTAGAATATTACTCAGCCATTTAAAAGAATGAAATAATGCCACTCACAGCAACATGGATGGACCTAGAGAGTGTCATACTGAGTGAAGTCCCACATAGAAAGAGAGACATTGTATAACATTCCTTACATGTGGACTCTACAAAGCAACGATACAAATGAACCTACTTACAAAACATAAAAAGATTCACAGACTTAGAAAAGGATATTATGGTTGCAAGGGCAGGGGGAGGATAGTTAGGGAGTTTAGGAAGGTCATGTACACACTGCTATATTCAAAATGGAAAATCAATAAGGATCTATTGTATAGCACATGAAATTTTACTCAATGTTATGTGCCACCCTGGATGGGAGGAGGGTTTGGAGGAGAATGGATACATGTATCTGTATGGCTGAGTCCTTTTGCTGTTCGCCTGAAACAACTACAACATTGTTAATCGGCTATACCCCGATACAAAACAAAAAGTTTAAAGTTCAGGGAAAAAAATTCATGGTGCATCCATACTAAAGCAGTTTATGTAGGCATTTAAAAAATAAAATGTCTCAAGAAAAAAAAATCTGCCTGCCAATGCAGGGGACACAGGTTCAGTCCCTGATCAGAGGGGCAACTGAGCCCCCTGCTCCACAACTACTGAGCCCAGATGCCTAGAGCCCATGTTTCACAACAAGAGAAGCCACTGCAAACAGAAGCCTGTGCACCACAACTAGAATAGCCCCCTCTTGTCTCAACTAGAGAAAAGCCTGTGCACAGCAACGAAGACTCAGTGCAGCCAAAAATAATTAATTTTTTAAAAGTCTACAAATGGGTCTTCCCTGGCTATCCACTGGATAAGAATTCGCCTTGCAATGCAGAGGCCATGAGTTCAATCCCTAGTCAGGCAACTAAGATCCCACATGCCTTGGAGCAACTAATGCCACACACTGCAACTACTGAGGCCCCGCGCCACAGCTAGAGAGTCTGTGCACAGCAATGAAAGATACTACATGATGCCACTGAGACTTGACACAGCCAAGTAAAAAAATTTTTTTTAATTCTACAAAGAACAAATGCTGGAGAGAGTGTAGAAAAAAGGGAACCCTCCTACACTGTTGGTGTGAATGTAAATTGGTGCAGTCACTGTGGAGAATAGAATGGAGGTTCCTTAAAAAAACTAAAAGTAGAGATACCATATGATTTTACAATCCCACTCCCAGGCACACACCAGACAAAACTAGAATTCAAAAAGATATATGCACCCCTATGTTCACAGCAGTTCCATTTACAATAGCCAAGACATGGAAACAACTTAAACACCCACTGACAGAAGAATAACTATGTGGTACATGTAAATAATAGAATACTACTCAGCCATAAAAAAGAATGAAATGATGCCATTTGCAGCAACATTGATGGATCTAGAGATTTTCAAACCAAATGCAGTAAGTCAGAAAGAGAGGGACAAGTACCATATGATATCACTTATATGTAGAATCTAAAATATGACACAAATGAACAAACCTACAAAACAGACACAGACTCACAGACACAGAGAACAGACTTATGATAGCCAAGGGGATAGGAGGGTGAGGAAGGGCTTTACTGGGACTCTGGGATTAGCAGATGCAAACTAGTATACGTAGGATGGATAAACAACAAGATCTTACTGTAGAGCACAGGGAATTATATTCAATATCCTGTGATAAACTATGATGGAAAAGAATATGGAAAAGAACATATATATATGTGTGTATAGATATAACTGAGTCCCTGTGCTGTACAGAAGAAATTAACACAATGTTGTAAATCAACCATAATTCAATAAAATTTAAAAAATAAAAATGCATCAGCAGAGATGGGGTGGCCAACTGCAGGGGTCCTCAGTGGCGGAAAGGCAAAACAGGCAGTTTCTGCCTCGGACAATCATCCCAGACAGTAGATCATTCCTAAGGGGAAAGTGTGACTTGGTAGGAGCGACCTGGAGTCCATGGGACCCCCGCCAAGGACGCAGACCCCGACTCTGTGTGGGGACCCCACACAAGCTCCAAATGCCACTAGTACACAATAGGAGGGACAGAGAAGGCTGAGCATCTGCCCCAGAGCCAAGGAGACGCAAGGGGGCTCCTGGACCAGGGACGGGCAATTGTGACATCCAGGCGACCTGTGGAAGAGATGACATTTGTGCAAGACCAGGGTCTCAGGAATGCCGTGGCAGCAAGTCTGGGAATTTTGCGGACTTCTGTAAGCACGAAATGGTTTCAACATGAAAAATCTGAAAAGTGGGTTTTTGCTCCTCAATTTCATGAGCTCTTCTACCTATGCTTCTGTAGGCTTGAGCCAGTTATAAATAAAAACACAAATAAATAAATGTCTCCTGGGTACCCAAGTCACCCCCACGCTCCCACCCCCACTACAGAGCAGCATCTCTGGCCTCAGCCACTCCATGGCAGGTGCCCCCACCCCAGTCATGACAACAACAGGTGTCCCTGGGGGAAGACCACTCCAGGTCATAACTCTGCGATGGAATGAAGCATGAATCCCTGAGACAAAGTCAGGGCAGAGAGATGATCCTATGGGTGTGAGAAGGTGAAGGGTGCTGAGACACTCCCCCACTCCCTTCTATGTCCCACAGAGGGGGCTTCACCCTAAGCCCTGCACACACCAGCCACGCCCCACTTTGCTGGGGCTATGGGGACCCCGTAGGAGAGGGCAGTGTCCCCTTGCAAGTGTGGAAGCCTGGAGGGCTGTGGCCACACTGCCCCCTGGCCGAGAGGACCCCAGCAGGGGGTGGGTGCTAGCCAGCTTCCCATACCTCTTGGGGGTGGGACGGGACCCTGAGCCTGAGCTTGAAGCCCCTGCACCCTTCTTGGGGTGCAGCTTTAAACCCCAAACTTCCTGAGGCCCTGGAGTTGGAAGGAGGAAGTGGGGATGCCCAACCCAGGCATGGGGCAACCCCAACGGCCTGCTGAATGTGACTATAAGAAGGGGTGGGGGCGGGCAGGGGGCACCGCTGGACCATGCCCGGAAGCTGCAGACCCCCCAGCCTTTCCCTGGCCCCAGTGCTGCTGGCCATTCTGCTGGGCGGTGAGTGGGGTCCATGTCAGCCCAACTGTCCACCTGTTCCACACCCTCACTGCCCAGATGGGGAGAGTGAGGCAGGATCAGGCTCAGGATGGGAGCCTCAAGGGGAGGGTAGGAGGAAAGGGGGGGGTCTGTTTCCCCATATGTGAAGTGGGAAAAATCTAGTCCCTCCCACCCAGGCAGGTGTCCTGGGGACTCAGTGTAACCGGAATCCCCAGACAGTGCCTGGCACAGAGCAAGTGCTTAATACATGTGTGAGGGTGTACCAACGAACACGTGACCAGGTGAATGAGGCAGGTGTCATAGCTTGTCCTCAGCTTGTCTGTCTCCTGGCCCCCAGGGCTGGGCACCCAACCTCCTGGAGCCTCCAGGAGTAATGGTGATGACCTCGGGGCTCTCCACCCCAGCACTAACAGTCCCAGGCCGGGTCCCTTCCCCCCAGCAGACCCCAGTCAGTGCTGCCATGGGACCCCCAGTTTGCAGGTGGGGAAACGCAGGCTCCGCAGGATTCCCGGCCAGGCAGCGGCCTTGCCCTCCTCCCCTGTCCCCTGTTTGGGCTCCCTGGAGGTGGGGCGGGGGCGTCAGACGAGGCGACTGCCCCGACCCCCCCGTGTCCCCAGGAGCAGCCCAGGCCACGGAGATCGTGGGCGGGCAGGAAGCCCAGCCCCACTCGCGCCCCTACATGGCGTCGCTGCAGCTGGTTTCCGGCAGCCACTTCTGTGGGGGGACCCTGGTGCACCCAAGCTTCGTGCTGACCGCTGCTCACTGCCTGAACAACCTGTGAGTGCGCCGACTCTGATGGGCCAGGGTCCGAGGGGGAAGGCAGACCTGCCCAAGGGTCCGAGTCAGGGGTGCTGTGCTGCCTGCGCTTCGCCTGGCCTCACCCTTCCATCGGTTCACCTGCCCAACCCTCTCATCCCAGACTAGGCGGGCATCTGCCCTGCCCGCTCTCCGCCCCTCCCCGCCGGATGTGGCCCCCTGATGCCCCAGGAGGATGAGCTCAAGCCAGGGGCCCAACCCTCGGGGGCAAGATGCAGACGGGGTGGCGGGTCTCCTGGGGCAGTAATGGGAAGTCCCCGAGGGCCTGCACCCTGGGCCTCAGGATGGGCATGGGGAGCACGAGTAGGCTTAGCACAAACACCTCGATCCTCAGGAACCCACAGCGCGTGCGCGTGGTGCTGGGGGCCCACCGCCTTCAGACCCCAGAGCCCTCCCAGCAGAGGTTCGGCATCCGTCGCCTGTTTGAGAACAACTACGACCCTCAGGAGAAGCTAAATGATGTGCTCCTGCTGCAGGTAGGTGAGCGGAGCCAGAGCTGTCCTCCACCCTCCAGCGCCTCCCACTGTCGGGCGGGAGGCCAAGCCAGGCACCAGCTTTGGAGTCTGCGGGAACCCCCACCCCCTTTGTGGACTTTGCCCAGCTGTGTCCCCTCCCCTCTCCCTGCACTGTTCCCAGATACCCTCACCTTTGGCTTCCCAGATGGCTCAGTGGATAAAGTATCATCTGCCTGCAATGCAGGCGATGCAAGAGATGAGGGTTCGATCCCTGGATCAGGAAGATACCCTGGAGAAGGGCATGGCAACCCACTCCAGTATTCTTGCCTGGAGAATCCCATGTACGGAGAAGCCTGGCGGGCTACAGTTCATGGGGTCGCAAAGAGTCGGACATGACTGAAGCACCCATAGCTTTGGCACCAGCCTCCCCTCCTCAGGGAGGCCTCCCCTAGTCTGTCCCTGTGTCACCTGAGTGATGCTGCCCCCACTCACTGTTCAGGATGAGGCTCTCTCTATGTCCCTTGACTGTGCCACCTGTCCTCCTCTTCTCAGCCCTTCCTGGCCCAAAGATCAGCTCCCAGAGCAGAGACGTAGTGTCCCTAGAGCTTAGCCAGGATCAAGCAATACAGTTGGGTGACTTCCCTGGCGGTTGAGTGGCAAGACTCTGTGCTCCCAATGCAGGGGGCCTGGGTTTGATCCCTGGTCAGGGAACTACATCCCATATGCCCCAACAAAGAGTTCGCATGCCACAATTAAGACCCAACACAGTATATAAATAAATAAATAAATGCTCCAACAAATAAATAAATAGTTAAAAAAAAACATACAGTTGGTACTCAATAAGTGCTTTGTATGTGAATGAACACCGCAGTGCTGCAAATGGGTGGCTCACGGCCTCAAGGAAGGTTAAACTGAGCCCTTGTGAGTTTGGAGGGTGATCAGGACAGCCTCCCTGGAGGAGGTGACCCTTGAGCCAGGCAGAGAGTACAGCATGTGCGAAAGCCGGGAGGAGACACTTTGGGATAATGGTCTGTGGGTGGATGTGGGTCTGGAGGAGGGAGCTCACTGCCCCCCAACCCCCCTCCTCTGCCGTAGCTGGACCAGCCAGCCACCCTCAACAGCCATGTAACGATGGCTCAGCTCCCCCAGCAGGCCCAGCCACTGCCCCACGGCACCCAGTGCCTAGCCATGGGCTGGGGCCGCCTGGGCACCCTCGAGCCGCTGCCCCAGGTACTACAGGAGCTCAATGTCACCGTGGTCACCTTCCTGTGCCGGCCACAGAATGTGTGCACCTACGTACCCCAACGCAGCGCTGGCATCTGCTTCGTACGTACCAGTGGCTCTGGCGCAGGGACCGCAGGAACCCCCCGGGGAGGGAGGGTGGGCGGTGGGAACCCAGCCCTGCCTTCTCCTTCCTAAGCAGCTGCTGCACCTCCACCTCCCCATCTGGAAGGTGGGCACACCCATTGTGAGGGGTGATGTGGCCTTTGTGGGTCTGGGGGCTCATCCATTTGGGGGCCCCTCGAGTGGGTGACTGACTCCCACTCTGCGGCCATGCCCATCTTCCCGTCTCACTGGAATGCCTTCAATGAGATGGGGAGCATTTCACCCCTGCATGGCCCCTTCCTTGAGGCAGCCTCATCTGGCTGCTAGCCCAGCCTGAGGGACTGACCAACCTGCCCTTCCACAGGGGGATTCCGGGGGCCCCTTAATCTGCAATGGGGTACTCCAGGGCGTGGACTCCTTCGTGATCCGGGGATGTGCCACCGGCCAGTACCCCGACTTCTTTGCTCGTGTCTCTCTCTATGTGGACTGGATCCACTCCGTGCTGAGCAGTGTGGGGGTCAAGGACAGCCCCTGAGCCCCCCAGAACCCCGCAGGCGCTGTGGACAGAGGCGGCGGGTCTGTTTCTGTGTCTGTGTCCCCTCTCCCCCTCCCTGGCAGCCCCACCTGTGCCGTCAATAAAAGCTGAACCACCCCCCTGGCTCCTGTGTGTCCTTCCCACGGGTGATGTCGGGGAGAGTGGGTCAGGCTCCTCAATGTATGAGTCCTGAAACCCCAAACTTGGTGTGGGAGTGAGAACAGAGGCCTGGAGGTCAGATGAGGGCCCAGGTCACCATGGATCCCACTCCCCACATGCCCACAACCCTACCTGTGTGACCCTGGGCAAGTGGCTGCCCCTCTCTGTACCTCCATTTTCTCATCTGGAAAATGGAGTTGCCCCTCACATTTCCAAGTGTCCAAGGAGCCCCACTCAGGCCCTGGGGGCTGGGGGTGTCCTGTCCAGTTCTATGTGTATTAGTTGGTCACTCAGTCATGTCCGACTTATTGTGAGTCCATGGACTGCAGTCTGCCAGGCTCCTCTGCCCACAGAATTCTCCAGGCAGGAATTCTGGAGTACGTAGCCATTCCCTTCTCCCGGGGATTTTCCTGACCCAGGGATCAAGCCTGGGACTCCTGTATTGCAGGCAGATTCTTTACTGTCTGAGCCACCAGGGAAGCCCTTTCAGCAACATGGCCTCTTGACTAAGCCATCATAACCTGGGGTACCCAGGGCCTGTGGGGCTCCTGAACAAGTCAGGGGCCGGCAGAGGGCTATCAGGAAGGCTTTCTGGGGGCGGTGGCAATGCCTGAACTGACTCCCAGTGCAGGAATAGGAATAAAAGGAGGGTTGTGCAGACAAGGCACAGACCAGGCAAGGGCCCTACATCAGGAGTAGCTTGGGGATGTGGGGAACAGCAAGGCCGACTGAGTAGGAGAGGAAGAGCAGGTCAGGGAGGGGCAGGGCTGGAGCACACACGGCCACCAGATGACCTGGGGTCTAGAGGAGGAGCCTGAGGCAAAGCAGAGGTGGGGGTCAAGGCCAGCCATGGAGAGGGCAGGTGGCCATGGCAATGCAGTAAGGGAGGCTCTGGCGCACATCAGTGTTGGAAGGCAGCCCTTTGGTTATTGGTTTACTCTGCTGCCACCTGGTGGCAGCATGCAAATGCAAGCTGGAGCCAGAATTCCCTCAGGCCTGCTGCTTTTTTAACTGTTTCACAATTCAGCTGACCACCCCAGCGAATGAGCTGGAGCAGCAGCAGCAGGAGCGAGCCTGCACTGAGACCCTGGGGCAAGGCCAAAATTCTGGGAAACCCCGCTGATAAACATCAGGGGAGGGCCAGGAATTCCTCCCCGCAGCTCCCACGGGCCCATGGCAGGGAAGTGTTTTCTATTAAAAAGCCCAGAGGGACCTCTCCCGCCACACTGGCGACAAACGAGGTTTGCTGGAGGGCATGTTGGCCTGAGCCCGTTGATGGGAACAGAACGCTCCAGAAAAAAACAGCCCTGGTGTTTTCTATTTTCTGTGAGCTCCAGCACATGAGTGTGTGGTGTGTGTGTGTGTGTGTGTGTGTGTAAGATGAGTCAGAGGAAAGTTCTGCACAAAAAGGATCTGATCCAAGGAGGGGAAGAGAAAACAGGGACCTCGGAGCTGGGGCTGACTTCTGGAGGTTGACAAGGCTGTTGACATTCAGGGGAGGACAGGAGCCACAGGAATTATAAACAGGATGTTGCAGAGAAGCGACTCGGCAGGGGGTTGGCTGGGGAGAGCAGGGCGGCCCCCAGCAACACAGGATCCCCTAGTCTCCAGAGCATCATTGTCCTGTGAGATGCTCCACGTGGCATCACTACTCTGATGGGAACCAGAACACCCCTAAGGTGATCATAACCATACCCTCTGGGAGAGGGTTAATGGTTAACAAACCCTCAAGGACAGCACTTTCTTACCTAAGAACTTCACACAAGTTCATTTATTTAATCTGTGGGACAATCTCGTGGTATGGGAACCTACAGCTTCCATTTTACAGATAAGGAAACTAAGGCTTGGAGAGGGCCTGACGTCACAGTGGGCAAGTCCCCTGGAGTCTACAAGTTTAGCCATCATGACCTGTGAGGATGTAACATGCAGGTGGTCCTCAAAAGATCCAACTCTGTTTAAATCTGGTCTCTGAACCTGAGGCACAGCCTCCTCCATTCTCCCTACCCCTGCTGGAAACTGGGTTATGTATACAGCAGGTGCTTACCAAGTGCTCTATGGTAGCTTTAACTCAACAAAGTGAGGAGCCTGCCAAGAGGGGAGAGATGGGGGTTGACTTGCTTATAGCCACACACCAGGGGTGGGGGGACCCAGGGACAAACTGGACTCCCACCCCAGCTGGGCTCTGGGTGTGCCTGGTTGCCCCCACCCGTCTCTTCTTCAGATGGATCCGTTGGTTACCACCCTGAGCCTTGCTCCAAGCCAGGAGAACGTTGCTTCTTGCAACAGCCTAGGCTACGGCCGTTGCAGCTGGAACAGCTGGGGTTGGGAGGTGGGCGGGGGAAGGGAAACGGGCGCCATGGGGCTGGGGATTGGCTC
Source organism: Antilocapra americana (assembly GCA_007570785.1). Lineage (NCBI taxonomy): Eukaryota > Metazoa > Chordata > Mammalia > Artiodactyla > Antilocapridae > Antilocapra > Antilocapra americana. Next base: position 8,199,199 of record ML661896.1, on the reverse strand, counting down.
TGAGGGACCCCATCTCCCTTGTCCAGCTTAAGCTCTTCCAAGGTCCATACCAAAGCTCTCAAACTTGGATGGAGAGCCATGGTCCAGCCTCCAGGCCCAGGAGGGAATTTCTCTCCTCTGCCTCAGGCTGGAAGGGGTTTCAGAGAAGTTCAGAGGGGCAGGGGTGGGATGGGTTGGGAAGAGTTCCTTCCCAGAACCTCAGAGGGCCCCCAGAGACTGACTGAATCCCAGGTAGGAGTGAGTTCCCTGTTAGGAGCAACAACCAAAGACAGGTTGGAAGTCCAGGCTCCCAGAGGGACATCTAAAGCCAAGAAAGAGTCAGGAAGTCCCCCTCTAGCTGTGAATTTTGGGTTCAAAGCCCAGCTCTCCCAACCATGTCACTGGGCAAGTGGCTCATGTGGAGACCTCGCCATGGCTGCAAAATATTAGGACCGAGCTGGGTGCACGTGATTGCTATTATCAGACAGCCCTGGGGAAAGTGAGGCACGTGGCATCCCAAACAATTCCTTTGGGCCAGAGTAACCAGTATTCTTGCTTGTAGAATCCCATGGACAGAGGAGCCTGGCAGGCTACAGTCCTTGGGGTCGCTAAGCGTCAGACACAACTGAACGACTTAGCATGCCTGTGTGCATGACCACATTTTGCAAAAATACAGGAAGCCCTGCTGACTTTGAATGTCAGATAAATTAACTTTGTACATAACTACATGTAGGGAATATTGGCTTCCCTAGTGGCTCGCGTGGTAAAGAATTTGCCTGCAGTGCAGGAGACCTGGGTTCAATCCCTGGGTCAGGAAGATCCCCTGGAAAAGGAAATGGCAACCCACTCCAGTATTATTGCCTGGAGAATTCCAGGGACAGAGGAGCCTGGGGTGTTATAGCCCATGGGATTGCAAAGAGTTGGACACAACTGTGGAACTAACTTTCAATTCACTTACACAGGACACCCTGCTAACTTTGAATGTCAGATAAACTTTATACATAACTACATCCCATGCTCATATGTGGGATACACTTATGGTAAAAAAGTGTATCTGACATTACGGTTTAATCATGCACCCTGAGTTTGAACTGGTGACCCTCCTGGAGCCTCTGGTCACTTGCACAGGTCCTTCCCCAACTGTTCTTCCCATCACCCAGGCAGCTGTCCCCCAGTCCCCGGGATGGGGAGAGGAAGTAGGGGCACCTGGCCCCACCGTGGGGCAACTGCAACTGCCTCCAGGCGTGGGGGCTATAAGAGGGACAGGTGGGCACAGACGGCAGAAACCCTGGAGCCCCCAACCGACCATGACCCAAAGCTGCAGACACTTCAACCCCGCCCTGGCCCCGGTCCTGCTGGCCCTACTGCTGGGCGGTAAGTGGGGCCGAGTCTGTCCCTGGTCTTCTGCTCCCCTCTCTCCGCTCAGCCCTGAACTCTGCTGGCCCCCTCATCCTCATGGGATGAGGAGGAGACTGAGGTTCTGAGTGGTGAGGGTGAAGGGGGGGTTCACCCCACACTGTGGGGACTTCAGGTCTGGCTGCGCCCTGGTAGGAGGACCGTACACGCCCCCTGCCCTCTCTGGGTGACAAGCACTAGAAGAGCCCAACCCAGCCGGAGTCCTGGTGTGAGTTCCAGGGGTCGGGGTTCCTCCTCCGCTTACCGCCGCACCCCGGCCCGTGCCCCCAGGCCCCGCGCTGGCCTCGGAGATCGTCGGGGGCCGGGCGGCCCGGCCACATGCCTGGCCCTTCATAGCTTCGCTGCAGCTGCGCGGAGGCCACTTCTGCGGCGCCACTCTCATCGCCCGCAACTTCGTGCTGTCGGCAGCGCATTGTCTGAACGGCCTGTGAGTGTCTCCGCGCGCACACATCGGGGTCCGGCCGCCCATTGCGCGAGGGGTGTGGGGCCGGCCCAGGGTTGGGGCTTCTGGCAAAAGCGCGAGGGTCTGCAGGGTCCTCCTGCGCCCCGGAGGGGTCTCTCCGCTGCTTCCCATCCCGGGCCCCCCATCACCTCCTTTCCGCCCCCGACCCCAGGAACTTTCGATCGGTGCGCGTAGTGCTGGGGGCGCATAACCTGCGGCGGCAGGAGCGAACCCGGCAGAAGTTCAGGGTCCGCAGGGTCTTTGAAAACGGCTTCGACCCCTTGAGCCTGCAGAATGACGTCGTGGTTCTCCAGGTGCGCAGGGGACAGGGCGGGCAGGGCAGGTACAGGGCCCTGAGTGGCTTGGGGAGGGGGGGGTAGGAGACTGGGGGGTGCGGCGGGCGGGGGCAGACCTGGTGTCCCTCTAATCCCGGTGCTTCAGTCACCCCGCTGTGAAATGGAGAAGTACACCCCCGCACTCCTCCGGGCTGCCAGAGATTAGATGAGAAGACAGCCAGAAGCTCTGGGCAGCTGTCTTTGCTGGCGGTGGGCACCGACGGCCTCCTTCTTTGGGAAATGCGGCAAAATTACCTACATTCTGGCGGGTGGGAGTCAAGAGGCAGAAACCTACCTTTCCACTCTGTTTGCACAGCTATGATTATTCCCTGAGAATGTTCTAGAACAAGGGCTTTATGGTTGCTGGTGTGGCCCATGGTTTGTTCTGTTGAACACCTACTGTTTAATGCACTCAAGACACATTCAGGGACTTCCCTGGTGGCCCAGTGGCTAAGACTCTGCACTCCCAAATTCAGGGGGCCCAGTTTCAATCCCTGGTTGGGAAACTAGATCCCGCATGCTGCAACTAAGACCCCCGCAGTCAAATAAATAAATATTAAAAAAAAAAGGTCCAGAGATGTGGCCTCAGCCATGGTGGTTCCTCCAACTTTACAGATGGGGAAAGTGAGGCTCGATGGGAGGCATGCTGAGGGTGGGCGTCCTGCTCTTAAACACCCCAGGACAATGGTGGAGCCTCCATGGGGAACCTGGCCCCAGAGTCACAGCCATGGCTCACCACCACTCCCCCGTGACTGCTCCGTACCCTCCCCCCAACCCTCTGCTGCAGCTCAACAGGATGGCCACCCTCAACGCCAATGTGCAGGTGGCCCGGTTGCCCGCCCAGGACCAGGGCGTAGGCGAAGGTGTGCAGTGCGTGGCCATGGGCTGGGGCAGGCTGGGCACGAACCAGCCACCGCCCCGAATCCTGCAGCAGCTCAACGTGACCGTGGTGACTGGCCTCTGCCGCCCCACCAACGTGTGCACCCTGGTGCCACGCCAGCGTGCTGGCATCTGCTTTGTAAGTACCCTAGGTGTCCCCAGCCTCCACCCCACCCCCTCCCAGGCTGCTGCAGCCAGACCCCTGGAATATCTTCCCCACCCTGAAGGGCAGGTAGGTGGAGCTGAGAGGGCTGGGCCGGGAACCCCAGCCCCTCAATTTGTCTGGCTCCACAGGGGGATTCTGGCGGGCCCCTGGTCTGCAACGGGCTGGTCCATGGGATCGATTCCTTCGTCCGTGGGGGTTGCGGCTCTGGGGTCTTCCCAGACTCCTTTGCCTCTGTCGCCAAGTTTGCCAATTGGATCAACTCTATCATCTGGCGCTACAGTGACGACAATGGCCCCTCTCTCCACCCCAGGGACCCCGCGGGCAGGACCCGCTAGAAAGGCAGCACCTGTCACGCCCCCTCACCTGCCCCTGGCTGGGCCCTTCCCATGAAGCATCATTCAGCATATGGCACAATAAAAACCTTTCTGTTTTGTAGAAGGTGTCTGCGTGTTTATTGGTTGTACAACTGAGTGTTGAAAAGTCCTCAGGAGAAGGTCTTGGGCCTGTCATGAATATGCTGCCACCAGGTGGTGGCTAATTCTGGGCACTGGGGTAAGAAGTCCCTTCCCTACCTTCTACAAAAGGATCCCAGTTGCTATTTCTGGTTTTCTCTCCTGTTAAATATAATTAAACCAGTGCTGCAGGTGGTGATAACTCAGAGCACTACAGCAGGTGTTCACATGTGCTTACAAGCTCAGACATCATTCTGAGTCTTTGCAAGTATTCATTCAGCTGGTCCTCTCTCTGCCCTCGAGGCAGGTCCCATGAGTGCCCCACTTTACAGATAAGGAAGTGGAGGGGCAAACAGCTATGAAATCACACTCAAGAGCCTGGGTTTGAGTCCCAGCTCTGTGACTTTGAGCAACTTGTGTGCTATCTCTGAGCCTCTGTTTCCCTGCAGTAAAGAGTGAGGCACTGTCTGGGAAGCAGCCAGCCAGGAGTTGAGGTCCTAGGCCAGCCTTGGCTTCACTGAGTGGGGAGACAGTCCCTCTCCCACCTCCCCAGCCTTGGTGGGGAGGTGGAGGAGGAGGGAGGCAAAGATATCAGATGTCTCACAAGGAAACACTTCAGCCTGAAGCAGTCACAACAGCCATGGGGAGGCGACCAGCCTGTACCCCTCTTCTGCTTCCCTGAGCCTGGGAAGGAACCCCCAGGGGCCCACAACTCATGCAGCCTCTATCATCATGCGGCTCACAGGCTGATGGTGGGGGAATCAATTGCCTAAGCCAGCAAATAAATTTGAGAAGTAACATCAGGCAATGCCCCCTCCCCCACCCCTGACCCCACACTAGCAGGCCAGGATAAATTCTCCGTACCAAAGCCCTCGCATCCCCCTAGTGGGGCACACCAGCCTGGACCCTACCTCACGGTCCTTACTTTTGCTAGTCCCTCTGTCTGCTGGCTCTTCCTGAAGGTATACCTCCCCCCAAGTGCCAGCGGCTCAGAAACGTGACCCACTGCCCAGCAATCGCTTTTTCCACTTAATACTATACCCTGGCAGTCTTCCCAGGTCAACAGAGCATCCGGGGACATGCAGGGTTATTCATTGAACTGACCTGTCTTGTTGGGTCATTTCCAAATTTTGTCGCAATTTCCAATACACTTACTTACATAATCTGGACTCCACTTGCAAATGTGCTTTCATTTCCGAGATTCTGATTTTAGTATGGAAACATGTCAGGATCTAACGAATCACATTTGCTATGTTGTTTTCTAATTTTCTTTTCACTGTGAAAAGGAGGGGGGAAAGATGGCACACGGCTTCCACTGGGAACAGCTCACAGCTCTAGGTCCTCCCCAGTCTTCTGGGAGAACCCAGCTTCTCCCCCTAGTAGGTTCATGAGATATTGACACACCATCCCCAACTTACAGAAGATGTGTGACTCAGGTTCTGCATCCCCTGCCTGCAAAAGATGGTTTAGGGGCATGAGATCCAAGTTCGGCCAATCAGAGGCAGGCTTGAGACACTGACTACAGTGATGGGGAATTTGTAGAGAAATTGACCCAGCTTCTGGGCTGAGTCCAGGGTCCCAGGGGCCACAGCAATAAAGTCTGGTGAGGAAAAAAGTCATCAAGAAGGAACCAGAGGGAGACCTGACCTTGTTCAGGTGCCTGGATCAAACTATAGCTGAAGGTGGACCCATGAACTTTCCATGTAATTTCCTTGTTGAAAGTTCCATCCAGTTTGCCTTGGTTTTTATGTCACTTGTATCCAGTCTTTCCAGCCACCCCTACATATCACTTTTCCCATATTTTACTTGTTAGGGTATCAAGCTTCAGAGCCACACCAGTGGGAACAAGGGTGTTGGATGACCTCTCCCCACCCCCACGGGACCTCTTCTCCAAGTTGTAGGAGGAAGAGAAAGAAGGGAGGAGCGGGAAAGGAGGAAGTGGGTTGTTTACCGACTGTGGTCTTCAGCTGCTGTTGTGAAACTTTTGGAGCTAGATAGGCACTGGGGGGACTGGGCTGGGGGGCTAAGTGTGGGTTCATCCCTCTGCTCTACCTGCTGCCCATCCGAGGGGCAGCTCCCCACACCAGGGCTGGCCCTGGGTCAGGCTGACAGGAGTAGTTGGCATACCCAGCAGCCTGTCTATACTCAGTACAAAGTCCGTGGGAGAGGACCACACCCCTGGGGAGAATGGACAGGCAGCTTCCTTTTCTCCAGCTGGGCTGATGCCCATCCAGCAGAAAGGGCCTGTGGGAGCACCCGCCTCCTTCCAGCCTCATAAAAACACCCCCAGGGTCCTGCCTGGGTCAGTGTCAAGGCCACGGCGGCATCATGGCAGACCGCTCCTTGCACCTGGTGGTTCTGATCCTCCTTGGGACAGCCCTGTGTGGTGAGTGGATGCGAGATGACCACTGGGGGCCACCAGCTTGCAGGGCAGTCAGCAAGGTGGCCCCTCCATCAAACAGGACTATTCCCCAGCCCCACATAAACAGAAGGCTCTGGAAACCAAGAAATTCTCCAAACTTCAGGGATTTGGGAGTTGTTTTCTGTATTGGCAGTGCTGTATGGCTTGCAGGATCCTATTCCCCGACCAGAGATTGAACCCCTGCTCTTGGCAGTGAGAGTCCCAACCACCTGACTGCCAGGGGATATTCTCAAAACTTTACATCTAGCTTTCCACACACTGGAAAGCTTTCCACACACTGGAAAGCTTTCCACACACTGCAAACTCTGGCAGGGATGTTGGGTTTGGGCTGCCCCGTTTTCCTCGTGTTTAAATTGAAGCCATCAGGCCCAGTGTGTAGGCATGGGGTTTTCCCCAGGCTCCCTCACTCCCTATCGTCTGTCTTAGCCTCTCCTCTCTAGGGCCCTGGGAGGTTGTAACTCTGTTGGGGAGGATTGCAAGATGGAATTTCAGGTGGAGGGGGTGTTGCAGCCCACGGGGGAACCCGAAGGCTGAGGGGGAGTCATTCCCGAGGCCCTCACGCTGACCTGCCTACCTCCAGCGGCACAGCCCCGTGGCCGGATCCTGCGTGGCCAGGAGGCTCCATCCCACTCCCGGCCCTACATGGCATCCGTGCAGGTGAACGGCAAGCACGTGTGCGGAGGCTTCCTGATAGCAGAGCAGTGGGTGATGAGCTCAGCGCACTGCCTGGAGGATGTGTGAGTGGCCCGGGGCAAAGAACGGGGCCGGGCGGGGCGGGACGGGGCCGTGGTTCTTATGTGCGTCCACCCCATTCCCAGGGCCGATGGGAAGGTGCAGGTACTCCTGGGCGCGCACTCCCTGTCGCAGCCGGAGCCCTCCAAGCGCCTGTACGACGTGCTCCGCGCAGTGCCCCACCCGGGCAGCCGGCCAGAGACCATCGACCACGACCTACTCTTGCTGCAGGTATGCCGGGTCTAGCCGCAGTCCCCCCGCTGCCCTGGGGCTCCGCCCCGCCCCAGCCCTAACGCTGGCTTCTGCTCCATCCCCCAGCTCTCTGAGAAAGCCGTGCTGGGCCCTGCCGTGAAGCCCCTGCCATGGCAGCGCGAGGACCGCGACGTGGCTGCGGGCACTCTCTGCGACGTGGCGGGCTGGGGCGTGGTCAGCCACACCGGCCGGAAACCCGACCGCCTGCAGCACCTATTCCTGCCGGTGCTTGACCGCGCCACCTGCAACCTGCGAACGTACCACGACGGCACCATCACTGAGCGAATGATGTGCGCGGAGAGCAACCGCCGGGACACCTGCAAGGTGCGCAGGCGGGGCGGGACACAGCTGGTACCGGCCTGCTGGGGGTGGGGCCTGTAGAGGGACGGGGCCTGTAGAGGGGCGAGGCGGCTGGGCAGTTATACTGTGTGTGGGGCCAGTAAGGGGCGGGGCAGAGAGAGGACCAGCCTGTTGGAGGTGGGTCCAGGAGAGGGGCGGGGCGCCCTGGGGACTGGGCAGAGAAGGGCAAGTATGCTAGAGGGCGGGGCCAGCAGAAGGGCTGCGCACGCGGACAGGACCGGTGGGCATGGCTGGCCTGGGGACAAAAGGGTTTGGAGGAGAGGTGACCACTGGAAGAGGATGTGGATGCGTTGGGATCCGAGTTTGAAGGCTTCGAGGGGCTGCTGCGCCGAGACTGGGACGGAGGGCGAAGCGGAGCTTGAAAGTGGCGGAACTGAAATCCGGAGGTGCGGCGGTGGGTGGACACTGGGGAAACCGACGAGCGAGGGAATGATTGGGGCCGCAGGGCTGAGCGGAACTGCAACAGACTGTAACTGCAGCAGGCTCTAGTGGAGCCGAACCAGGACGCGGGAGGGCGGGCCTGCACCGGACCTCACGACCCCGCTCCCCGCAGGGCGACTCCGGAGGCCCGCTGGTGTGCAGCAGCGTGGCCGAGGGCGTGGTCACCTCGGGTTCGCGGGTCTGCGGCAACCGCAAGAAGCCCGGTATCTACACGCGCTTGGCAAGCTACGTGGCCTGGATCGACGGCGTTATGGCTGAGGGCGCAGCCGCCTGAGGAGCCCCTGAGAGGCTGCGGTCACGCGGCTCAAACAATAAAATCATCCATCCCTGCATCCGGCCCGCCTTTATTGATTGCACGTTGCCTGCAGGAGTGGACCGAAGCGAGCCAGACTGAGGGGGCGGCGGAGTCCTGGTAATGCTGTACCAGGAGGCAACCGAAAGGCTGAGACGTGCCTTAAAGAGGGACATTCCGGCTAAAGTCTGGGGGCCCCATCCCTTCAAGCCTGGCTTCGCTTCACGCCTCGGCCACACGGTGGCGCCCTTACTCTTCTCAGGAAATAGGTGTCCTGAGACCTAGCAAGGGGCGCAGGTCGGGGTAGTATCCCCTTGGTTCCCGCTTCCCAAGAGGAATGTGAGGGCCTACTGTGTGCAAGACCCCGCTCTGGGCTGAGATCTAGGTACATAGACAAGTTGTGTTCTTAGAACCATGTCCCAAATGGGGAAACGGGCTCAGAGACGCTATGCAACTCTCCTGAACAGCCTGGAATTCAGCCCAGAGCAAGGCACCTGTCTGTGTTCACAGGCCATCCCCACATGCAGTGTGGTTCACTGACTGTCCAAAGCTGACTGGTGTCCCAGAGCAGCCCCGCTGATTGGGGGCCCAGATGACTCACCACCTTCCTGGGTCTTGGTTTTAACCTTCTGCGAGATAACAGGGCAGAACCCAGGGACTGAGACCCTGGGCCTTCTCCCACTTGGACAAAGGGCCACTGAAGCCCAGTACCTACTAGGTTCCAGGTGTTAAGCCTGACCCACAAAGGGAGCCTCTTGACCTCCTTTTGGTCAAGAAAGAGATTGAGGGTCTGAGAGATGGTCATGTGCCCGAGGGACTGGAACTGGAAACTGGCCAGGTGTTTTTCTGCTATGAAGCGTTCGTTCACATGGAAGCTCTTTAGACACAGCTAAGACCCAGCCCTGCTCATAACAACCAGGTCAAATATTCCTGGATGCACAGACAGAACTTCTGAATGATCCTGATGATGAGCTGGGGGGTCTCCTCAGTGTGCTCTGGAATTTTTTTTCATGTGGGATTTAAGAAGCTGTACATACTTAAGTGAGAGCAGAATGGAAAACCTAACTGCTGGTCAGTCAGCCATCACAGACTCACTTGTCCCATGGTTACTTCCTGAATTAAGCCAGGACACTGGGGAGTGGACCTGAAATGATCCAGTTGGGAGGTGGAGCAGTAGGATTACCAGATTTAGCAAATGAAAATGCAGGCTGTCCAGTTACATGAGGATTTCAGGAAAATTTTGTTAAGTATGTCCCATGTCCCATGTAATATTGGGGACAGATTTAGACTAAAATACCATTCACTGTCCATCTAAAATTCAGACTTAACTGTCCTCCTGCATTTTATCTGGCAACACTAGTTGGGGGTGCAGATGAGATAAAACTGAGCAACGGCCCCTGAGGTCAATGGCTGGAGCAGAACCCGATAGAGCTGTGGGGTGGATGGAGGTGGGGGGGACTATAGGCCTCCAGAGAAAGACACAGGCTCCTACCATCTACCCGGGTGGGGGCAGATGGGGGGCACGCTGTTGCAGTCACCTGTGACCCTGGAGGGCTTCTGCTTCCACTTCTATCTGGAGGATGGTGTCTTCAGCCTCCTCAGCCACAATGGGGCCCCATGGGCCTGGCTCTGAGGAGCCTTAGGGCACAGAAGACCCGCAATTGGACGGACTGAACTGCTTCTTCCTGTCACAGGAATGCCTGCTCTTGTCCCCAGAAGGGGACCTGTGTGGACATGGGGTGGGGGAAGGATAAGGGGCAAGGAAACCTCCCCACCCACAAACCCCCTCCCAACCTGGAGGACATTCAAACAGGGCCCTCAGATGACCTGACACTTCTAGACAGCTGGGCACGGGCATGCCCACTGGGCTCATCACAGCGGCTCACGGGTGCTCTGGCCATCCACCGCTCAGTGACAAGCTGCCCCAAACTTGGTGACGCTGAGCCATCCCATCCCCTTCAGCTCATTCGGCTTGTGTGGGTCGGGGTCACACAGGCATGGGAGTGTCCCTGCTCCAGCCCCTAGATGACCTGACCCTAGGGGCCAGCCTGCAGTTGTCCAGAGGCTCTAGGAGGAGGCCCAGGAGCCAGGCCAGGTCCCACCAGCCTCAGGTCAGCCGGCACCACCTCCCCTGCACAGGATGGGTCAGAACAGGTCCAAGGGGAAGGGACTTGTCCTCCAGGGAGCATCCAAGGATGGTGTCTGTGGTGTAAACCCCCACAATTTAACCTTAAAACAATGAAATATGAGTGCAAGATACATGCTCACTTTTCTAAAACAAGTAGCTGCTTTAAAAACTTTAGAATGACTTGAGAAAGGCAAGTGACTTAAAAAATATACAGTCAAATGAGGTAAAAGGCTGAGAAAATATATGCAAGAACCTGGGCCATGTGCCGCTCCACCAGAGAGGCTGCCCATTTCAGGCTCGTTTCTCCAAGGGGTTGGGGCGCCAGCAGCAGCACGGGGTGGGGCGTACCCCACAGGTCCCTACAGAAAGCATCACTCAGATGGCAAGACATGGACACCCCTGGGTGCTGGAGCCACAGGCAGGTGGACAACTGGTCCAGGTAATGGGGCCCCTGGAGCGCCGCCAGTCCCTGAAAGCCTGACACAGTGGGCAACATGCTAACCTCCATGGGGCGCCTACCTGGCCTGCCCTCCCTTGAGCCTCCAGAAGGAAAACAAAAGAAGCAATTACCACTTAACAGGCAGGCACTGTGCCCAGGCCCCGGGGAGCCACATAATTGGTGAGAGTGGTTGCTGGCGAGGCAGGACCCCTGGGGGCCACAGCCTGAGCTCCCAAAATCCTGGTGGGGGAGGGGAAGAAGACAGGGAGGCAGAGAGAAAGAGACAGAGATACTCCTGTGTGCAGGAACCCAGGCAGTAGGGAGCAGCCACCACCCACGTCCGGTCCACTGCTCCCCACTGGGAGGCCTGTGTCTGGTAGACAGCAGGTGCTCAATAAATGCTGGCCAAGCAGGAAAGCAACACACACAGGCACAGAACCCCTGTGGAGGCGGAGGGGCCCAGGACACTGACAAGACACCTGCTGCCCAGGGGGATGTTTCTGGGGTCTGCCCAGGTCAGAGACAGCAGTGACAGGTACAGGTGGGGAACCTGAGGCTGACGCCCAGCTGGTGTCCTTGACAGCGGACACTGGACGCCTGGCAGGTTCGTGTGTCACGTTCTAAAGCACAGAGCCCTCAGATCCTGGACCCTCTGAGCTGGGACCTAGGGGTCCTTGGGGTCCCCAGGGGTGGCACTTGCCATGATTCTGTCTGGGGCAAGCCCCAGCCTATCTCAGTCACCACCTAGCAGGGTGATCATGCGGCCAGGTCCTCCTCCCAGATAAATCAACAGGCTCCAAGGAAGAAAAAGCCTCGACAGCTGGGCTGAGGTGTCAACTTGAGGCTTCAGGCTGTGTCCTCACTGGCCCTGTCGGTTACAGGGGTGCTGACGCAGCAGACAAGGCCCCCAAAGCATAGTTCCAGGGTGGTGGTGTCTAAGAAGACCCAACGAAGGTTTGGAGCATGTGGCTGCTCTGTCACCAGCAAGGGAACAGCATGTCTTGGCTTTCCTATAAATTCATCAGGAATCCACTGACATTTTGCACAGCAGAGGAAACCATAAACAAAACGAAAGACAACCTACAGAATGGGAGAAAATATTTGGAAACGATGCAACTGACAAGGGTACAATTTCCAAAATATACAAACGACTCATATAGCTCAATATCAAAAAACCAACCCAATTCAAAAAATTGGCAGAAGATCTAAATAGACATTTCTCCAAATAAGACATATAGGTGGCCAACAGACACATGAAAATATGCTTCACAGTGCTAATTATTAAAGAAACATAAACCAAACCTACAATGAGGTATCACCTCACACCAGTGAGAATGGCCATAGTTAAAATGTCTGCGACTTCTGGTGAGGGCATGGAGAAAAGGAAATCTTCTCTACATTGTTGGTGGGAATGTAAATGGGTGCAGCCACTGTGGAGAATAGTATGGAGGTTCCTCGGAAAATGAGCATTCTCACTCCTGGGCAAATATCCAGACAAAATTATAATTCAAAAAGACACATGTACCTCAATGTTCACTGTAGCACCATTCACGACTGTCAAGACATGGAAACAATCTAAAGGTCTATCAACAGATGAATGGATAAACATGTGGTACATATATATACAATGTAATACTACTCAGCCATAAAAAAGAATAATGTCATTTTCAGCAACAGTGGATGGACCCAGATATTATCATACTAAGTGAAGTAAGTCAAAGACAAATATCACTTGATATCACTTACGTGTCAAATCTAAAATCTGACACAAATGAACTCATTTACAAAATAGGAACCAACTCAAACAAAGAATGCCAATTTATGGTACCAAAGGGGAAAGAGGGGAGGGATAAATTGGGAGTGTGGGATGAGCAGATACACACTGCTACATATAAAAAAGATGAACAACAAGGTCCTACTGTATAGCACAGGGAACTACATTCAATATGCTGTCATAAGCCATAATGGACAAGGTATGAAAAAGAACATGTGTGTATACATGTAACTCAATCACTGTACTATATGCCAGAAACAACATTATAATCTTTACTATAATAACTTGAAAAAATTATCCAACTAATAATTAAAGACCATAGCAAGTGAAAAAAAGAGAAGAAAAGAAAGAAAAAGAACGCACTTACAGGCCGGGATGCAGTCAGGGGTAGCTGAGGGGCATGCGCCACCAGAGCCCACCACACAGGCAGTTCTTGATCCAGCGCTGCTCCCACTGCTTGACAGCGGTCGTCTTATTGGGCGACTTGAGCATGGTGACGCAGCCACACCTGCAAGCAGGTGGGTGGGATGCCAGGCAGGCCAGCTGTAGCCACAGAGCCTGGCATATGCTACTCCACCTCAGGAATGGTGTTCCCTGCACCCCTACACCCCCAGAGTGAGCTAATTCCCCCACATCCTTCTGTCCCCACTCAATACCACCCCTCAATTCCGAGTGGACAGAGGCTGGGCCAACCCTAGTGGTGTGACCCTGGGGTCGTCTGGCAGCAAGCGGGGCCACATTTGCACAGAGCAGCACTGAGGCAGTCACTCCATCTCTGCCCTTGTCAGGTCACTGGGAGCCCCAAGAGGGCAGGCTCGGGCCAGCCGCTTGCCGCTACCCCCCACCTCGGCCCCACTCTTTATGAACATCAGCAGGGATACCCGCTCAGGAGCCCCACGACGGGGACACTCCTGGGACCCTGGCTCGTAGGCCGGGAAGCTGCCAGTGGCAGAGTGGAATGGCGTTCCCTGCAGCTACTCACCTGGTACAGGCCTTACAGGCCTCCGTGGGGTAGGCGCCCAGGTGCAGCCTCCGCAGGTGGTCCATCTTGGGCTGGCCTGGAGCCCTGATGGAGAGGAGGAGGGGAAAGGCTCGGGGGTGTGCACACGTATATGTACACGCATGTACTGGTGCACACATGCATGCACACACAGCCATACAGGTCGATCTCCTAGAGGCAAAGCGTGTGTGAGAACAGGGAGAATCCAGGAGCCAGACTCCTACACACCCTCTGCCCACAGGCCCCCGCTGAGGGTGGCGCCTGGAGCAGAGTGGAGCGAGCCCATCAGGATTCCTGGGGCTGGGGCACTCATATCACACAAGTTTGAAAACTTCCAAGAGTGTGAAAGCCCTTTGGCGACCAGCCACCTCTCTGTGTAAAGTGTTTCCTGAAACTCTTTACAGCACAAACCACAGAGTGTGATTCATCAGGCCGTTCCTCCCACAGCTTTAGAGATGAGAAAGAAAATCCGGAAGTGGAGGAAGAAGGCCCAGAGTCTTCCCGGCGGGGAGGGGGGCTGTGGGGATGCTAAGGCCTCTCCCCAGTAAAGGACCACTTGAGAATCCACCCCATAGGCCACCTCCCACCTTGAATGGGAGGTGGCCTATGGGGTCTTAGGTTCACCTTCTGGCGTGGTGTCTGTCTCTGGATTGTACTTCGGAGGTTGAATTTACCTGCCTGTAAAGTGGGGACAAACCCCCACTAAGGGTGCTGCTCCCTCAGCAGGTCTGGGCCTTCTGGATTCTGCACATCCAAAGAATGGCCCCGAGGTCACTCTCAGCCAAGTCTGCCTAAGAGTGTTCTGCTTCCTGGGGCCTTGGGACCTGCCAGGCACTCTGGGCTACAGTGCAATTTATGGCGGGGGCTTGGGGTGTGAACCTGAGCTTCAGAGGGGCTGGAGCCTGAGTAACCAAGGTTGGCCACATGGGTCCTCCATGTGGGCCGTGACAGGCCAGGGGGAAGAGGACGTCACCCAGACAAGCAAGGACACAAATCAGTACAAGCTGATGATCTGTACACTAGAGTACAGTATAGTGCCTGGATGGAGGGATGTGACAGGGCAGGGGAGGTGGGTGGGGAGGGGAGAAGTCTAGGGGCAAGGAGGAATCTCAGGGGCAAGGGAGGGGAGGAGTACTGGGGACAGTACTTAGGTCAGGCTGGAAGGAAGCAGCAGGAGCAGCATGGGCAGAGGCCCTGAGACAGACATGTGAGGGGGGATGTCAGGCAGGTCTGGGGGAGACTCTTCTGGAAGAAAGGGTATACTGGGTCCTGAGTCAGAGGTGGGTGCGCATACCTGATGAGGCCATCCAGCTGCAGGCCAGTGGAGCCAACAGGCAGAGCAGGGGACTTGCCAAAGTGCAGGCGCAGGGGCTGCTTGGGCTGCAGGCGGCTGACCAGTCCGTCACTCACGGGCAGCCAGTCCAGGCTGGGGATGAGCAGCTGGCTGGGCAGTAGGCAGCACTCATCCACCAGCGCCTCATCTGGCTCACTCGTGGGACCCTCGTCACGACCTGCGGGGGGAGCAGGGGACACAAGACATCATACTTAGCGGCCCTGCCCACAGCACTGCCCACCAGGAGGCATCATGGCCTCCTCCAGGCTCACAGAGCACCAGGCGCAGGCCCTAGCCCTGCCCTGACTTCCTGAGGAGCCTGGGAAGCTCCTCCCCTTTCTTGAGCATGGTCCTCTCCTCTGTAAAATGGGAACCCACTTATTCATTTAAAAAATGTGCAGCGAGTACTGGGTGCCCTTCCTGGCATCAGGGAGGCAACAAGGACAGAGCCTGGTCCCAGAAACACATGACACAGGACAAATAGGAGCCTAAGAGTGGCTGACGTTAACTGAGCACCCACGCTGTGCCTGGATCTGTGCTAGGTGCTGGAGAAATAGTAAGGGGGCCACAACAGAGCAATTTGACCTATGGGAGATTATATTATAGTGGGGGGACTTAGCCAGGGCTTGTATTTTGGTGGGGAAATGAGAAGTGGACCAGGTGTCTTACAGCAGATCCAGAGCTTGGTGAGCAGACGAAAGAGTAGGGACATGCTGTCCTGAGTGTCTGAGGTAGCCGTGTACACAGGCAGGCAGCTGGGCTTCAGCAGGCCCCAGATGCGGATGACAACCATCAGCTCTCGCAGCATGCCCAGCGACGTGCCATCCCGCAGGAAGCTGTGGCCTGGTCGCAGAGGGGAGCCCTATGGGGAGGAAGGTTTTGGTTGTGCACTTTCGTGTTTGAGCATTCTAGGACCTCTGTGAGTTGTGAGATGGCCTTGAGGAGGGGTAGGGCCAGGGAGGTGGGGCTTCTGGGAGGAGCTGAGCCAGAGGAGGTGGGGTGGAGGGCACACCTGGTTGGGCAAACTGGCCAGCAGGTAGAGCACAAAGTCGCCCACCCACTGCAGGAGCTGCTGCAGTGCCTGGAGCGTGTTCATGTCCAGAACGAACTCCTCCGTCTTGAGGTTGATCATGACCTTGTCAATGTCTGGGAGGGGACAGGCAGTCAGGGGAGGCTGGGACCTCACACACAGGACCCTGGAGGGCAGGGCTGGAGGAAGAGGCTCAGGGTACCCACTGCAGGGCTTCAGGACACTCCAAAACCCTTTGGACCCCCTGGGCAGAACAGCTTGGAGTTCCCGCCAGCCTTCAGGTGCCCATACATACAGTGCCCCTGGGGTTGCCACCCAGGCTGCCTCATCTTTGTTCCCAGTAACACCCACCATGTGTCTCCACGGGCAGTGGTGGGGGAAGGGGGACACATGTGTGACACCTGAGGGATTCTCCCTGGCAGACAGCGAGGGCACTTGAGAGGGTGGGGGCAGGACCCAGGGTGGCCTGCAGGGTAGAGCTGGACCCACCGACATCTGTGATCTTGGCACAGATTTCAGTCAGCCGGTCGCCAGGACTTTTGTCGGGTGTGTTGAGCACGTGTGGGCGCAGCAGTGACTTGAGGGTGGAGCTGATGGCGATGAGGAAAAGCTTTGCATGGTAGTCGCACACACGAGTCACCGTGCAGGGTGACAGCTTGCACAGCGAGGCCTTCATGGCCAGGATCCGGGTGGACAGGACCTGAGGGGCCATGACATGAGTGGGCGGGGACAGCAGGGTTTCAACCTGTGGGTGAGTCTCTCCCGGGGGCCAAAGGGCCACGTCTGGGATCCTGAAAGGGGGCCAAAGGGCCACGTCTTGGATCCCTAATGATTTGGGGGTGCCTGACATGAAATGGGTGGGGACAGGGATGCTGCTCTGCCCCTCACCCCATCTCGTTCCTCAACCCTGATGTCTCCTGGGATACCACAACTGAAGGACTGAAAGCATCAACATGCTCACACACAGCTCGGCCGAGCACTGAGCGGTTGGACACTGCCAGCGTTCCTGGCTCTGAAGCCAGCTCCCTCCTGTGCAGCTCACGCTGGCAGCACCCTCTCACATCTGAGCCCTCTCGTGTCTGAGCCCCGTACGTCTGAGCCCTCGCACATCTGAGTGGGTTGCTAAAAACAACAGGACCTCTCCTTCCTATTTCTTCCTTGTGTTGGAGACTGGGGGCACAGAGGACAATTCCGGATTCCTAGCAATGCTGACCTCAGGGAGGCTTTTAGTTTGCAGTTACGCTGGGTGGCGTCTGGGGGATCATTTCTTCCTGCCCCTCCCATCTTTAAAACTCGAGGTCACTGATCTTATCGCAGGGGCAAAGGCCTCCACTGATACACAGAGGCAGGTGCAGCCAGGCCCGCAACTGTGCCCTCCCGGGCTGAGAAGGCAGGGAGGTGGGCCCTCTGACCCACAGGGAGGAAGGGGGCCCCAGGGAAGGGAGGGGATGGGCCGGCACCTGCTGCAGCTCAGCCTTCTGGCGCGTGTACTCCTCGTGCAGCTTCTCCACCAGGCTCTGCACCATGCCGGGCTGCACGTGCAGCAGGATGTCCCACCAGTCGTAGCCAGTCACCATGCAGTACTCCAGCAGGAAGAGCAGGTGCCGCAGGGCCAGCCCCACGTCCAGCGAGTGGCCCATGGATGGCGAGATGCGCAACATGCTCAGCTGTGGGGAGAAGGTGGGGTGTGAGGGGCGGGGTCTTGAGGAGATGGGAGTCTGAGCACCAGGCACAAAGAGGGCTCAGCCCATGTGGGATCCTGGCCTGCCTGATCTCCTGTCACATGGGAGGGCTACAGAGCCACAGCCTGGCCAGGCGGCATGAACGTAGCCCTTCCCACCAAGGGCGCGCCTGTGGGGTGGCAGGGCCTGCAAGTCCACTTAGCAGCTGTGTGGTACCCCCCACCAGGACAAACCCATTCCTACCCCGCCCAGCCCAGATGCCGAGGGCAGGCCCAAGTAGGTGCTCTGCCCAATAGTGATTTCCTGGGGAGTAGGAGGCACATGCATGTGTGAGCAAATGTGTAAAAACATGTAGATGTGTGTAAGCAAATGTGAGAGTGGGTGTGAGAGGCACCTGTCTTCCTGCCAGGCCACGGATAGGTTCCTCAGAGCCAAGAGGCCAACAAAGGGCACCCGCCACGCATGTTGGGGAAAGGTGGGGGGGGTCGCTAGAACCCCACATGTGAGGAGAAGCCACCCTAAGGGCTCCCACCTTCTGCGTGACCCCCACAGGCCTCACCCTGCAACAATGACCGCACCCCACAGAGAGAGGCACGAGGCTCCCCTCACGCTTGGCACTCCCAGTACAGCACTGACCCTGCCGTGGTTGTCAATGCCCACGAGGGCCAGGGAGGTCCAGGAGAGTTGCATGGCCTTGAAGTGGACAGCAGGGCCTGTGGTCCGGGGGCGCTTGAGAGCTGGCTCATCCACGGGGCGTGGGGCGGCAGAGCTATAGAAGATGGCCATGGTCTGCAGCGAGAGCCGGTGCACGATGTGGACACTGCCGTCGTGGAAGGCCAGGGCCAGCCCTGGGGGCATATGCAGGTCAAGCGGCCAAGCCCAGCCTTGGACAATGGGAAGTGGCTGCACCATGCTGAGCTTGTTCGCGACCTCACAGCCTTTCAAGCTAATTAGATATGAAGAGCGGTGTCCTCATCCCCACTGGGACTGACGTGAGGCTGGGCCAGGTTCCCACGACCCTGAGACTGGAGACTGAGGTCACAGTGCACACCTCCCTCTGACCCCTAGGAATCCCGAGACACTGTACCGAGGCCAGGGTAGAACTGGGTGTCACTGGCCACCTTCAGGTCAGTGTTGGTCAGCGAGATGGGCAGCTTGGGCAGCGCCACAGCAGACACACGGTCCAGGTCATTGGTGGCCGACAGAATCCGCCATTTGAGAATTGTGGGCTGTTTGTCTCCAACTGAAGGGGGGTGTGGGGGACAAGGGGCAACAAAATGAAGATGAGACTGAAACGCAACAAGGGGGAACTGGACCCAGAGCCCTTCCCCTCCTGGGGCCCCTAGCCAGCTCACAGGAGCAGGGAATGGGGGCGGGGAGCCCCCCACAGGGCCCCGTCCAGGGCCTTCACAGGGACAGGAGGAGGTGTCTGCCTGGGTAAGAGGCTGTCAGCAGGCGGGGGTGGCCACCTTGTCCCCTCGAAGAAGCCAACATGCCAAGGAGGGGAACCCATCCCAGACCTTGCTGCCAAACAAACCCCACAATCCTCCTGTGGACTTGGCTGGTCTGCATGGGGTTCTCTGTCCCTGAGGTCCAAGAGGTCCTGGGTGGACCCCAGCTCTCCTCAGGAGGTGGACAGACAGGCCCCTCCCAGCACCCATAGCCTCAGTGCCACAACAGAGCCCCCCAGCAAGAGGCGGGATGGTTCCCATCCATCTGGGCTTGGTCCCTGTGTGCTGTGGGCATGATGTGGGTAGAGGTGCCTGGACACCAAGGTGACTCTGCGACGAGCCCAGGCATCCAGCCGATGGCCAGCACTCCAGCTGCCCTGGGGGGCCAGCAGACTCAGGGAAGCAGGCCAGAGCAGTGAGGCGGCTCGACCCAGGAGCGCCCAGCTGTGTTTCTGAAACAGAGTTTGAGGCTGGCTGTGAAAACACACCTCTGTGCCCACCTGTCCTCAGAGCTCTGCCCCAGATGTCTCAGCACAAGGGGTCTCCTGGAAAATGTCATCCCACAAGGAGACGGAGCCCCAGAGAGGGGCGGCACTGAGCAGAGCTGTCACAGTGACAGCCATGGTGATACCAGAAAGGGAGCACGTTCAGGCCAGGCCCGCAGCAGCCGCCCACAATGGCTTCCTGACGGCCTTGGCTGTTTATAGATCACAGAGGAGAGTAGCCACTGTCAGAAGGCTAAACAGCTTGCCTGAATCTACCTGGACTCACTGTCCACCCAAGTCAGACCACCCCCTCAACTGCAGGCGGATGGTAGCTGGTAGAGTGGGGCCCAGGGGAGACCAATGTGGGCAAAGGTGAGGAGGAAGAGGCAGGTCCAAGAGCCCACAGGGCCGCAAGGCTGAGACAAGGGGTGGGGTGGCGAGACGCAGGTGAACTCAGCAGAGACCCTTTAACACCTGGATGCCTGCCTCGGGAAAAGGCTCCACCAGAACGGGAGGCCCTTCTGTTGTGAAGTCTGGTCCTACTGTGATAAGGTCCCAGGGCGGGACTGCAGGGCAGGTGGGGAGCAGGGCCAGCCTGGGACTAGAGAAGGGCCAGGACCCCACTCAGGAGGTACAGCCCGACCATCCTCACACAACTCCTCTGGGGCCGTGTGGGGCAGCGTATGTAACCCACCTGCAGGTGGATGGACCTCAGGGGCCTCTTGACTCAGGCCAGTCACTCCAGGGCCATTAGCACTACTGGCAGCGGGAACACCCTTGGGCTGTGTGGCCACGGTTCACCCCTAGCATCTCAGCCACATGGGTGTCAGGAAACAGGCCCCTCTGGTGGGGATGTGGGGCTCTGCATGGGTGCAAGGTCAGAGAGGGAGGGAGAAGTGGGCACGTTCTAGCAAACTCAGGTCACATCCACGCTGCCTTGCTGTACACAGGGTAGTCTGAGTGTGCTTGGCCACCTGGGCAACTCACCAGCCGGTGAGAGCTGCTGGAAGATATTGTTCACAGGGAGCCCCTCCTTGCGCAGCGACCAACATTCCACCACACTGCTTGTCTGGCTGGACGCACACAGCAGCACCTAGGGGTGGGTGCGTGGTGAGGGGCCTAGAACAGCCCATGGCCTCTGCGGGGCTCTGGCTCCTCTTAGGGATCATGCACCATTGTGGGTCCAACCCAGGCCCACCTGGCCTGCATCTGCATCTTCCCACCCATTGCCCTCACTCCCATGGGGAGTGCTGTGCCGTGCTGTGCTGGGGGCAGTTACCCATGGTGCCCTGGCGGGAAGCAAAGATACCAGGGAAACACATCAGGGAATGGTGAAGCTAGAGCTGGTCAGCACAAGGCTACGAGGGACCTCAGGGAACCTGGTGCAGGTAGCTCAACTTTGCCCCCAGAGACGCCCCCATCCTGGTCCTGGGACCTGTGGATATATCACCTTATGGGGCAGAGGAGACTTGGTAGGAGGGATTAAGCTAAGGCCCCTGAGATGGGGATGACCCTGGATTCCCCAAGAATCCCAGTGTCATCACAGGGTCCTTATAAGAGAGACGGGGAGGGTCAGAGGCAGAGAGATGGGAGATTTGCACCGTTGGCTGTGAGGATGGAGGGAGGGGCCACGAGCCAGGGATGCAGTGCTTCTAGAAGCTGGAAAAGACAGGAGCCCCTGGAAGGAGCAGCCCTGCCCAGGTGTGGCTTTAGCCTCGAGGTGGCGGGGTGGGCTCACCTGTTCCGACATGTCACGGGCCAGGAACTTGAGGTGGGTGATGGCAGGCAGCCGGTCGCGGCGGCTGAGGTCGGTGGTGCAGCGCATGAAGAGCGAGGGCAGGAGCTCGGTGTCAATGCGGCACTTCTCGTTGACCACGCTCACGCACACCTTGTATAGTTGCACCGGTGATGCACTGCTGCCATCCGCTGTGGCTACCACAATGTTGCCGCCACCTGTGAAGGCGATGTCGGCCAGAGCCACGCGGCCACGCAGCCGGCACAGGCTCTCAGTCGAGGTGAGCACCTGCCCGCTAGGCTTGAGCAGGGACACAGTGACCAGGCCACTGACTGTGACAGCGATCCAGCCCTCCATGGGCTTGCCCCCGAACAGTGTGAGCGATGGCGAGAACTTGACGCGGGAGAACTTCTCCCCAAAGCTGGAGGCACCAGACTGTGAGGGAGGGGAGGGGTCAGCTGCAGGGCGGTGGGGCACCCAATTCACGCTCGGCCTTTAGGGGTCTACCTTCATGGCCCGAGGATCCCCTCCTGGGAACCGCACCCTCAGGAACACAGGAACCAGGCAGCAGAAGCCTCAAGAGCCCAAGCCTGAGGTAAGATTCGGCTTCAGCCACTGAGCGCTGGGTGACACGGGCCTCTCTGACCCTCAGTGTCCTTGTCTGCATGTCCAAGGACACGATGAGGAGGACACAGCTAGACACACGAGGGACAGCAGTCAGTCGTGTTTTCTTTAGGGTCAGACAGACATCCAGTGTTCTCAAGTGCTCAGTTCAGCCACTTGGGGCTCCTTGCTGGACAATGTGGGAGCACGGCCTAAGCCAGTACACAGAGCAAGCCGGGCGCCAGGCAATGCAGGACTCAGAGATGCTCCCTGCAGGCAGTGCTGGGAAGCGCAGCTGCCACTGCTCTTTCATCTTTTCATCTTTTTGCCCCTGGGCCCCCAGCCACTGGGGCACTTGCCTCTGCCCCAGCTTTGCCTTTCCCAGCATCCCCGGGGACACACCCTAAGGAGGCCTGCACACCTGACTCCTTTCTGTCAGCACAAAGGATCTGTCTACTGAAACAGCATGAGCTGGAGACTGCACAGAGCTCCTCCAAGTAGTGGGAGACTCTGCCCCCTCTGTCTGGGGACGAGGAGCAGGCACACTAGGCTCACCCAGGCACCCCCAGGCTCATGGGACTAGACATCCAGAGAGGGGCGAGTGTCCCGGACTGGAGGTTAGAGCAGTGTTGGAAAGAAAGAAGCAAAAGCCTCCAAATGAGCCCCAAGGGGAAATGCTGAGAGTCTGAAAAAGAAACCTCCCACAGAAAAAATGGTCCAGATGGTTAGGCAGTAAGCCCTGCAATGAGTCACTCCCTAGGGGAGAAAGGACAGGAGGCAGACACAGGGAAGGGACGGAAGGAAAGGTCACTTCCCACAGCATCATTCCAGGAGGGCATTTTGGCTTGGGAGCGGAGCTGACCAAGCCACGTGAGCTCTTGCTGCTGCCATAGGTCTCATCTGGGCATGGCCCCGACCTAGCCCCCTTCACTTTTTCACATTGATCCCTGGCCCAGCCCATGGCCCCACTTGACAATGAAGAGAGTGACGGCTGAGGTATGACCCAGGGACTGAACTCAGCACCCTGACCCAGGAAGCTCCCTTCTCAGGGGGATGCCAGGCTGAACCGTGGGGTGCAGACAGGAATCAAGGGCTGTGACCACATCAACCACATGGGAGCCGCTGACAACAGAGATGCTGACAACTGGGTGGCAGGTGTGATGGCCTGGCACCATAAGAGGAGGAGCCAAGCCCTCCTTGGGCTTGAGGCCTGCTCCCCCAGGCAGGACACCCACCTTTTCCACGTGCAGGGCCAGTTTCACGCCATTGTGCAGCCACGACAAGGCCACGATGGGGTCCCCTTCCACCACGCTGCCCACGGGGCTCTCCCAGCTGTTGGCCAGGTGGTCAGCCATGCTCCAGCACTTGATCTGCCCGTCAGCATCAGCTGACAGCAGACGTGAGCCTGGGGGGAAGGAGGGAGATTGGGCAAACCTGCGTCACAAGTCCCATCCCCACAGTCCATCAGGGTTGCGGGACTGGCATGGAGGTGGTAGAGCAAGGGACAAGCACAGGCGAGTCCAGAAACAGGGTCGAGAAGAGCAGAAGCCTCAAAGGCACAAGTCAGGGATTCAAATCCTAGCTCTGAGCCCAGGGCCAAGGCCAGGAAGACAGAGCAGGCAGCTCTGGCATTCAGGGTGGGGTCCGCCCTCACCAGACTGGTCCCACTCCAGGCAGGTGATGGCCTCGCTATGCTCTGAGCGGATGGAGTGCACGTCCCAGGGATGCTCAGTGTCCAGGATGTGGATCATGCGGGTCAGGTCTGCGAGGGACAGTGAGGTCAGTGCAGCAACAACAGCCTGGTGCCCAACCACCCCAGGGGATCAGGGTGTTGAAGCTGATCAGGAAGTGTGGAAACCCAGCTGCAGCGACTCCGGAAACATGATTTATACACAGACGGCCAGAGAGGAGACAGCAGGCCCATGACCCTGCCTCCTGTGAGGTTACAACTGTGCTTTCAAAATGGACCCAAAACACTAACAGCGGGTGTCTCTCCATGGAAGGTTAGGGCTCTCCTCTTCCTAAAGTTCCACGTTTTCCTAATTCCCTCTAAGAAGTGCATATTGCTCCATAGTGAGAAGAATACCAGCCCTGCGACAGAGTGCACCACAAAGCTGGTGGTGACACGTGCGGCTGGAAAACTCCCGCAGGAGCCTCAGCAAGCCACAAGTGGCCACCACCCCCTGCCCCGCAGCCATGGCCATTCCTTAAGGTTATCTCTGCACCCCTCAGCACCCCCATCTCAGAGGAGGAAACCCCATGGGAGCTGGGGGGGGAGGGCCCAATGAGGGCGCCTGGAATGGAGGGTGGCCCACCCTGGTCGTCGCTGCGCAGGTCCGTGGTGAAGGCGATGAGGTTACGGCAGGACCAGGTGCAGGCCAGGGGGCCTGACGGGCAGTGGGTGCTCTTGGGCCATTTCTCCCACTCACAGATGTAAGCCAGGTCCATGGCACCCAGCTGCCAAGGTCACACAGGGAGGATGATCACCAGCTCCTACAGGAGGGAAGACAGGCTTGTCATCCATCTTCACAGTGCCTGCAGGGCCCCAAGTAGAATGGTGGATGCTGGTTACCGTGGGGGACAAAGTGGACTCAAGCCCTGCCCTGCGTGTGGCCAGAGAGCTGCGTTTTACACAAGCATCGCCAGGGATCAATGCATGCAGCTGGAAGGAAGAACATGTCAAGTGGAGAGAACGGCCAGTGCAAAGGCCCAGAGGCTTGACTGAGCCTGGGGTGTTCAAGCAGTGTCGGGGCCTGCAGAGTGGGAACAGAGTGAGTCGGGGTGTGGAGCAAGGTAAGGATGGGGAAGGGATGAGGCAGGCCTTGCAGGGCCTGGGGGTTTCACCGGGAGGTAGATGGGAGCCCCAAGAAGGCTGTATCTGTTTCACAGGCCCCTCTGGCTGTCTGGAGGGCAGGGCTGGGGGATCAGGTAGAGGTGATGGCGCTGGTCCAGGTGCACAGTGACGGCACAGTGTAAAATGTGACGAGACGTAGGACCCGGGTCTATTCTTAAGGAGGAGCCCGTGGACACAGGAGAACCAGTGAGGCTGCCTTAGACAGAGGCAGGGAGGCAGGGTGGGGGCTAGGCAGCAACTTGGGGCCTGGCTTCCAGAGATACCAAAAGGGACAGTGAACGCTTCCTCAGCAGGCTGTGTCCAGCAGCGACTAAGGTTATTTCCTTTCACCTTCCGAATCACTCTACCCACTGCTTCTTAAAGCCCCGCCCCGGAACAGAGGTCCCGCCCACAAGCCCAAGCAGTAGTCTTTAAGCTCTGCCCCCAAAGCCCTCGGGCCCCTCCCCTACAAAAATGTGCTTTCCAGACCCCACTCTCAATTTGTCCCTGGCGTCCCCAGGTCCGGCCTAAACTTCTGTTTTTATTCCAAAGTCTCCAAAACAACCCCAAAGCCCCTCCTCCACGCACCTGGCCACCCACGACCCGCTCCAACCCACTCGACAGTCCCTAAGCTCCGCCTCAAATGCATCCGGGGCCCTCCCCGATTTTCCACCGCCCACCCCAGGGCGCCTCAGGCCCAAATTTCTGCCACGACCCCTAGACCACGCCGAGCGCACTCAGGGAGCGTACCCAGCACCCTCCGCTCTCCAGGACCGCCCTCTGACTCCACAGGCCTTGCTCCGACCCACGATCCCAACAGCCTCAGCACCATCCGGAGGCTGGCCGACTGCCCAAGCCCCCAACCCCACATTCACTGGACCAGCCTGTACGCCCACCGAGAAGGAGACTGCCGTCTGCATTCGCTCTAAAGCTCCGGCTCCGGCGCCGCCATCTTCCCAAGACCAACGAGTCTCCCGCGCTGCCCGACTGCTTCCCGGAGACTTCTGGGACGGCAGTGGCTCCGCCCCGCTTCCGGGTAAATTTGCATACAACCGTGGCTTTCCAACGGCCATCTGCGTTATAGTTGGTGGAAACAAGAAACACTTTCTCGATTTCAGTGAATAATCCCCTTAGATTAGGCTATGATTGCCCTAATTTCGTAAATAAAGTGGAAGAATCGCGGGTTTGGTTTTTTAACAGAATTCACCCTTAGCGTTAAGTATTTGATTCTGATTCCTATAAATAGCTCTGGCATCACCGCAGCGTTTGTGCTTGCTTCGGCAGCACATATACTAAAATTGGAACGATACAGAGAAGATTAGCATGGCCCCTGCGCAAGGATGACACGCAAATTCGTGAAGCGTTCCATATTTTGCGTTTTTTCATGGTATCTGTCCAAGGTGTTGTAACTCGCTTATAAGCAAGGAACTTAACCCACCAAGGGCCGGTAGAGTCAGTCTCCACCCTTAATTTCTCCTCCCAAAGCTGTGGGACTCTCTCCAGTTTGGAAGGTCTTTTCCAGAAAGACCTGGGTTTGATTGCAGGGAAGGGTACACCAGACAGCAGGCAACACCTGGGCAAAGGTCTGGAGGCCGGGCTGTCTAGGGATGCGAGGTGTGGAGAACCCACACAGCCAACCAGGACCCTGGACAGCACGGAGTCCGTGTGGGTCTGGAGGCAGCCTATGGGCTTGCCCTGGGCCCCACACCCGTGCCCTGAGCCCCAGCCCGTCCGGTTCAGTTCAGTCGCACAATTGTGTCCGACTCTCTGCGAGGTCAAGCTTTTTTCCAAGTCTTTTAATTTCATGGCTACAGTCACCATCTGCAGTGATTTTGGAGCCCAATAAAATAGTCTGTCACAGTTTCCATTGTTTCCCCATATATTTGCCATGAAGTGATGGGGCCTGATGCCAAGATCTTAGTTTCTTGAATGTTGAGTTTTAAGCCAGTTTCTTCACTCTCCTCTTTCACTTTCATCAAGAGGCTCTTTAGTTCCTCTTCGCTTTCTGCCCATAAGGGTGTCCTCTGGGCACTGGAAATTCAGTGCCCTTGGCAGGTGAGGAAACTCCAAGCTGGTTATTCAAGTATTAATATTTCTTTGTGTCCTCCTAACGAGCCCTTGGGAGTTCCATTATTTAGTATCTACATGTAAAACTTTTTCAACGCCTGTTAAAATGGAAGACAGCAAACCCAACACCCACATCTTGGTTTCTAAAACATGCCCCCAGGGAAAGGAACCAAGCTCCTTGGCAAAATGGCTGGTTCTAGGATGAAGCAGGAATATACCAAGAAGCCCTGTGCATCTTGTAGTGGCAGAAAGTAAGGCTGTTCCTCAAATAAATAAATATAGGGGTGCCTCAGTGAGACACGGGAGCCATTGAAGGGACTCCCAGAAGCCAAATCTTGAACACTCTAAGCAAGAAAAAGGAATATTGGATTGCAATCCAAACTAAAAAGTAAATGCTCAGGCAACTGTACTGATTGAACTGGTTAAATAAACACTGAATACACAGAGTGAAAGAGACAAATCTCCCCTGGAGAATTTTCAGTCATTAACATGGATACTCCACCTTCAGACAGGTGGAGATCAGCAGAGGTCAGTAGCGAGGACCCCCATGGAAAGCAGGGAGCCCTGGTGTGGCTCCATGAGAACAGCAGAAAACCCAGGCTAAGGGGCCCTGCAGGACACACAGCCAGTCCCAGACATACACAGATGGAAGACATGGGAAGGAAGCCACATGAAGACAGAACCAGAGGCTTGAAGGATGTGGTCACAAGCCAAGGGAGGCTGGAGCCCCTAGAAGCTGGAAGAGGCAGGGAGGACCTTCCCCTGGAGCCTCCAGAGGGAGTAGGACACTGGGACACCTTGATCTTGGACTTCCTGCCTCTAGAACTGGGTGCCAATAAATTCCTGTTTTGTTTTGTTTTTTTGCCAGGTCTTAATTGCAGCATGCACAACCTATTTCCCTGACCAGGGATCAATCCCAGGCCCCCTCCATTGGGAGTACTGTCCTAGCCACTGGACCACCAGGGAAGTCCCTCAATTCCTGTGGTTTTTAAAAAGCAGTGTGGTGTATTGTATTCAGCCACTCAGGAAACTCACACAAGTGACCTTTTTGGAGGTCACATAGGTGGCAGGTGGAAGAGTTGGGGTTTCAGCCTGGGCATCCAGAAGGGGACCAGCCAGGGCAGCATAACCAAGGGCCAGGATCTCCTGGCAGAGTCTTCACACACACGTGCCTCCACCTGGGGTCTCACTCAGCACCAGCCTTCTCCTGAGGCCTGGATCCCTCAATGACCAGGACCTAATGGCATCATGAGTGCCTGGAGCATCCCCAGCCCTGCCCCAAGGGAAAACCCCACAGCAAGAGACCAGAGCACCAGAAATTTATTGAACACTCTGCTTTTCCCAAAACACAACTAGCCACACCCATGGGGGTTGTGGGAGGAAGGGAATGGGGCAGTCTCCCAGCCCTGCTCTCCTGTGCCAGGCCAGGGTGACCAGCAGGAGGACACCCCACAGCCAAGCTGGGGGTGGTGGACAGAGAGAGGGGAAGAGGACAGTCTGAGGGTGGAAGCTTCTGTTTGGAAGTCCCACGTCCCAGTACAATGGGAGGGGGCTGTGTAGAGCAGATGGGGCCCTAAGAGCAACCAAAGGGCACCAGGAGGGCAACACACATTCCCCAAAGAGGATGACACCATTTTTTAAGATGAAGCTCCTGTCCTGGGTCGCAGGGAACACACAGGCTCGAGCATGGGCACACACATACACAGAAATGTTACACTCCTGGGAAGAGGGGTGGAGCCCCAGAGACCCAAGCCAAAAACTGGGAGAGGGTCAAGCAGGGACTGGAATGAAGTCCCCCGATTTATCACTTGGGGTAAGTTTTTGTTTTTTTCTTCTCAAAAGGGATTTGTAAAAATCTACAACAAATCATGCCAAATTCATTAAGAATGATAAAAACCCAGCCTCTCCCTCCTCATTTAAGCATCACACGGGGCCAAAATCGCCGACCAAGGACGTGGCGGGGAAGTGACCAGGCTGGGTGCCTTCTTCCTAGTCGGAGCCCGGGGACGGATAGCGCAGGCAGCCCAGCCTCCAGCTTTAATCTGGAAAGCTGGGCAGGGAGGGGGCGGGGGCAACCCCAAGGGGAAGAGCACGTTTCCAAGGGAAAATTCTAAAAATAATAAAAGATATTTGAGCGGATGGTACTGGAGGTCTTGGCGCTGGGGGTGGGGATGGGGGTGAGGCCGACATCAGCTGCGCTGCTCCAAGTAGGCAGACAGGAGCAGCCCTGGCGGCAGGAAGTCCAGGTGCCGATTGCTGACCTTCATCTGCCGCTTGCCCTCTAGGTCAGCGCCTGCAGGGGAGACAGGCAAGATCGGGAAGCAGGCGAGGGTGCTGGTACCCAGGGGCTGAGCCCTCTGCCCACCCTGCGGGAGGTTCTCGCGAGTTAGGTTGCCCCCCCCCCCGCCCCCGCCCCTCCTCCCCAGGTCCCAGGGTAGTGTATTCAGCAGCTCCTACTTCCAGCCGGCCTTCCCTCTACCAGCCTATTCCCTTCCCTCCCGTTACTTATCCCGTGTTCTAATGGCACCCAGATGTACTACTGAGACACACTGGTCCCATGTCAAGGGGACTAAATGAGGGTCCTGCCCTCTTTGGTCTCCCACCCCCTCAGAGGAAACTCCAGGCCCTGGGTGACTCAGTCCCCACTGACCTCCCTTTTCTCAACTCATGTCACCCCAAAACCTGAATATAGCGGTACACAACCCAAGCTAGGCCCACCTCCCAGCCTCTGCCCTGGCTGTTCCCTCTCCCTTGATCCTCATATTCCAGGGCCGTTCTCCTATGTTCAGGCCAGGGTTCCACTCTGGCAGAGAAGCAACCCCAGCCCAGCCCCTCCATGATGAGTCAGTGGGAACAAAAGCAAGTATGGGGGCTACACCTCCCTCAGAGACATCCTGAGAGGAACCATCTTGGGGTTGCCATGGAAACTGTCTCCTCCCCAACTCTGGGCAGGAGACAGAGAGACCTGGAGAGTGTGGACCCTGTGGGATGCCAAGGGCCATGAAGGGCCTGTGAGGACCCTTCCTGGGGGGACTTTGTCCCAACAGCATTCCCACTGAAAAAGGGGGTGTTGGCCCCTGGAGGGAAGACTTGCCAAAAGTCACACTTGTGGCACAGTGGAGGTGGGCTACAGCTAAATGAGAACTCTACAGACACTAGGGTCCCCTCATCTCATCTCAGGGTCCCTAGAGGCCCTACACAGGCCCCTGAAAATGCAGACAGATGCGCATCTGTGTCCACAGCATCATCCATCATGGGACAGAGGTACAGGAGCTGCTGTTGAATCAAGGCAGCATCCCCTGTTACCTTTGTGCTCATGATGTCCCTCCTCCCCTGATGCCTGTTGCCGAGTGAACAGACTCTGGTAAGCCCAGCCTCAGTTTCCCCAGGATAGAATCAGCTAACTGGGGCCCAGAGGCCACCAGGTACTTACTGGCTGAGATGAGATCCATGTACTGGCAGATGGCATGAAGCAGGAGCCTCTCAAAGCTGCAGAGAATGGGTGGTGAGTTGCCTGAGCTGGACACCATGGAGGGGGTGCCCACTGCACCTGTCCCCACATATTCACCTGTTGTCCAGCATGGCCGTATATACAGCCTGGGGGGACACAGAGAAGAACTTCAGCAGCCGCTCCTCCCAGGTCTCCAGTGTTTCCTGCAGGAGAGACAGGTCCAAGCGGTCAGGCCAACTGTGGCACCCTGGACCCCCAAATCCATGCCAGCCTCTGGAGCCCAAAGCCTTGGGTTCAAATGTGGCCTCTGACTCACTACATGAAGCTACTTAACCGTTTCCAAGGATACCAAGCACTTAGATATATCCACACTTTTGAATATCTCAGCCTTCTCCCTGGTGAACTCCTACACATCCTTCAGTACCCAACTTCCTTGCCCCTGCCACTCCCACCTTAAAGGAGAGCCCTTGCCCAGCCGAGTCCTGCACTCTGATCACATTGGTCTGAATCCTGCCCATCTTCTCCATCACACCCGGTTCATCACCTGGTTTCTGGGCTCCCCTCAACCCAGCCCCCAACTGAGAAGCTGAAAAAAAAGGCCTTCAAAAAAGACCAGAGACAAAGAGAGGCAAGAAGGAGACAAGGTCAAGGCCAGGGCCTGGTACTCACCATAGGAATACGGCTCCGCTTGAGGACAGCTCTCAGACGCCTGCTGATGCGCTGGAAGCACTCCCGGGGCGTATAGGCTGGGTCCTCTGCGAGAGCAGTGGGGCAGATGAGGGAGCGAAGCCCCAGGCCCCACCCACACACGAGACTCCACACACAGACGGTCCCCGCCCCCACACCGGGCTCCTCCCATCTACCAAGCCCCGCCCACACACCAGACTCCTCCCCTACGTGCTCTGGTATTACCCCCCAACACTGGGCTCCTCCTCACCTGCCCTAGCCCCACCCTCTCATCCTAGGCCACGCCCCCATCATGCCTCTGTCAGCCACTTGCACCTCAGATCCAGACCCACCTCTCCGCAGGTCTTCCCCGCGGGTAGGCCCCCTCTTCCGCGTCTTGCTCTTGCCCTCATCCTCCAGGTAGCGGAGAACGCGCTCCTGCTCCTCCCCAGAGCGGTTCATGAAGTCGTTCCATATCTGGAAGAGAGGCAGGCAGGCCCTGACTGATGACTGCGCAATCTCAAGCCTCTGTTTCCCCATTTGGCCGATGCACATGGTGGGGCCACAAACGCATGGAATTACTCCTCGTGGACACATTTGACCACTGGGTCAAGAGTTCGTGGATCATCTGTGTTGGGGGGTGTCAGTATGGACCAAATACATCCCCAATTCTGTCAGTAATTCCAAGGTAAGCAAACAAACTTCAGGTGCTGGAAGGTTCTAGGGTGGAGGGGTTGCTGGCCTTTTGAGGGAGACCCAGGGACATTCATCAAGGGACCAGAGAGGGTTCCGTGCAGGCAGTGCTGGCGGTTTGGGGGAGTGGGGAGCCAGGCAGGACATGGGGTCCCACCTCCACGTAGGTCTCATTGCTGCAGGCTTCTGCAAAGATGCCAGGTGCCGCGGGGGGTGCCAGGTCCCCATCCTCCGGGCCAGGTGTTCCTCCATCTGTCTCCAGCAGGGTCAGGAGGTACTGTGCTAAATGGAAACAAACAGTCTCTGGGCTGGGAGTTGCATTTGGGTCACCCCAGACTTCATGGGGTCCAGAGGCCCATGTTTCCTCCCATCCCCCCACCTCTATATTTAGGGCTTTTACTCTCCGGCGGCTCTCATCAGCCTCCCCTCCGCCACACTCCAGCTGTCTTTCTCAGAAGACACAGGAACCGTCTAGCCTCCAGAACTCCTCATTCATCGCCCTGGCTTGGCTTGTTGAATTCCTACACCACCTTTACAGCCCCAGCTCCAATGCCCAGAGCTTCCTCACATTGTCTAGCTCAAGGCCAGGCTCAAATAACAGAGCATGCACGCCATTGCTGTCTGAGGCCTAGGAGCCCCCAGGAGGCGCCCTTCGACCCCTGCTCACTGTTCTCCAGGCGCTGGAGGCTCTTCCGCCCCTTGGCCTTGGGCACGAGGTCTGAGTTCCGCACAGCCTGGTTGATGAAGTGCTGCTTCCGCCGGGAGGCCGAGAGCCTCTTCACTTGGGAGCTGGCTAGAGCAGGCAGGCAGCCCGGAAGGGGCCTGTGGGTCGGGTTTGGGGTAGGGGGGTGGTCCTCAGGGCCAAGACAGGCCAGGACCCCCAGGAAGAACCCTACCATCACTGCTGTCTCACAGTCAACCCCGGCTTGGTTTCCCTCTGCAGTGGGAAGTTCACCCCCATTGCACGTGGAGCCCTGGACCCTTAGAATGTCACTGTGCCACATCGCCCAGGAGGCAGATACCACTGAGGACAGATGAGTAAACCAAGGCTCACTGAAGGGAAGCCACATGTTGGTGGGGGCGGTGAGGGGGCTGAGGAAGCTGCTCCCTGAGCTCCCAGGCTTCCAGGTTTGAGCTGCAAGCCAGTGAGGCCGGCATCTCCTTCCTCTGGGAGTTTTTCAAGAGATTTAATTTGATGATGCATTCGTACCTGCCCCCTCAACCTCCAGTCTCTGACAGCAGGTAAACCAGAAAACAGCCCCCAGAAGCTAAGGTGCTGCTGAACCCACATGCCTTGTGCCCCTAGAGCCCCCTGCTATGTGCTCAAGGCCTGGATGGGGGAAGCAGGCAGAGTGGCCCCCTCTGAGCACAGGTACTAATCCTGGAAATGGATTAGTGGTCCAGGCAGGCCTCCCACTGGGGACCTGAGGGCCGGGCAGTAGGTGGCTACGTGGGAGGGAGGGGGCAGGTATTGACTGGGAACTTCCCGGTAAGAAGCTGCAGGGTTGTCATGGTCAGCCCCTGACTACCGGCTGAGAAGAGGGTCCCATCAGGCTCAGAAACCCTCATGCTGAGAGACTGATAGTAGATTCTGAGCCTTGGAGGGTCTGGAGTGCCAGGACTCCCCCTTCCTCCTTGCCCTGAACTCTGGCCCTAGCCCACCAGGCACGCCCTCTGTGCCGGTTGTCTCCCACCCCACTGGATGCCCGTGCCCCAGGCTCCTCACTCCTCACCCCCATCTCCTTTTGCCTTCTGTTCAAACCTCCCCAGCCCCTCACTGCTTTCTTCTCCCGATGGCTGTACCTCCTACCTCCCTGCCCACAACCCACCATGACCTCAACACGCAGGTAGGGTCTGGTGTCCATTGCACCCCTGTCTGGCATACAGTAGGTGCTCAGAAAATAATCACCCAATCAGGTCTGCAACAAAACCCCATGATTCCAAGACTGAGTAGAATCCAAAGTCCAGGATTCCATCTAAACTTTCCTGGTATTTGGGTGATCCCAAGACACAAATTAAAAACAGAAGTGTGACCCCTCATGCATAAACAGCTGCTAGAAAATGCCATGAAGCCCTAGGATATGAAACAAGGTGCCTTAAAGGTGGTTAGGAGTAAAGCCCATGCTCATTAAGGCTTATACATACATATGTAACTCCTTGAAAGGAAAGCTATGACAAACCTAGACAGCGTATTAAAAAGCAAAGACATTACTTTGCCAACAAAGGCCTGTATAGTCAAAGCTACGGTTTTTCTAGTAGTCATCTATGGATGTTTGAGAGTTGGGCCATAAAGAAGGCTGAGCAAGGAAGAACTAATGCTTTCGAATTGTGGCCTTGGAGAAGACTCTTCAGAGTCCCTTGGACTGCAAAGAGATCAAACCAGTCAGTCCTAAAGGAAATCAACCCTGAATATTCACTGGAAGGACTGATGGTGAAGCTGAAGCTCCAATACTTTGACCACTTTATGTGAAGAGCTTTCTCACTGGAAAAGACCCTGATCTGGGGAAGATTGAGGGCAGGAGGAGAAGGAGGTGGCAGAGGATGAGATGGTTGGATGGCATCACCAACTCAATAGACATGAGTTTGAGGAAATTCTGGGAGATAACGAAGGACAGGGAAGACTGGCATGCAGCCATACATAGCGTCGCAAAGAGTCGGACACAACTTAGCCGCTGAAAAACAACAACAGAGTCCCCAGCGTTAAATTTTTGCCCTGGACAGAAAGATTGTTACCTCTTGATCAGGAAGCAAACAGGCTGATGAGCCCCAGCCCTGTCTCCTGAGGTTGGAGTGGGGCAGACTTCATGGATGATACTACATGTTAGGCAAAAATCTATGAAAAATTAGCTGATGGATAAATTAATCTGGCACAAGTACCCATCAGTGGAGACACACAATCAGTGGATAGGATTCAAGCACTTTCACTACTGGGGCCTAGATTCAGTCCCTGGTCAGGGAACTAAGATCCCACAAGAAGCACTGAACAGCCAAAAAAAAAACAAAATAGGAGATTAGCATGCAGGCAGAGGCAGGGGTCAAGCCTGGTATCTCAGCCTTGAGCTTGAATCCCAGCTATGATACTTAACGATGTGACCCAGAGCCTCAGGTCTTTCTCTGCGAAGAGGATAAGAATGGCCCCCTGCCAGTCCAGGAGGGGCACTCAGAGCCAAAAGGAACCAGGATACACACCTCTCCCCAAGCTGCCACCTGCTTGGTTTCCTCCTATGACTGGGAGCTCACCCCCTGAGCCACAAGATTGATCACAGCAACATCCTTGGTTAAGTGACAGTCCTAAGTAAATCAATCACTGTCACAGTAGGAGGCAAATACTACTGTCCAGACACCCTTTATTCAGTTTTGCAAACCAAGGAGCAAAGTCTTTATCCCAAGATCCCACAGCTGCAAAGAGGGCAGTTGGGAGAGGATGGGGCAAATCAAGTCAGCACACAGCCAATGACTCTGAGGCTGGATGTGATGTTCCCAAGGCCCGGGCACCAACACCCTGAGCTCCAGATTCGGCCGTGGCCTCCTCAGGGCTCTGAAACCTGTGTCTCCACCCCAGCAGCTGGACGCATGCCAGGATGGTGCCTGGTGGGGCTGATAACAAGACCACATCCGGGGGGAGCTGTTGGGAACATCAGAGCTGGGTGGGACTCAGGGAGAGCTTGGGCCCTTGGGGTGTGGGGCTCCCCATTACCTCAGGACCCAACATGGAACCAGAGTTGGAACTTGGTCTGAGCAGGACCACTCCCGAGCCACCAGCCTCTGCTTCCCTCTAGGGCCAAAATAGGGCGAGGGGCTCAAACTCAAGTCTGGTGGGCTCCTCAGACCACACCCCACTGTGCTAAGATCCAGCTGCTCCCTGCCCTGCTCCACCACTACCTGTGGCTCCCCAGCACCCTCAAGGCAAGGCTCAATCCCTCCCTGGCCTGGCACTGCACTTGCCTGGTCCCACAGGGCTCCTGGGACCTCACTGCTCTCTAGGATTCCAGCACCTTCCAACAGGAGCCTTGGGGCAGACAGCAGGACATCCTTGCCTGCTCTCTCCCTTTCACTCCCTCTGCTCCAGGCACTGAGTCCTTTTACTGCATTTTAAACCTGCCTCAGGGCCTTTGCATGTGCTCAGCCTCCTGCCTGAAGCAACCTTTTCCTGGCTCCCAGTCTAGGCTCAAAAGTTACCTCCTGGAAGAAACCACCCCACCCCCAAACTGGCCCAATCAGCCCCGTTTCTGGCTTCACCAGTTGGCATTGGCAACCAGCTGGCCCTCACATTTGTTTACTCCTGGTTCTCACCTCCTTCACTAACCCCAAATGATAAGGACAGGGTCCCTCTCTGCCCCTGCTGGGCCCTCAGCACCTGGCCCCCAGCAGGCTCTCAAGAACTATTTGTTGAATGAATACCTGAACTTCTGTTTACACTTACCCAAGTGCCAGCTCATTTGGGTGGCCAGCTTCCCTGGCCACCCAAAGAGACCACTTTACAGACGGAGAAACTGACCACACAGACAGGCACCTGAGGTTTCCTGGAACCAGGCAGGCCTCAGGGAAAAGTCTACACCTAGCAGGGGCCAACATCCAACAGGGATGGACGGGCCTGACTGTGGAAACAGTTGCTAAGCCATGTTGGCCTGGGGGAGGACAGGCTCCTTTGCCTCCCCCAACTCTGCTCCCCAGTTTTGAGACCGACCTTTG
Source organism: Antilocapra americana (assembly GCA_007570785.1). Lineage (NCBI taxonomy): Eukaryota > Metazoa > Chordata > Mammalia > Artiodactyla > Antilocapridae > Antilocapra > Antilocapra americana. The sequence continues at coordinate 8,162,969 of ML661896.1, read as the reverse complement.
ACATTCCCTCCTCTGGGCAAAAATACACCTCCTCAGGCACCAGCCCCTCCCCCAGGGACAGGCCAGAGAGGAACCTACTTCCCCAGCAGGAAACCAAGGAGGGCTCAGACGGAGGTGACTCAGGTTGGGGTGGGGCTGACCAGGGAGCAAACCACCACCCCACCCAGGACACAGAGGTGAGCGGGTGGGGGCAGGTCAGAGGGACTCTGCTGTCAGGTAAATTACCCACTTTGGGTGGTTAAGGCCCTTTAAAAGGGGGTAAATAACCACATCTGTAGACACCGGTATAGCTTCTGGGTAAATACCCGGGTGGAAGTAATAACACCAAACAAAAAATACAATAAAGCAATCATAAAATACCAAAATGATAAAATTATTTTAAGACACCTACAATAGTAAGCTATTTAAGATAATTATCAAAGAACAGACGGTCCACTTTGCTGGGCACCTCCAACTGCAGGGTCACAGACCCCAGCCACTCTGAGAGGGGGCCGTTGTTCCGTTTTACAGATAGGGAAACGGAGGCACAGCAGCGGGTACTAACCCGCCCAGGCCTCTTGGACGTGCCCACGAAGGAACAGAAACGGAACACAAGCAACTAGGGTGGACCGCGGGGATTTCTGCATAAACACTCGGGTTAGGAAGAAACCTGCGGACCCCTCCCGGGGGGGGGGGGGAGGTACCCATATGGGGTCGTCCACCCAGGACCGGTGCTGGGTGAATCTCCAGCTTGGAGACACGAACAGCCGCCAGTGGGTAAACTCCAGATCACCACCAGCGCGGTGACCGGTACATCGCGCAGCGGCAGCGCCTCCTCTGAGCAGGCGATTCGGCGCCTGGGACCCCCGAGGCTCCGGGACTCCAGCGACCAGGGCTCCGCAAACGCGGACCCGGGGGTGCCCCGCTGCGCTCCGGCAAGTACCAGGCGTGATGGGGATGGGGTTTCACCAGGAACACCCTGTAACAACAAAGCCCCTCGCCACCCAGCTCCACTCGAGTGGGGTACCCCCAGGAAAAGGGGCGGGGCGGGGGCTGCCGCCCGCTAGGGGTAAGGTGTGAGGGCCCCGGAAGCGCGCCCCGCCCGCCCCCACGCCGCGCTCACAGCGTCCGTCGCCCGCCCGGGGCGACCCTCGCCGCCGCCGCTGCTTCCTCCGAACCGGCCTCAGGGTTCTCCAGAACGACCATAGCTTGGATGCCGCCGCCGCTGCTGTTGTTGCCGCCGCCCGGCAGGGCCTTCTCCGGGCCGAGCAGGAAATGACGGACGCCCGGAGGCGGGCCAAGGCGGAGCCTGGAGGCTGGACACGCCGGGCGGGGGCCGCGGCCACGTCCCGGCCGGGCCCCGGCGGCGGGCCGGGGACATCCAGCCCCGGGACAAGGACGGGACACCGAGGCAGGGGGCCGCTGCCGGACTGTGGGCCGGGTCCCCTGCCCCCGGGGGACCGTGGGGAAATTGAGGCCTGGGGAGGGAGGCAGGAAGGGGACGTCCTTTTTAAATGTTTGGACAGAGCAAGTGTCCCGCGCCACACCCCACACCACCGCACCCTCCAGCGGCAGCAGGGCTCTCCTTCCACCAGCCCTCTCTAGGAACCTCCTTCAAAGAGCAGCCTCCGGATCCCGGCTGAGTGCCTCAGTTCACTCTTTTCTAAAGACACAACGTTGAAAGGACTGATGCTCAAGCTCAAGCTCCAATACTTTGGCCACCTGATGCGAAGAACTGACTTATTGGAAAAGACCCTGATGCTGGGAAAGATTGAAGGCAGGAGAGAAGGGAACGACAGAGGATGAGATGGTTGGATGGCATCACCGACTCGTTGGACATGAGTTTGAGCAAGTTCTGGGAGTTGGTGATGGACAGGGAAGCCTGGCATGTTGCATTCCATGTGGTCGCAAAGAGTGGGACAGGACTGAGCAACTGAACAAAACTGACTTGGTGGTCCTGTGGCTGAGACTCCTGGTGCCCAGTGCAGAGGTCGGGGTTTGATCCCTAGTCAGGGAACTAAATAGAGTCTGCTTGCCTCAATTAAGACCTGGCTCAGACAAACAAATAAATAGAAAATAAACATTGAAAAAAAAAGGAGAAAAAAGAAAAGGAACAAAGCTAGCAGCACCTTTCTTTGCCTTTTAGAATTTATTCATTTAGCAAATGTCCACTGTCACTGGGGTAGGGGCTAAGCTCTCCAGACCCATTTGTAATCAAACAGACCCCTTCCCCTGAGTGGGATCAGGAAGAGAGGACTTTTGGAAAGAAGACTAGCATATGCAAAAGTGAGAAGGGTGTAGCAGGCAGAAGGAACCGTCAGTGTAAAGGTCCTGGGGCATCCAGATAGCCAGAGCAGGATAATGGGAGAAGGGGGGGTGGGCAGAATAGAGATAGAAAAGAGGGAACAGACCAAAGGTGGTCCTTTAATGACAAATCTGGTTTTTGACCCAAGGACATTGGGTAGCCAGGGGAGGTTTAAGAACAGAAACTTAGACCTGCTCTAGAATCTAGAATCCATCCTTTATTCCACAAGAAAAGTGGGAAACTAGGACCATGATGGGCCTTCCCAGGTGATGCTAGTGGTAAAAAACAAACAAACAAACAAAAAAACACCTGCCAATTCAGGTAGACATAAGAGACCCAGGTTTGATCCCTGTGTGGGGAAGATCTCTTGGAAAGGGAAACGGCAACCCACTCCAGTATTCTTGCCTAGAAAATCCCATGGACAGAGGAGCCTGGTGGGCTACAGTCCATAGTAGAAAAGAATCAGACACAACTGAAGCAACTTAGCACGCATGTACACAAGACAGTGATATGGGACACCAAGGGATGCAAACCACCCAGGTTCAGCCTGGTGGAAGCTGTACAGGACAAATGTTGCTTTAACAAGTAAAGAGCAAGAGGAGAAAAACAAAAGGAGGAGGAACTATTACAAGACCCAAGAAAGCACACGCTTTATGACCTCATGTAGATAAATATGGAAAGAAGGAAAGAATCAAGGTGATGGGAAATAGGATCTCTGGGGACAGTGCTTGGGCAGGGTCTCTAGGTGTAGGGTCGATATTTGGTCTCCAACTCTAGCTCACGATGACCAGCCACTCAACAAATGTGCCAACCTGGGTATTGACTTGACTCTTGAGCTTCACTCATTCTGTCCTCACCCTTTTATTTTCTCCCCTTGACTCATTCCTCTCCTCACTCTTTTTTTTTGGGGAGGTGGGGGAGGGCAGCACAGTGGGGCATTTGAGATCTCCAACCAGGGATCAAACCTACATCCCCTGCTGTGGAACCACAGAGCCTTAACTACTGGACCACCAGGGAAGTCCTTGTCATTACCTTCCTAACACCCTCCCAGATCCTTGGCCTGCCCAGGAGCCACTGCTTTCTCCCAGAGCCCCGGCCCCCCTTCTCACTGCTCTCCCAGGCCCATGCAGCTGAGCAGACTCCCCAGAACAGTTCCTCCCCTCCCCAAGTATCCCAGGGTCTCCTCATTCTAACCTGGCCCTCATTACCACCCCTACATGCTTAGTCATTTCAGTCATGTCCAACTCTCTGTGACCCCTTGAACTTTAGGCCGCCAGTCTCCCTGTCCATGGGGTTCCCCAGGCAAGAATACTAGAGTAGGTTGCCATGCCCTCCTCCAGGGGATCTTCTCCACCAAGGGATCAAATCTGTGCCTGCTGCATTGCAGGTGGATTCTTTACCACTGAGGCACTAGGAAAGCCCCTCCAATACCACCCCAAAGGGATGTTTTTCCCTTTTCTGAATTTTTAGGCCATTGTCATGATGCTGAAGGTATGAAAAGGGTGAACAGAGAAATGTCCCCCTCCCCCCTCATCCCAGGCTCATTGTACTTCCTTTTGGAGATATTTAATGCACTTTGGTGCCCGTGCACATTTTTTAAATTAATTAATTTTTTTGCTGTGCTGGATCTTTGTTGCTGCACTAAGACTTTCTCTAGTTGCAGATAGCAGGGTTTACTCATTGAGCTGGCTTCTCTTGTTGCAAAGCACAGGCTCTAGATTGGGCTTCAGTAGTTGTAGCATGTGGGCTTAGTTGCCCCCTGGCATATGGAATCTTCCCAAATGGACCAGGGATTGAACCTGTGTCCCCTGAATTGACAGGCAGATTCCTAACCACTAGACCACCAGGAATATCCCTTGTGCATACTTCATTGTTTTTCTGCCTTTTAATCTTTGTTTTACACAGAGGACAGCATCTTTTCTTCTGCACCTTCATGCCCTGTTTCCTGCCTCACAGGCTATTACCTGGGATACACTTCTGGGTGTGGATTTGGAGATCAACATAGTTCTCTATAAACTGCCCTCCACCTGGTTCCCACCAGCAGCAGCACAGGTAACTGTGTCCCCAGCACAGACAGCGGCCAGTTGATTGTCCATTTGGGGGAAGGTGGACAATCCCAAGGAATCTGATTTGCATCAAAAATCTTAGGAAGGTTGAGTTACTAAAAGAACAGGCATCTTCTGACCACCAGATCCTGGGCAACCCTCCCTCACCCTGAACCTTCCATGGCTCCCCAGTGTCCAGGGATAAACCCTGGCAGCAATGATACTCAGGGCCTCTGAGGGCTGGCCTCACCACCAGCCCAGAGCCCCAGCCCCATGGAAGGTCAGAGGCATGACCTCTAACAGGCCTCATCCCCTAGTCTCTGAGGCTTTGTCCCTCTGCTTTTCTTGGTGGCGAGTCTCCTGGGGTAAGGATGGGTCTTTTCGGGGTCTACAGTATTCTAGAGTATCCTAGTATCCTAGAGGAAGCCTACTGCTCCCCCTGCTCTGCCTCACACCCCCTTCCCCAGCCCTCCTCCTGTGTGCTCATCCTTACCTTGGAGGGGGGGAAGGGATGCGGGAACAGGGTGTTGCTTGGGTGAACAGAGGGCGCACAGGCAGGGAGGGTGTGGCCAGCGGCTGCAGGAGAGGCGGGAAGGCGGGGCACGGTGGAGTGCGGGGTATAAACGCGCAGTGGCTGCAGCTGAGGAGTCCAGGAAAGCTGCGACCCAGACCTTGTAGCGCATCCCCGGAGGGCGACAGGGAAGGTCACCGGGAGCGATAGCAGTGTGCAATCCCGGAGGGTGGTCAGGAGGAAGAGGGTGGCAATGCAGCCCTTGTCCGACTCTGGGCCTAACGCGTCCTGGTGGGCGCCGGCCAACACAACGGTCTGCCCCGGCTGTGGCGCCAACACCTCGGACGGCGCGATCCCTGCGCCTTGGCCCGTGGACGCCTGGCTAGTGCCGCTCTTCTTCGGCGCGCTGATGCTGCTCGGCCTGATAGGGAACTCACTGGTCATCTTCGTCATCTGCCGCCACAAGCAGATGCGGACGGTGACCAACTTCTACATAGGTGAGCGTCCGGCACTTCACGGTGCCGGAGGGCCATTCCTGGGGTCTACGAGAAAGCGTATGGCCGGGGGGCGCCCCTAGCGGTGAGTCGGGGTGCTCTCAGTTGGGGATTTCTCCGCTGCAGGGCTCCTGGTCCTTTCCGTACTGTCCCTGTACCTTAGGCTGGAGGTCGCCAAATGTGGCTTTGAAGAATTCCATCTTAACTGGAGTAGTTAAAAAGGAGGTTGGAGAGTGTGGCCCATGGATCGCTGGCCTCTGCCACTCAAGGAAGATGTCCGATTGAAATGTGCTTCTTATAACACCGTGTGGGATGAATAAAAGGAGTGGGGGAAAGACGACGTGGTCCGCGGGCCTCTAGTAGTCCACTGGGGCAACCACTGGACTGGCAACCACTGCCCCAGAGGCTCAGTTTATATGTTTGTGTGATGAGGGTGCCCTAGAACACTCACTCAGTCCGTGTTCTCCATTCTCTGTTGGCTGGCACCACTCAATTTGCAGATGAGAAAACTGAGGCTCAGAGGGCAAGGGCTTATTTGCTGTCCCGACTGGGGTGAGCAGGGCCCATTACTGCTTGAATGGCTACAAAGCAGGTGCTGGGTGAGGGGTGTTTGAAATATAAAAAGGTGAGAAGAGGCGCTCAACTCCTCTGCCCACGGGTGCTGGGGTCTCTCTGGGTGCCTCCCGAGCCGCCCTGCTGGTCACTCGGACAAAGGCGAGACCTAGGAGGCTGGGCCAGGGTGCTGAAGGGCAAGGGCGATGCGCCCCACGTTCAGAACTCGCGCGTGCCCGGCCTGCAGCCAACCTGGCGGCCACGGACTTGACGTTCCTGCTGTGCTGCGTGCCCTTCACCGCTCTGCTCTACCCGCTTCCCGCATGGGTGCTGGGCGACTTCATGTGCAAGTTTCTCAACTACATCCAGCAGGTGCGCGGGCGGAGGGCAGGCGGGCCGGAGGAGGAGTCTGGGTGTGGGCGGGGTCGGACCTCGTGCGGACTGGCGAGAGCCGGGGGTGGCTGTGGAAGTGGGCGGGGCAGAATCTGGATTGGGGGGGGACGCCTCCTTGAGGCCTGGTGAAGGCCAGGGACCTGCTGTGGAGGTGGGCGGGGCGGGCACTGGATCTGGGTGGGTAGGGCTGGGGCAGGTATTGGGATCCTACTAGGATGGCTCTGCCTCTCCTGGCCTCAGTTTTGGGGGTTTCAGGCTACCCCCGACGGCTCCTCCCTCCGCCACCATCCTAGGCTCTTCTCTGGCACCCCCTTCTCCTGCCCCTTCAACTGTGGGTCCTGGAGACCTTCCCGGGTCAGTTCCTGCCTGTACTCGAGTGGCTGGACAGTGGGGGACCCGCAAGGAGGGCGCGGACAGAGAAAGGCCCCTACGGGGTGGGGGCCACACGCCGGACTCCCGGCCTTCCCAGGTCTCGGTGCAGGCCACGTGCGCCACCCTGACAGCCATGAGCGTGGACCGCTGGTACCTGACAGTGTTCCCGCTGCGCGCCCTGCACCGCCGCACGCCCCGCCTGGCGCTGGCAGTCAGCCTTGGCATCTGGGTGGGTGAGTTCAGCGTGGGGATCGCACGGGCTGGGGGAGATAAGTCTTCGTCCCTGCGCTCACCCCCTCCCACTGCCTCGATCGTGCAACTGGGAAATGGGCGCACTAGCGCTCTCTGCGGACCCAAGCGGACCCTCGCCTAGCAGGCGCTCAGTGGCCCGCTGCCCGGGAGGCACCGGGGAGACCCGGGCCCTCTTGCGCCCCTCGTTCCCCCGGGCAGGGTCTTCAGCAGGGCCCTGATGCAGGCTCGGCGGCCTTGTCGGCGCCGGTGTTCGCCCTACATCGCCTGTCGTCCGGACCGCGCACCTACTGCAGCGAGGCCTTCCCCAGCCGCGCCCTCGAGCGAGCCTTCGCGCTCTACAACCTGCTAGCGCTCTACCTGCTGCCGCTGGTCGCCACCTGTGCCTGCTATGGGGCCATGCTGCGCCACTTGGGCCGGGCCGCCGTGCGCCCAGCGCCCGCCGACAGCACCCTGCAGGTGCGCGGCTGGGTGGGTAGGGACGCGGCCTGGCTGAGGGTTTGCGGGAGGTACAGTAGCGGGGAGTGAGGCGCATCTACGAGTTGGGTGGTGGGGCGGTGGCCGGAGTGGGGGTTAATTCGAGAGGGTCAAGAAGGTGAGCACCAGAGGAGAGGTGTCGGCGCCGGCCCTTCGCCTTCCTTCTTCCTCCTCCCCTTTCCCCAGGGGCAGCTGCTGGCGGAACGGGCGGGTGCCGTGCGGGCCAAGGTCTCACGGTTGGTGGCGGCAGTGGTCCTGCTCTTCGCTGCCTGCTGGGGCCCCATCCAGCTGTTCCTGCTGCTGCAGGCGCTGGGCCCGGCCGGCGCCTGGCATCCGCGCAGTTATGCCGCCTACGCGCTCAAGATCTGGGCACACTGCATGTCCTACTGCAACTCGGCGCTGAATCCACTGCTCTACGCCTTCCTGGGCTCCCACTTCCGCCAGGCCTTCCGCCGAGTCTGCCCCTGCACTCCCCGGCCGTTCCCGCGGCCCTGGCGGCCTGGACCCTCGGACCTCGTGGCCGCCCGCCAAACCCAGCTGCGAGGCCTGGACCACGACGCCAGGCCCCCCGAAGTCAGGCAGCGGTAGTCCCTGGCTGCGCAGGCTGTGCGTTCTGCGGGAAAACGCTGTGTCTCTCTGAGCCCTTTCTGAAGGGATCAAGACGGGCCCCTCTGAAACAGTAGGGCTTAAATAGCAGCTGTTATTATTCTGCTTTTGCCCAAAATCATAATAGTGAAAAGGCCTTGCCCTTTTGCAACATTTGATACAAATCTGCTGTATGTTTGCCACTGTTGATGTTGTAATTATTATTTCTGTGTTTCCTGAATTGAAGATGCTTTGATGCTAACATTTTCTGAAACTTTGGAGGAAGCATCAATAGGACTTTCCACATGCTGCCCTGTGGTTGACTGTACAATTGTAAGACTGTACAAATGCCATTTTCAGAGATACTAAAAAGTGAGAGTGATGTACATCTTAAAATGGATGAAATAAGGTATTCTTCTTGGTACCTTGTGAGTGAGTGTTCAGAGTCCTGGCTGGAAAATAATGGGTGTCATTGAATAAATAGCAGAGACATCACTTTGCAGATAAAGGTCTGTGTAGTCAAAACTGTTTTTTGCAATAGTCATGTATGGATAGGAGAGTTGCAACACTCTTTATAGAAGGCTGAGTACCTTAGACTTGATGCTTTCGAGTTGCAGTGATGGAGAAGACTTGAAATTCCCTTGGACAGCAAAGAGATCAAACTAGTGAATTCTAAAGGAAATTAACCCTGAATATTTATTGGAAGGACTGATGCTGAAGCTGAAACTCCAATACTTTGACCATATGATGTGAAGAGCTAACACACTGGAAAAGACTGTGATGCTTGGAAAGACTGAAAACACAAGGAGAAGGTGGCAGAGAATGAGATGGTTAGATAGTATCACCAACTCAATGAACATGAATTTGAACAAACTCTGGGAGACAATGAAGTATAGGGAAGCCTGGCATGCTGCAGTCCATGGGGTCACAAAGAGTCAGACATGACTTAATGACTGAACAACAACCCAAGGGAGAAGGATTATGGTTACATAACACACCCCCAAATAAAGAGGCATATAATAGCATCAGTGTATTTTTCAAAACTAGTGTCATTTTTAAAAAAATATTTATTTGGCTGCAACAGGTCTTAGTTGCAGCACACAGCTCAGTTACTCTGAAATATGTGGTATCTTAGTTCCCTGACTAGGAATAAAACCCATGTCCCCTGCATCATAAGGAGGAGTCTTAACCACTGGACCACCAGGGAAGTCCCCAGCATCAGTGTATCACTGCTCACAGTTCTGTGGGTGAGTGGACTCAGCCAGGCAGTTCTTGTGATCCATGGGTGGTATTGGGTGGAGCCGCCAACCCAGCAGCTGGACTGGGAAGGCCAGAGAAGGGTTTGCTCTCAGGCTGATGGCCAGTGTGCTTCTATGGCTGTCTGGGGAAAGTCAGACTTCCTCCTGGGCAGAGACTTCCAGTTGGAGGAGGAGCTGCACAGCGTCCAAAGGCCCACAACCTCACCCCTATCACAAGGAGTTGTTGGGAGCTGTCAGGGTCATGACCCAGATTCAAGGTGGGGGGGGCAGAGCCACCTCATTGTGGGTTCAACTATGTTTTTCTGTGGTATGGGGGGGAGGGCAAGGGTCAGTCCCTGCAGGCCTCAGGCTTAGTCTCCCTGAAGGACAACCGCCCATCTCGAGGAGGGCTCTGTCCCCCCAAAATTATTAAGGGACATCCTAGGTCTCCAAAGACCCCAAATATGCAGAGATGTTATGTGAGAATAGGAGGCCATTCTGACATTGACATTGTCTCGACCCTTACCTGTGGCCTTTGCATAGGTAGGTCCCTTCTTGCTCCAGGTCACCCTCACCCTTGCTCATCTATCAAGTCTCAGCTCAGCTGCCTCCTCCTCCAGGAAGCCCTCCTGGATCCCAGCAGGCTGGGTCAGGCCCCTCACCTGGGCCCAGGGCTGCCCCATCTCAGCTCTGACATCCTTGTGCTGTACTTGCTGGGTATGTATCTGGATTGGTCCCCAGTGTGTCCCCAGGGCTCAGCACACAGTGGGAGTGATGAAAAGAGACGGTGTGTATACAGGGAATGGCAGAATTTCTCTATGAAAAATAAGTAAAAAAACAAGGAGTTCCCTGGTGGAGCAGTGGACAAGAATCTGCCTGCTGAAGCAGGGGACGTGGGTTTGATCCCTGGTCCAGGAAGATTCCACATGCCAAGGAGCAACTAAGCCTGTGCAACACAATTACTAAGCCCACATGCCCTAGAACCTGTGCTTTGCAATGAGAGAAGCCACCACGATAAGAAGCCCGGGCACTGCAATAGACAGTAGCCCCACTCACCATGACTACAGGAAGCCCGTGAGAAGCTTCTGTTCACATAGAAACTTCTGTTCACACAAAACCATGGCTTCCCAGGTGGCACTAGTGATAAAGAACCCATCTGCCAATGCAGGAGACATAAGATCACAGGTTCAATCCCTGGGCTGGGAAGATCCCCTGAAGGAGGGCATGGCAACCCATTCCAGTATTCTTACCTGGAGAATCCCATGGGCAGAAGAGCCTGAAGGGCTACAGTCCATACAACACACACATGATCATAGCAGCTTTATTTGTGATACTCCCAAACTGTCAACAAAGCAGACTTCCTCAATGGGTGAGTAGTTGAACAAACCATGGGTTGGTCCATCCACAACTGCTCAATTGTTCTAAGTTATGAACACACTGTTGATAGACACACACCCATGACAGATCTCTGGGAATGACGCTGAGTGTAGGGAGTAAGTCTGTGAAGGTTACGTGAGGTATGATTCCATCTGTATACCCTCCTCAAGTTAACAAAAATGTGGGAATGGAGAACAGATGCAGGGTGGCCAGGGTAGGAGATAACGGGAAACAGACAACATGAGGGACCTTTGTGACAGAGCCACTCTGTCCCTGGATGTGGTGGAGACACAAACCTGTACAGGTGACTGAACTGCAGAAAAGGAAATGGGCACACATGAGTCCAAATGAAACAGGGGATCCAGATCCATGGGTGGGACATAGCAACCTTAATACCCTGATTCCAATGTTGTACTACATAGTTTTGCAAAATATCACTACTGGAAGAAGCCTGGTGAAGGGCGTGAGGGAGCTATCTCTGCATTAGAATCCACAATACTCTTGAAAAAAAGTTTTTAAGAAATGATGTGAAAAGCTTGAAAGGGGACATCTAGGAAGCGGCATCTTCCCCAAACTGCAGACCTTTGTTTATCCTCAGGTCTGTTCATCTGGGCACTGTTTTCAGAGCCCTTTCTGTGTGCCAGGTGCTGTGTGTGAGGCACCCTCCGACCCCTGCCTATACAGAGCCCCTGTCTAGTCGGCAATGGGGCCAGTAAGTGGTAAGCTACATAGAGAAATGCAAATAAAAGCAGTGCTAAGGGTTACCAAAGAGATATGGGTGTCCTTTGTGAGCAACTGTAAACCTGACCGTGATTTGAGGAAAGCTTCTTGAATGAGGTGAAGCTAGGAAATGTGATCTCAGCTCAGAGGTGGGGAAACAGCGTATCCAATGGAGGCCACAGCCAGTGCAAAGGCCATGAGGCAGGGTATGCCTGGTGGATCTTAGAAATAGGTGAGAGGCAGGTAGGGCTTCCCAGGTAAGGATGCGAGATGAGAGAAGTGAGAACAGAGAAGTGGCGGAGACCTTATAAGCAAGGAGAGGTGTTGGGTCTGTCCTGAGTGGGTGGGAGCCATAGGAGGCTTTTCTCAGCAGGGAGGGATGTGGTCTAAGGTATGAGGAGATTTTTTTCAATTCATTATTATGATTACTTAAACCTTTGTGGGGTGCCAGTACCAGGCATAGGCCAGTGCAGCTAATTTGGGTGGGGATGGATCCTGAAACCACAGCATGAGGATAAACCCCAGAGGTTAGGGTGGGTCAGCAGAAGGGTTAATTTCAATTTCAGATAAATAGTGACAAAATTTTTAGTGTCATTATGTCCTGTGCAAAATTGGGGTATATATAAATTAGTCCTTGTTTGCTTTTGAATTGTGATGCTAGAGAAGACTCTTGAGAGTCCCTTGGACTGCAAGGAGCTCAAACCAGTCAGAGGAGAGTGAAAAAATTGGTTTAAAACTCAAAATTCAGAAAATTAAGATCATGGCATCCAGTCCCATCACTTCATGGCAAATAGATGGGGAAACAGTGGAAACAGTGAGAAGCTTTTTATTTTTGGACTCCAAAATCACTGCAGATGGTTACTGCAGCCATGAAATTAAGACATTTACTCCTTGGAAAAAAATCTATGACCAACCTAGACAGCATATTAAAAAACAGACATTACCTTGCCAACAAAGGTCCATCTAGTCAAAGCTATGGTTTTTCCAGTAGTCATGTATGGATGTGAGAGTTGGACCATAAAGAAAGCTGAGCCCTAAAGAATTGATGTTTTTGAACTGTGGTGTTGGAGAAGACTCTTGAGAGTCCCTTGGACAGCAAGGTGATCAAACAAGTCCATCCTCAAGGAAATTAGTCCTGAATATTCATTGGAAGGACTGATGCTGAAGCTGAAACTCCAATACTTTGGCCACCTGATGTGAAGAATTGACTCACTGGAAAAGACCCTGATGCTGGGAAAGATTGAAGGCAGGAGGAGAAGGGGACGACAGAGGATGAGATGGTTGGACTCGATGGACGTGAGTTTGAGTATGCGCTGGGAGTTGGTGATGGACAGGGAAGCCTGGCATGTTGCAGTCCATGGGGTCGCAAAGAGTCGGACATGACTGAGTGACTGAACTGAACTGAAAGGAAATCGACCCTGAATGATCATTGGAAGGACTGATGCTGAAGCTGAAGCTCCAATACTTTGGCCACCTGATGCGAAGAACCGATTGGCTGCAAAAGACCCTGATGCTTGGAAAGATAGAGGGCAAAAGGAGAAGAGGCTTAGGGTTAGAGAAGGATGAGATGATTAGCGGACTCAATGGACGTGAGTTTGAGATAATGAAGAACAGAGAGCCTGGTGTGCTGCTCTCCACGGGGCCGCAAAGAGTCAGTCAATAACATGCTGACCCATGTTATTAACAATAACAGCAAATTCCTTGTTTATTGGAAATTCAAATGTAACTGCAAGCCCTGTGTTTTATCATCAAATCTACTCGGGGGCATTTCAAAGGAGCCACAGGAAAGGCTCGGCTCGCCTGTTTCCTCATCCGACCCGGGAAACTCGTTTACAAGTGAAACGGCGCCCCCTGGCGGCCTAGGACTCGAGGCCCCGCCTCTGGCTGCATCCCGTAGGTACTCGGCAGGGGGCGCGCGCACTCTGTGGAGGATCGAGTCCACCCCACAAAGGAGCCCCCGCGCTTGTAGGGAGTCTCTCCCCAGTATCCCAACCGGCTCAATGTGTGCCCGCTGCAAAATAAGTCACGTAGAGCCTCATTATGAATGTCCTGGGTCTCCTGGGCCCCTTCTATGAAAAAATACTGCTGATCACATTTTGCTGCTGTGTTGGTACAAAGACAAATTATTTTAGGGTGGATTCATGACTGTACATTCCTTATAATTATACTTGATTTTTTCATCTTATTCTAATTTAAAATTACATTTTCAGGGACTTCCCTGGTGGCCTAGTGGCTAAGACTTCAGTCTCCCAGTGCAGGGGGCCTGGGTTCAATCCCTGGTCAAAGAACCAGATCCCACATGCCGCAAGTAAGAAGTAGCACAGGCAAATAAATAAAAATAAAATGTTAAAAAAAAAAAAATTACATTTTCACAGGCCCTGGCTCCCAGAGACTTGGGAACCTGGAGGCCAAGTGTGGGTGACAAGAGAATGTTGGGGGTTCAGGGGATTTTGGGGGCTGAGAATAGTTCAATTTGAATGGTTCAATTTGCCCTCCACCTCTGTGCAGACAAACATCAGAAATACCCCGGGATTAGGGAGGACAGAGGGAACCTGTGAATTCATTCATTCAGACAGCTTCATATGTCAGGCCCAGACTCAGCACTAGACATGGCAGCCAGCCGTGCTCAAGGCTGACTAGGTTAAATAAATACAGCTGTTTTGAATAGAACAGCCTGGAAGAAGATAAAAGAGTATGACCCGAGGTTCCAGTTTGAATGAGAAGGCACAGCTGGGGAAGGGAGGGCCAGGCAAGGGAATTGCCAGGGTAACAGCCAGGGCAAAGACCCTGAGGCAGAATATGTTTGAGGAGGAATATATGTGGAAAGGTGGGCAGTTTGGCATCTGGGTAAACTTTTATTTATTTATTTAAATAATTCATTTTTAATTTATTTGGATGTACCAGGTTATAGTTGAGGCATGCGGTATCTTTAATTGTGGCATAGGAACTCAGTTGAAGCATGTAGAACCTAGTTTCCTGCACATGTGCATGCTAAGTCACTTCAGTCATGTCCGACTCTTTGAGACCCCATGGACTGTAGCCTACCAGGCTCCTCTATTGAATTCTCCAGGCAAGAATACAGGAGTGGGTTGCCATGCCCTCCTCTGGGGGATCTTCCTGACCCATGGATCTTGAACATGCATCTCTGGAGTCTTGCATTGTCAGGTGGGTTCTTTACCATCTGGGAAGCCCCGTAGTTCCCTGACCAGGGATCAAACCTGGGCCCCCTGCATTGGGAGTACAGTCTTAACTGCTGGACCATCAGGGAAGTCCCTTGGTGAACTTTTTAAAAGGTGCCCCCCAACCCTGAATGGAGGGCAGGATGAGTGTCTTGAGGGGCTCAGTGAGAGTCAGGCTGGTTTTCACAGGTGGCCCACAAGCTGGTTTCGCCATGAAACTTTACAGGGCTGGGGTCACTGTACTCATTTTCCAGCTTGGGAAACAGAGACCAGAGAGGGGTCCAGGCTAACCTAAAATCATACAACCAGGACCCAGGTGCAGCCCATACCTGTTGCCTATCGCTGGAGGAACCAGCAAAACTGGGGTCAATTCCCAGCTAGCTCCCTGGGCTAAAAATAGGATCCCCTTCACTAGAGGCAGCTGGGAATCTTGCAGCCCCTCACCCTGCTGGGCCAGGCTCTTCTGGGAAGTTGCCCCCAGCTATTTAGAGACAACTGCTTTCCTCTGGAAAATGCGGGGTGGGGGGCTAGGTGGCACCCCTCCTGCCCCCCAGGAGACTCCCCTCCCTGCTCCCTTCCCTTTGACCAGAGGGGAATGAAATCCTCAAAACCAATGAAAGAGGAGTGAATGTAAATTGACCCATTTTAGAGAGGGGAAACAGGCACAGTGAGGCTCATCCTCCTGTGCCAGGTAAGGCAGGGCTTGCATCCTGATGTTTGGCTCTTTGGTGGAAGGGGGGCTTTCCTGAACTTTGGAACTGACCTGGGGTCTGATTCTTAAAGGACAACTTCCCTCCCCCAGCTCACCTGTGTCTCCTCTCCTCTCTCCTGGGGCAGCGCAGTTATTGCCCCTCTGTGGCAGGGGCAGTGAGATGGGCAGCTGGGGGGTGGCTGTTTAATAGCCTCAAGGTGAAGGCCTCCCAGTCACCTACAGTTAGTAGGCTATAATGGCCCAGGAGCTGGAGGGCTGGATTCCTGAAAGGAGCAGGCAGAACTCTGTCTCTGACCACCCATCATGCATGGGGGTGGATCCCTTGACTGTCCCCTGGGTTTGGGAATCCCCCAGAGAGACAGAGCATCAGTGGGGGTGGATGATGTTGAGTAGGGGGAGGACCCCCAGAAGATGGCAATGCTGTCTGTTGTACTCGAGGGGCTGCACATACCTCCCCACACAACCCAGCCCCCACAACCGCAACTCAAGATCAGAGACTCCAGTCCCTCCCAATAGGGGCCCTGTTGGTGGCCCCCGGGCCTGCCCTCCATGGTCTCACTTTGCTCTTATCTGGGCTGGAGCCTGGGCCCCTGCGATTAGTTCCCAGGGGCAGCCTCAGGGGCTCACATCCCCAAGCCCCACCTTACCCCAACCTACCCTGGCCTCAGTTTCCCCCCTTGTCTGAAATGGGGACAGACGTCTGCATTACACAAAAATGTGAATTTCATGCGTTGGGCACATGGCCGCGTGACTGATCACTGCTCAGAAGATGGAAATTATTATTGAATTATGATTACCCAGAAGATAACCTTGCCTCTCCTTCTAGGTGTGGGCAGTCAGGTTTCCAAGAGGAGGGGGCTGTAGGGGGTGGGGAGTGGGGAGGGTAGGGGTCATCAGGACTTCACGACGAGCCCTCCCAAGAATCCTGGACGCCACCCCACGGCTTTGCCAGTGCGGTGCCCATGGCTGGCAGCCTCTCCCTCTCCCAGACCCCCCTCCACCATGAAGGCCATCATCGCAGAGCCTTGGCCCCCTCCCACCGACCCAGCACTGCTCTCTTTTCCTGTCACGGCAGAATGTTTATCAAGTCTCTAATCCCCACTTTACAGACTTGGAAACCGAGGCACCATTCCGGGGGGAGAAATCTTTAGCGCAAGTAGCTTAGTCCAAGGGATAGGGGTGAAACTCTGAGCCCGGTAGGGACATCCTCGGCGGTCTTTACAACAGGTAGCGGTCCCGGAAAGGGCTCCTGTGCCCTAAGCCCATCCAGGCGGAGCCCCAACTTTCTCCCTTCCCTGTTTCCCTGGGTCGCTTCCAGCCCTGTCTGCCCTCTCGGTATCCTGTACGCTCTGGCCCTCGGAGAGCACATTACCGACCGTCCCTAGATAGGGGAGGGGCATACCGCGTCCCTGTTCCTTTTCCCTTTTATTATTTATTATCATTTAAAGGGGCCGCGACTTGAAAATTTCCGTCCACTCTCTCCCCTTCCCTAACACCCCTGGGCTTTTGGAGCGTCTTCGGACCTAGCGCGGGGGGCGAGGGGGGTGTCCGGGAAGGGGGAGGGGGCCTTACAAGAGCCCTCCCCGCGTCCCGGGCCGCGGCGCTGAATCACCGGCGAGGTATTTGCATCTGAGAGCGATTTGTCACCCGGTGATTTGTCTGCGGGGCGGTGAGCGCGCCGGTGGGGGGGAGGGGAGGGGCGGGGGAGGCCGCGCGCGGGGAGACTTTTACCAATCGGGTCGGTGGGGGGTGTAGACGCGGACTCGGCTGGCGACTCGGTGAGTCGGCGCGCGGCACAAACCCGGCGGTGGCCGGGAGCCAGCAGCGCGCAGCTCGCGGCCCGGGCCGGAGGCCAGGCGCGGCCGGGGCAGGGCCGGACGCCAGGCGTGGGGCATGCGCCCCCCGAGCGGGCCCTGCGCCCCCCGAGCGGGCCCCGCGCGGTGAGGCTGGGGCAGTAGGTGGGCCGGCCTTTTAAATCGCGTGTTTCGTCCCGAGTGGGCGTCGCGTGTCCTGGAGGCTAATGAGGGGGGGTCCCCAAAGTTGGTCAGGAACGTGGGTGCGGAAAGGCTATCCGAGTGGGTCAGAGTTGGGGTGATTTTCTCTTCGACCCCCTCGGAGCCCTCACCCCCTAGCATATTGCGCGTGTGCGGGAGTGACCGGGGGTCGCGAGTGTGTGTCCTCCCCCACCCCCAGCGGAAGGAAATGGTCTTTAGGCGCGCGCGCGGGGGGCTATGGTCGGGGTTATTTCATTTATTGTCGCTGGAATCCTTGTTTTATTCTGGAGCCTCGAGGAGAGTGGGAGCGCCGGGTCGGGAGGGCAGTTCTCTGGTGACCCTCCTCTGCCTGGATGGTTTATTTATAAAGTGTCGGCTCTGGGGCAGAAAGGGGCCGCTGGAGGGGACCCCACGGGGCCCGCGGCCGGGAAGTAGGGGAGGCTTGGCCCGAGCCCTAACTCTTTGGCGGGGATCCTCTGGAAAAGCCCCCTCCCTCTTTAAGTACCCCCCAGACACAAAAGCGGGCGCAGGAAGCGCGGGGAGAGCGCATTGGTCAATTCCAACGTTCCGCAGACCCCGGGTGGCCAGTTTGTCAATAATCTTCCGTTTTCAGTCGCCCGCCCCGGAGGGTTTGCCCCCCCCATGCAAATCGGTCGCTTTCCAAGAAGCCTTTGAAATCGGACTTGGGTTTCTGTCGTCTAATTTCTTCTCCCTCTTCAGTGTTTCTTTTCTCACTTCCTCCGGGCCACCCCCTCCAGACTCTCCTAGCCCCCTCCCCACCTTTCTGCCCCGCCCTCCCCCTCCTCTTCCCCTCGTGAAGTGAGGGCCCCCTTTCGCCACCCGCGGGGCCCAGCCTTGCACAACTCTTTAAATAACCGTGTTTTGCAAGCCCTGGGCCGAGCTGGTGACCTCTCTCCGGGAGGCCTGGGAGGGGGGAGAGGGTGTGGCCTCAGATCCCTCCTTGCCACCCCCCCACCCCCGGCCAGGTCCCAGCGACCCCCCAGCAGCCCCCTTCCATCCCAGCCCGGTCCCTGCTAGGAATGCCTCTCCCCTGGGGTTGTCATAAAGTGGGGGTAGGGCCAAGGACAAAGGGCTCTTGCGGGGAGGCATCTGGAGGGGTGGGCGTCCTCGGCCTAGGGTTAATGGTAGCCACGGTGAGGGGCGTCAGGCCCAGGCATAGAGGGGCTTTGGGGTTCCCACCTACCCCCTCCACCAGCCCCTACGTGGAGGCCTGCACTGCTCCCCTCCCCCAACCGTGGACCCGGAAGGGTCATTAAACCCAGCAGGCCTGGGGGTGGTGGCTTGGGGGGGAGTGGCTTCCTTTGGCCTCTTCCTTCTGCCCCCCCCCAAAGGGAGGGGGCGATGCCCAGAGCATTTCCGTGGGGAAGGGGGGCTCATCTTGAAGTTGTCAATGGTGGGGGAGGGGCAGCAGACCAGACTAGACACTGGGTGAGAAATGTCCCCTCAGCACTTCTTGGGGCTGGTGGGGGGACGGCTGGCCGCCCATCCCTGGGGGTGGGGGCTGGGTGCTCTTCTGCTGCCTCTAAGGGCAGGCTTCGCCGGTCACTGTCCAGCAGTATGGCCTCTGAGAGGGTCTTTGTGCCCTGGGACCCCTGCCCCTGCTGAGTACTGAGGCCCTTTGGGGACGGGTCCCTCCCCACTTTCCTGCAGGGGCCCCCATCTGTCCCCCACTGCCCTTTCACCCGTCCTGCGGGGAACCGTATCACTGGGGAGGGGCCCCCTTCTGTGACTGGGGAGGCTAGGAGAGTCTCTACTACAAGACTCCTCTGTGGGAGGGGTCAGGCTTCTCTTAGCAGGTCACAGGAGGGGCTGGGAGACCAGCCAGCCTCGTGGCCTGTGTCTGCTGTCAACCAGGAGTCCCTGCCCGCTGGCCCCTTTTGCCTGAAGAGATGCTCAGAAGCCTGTGGGGGTCACTGGCCGGCTGGAGTGGCTCCTGGACTCCTGTCCCCTCTCAGCGTCTCAGTGATGTACCATCTGGGGTATCTCTGCCAGGCCTGTTGAGTTCTGCCTGGTCTATTTTATTGGCAGCCTGGGCGGGTAGGGTGTGGCCTGGGCTGGGTGGGGGGTGGGATGCAGATAGGGGGCTACATCCTCCTATCCTTGGTGGTGGCTCTGGGACATCCATGCCTGGAGCCCGCCCAAGGCCCTGGCAGAGCAGGTTGGCAGTGATCCAAAGGGACCCCAGGCTTGGGGAGGGGGACAGGGGGCAGAGTGGGCCGTGTTCTGGGCCCTGGGCCCCACTTGGGGTCCCAAAGGGTAAGGAAACCGCCAGAGATCATGTGGGGGCCGTTGGGAGGTTCCAGCATTCCCCTAGACCTGGGTTCTGGATTCGAACCCCAGTCTTGTCCAGAACCTGCTGTGTGCCCTCCAGCAGGACAACTCAAGCCTATTTTCTCCATCCATGAAATGTGGCCCATCCAGCCTCCTTCCATAAGTCTAGCGAGTGCCTTCTGGGGTTGTTCCTGCATCATCACAAACTTGCATCATTCCCGCTTTGGCACAGGGTGCTGTATGGGCCCTGTTGTGCAGATGGGGAGACTGAGGCCTGGAGTAACTGAGGTTTAGGGATGTGGTGGGAGCTTGAGTGGGAAAGCCTGAGCCTGTATACAGCAGGTGCTCAATCTGGGTCAGCCATAGTTTCTATGAGAAAGGAGGGTGCCGGGAGCCCCTTCAGCCAGGCTGCACCAGCATGTCTGTGAGCAGCACCTAGAACTCAGAACTGGAACCCGGAGCCTCCTGGACTTTGGCACCTGGTAGCCAGCTTTGACCAATCAGAGACCAGGAATACCTGGTCCCCTTGCTCTGTTTATGAAGCCATAATCCAGCTCTTTCCCGGGGGTGTTGTTTCTCTCTGGCCCAGACGGGTGGGGGCTACCTCAAGGCCCTTGGGAGTCCAGTGCACAGTGACCCTGCTTCTCAGCCTGCTGGAGGGTGGACAGAGTGGGGAAGATGGGGCGGGCATGCTCCTCCACCTCCAGGGAGTCCCCAAGGTTTGCACCCTAATGGGCGTGGATGGAAGGGCTTTTCCCAGAGGCCTTTGAGGTCCAACCTCAGTGGGGAGGAGCCCAGGTGTGGTCTGACGGTCTCTTGTCACCCCCAGGTTTCTGTATACACGTGAATGAGCCACCTACCAGCCGCCGCCACCCCCCGGTGCCCAGTGTGAGAAAGGAGGTGTCACCCGCCTGCCACTGGCATGCCCTGCCAGCCCTCAGCCTGAGCCCAGCAGCGCCTGCCCCTGCCCCCTGCCACCCTGCACTGCCCCGGCTCCCCCGCGGCCCCCACACTGCAGTGCGGCCGGGCCCCCTCCCCACAGGGGCCGCCCCCACCGCCCCCTCCTGGTGCCCGGGGCGGCCCGGCCCGCAGGGCCATGAAGTTGCAGGCTGTGATGGAGACGCTCCTGCAGCGGCAGCAGCGGGCACGCCAAGAACTGGAGGCTCGGCAGCCGCCGCCACCCCCTGAACCCCCAGCCCGCACCAGGGCCACTCCGGAGGAAGACAGGGAGCCTGAGAGTGCCCGGATGCAGCGGGCGCAGATGGCTGCCCTGGCCGCTATGCGGGCAGCTGCCGCTGGCCTTGGCCATGCACCCAGTCCCAGCTCGGAGGATGGGCCCCCTGGCTCTGAGGATGAGGATGTGGCCCTGGAGGGGGCTCCAGGCTCTCCCACCCCACCTGGCCGAGGCAGGGAGGCAGCCAGCCTCCCCACGGGCGATGGCCGCTTTGAGGATGCAGGCTCCGACGATGACCTGTGAGTCGGGGTCTGTGGGTTCCATGTGCCAACCACATGCCCTGCACCGGCCACTCAGCCCTGGGTACACTGCCATAGAGGAAGGACAAAACTCCTGTCCTGCTGACCTCCTGGGGTGTACCATCCTTTAGAACTCACTGGTGGACAGTTCTCCATCTGCACCGCCCGAGAAGGGGGCCTCCTGTCCCCGAGGGCTCACACACACGTGCCCAGTGCAGCCACACTCTGCGTCTATAGCTTTATTTCACCTTAATTTGACAGGAACTACTCACACAGGATTGGCAGCCCCTATCGCCTAGCAAGGCTGTAGATTTTTTTTTTTTTAATTTTCTTTACTTTATTGTGTTGGTTTTGCCATACAATGACATGAAACCGCCATGGGTTTACATATGCTCCCCCTCTAGAACCCCCCTCCCAAGGCTGTAGATTTAATGGTGGGGACAGACTTAGAGTCCATGGCCCAGGAGAAGCCTGCACAGAGCGGGCATCCATTGGCCTTTGTGTGTGTCTCACCAGCATCTGATGTGGGTCCCGAGCTGGGCACTGGCAAGACCTGGTGGGATCCTCCTAGGAAGAAGTTTGACAAGTCACACATGAGTGTGATTACAGGCTATGATCAGAGTTGCCAAGAAAATAAAGCAGGGATGTTGAGGGGAGGGTGGCTGGGGCTAGAATCAACTTTTGGGGCATTGTGGGTGAAGGTCTCCCTTTGCAGGTGACAGTCCTTAGGAGGGGGTAAGGGGAGCAGAGAATAGCATGCCTGGTAGAGGGAACAGCCTCAGCGAAGGCCCTAAAGCAGAAATAGGGTCGGTGTATTCAGGGCCTAGTGAGGAAGCCTGTGCCAGGGATGGGGAGAGGTGGGATTAGCAGGTGGGTGGGGGGCGGTTCATGCCACAGGGACACCTCTAGTTGCTCTGGGCTAACTGGGAACAGGGCAGTAAGGGCGACACCCTGAGCAGTTCTGCTTATGGGTGCTCTTGACAGCTCACCCATGTCCATACAGGGAAACCAAGGCTGGATGAGTTGGGACTCTTGCCCCAGTGCCTGAGTTGAGCTGGCACCTTTTCCCCTGACCTGTGCCCCTTGTCCACCCCAGGAAGCCAAAGTGGGAGGAGGAGGAGGAGGAGGAGGAGCTGGAGGAAGACCTGGGGGACGACGAAGAGGACGAGGAGGATGAGGACTACGAGGATGAGGAGGGGCTTGGGCCCCCAGGTGCCACCAGCTTGGGCCCCACAGCCCTGTTCCCCCGCAAGGCTCAGCCACTCCAGGCCTTCCGCGGTGACAGTGGATCCCGGGCACTGGGTGGCCAGGAGCGCCCAGGGACTGGCCCAGCTGTCCCCGGAGGGGCTGCCCATGCTGCACCTCAGCTGCAGCCACCAGACCACGGGGACTGGACCTATGAGGAGCAGTTCAAGCAGGTAGGCCTTGCGTCGTAATTGGGGCTGTGGGTGGTCACTGCCAGAGTCCTTCTGACCTGCCCTCAAGGGCCAGGAGCTTGCCTGTTGGGCCTGGGGCATCCCATGCAAGCCCCATGTGGGATTTTGGCCCATGGGTGGGGTGGGGTGGGCCGGCTGGTAAATGCAGGGACATGGCGACAACGTGGGGACAGGAATCAGGAGGGGAAGTTCAACAGACTCTGTCTGTACCAGAAAGCTAAGCAGAGAGACCTAAGCAAAATGGGTTCTGAGTGGAGGCCCTGGCTTGGGGAAAGGCCACTGGCCTATGTGGGCCTCCGGGGGTCTTGGGTGCAGCCAGCAGGCGCAGCCAGAGGCACTGTCAGTAGCTTCGAGTCTGGTCTGTTGAGGCTGTGGCCATGGAGGGGGCTGAGCAGAGGGTGGCCACGTTGGTGTGGATGGCCAGTCAAGCAGCTGCCTGGGCTCAGGAGGGGCGGGGAGGAAGCAGGCGTCCTGGTGCCGGCCCCGCAGGCAGCCAGGGCAGAGGAAGTGGCCAGGCGGGGGAGCCTTTGAAGTCCGGCCTCGCCAGGCCGGGCAGATGGAAACCAGATGGCAGCCGGGGCAGCCGGCTGGGCTTGCATTCCAGCCTGAGGCCAGCTGGGCCCTGCCTCGACCTCCGAGAGTGGACGTGGGGACTTGGCTTCCCAGGCCCAGTGCCCAGCCCTCATCGGGGCTCCACAGGGCTGGGGACATGCAAGGCACGTGGGAGCTGGGAGGTGGCTGTGTGTGGCCTTGGGGCACCCCCCTCCACCCATGCTGGCTTCTGGGATGGGCAGTGGGACCCTCCTCAAGGGAGCAGAAGACCCCTCCACCACATGGGGAAAGGGCGCTGGGACCCTGGTGACCTTCAGAAAACTGAAAAGTATAGAAGTGGACATGCAGCATGAGGGGGGTGAGCCAAGGCTGTGGTGGGGTGATGCAGGGGCAGGTGTAAGGCAGGAGGGGAACTGGCCCTGGAGTGGGTGTGGCCAGGGCAGTGGCCTGAGGCAAGAGGCCATACTGAGGAAGGCAGGAGGGTTAATCCCCTGCCTGGGCATCAGGTTGGGTGGGGCTGCCCTGGCTTCCGGCTGGGTCCTGGCACGCTGTGCAGGGGGTGGAATGACACTCAGCAGACGTCACCTTCCCAGGGCGTGGCTGACCAGTCCCTGCGCATGACCCTGGTTGCCCCCTCCAGCCTGAAGTCCCAACCCTGGTGTGTAGACCCCAGCCTACAACCTGCCTCAGTCCGCCTCCCCTTCCAGGGGACCCATTTATGTCTGGGCTGCTGTCCGTCTACTTGTGCAGATGAGAAAACAGGCAAGGCATGAGGGGGTGGGCAAGGGGAGTGGTAGGTTTTCCAGAACTGAGCTCCTGACATCTTTTGGGGTAAAAGTAACGAAACAGGAGTCTCATGGGTGATTTACATCAATGTTTGCCATCTGAGTTCAGCCCTCAGGGAGCCCCAGGCTGGAGGCCAGAGCTGGACAGATAACCCCCATCTCACAGAGTCACTGCCGGGCAGGAGGAAGGGACAAATCCACAGCCCCTGTGGGGTTGAGGGTGGATAAGTATCACCCAGCCCCACTCAACCTGGTTTTGAGTGGCCAGGCCCGGCAGAGGCCAGGGGCCAGGTGTCCTGACTGCAAAACCCCCTTGGCCCCTCAGGAGCAAAGTAACTCAAGGGGCCGTTGTCTTGCTGGTCTGGGAAACAGGGGTGATGTCTTGAGGACCCTCAGGGTCAGGACACAGATGGGGAAACTGAGGCCCAAGAAGTACAGGGAACGCAGGTCACAAATTAGCTTCATGCTTGTGGAGTGTCTATGGGATGCCCAGCTCCCCTGCCAGGGGCAAAGAAGGTCTGTAAACAGATGGGTGGGAAGGGATGATAAGACCTGGCCTGGCAGCCTCTGGGAGATGTAGCTCATGGGCCAAGCATGGTTGACAGAGAAGCTGGGCCCTTGCACTGTGGGGCACCTGTGCAAAGGCCCTGGGGTAGGATGTAGCATGGCTTGAGTGTGGAGGCCAGATGCTGCCACTGGGCTTGGCCCTGCAGGGCCTGGGATTGAATTCCTAGATGGAGGGGTCTGGAGCGGGGGGTGGGCAGATGCCAGGGTGTTATTCCTGCCTAGCTGTGGCAGTTCCAGCCGCCTGCACTGCCCTCCTGCCCAGCTGGCCAGGCACCTGTGTGGCCAGTGTCAACAGTGGCCCGAGCCTAGTTGGCCCAGCAGATGTTGGGACTGTGTTGACTCTGGCGCCTGCCCCACCCCCTTCCTGGCACGTGGCAGCCGGGACGGCCGGCTGCCTGCTTGGCACCATCTCTGCCTCTTCCTCCCCGGTCTTGGCAGGGCCCGGGCCTGACTTCCGCCCGAAAACCCTCAACAGCCGTGAAATCCCGCTGTCAGCCACAGTGTTTGGGGGGCAGCCAGGCTGGGGAGGGGCCGGGAGCAGCAGGCTCATGGCCACGGAATCTTTCCTTGGAAGCCGAGAGCCTTGCTACTGGGCGGCCCCAGGGACACACGCTGATGGAGGCCAGGGCTTGCCAGGATCGCAATGTGTCACAGGGCGAAATCAACAGCTCACCTCCTGCCATCAGATATGGCATCCTGGTGACATCCCGGTGGCTTCCTGTCACCAGCAGGGCTATGCAGGGCTCTCAAGAAAGTGCCATCGTGGGGTTATCAAGCAAACAGACTCAACTGCAGGTCTTTAGCCACTTAAGGACTTGAATCCTTAGTTTCAGTGCCTCTATAGATAAACACTGGGATTTTTGCTCGTGGTTTTATCGATATAAAATTTATGTAGCATGTGGTTCAGCCATGGAAAGTCCAATTCAGTGGCTTTTCATGCGTCCACAGAGTTGTGCAGCCATCAATTTTAGAACATTTTGTCACTTCAAAAAGAAAGCGTTTAATGTGTGCCCTTTCGCTATTACTCCACTCCTTCCCCTAGCTCCTGACAATCAGTCTCTAGATCTGCCTGTTCTGGACGTTTCCCATCAGTGGAATTACGCCCTGTGTGTCCTTCTTTGCTTCTTTCACTGAGCATTCTGTTCCCAGGATCTGTCCATATGGTAGTGAGTGTCAGGGCTTCTCTCCTTTTCTTGGCTGAGTAATGTTCCATTATGCCCATGCTGTGCGTGCATGCATCTGTACACACACACACACACTGCATTTTATTTACCCATTCATCCATTGATGGACACCGGGTTATTTCTCCCTTTGGCTGCTGTGAATGTGTATGCACAAGTTTGTGCGTGAATGTGTGCTTTCGGTTCTCACGGGCATGTACCTGGGAGAGGAGGTGCTGCGTCATATGATAACTCTGTGTTTAGTCTTCTGAGGAGCTGCCCTTGTTCACGGTGGCTGCTCCATTTTGCATCCAAGCCTAGGGTTCCAGTTTCTCCATGTCCTCGCCGACACTTGTGGTTATGACTCTGATTCCAGCTGTCCCTGCGGGGGTGGTGTGCTATCTCCCTGGGGTTTCTGTTTGCATTAAATGTTGGGATCTTTTTCCCCCTGCTTCCCAAAGTCATGTCTGCTCACCGTCACTAGTAAATAAGCTCAGAGTTGTAGAAATGACGGTTCCAGGTGGTGTTTGTCACCTAACTATGCACAGGCAGCAGGGTGAACGTCTTGTGAGTGTCTCGTGTACACTCCCTTGGTGCTGGTGGGGGGCACTGTGTTTGCACAATTGTGCAGGTAGGGAAACTAAGGCATAGGCCAGTGAAGCCACTTGCCACGGGGGACATGTCGGACTGGGATTTGACCACAGGGTATACCAGAGGAGTGGACGGATGGGCAGGGGCAGGAGGCAAGCCCCACTGGTGAGGCTTTAGAGGGAACATGGGTGGCTCTGAGCCTCCATCTCCCCATCTGAAATGAAAGTGGTCGGTCAGGGCCCCCCAGCAGTGTGTCAGAACCCAGGGTCTGGACACAGAGGCCCCCAGACAGGAAAGCCACCATCAGCCTCAGGTCCCCGGCCCTGAGAGGCTGCCACGTCCTTGCTGTGGACCTGCCTGTTCCTCCTTCCCCACCCTGCCCCAGGCCTCCCAGGGCCCCTTGAATTCCCATGGGTGTCCTTCTCTTCATAAGCTTCTGTGGCCCCAGAAATGGGTTCAGACAACTTAGGGTGCAGCCCTAGGCCCCAGATGCTCCCTCAGCAAGGGGCTGTGGTCACATTTTTTTTTTCTGTGTTTTTCAGCTCACTAGATTTTTTTTTTTTTAAATTATGGAAAATATACACACATACATTTTTAAAGTCTTTTTTTGGATTTCAGAAGTAACACTTGACACCATTATGATAGGAGAAAAAGGAAGCATTCCAACGAGATCTGAGCCCGCCAGCCCCCTCCCCAACCTTCCTGGCATCAGCCACACCGTCTTTCCAGGCCTTTCTCTGTTCACTCACACAGAAGTGTGACGGGCAGGGTATTAAAGTGTGATGGGCAGCATATTGAAGTGTGGTCTTTTGGGGGTTGCTGGGGTCTGCCATTCGCTGAGCTGAACATAGTGCTTTTCTCGTTTTTTTCCCATCATTTTCACTCTTTGTTTGTTTTATCAGTGTTTTGAGTAGCCTGGTTCTTTTTAGCAGCTTCAGTTTCCCTGTGGGGCCAACACCAACACATTGGTCTTTTTTTCCTAATTCCCAGTTGTAAACGACACCGCAGTAAACATCTCTTGGGGTTGTGTAGAGTAGGGGTGGAGCAGAAATTGCTGGGGCTGCAGGAGGATGTGGCAGATACTTTCTTCACCTGAAAGGCCAGAGATGGACACAGGCACTCCAGCCATGCAGTCAGGTCTGGGCTAGAGGGAAGGCTGCCCAGAGGAATGGGCTTTGGAACTGGGGCTTTGTAGGATGTGTAAGAGTTGGCCAGATGGCCAGAGAATGGTTAGGGTCTGTATCTTGGAACCATGTGGCTGGACCATGAAGTGGGAGAGGTAGAGGTGGGCAGAATAATAGGGCCAGCCAAGGTGGGCTCACAGGGAGCCTTTGCAGGATTTAGCAGTGCTGGGGGAGGGAGAGGGACTCTGGGAGAACCCTGCTGGGATCCATGGCTGGGCACCACAGCTAGGCCTGTGGGGCCAGGGAAGAGGGTGAGAAGTTTTGGGTGGAGAAGTGTGTTCTGGGCACAGGTTGGAGGTTTCTTGGCCCAGAGACGTTTAGCCGGCGTGCCAGGGGTGGAACAGTCCAAGGGCCAGGCCCGTGGGTCCTGTGGGCCAGCTCCGGCGCCAGACGTCTTCCTGAGGAGCCGGAGCCCTGGGCCCTGTGCTGGGGGTGGGACCAGTGCTGCAAAACCCCCCAGGAGCCCAGCCCTGCCATCCTGGAGTAGCACCCGCCTCATCAAAGCCACTGCGGCTGCTGGCGCAGAGCCAGCCGGGCCATGGCGGGCGTAGGGAGGGTGCCCGCCTGACAGTCCTGGCACCATTCCCCTGCCCGTGCCAGCATTGGGAACCACACTGACTCAGCCGGAAGAGCCTTATCTGGCCCCGGCGCCGCTGCCTGGCTGCCCGATCACCGCTGTGGGGTCACCGCCACTGTGGCCTGGCCCCACGCCCACCACCGCTCCCCACCCTGGTCGCCGCTGCCAAGCGCCCGGCCCCTCCCCACGCTTTCTAATAACACACGCGGCTGTGGAGGGCGTGGTGACCGTCAGGCATGGGGAGCACATGGGATCCAGCCACTGACGTGGGCACATGTGTGCACGTGGCAAAGGGGCTGACTACGTGGAGTCCCCTCTTGGGCTCCATGTGCGTCAGAGTCTGTGGAGCTGGGTCTCTGTGGGCCTTGTGAGACAATGTGGTGTCCATGACCATGCGTGTGCCAGTGTAGCTCTCTCGTGTGTTCATTTGCATGGTCTGGGGCCACGTGGACCCACCTACAGCATCTTTTATGTGTATCTGTCATCTCAGGCACCTGCTGGTGGGTCCCTGCACCTGGAGTGTTGGTGTACATCTGCGTGTGCCCCCACGTGACATGGACCTAAGCCATGTGGATGTCCCACCAGTGTGTCCTGGGGCTTAGACACACTTGAGGGTGGCCAAGCTTGTGTATCCGAGTCATCAACCCCAGAGCTGTGTATGTTGGGGTGACCCTCTCCCATGGTGACCCTCTCCTCTGCATGTGGCTGTGTGCCTGGGGGTCTGCATGCCCCCCACCGCCCCTCCCAGCCCCTTGTCTCAGCAATCTTGAGGGTGTGGTGGGGCCCATTAACCGTTAGCCAGAAAGTCAAGCTGCCCCAGTCAGTGGCTTGGATCAGTGGCCCAGACACAGGTCAGCGTCCTGTGCTGCCTTGCTGACGCAGCCCCAGGAGCTGCGAGGTGTGACGAGGGCCTCTGGGCTGCAGGAGCTCCCATCTCTGGGTCTCATCCTCCTCCCCTCACGTGCTGCGTGATTGTGGGTGGGGGTGCACCCTCTCTGATGCAAAGGTGCAGTCGGGGGATGCCAGACATGGCTCCCCTGCTCCGTGCCTTGGTTTCCCCATCTGACACAGAGCTTCTTCAACCCACCCATCTTTCTGACTCTGAGCCTGCACCCCCCATGGTGACTTGGGGGCATCCCAGGCCCTGTGGAAGACCCCGTCTACTGATGCTACCCACTGCTAGATCCTGCTCCAGGCGGGGTCTGGGGCAGCTGGGGGTGCAGGCCATGGGTGGGCACGCGCAGGGGCGGGGCCGGACCGCCCTCCTCTGCTCGCCCGGCTGCTTTCGGCCAGAGGACAATTGAGGGTCATGGGGTTAAATGCTAGCCAATCTGCCTGTGGAGGCCCCAGCGCGGGACTCAACCTTGCCCCTCCGTCAGGGCTTACGGGCGTCTCATGGGGCCAAGGGATGGGGGTGGGAGCAGGGAGGGCATAGAGTCAGGACCGCCTGCCCCCAGCAGGCTTATGGCCTTGGGGACACCTGCCTTCTAGATGACAAACCAGGGACAGATAAAACCCCATGTTTCAGGGAGAAATCTATCCGGGCTGAATGGTGTCCCCAGAGTGACGAGACCTTGTTTGGAAATCGGATCTCTGTAGACACAGTTAAAATGAGGCCACAGCAGAGGAGGGCAGCTGGGGTCCTTATAGAAAGACAAGGGACACACAGAGGCAGAAAATAGCCACATGAGGGTGGAGGTGGAGATGGGTGATGTGGCCGCAAGACCAGGGCCCCCCAGAAACTGGAAGAGACAGGGAGGACCCTCCCCTGGAGCCTCTGGGAGCATGGCCCAGTCCACACCTTGATTCCCAACATCTGGGCTGCAGAATCGTGGAAAAACGAACCTCTGTTCCAAGCCCCCCGGCCTGTTGCCACTGTCGGAAATGAACACAAAGTGAGTAGTTTGGGTCCCTGACTCTTGGGGCTCAGCAGTGCCAGGCAGATGCATAGGGGGCCAGTCTGCCATGGAGCCTCCTCCAGACCCTGACTGAGTGGTCCATGACGTCATGGACTGCTGTGGGCAAAAAGGCCAGGCTGCACACCTATGTGCGTACGTGCATGCGTGTGTGTGTGTGTGTGTGTGTGTATGAATGTGTGGAGCACCTGGGGTGTGCCTGAGAACAAAGCGCACAGAAGTGCCGCCCACGTGGCTGCATGGCAGTGGGGGTGCTGGGCCCAGTGGGCCTGGTGGGTGTGGTGGCCGAGGGTGGGGCGTCTGGGCCCAGTATCTGTGAGCCAGCCGCTGGGCGAGGGTGTGTCTGTGTGTGTCTGTGTCTGGCTGGACGGGTGTGTCCATGTGTGCCTGGGAACCACAGTGGGGTGGTGGGACCTGCCCGGCAGAGGCGGGGGGTGTCCACTAGGAGGGTCCACATGGGGGATGACAGCACACCTCCAGACAGGGGTGGAAAGGTCCGTGTGCAGCCGTGGGGCAGACACAGGTGTCCGCAGCCACGTAGAGGTCCAGTTGGGGAACTGTGTGGTATGTCTGTGTCTCTTGAGGTGGGGTGGGGTGAATCCTGATAGTGTCTAGGGAGGGTGTCTGGCATCTCTATCCAGGCTGCAGTGGCCATGGCCCTGGTGCTGTGCCACTTTCTCTTTCTGCCCCAGGCGGGGCCTCTGAGGGTCCCTGTGGCCAACCTAGCCTTTGCCCTGTTAGGCTATGCCCCCAACCTCACCCCCTTGCTTCCAATGTTGATCTTCCGGACTTGTGAGGTTCCCACCCGGGGAGGGGGCTCCCCCAGCCCCAGGGCTGCCAACTCTGTATGGGGCGGGCCACATTCTCCTTCTGTTCTTCTTTTTAAATTTTATTTATTTTGGCTGTGCTGGGTCTTTGTTGTGTGTGGGCTTCGTGTTGCAGCAGCTTCTCTTGTTGCAGAGCATAGGCTCTGGGCACACTGGCTTCAGTAGTAGTGGTGTACGGGCTTAGTTGCCCCTCTAGTATATGGGATCTTCCCCAACTATGGATTGAACCAGCGTCCTTTGTTTTGCAAGGCGGATTCTTAACCACTGGACCACACCGGGGAAGCCTCTCGTTCTGTTCTTTATCCCCCTCCCTTTTAGGACGAGCCCCATAAGTTCTTCCCCAGGACTCCAGCCGGCCTTGGGTCTTCACCAAAGGCTCGAGCCAATGTGAACTGTCCCCCTCCTGCTAGGCCACCATGCCTGGCACTGGGGAGCTGGGCCTGGACCTGGAAAACAACTGCGTCCGTTAGTCTCCATGTCTCTAGTTTCTATCTCCCCCTCATGGTGCTCTCTGTTTCCTTTCTTGTCTCTGATCTCCAACCCCCATGCCCCTCTGCCCATCCTACCCCCATCACCCTGTAATTACTCATCTTCCCTTTTCCTGGGAGCGCCCAGGGACAGTGTGCATGGCTCCAGCTGCCACTTTTCCCGGCCTGGTGGCTGCTGGCACACTTGGCACTCTGCCCAGCCAGCAGCCTGCCCGGCCCCTCCCTGTGCCCTCTGGCAGGTCCATGTGCCCACTGACAGGATGCTGGATTCTTACACTGGAAGTGGGGCCCTAGGGCACCTCTGGGGTTATTGTGGGTGGGTTTTTTTTTTTTTTTTGGCCACTTGGTATGCTTTGCAGGATCTTACTTCCTCAACCAGGGATTGAACCGGCACCCTTGGCAGTGACAGTGCTGAGTCCTAACCACTGAAGTCCTGGGGGTTATTCTTTTATTCCACACCATGGCTATCTGAGGGAGCCCAGCCCAGCCCAGCTGATGTAGGTGGCAGCTGATCTCAGCACCCTCCTTCTGGGCACCCTTTCCCCATATGGAAAACAGTGGCAGACTCTGAACTGGTGTTTTGTTGTCATCATTGTTTTTTTATTTTGTTTTACTATATTTGTTCATTATTGTTTTTTACTGGTCACCGAGGGTCCCGGTGGAGGAGGGCAGGGTGTGGTGGGCACCTGCTCTGCCCCTAGGTGCCCAGCATGAGTCACCTCACTGTAGGAGTGGCCCCTGGGGAGGTGGGAGGTTCCAGGGGAGGGGTCCCCCCATTCCATCAGGGCGCAGGTTTTGGTGGCACCCTGAGTCCACTGGCCATTGTGGAGCAGATTGTGTTCCACCCTGGGCCCAGGTCTGATGGGGGCTCCTGCAGGTGTGCTTGGTGGGAACCCCAGAACCTGAGCCCTCTGGGGCCCCTTCCTCTTGACTCCCTGGGCAGGAGGCAGGAAGCAGCCCCCTTCCTTCCGGTCCTGTCTGTGGGCGCCCTGGACGGTGGGCACCCAGTCAGCAAGGCCGGGGAGGGGTGGGACCTGCCCCCACAACTCTGCTGTGCTTCTGTTGAGAGAACCTGAGTGGGGGGAAATGGGTTGTCACTCCCTGGACTCACTCCCTCACTCACAGGCCACTGGACCACTAGGAGGGTCCCTTTCCACCTATTGGGGGCTGCCCACAGCTCTTCTGTAGGTACACAGGGCTACTTTCCTCCAGAAGTTACTCAAGCACAATGCAGGGTTTTTGTTTGTTGTTTTTTTATCTGGCTTCGCCAGGTCTTAATTGTGGCATGTGGAATCTAGTTCCTTGACCAGGAATCGAACCAGGGCCCTCTGCTTTGGGAGCATAGAGTCCTAGCCACTGGACCACCAGGGAAGTGTTCCCCATGATGGAAGTTTTAATTCCCAGGTGCCAGGCTCTGGGTGCAGGACTCAGACCCCTCAGCTGCCCTGAGGCCAGCAGCTAAGCAGTAACAACACTGTTGTCCTCGGGTTGTGGGGGGGGGTCCCAGGATCCCAGAATACAAGGACCGTCAGGCTCATAACTGCAGGTCGGGGGTGCGGAGAAGAAGATGCTAGATTTTTTGCTTTCTGACCCAAAGCCTTTGCCCGGTGCCCCTCACATGCCAGGTGTTCTTGGGCAGGGCCCACCCCAACCCCCAGTCCCACCAGACTCTGATGTTGCCAGAGGTGCCAAGGGGCTCTGTCCCGGGCCCCAGTCCCACTCTGTGCCTTCTCTCAGCACCTCAGTCTCCCCATCTGAGAAATGGGCTCCCACATGGACAGTGGTCTGCTCCAGCCAAGCCCCTGGGCAGGGGGGCTCCCAGGTGGATGGAGGCCGCTGCCCGGATTTGCATGTTGGGGCCGCTACCTTCCTAGAAGTTTCTCTCCTCTGCTCCCCGTTCTGGGCGTGCCCTCAATGCCAGGCCTGGCTGGAGTCCCCAGCTGTGACACAGGGCCAGACTATTCTCTCTGCACAGCCTGTTCCCACGATCCCCTTGTCCTCCCCCACCTGGATGCCCCAGGTGCACCCCTGCCCACTTACCAGGTGGGAAGATTGAGGCTCCGGGGGCCCCCACTCACATGAAAGGCTAACTGGAGAACGGAGCACGTCCCCGGAACCTCACAATCCGGAAATCCAGAAAGAAGTGCCTTTCATCGCTGACTTTGCGGTCAGGCTCTGTGACTTGTTTCTGGAACTTTTATTAATATCTGTGTTGTGGGTGGGGGTGCTGCGTCTCTGCCAAGAGGGGACACACACCAGTTGGGGGGGCGGTGGCCAAGTGGGCAGATGTTTCTGCCCTGCCCAGAATCACTTCCCCAATTTCCTGCCGGCCGAGTGGGGCCCCTGCAGCCCTGGAGTGCTGACGGGAAATGAAAGGTCTCCGTGGCCCTGCGCCTGGGGTGGGGTGGGGCTGGCCCCAGGGGTCAGGTGAATGGGGAGGCCAACTTGTGGGAAGGGCCTGTCACCTTGTGGACACTATTAAGCCCCTGCTGTATACAGCAGCAAGCCATACTGCCCTTCCCCTGTTCTGCAGGGAGCTGCCTGGCTCCAGGGGCCCTGGCCACCCTTGGGTGGGATTCCAGGCCAGGTCTTTCTTGAGTGCACTGTGTCCCCAGCATCCAGTATGGGCCTTCACATAGAGAAGGATGGGACTTGCCTGGCAGTCCAGTGGTTAGAATTCAGTGCTTCACTGCATTGGGCCCAGGTTCAGTCCCAGGTGGGGGAACTAAGATCCTACAGGCCCTGTACCCCAAATGTGCAGTGTGGGCCCCTCCTCAAGAAAACCAGCATGAAGGTGCTCAGCCATGGCCGTAAAATGGCCTGACCTGGCCCCAAGCTGGAGGGCTGACACTGCTCTCCCTGGCTTCCTCCTCCTCTGCCCTCTTCCTCCTGAGCCCCTGCTACCCCTAGAAGGGCTGTGGGTAACCACACCAACTTCTGCTTACTGCCCACCTGGCCCGGTCCCCCACCTGCCATGATGGGTAAACTGAGGCAGACAGGGAGGGTCCCAGACTCCAGGTCTTTCTGCCCACCCCACCTCCTCCCACAGCCTAGCCATGGTCCTGGCTTCATCCATCTGACCCTGCTCCCCCAACCCTCCCTGGGTCTCTGGGGAGAGGGGTTGAAAAGGGGCAGAAGCCCACCCCCTGAGCATGCGCTGTGGAACAGAATGGTTATAGTGCCCGTGGCTGGGCAACTGGTGGGGGCAGCATCAGAGCCAGACCCAGACTGGTCACCAGTGTGCATGGAGCCCTGTGCCCACCTCACTTTCCCGGGTGTAGAGTGGACATGAGAGGAGGGGCCGTTGGGGATATGGTGTGGCCCTGGCCCCAGCCCTGCTCCCAGCCTGCGTGTGGGTGGTTCTGTGAATGAGTGTGCGGTTGAGTGGTCCCCAGGGACCTGGCCTGGGCCTGGGACCATCTGGCAACGGCTCCCCTGTGCTGAGTCATCCCCAGCCCAGGCCTCCCAGGGCCCGATAGATAATGTGAGGAGGGGCTTTATCTGCCCAGGGTGGGGTCCCCCGGGGGACAAAGGGGCTGAGCTGTGATGGGTGCGAATGTAAGTTCTTCTTTAGCACCTGCTGTATACCAAGCCCACCCACTGTTACCTGTTATGCCCTGGGGGCTGTCATCTGGGTAGGAATAAAGATGGGAAATAGTGTGCAGAGTCATGTGACCCGTGACAGATGCTGGGGGGCGGGGCAGGGAGCGTTACTCAGGGTGTTGCCCTGGCTTGGGGGTCAGAGTAGGAGCCAAAGAGGGTTTTAAGAGTGGAGGAGGGGGACCCA
The DNA here is from genome assembly GCA_007570785.1 of Antilocapra americana. Classification (NCBI taxonomy): domain Eukaryota; kingdom Metazoa; phylum Chordata; class Mammalia; order Artiodactyla; family Antilocapridae; genus Antilocapra; species Antilocapra americana. Next base: position 8,128,152 of record ML661896.1, on the reverse strand, counting down.
GGTGGGGCACCAGCAATGCAGAGGCACCAGACAGGACCAGAATGGGGATAGTGAGGGGCCAGCACTGGGGAGGCGCCAGGTGCCAGCCTCCAGGGGGTCAGCCTCACCCAACCCAGCCTGGCAGTTAGGAGGTCTGGCTTCTCCTGACAGAGGCAGGGAGCCAAGAGTGGCCTTGGAGCAGGGGAGACACAGCCTGATCTTGATGTAGAGATCGAAAGCTCCCAGGACCCTCCACTCTGGGAAGTTGCAGGGAAGTGTCATCTTGGTTGCTCTGAGGCGGGGACATTGAAGGATTAAAAGCCAGCTGTAGGGCCTTCTCTGTTCTTTCACTGCAGTCTCACTTTATTTACTGGCGGTATAATGAATCAGTTTTTGTCCAAATCCCAAACGATATAGAAATAGGTGAGATTTGTAATAATAGACAAGAAAGGGAAATAAGCCAAATGCCCATCAATGGTGAATGGATGAACACGTGTCCACACACCTGGAATATTACTTAGCCACAGAAAGGAGAGAAGCCCTGACACTCACTATCACTTGGACATATCCTGAGAACATGATGCTCAGTGAGAAGCAGACACAGAAGGACACACAGGGTGTGATGCCACTGATGGGAAACGTCTGGAACTGGCAGATCCACAGACACAAGGAGTGGGCTCCTGGTTGTCAGGGGCTAGAGGGGAAAGGGGGTTCTGATGAGGACAGGGTTTTTTTGGGGGGGATGGAAGGATCTGGAACAAACAGAGGTGGTGGTTGCGGAACACTGTCTGTGCACAGAAGGCCCCTGAATCATTCACTGTAAAACAGCTAATTCTATGGTACGTGACTTTCACCTCCATAAATATTTTCTTTAACAATCCAGGATAAAGTAGGCGAGATTAAGGCGGCGCCCAGCCCTGCCTGCTGCCTGGCTCCTCCTCCATTCCTCATCCCTTCCCTAACCCCCTCTGAGTCCTGTGCTCCCCATGGGGGCAGAGGAGTCAGGGGGTGGAGTAGGGGGTTCTGTTCCTCCCCCCACCCCCACCCCATTGCGGCCATGGGGGAAGCATCCTTCCCTGGTTCCCAGGAGCTGTGGTTGGACACGAGTGAAAACTGGCCTTTTTATACCTGCCCCTGGCAGTGGGCTCTCCGAGCTGCATCAGTGTCTGCTGGGGACAGAGTTGTCCTGCTCAGGGCCTGGGAGCTCTCTGTGATCCCGAATCCTTCCAGTTTCTCCTGATTTGAGTCCCTGTCTCTGCTGTCCAAGGACACAGCCTCACTCCCAGAGTCCCCCTGCCGCCCAGTGGCCTCGTCCATCTGAGACAGGGCCCCTCGGACTTTGGAGCCTGCTGGGTGGCAGGAGGGGGCCGAGCAGACACTGTTGAGGGGGCAAAGGTCCTCTCAGGGGCCCCAGGCAGGCAGTCTCTTTATAGCTAGGGCCCCCTCAGCCTTGGGCCAGAGGCAGCCCTCGCCCTCAGCCCCATGGGGACTGGGGACGTGGTGTCTGGGAGGGGTCTCCTGAGTGTGGGCAGTCCTGGCAACGCCATCCCCCCAGCACCAGGCCCCCCTGTGGATTGATAGAGGCCTGTCCTCCTTCCCAGGCTGGCAGATGGTGCGCGGTAGGCATGGTGCCCTGGCTCCTGAGGTGTCTGCTGTCCCCACAGGGTAGCTTCCAGGGAGGGAGGGTCCCACCCTGGGAGGGTCCCACGGAGGGTCCCACCCCAACCCCCACTCCCACCCCCAGCTCCAGCCAGGGCTTCTTGGAGGCCTGGTCAGCAGCCTGTGGTGGTAGTGGTGGTGGAAATGCTCACCATTCGCCACAAACAAGAATTTCCTGTTTGCCCCTTGGGGGAGGGGGAGGTTATCTCACTTTTTCCTCCGCAGCCCCTCCCCCACCCACTACCTGAGCCTGGAGCCCAGAGCCTGCCTGGCTTTATCTGCTTCCTCCTGGACACTGGCCCCTCCACCCTCCATGGGTCGTGGGGTGGGTGGGGTGGGAGGGATCCCTCCAAAGATCCCCGCTCCATACCCCCTCCAGCCTTCTCCCACACCTGTGTTGGACCCAGAGCAAGGCAAGTGTCAGGCCCTCATGCTCATCGTCCCCCCTCCCCAGGGTGGTCGAGTGTCCACTGAGATAGCCATATGGGGCACCAGGCTGGCTTGTGTCTTTGCTTGAAAGGAAACTGAAGCTGAGGCTGGGGTCAGAGGATGAGGGACCAGGAAACCACTTTCCTAGGGAGGGAGCACAGGTGGAAAGGCCCTGAGGTGAGCTCTGTGCCTTTTGCTCTAAAACCATGATATGGTCTAAAGGGGCTAAGCATAGGGAGGTCAGGGCCAGCAGTGACCACAGGGGAAGTACAGTCCTCATTTGGGCCATGGGGAGATAGGAGACTGCAGGGCAGGGGAGGTGGGGACTGGGCTCTTCCTGGTCTGTGCCTCAGTTTCCCTTCTGTGAAGTGAGTGGTGCTGGGTAAGGGGAAGATAGACCATGGGCAGCCAAGCCTTGGTAACTAGCCGACAGATATGTTCCACCAAAGGGTGGGGGCCCTGCCACAGCCCAGATAGGTAGAGAGGCCACGTGGCCATGTCCCAGTGACCCCGCCCAGCAGGTAGAAAATGGGAAGGGAAGTGTGCACTTGGGAGCATTTTGGGGGACCCCGCAGCCCAGGCCCACATGTCCACACCCACATCCTCAGGCTCCTGTGCCCCCTTCACAGATGGGGCTGGGGGAGGGCAGAATTTGAACCCAGCAGGGCAGACCCTAGGAACCCCTAAGATGCTTATCTGCCCAATCCTGGGCCACAGGTGCCCCAGAGCATGGAACATGCCCAGACATGTGTGGGATTTGGGAAAGGATGGCGGATTCTGTCCCCAAGTTGTGGTGAGAAATCAAAGTCCACTTTAATGAGCACTTTTGAAGCAGCTGCTGTGTGTCCAATCCTAGACACTGGGAAAAGCCCCGACACTCCCAGGGAGGACAGTGTGAATCCGTGTGGCAGGGGACAGGGCAGGGTGCGGCCGGGTACACAAGAGAGTCGCCCACAGTTGGTGGACCTGCTCCCAGTGAGAGTGCAGGCTTCAGACAGCCCTCCGGGGTGACCTCAGCACAGAGACTTGGGTGACAGGGAAGCCTAGGGGGCAGAGAGCTCAGCCAGGGCCAGGCCAACTTTCCAGTCCCGAGGAGCTGCCAGGTCAAAGGCCGGAGGTGGGACCGCGGCCCCTGGCGGGCTTGAGAAGCTGCGGGAAGGCCGGTGAGAGGTCACTGGGGAGGGCCCTGGCAGGTCCTACGGGACCATGTGGCCGCAGGGAGGTGGGGTGCCCTCAGCCGGAGGAGGCCCTGTGATCACAGCACCTGTGGCCCCAGCGTTCAGCTCTGGTGAGGGAAGAGCCAGGCAATTTATCTCCTGCCTCAGCCCCAAGGGGGTTTCCTGAGGTTTTGCCCAACCTCCAGCCTGGGTTTGCAGCTCTAGGCATGACAGTGCCTCCTGGGCCCTCCAGAAAGGGACAGGGTTTCAGCCAGAGGACCCAGGTGGGCCGGAGGTCTGGGCGTGGCCAGGGAGGTGTCCTGGCCCAGCTATGTGGCTTGAAAGCCTTGGGAGACCAGGTAGCTGGGCCTAGCAGCTCATCGGGTGGGGGAGGGGTGGACACCGTCCACCGCTCCCCCCTGGCTGGAGCTTGGTGGGCTGCCCTGGCCAGCTGACCAGGGCAGGACACACCCCACAGGGGTGCGGAACTTGGGGCCAGAGCCCCATAAATCTGGGCGGCCTTTACTGCCCGTCTTTGTTGTAGGCTGCAGCAACGGCCATTAAAGCTGCCTCCTCTGCCGGCTGCCTAGGGGCCTGTCCACCCCCTTTATGGCCTTGCATAATGTCCTGGCCCCGTGGGGGTATGGCCATGCCACCACTGCTGCCCACTGTCTGGCTTGGGGGTTAGTGAGTGGACCCCCTCTAAGCTGGGCTGCCTGTGCAGGCAGCTGGTCTGCCCTGAAACTCAGTTTGCCCACCTGGAAAACAGGCATCCTGATGGTGCCAGGAGCGCTAGTGAAGCTGTTGTACTTATCAACCACTGTCCCTGAAAGATGGGGAAACTGAGGCAGGAGGGGTGCTCTGATCTCTTGTGGGGCTAGGCCCGGAAAGGAAGGGGTTCATGCAGGGTGGGCCCCCCCCCTACTGGGGTCGGGATCTTACAGGAGGAAGTGTTGCCCCTTGTCAGGACAGGCTTGAGGTTGGGTGAACCTCATGTGAGCTTCCTGGAGCAGGTATGACAACTGACTGGACGGGACGACTCACCACATACTGGATGGCTTAGATCTACAGAGATCTCAGTTCTGTAGGACTAGTGGCCAGGGTCAGGCCATGGCAGGGCCCTGCTCCCTCCAAAGGCTCCAGAGGCGAGTTCTCCTGCCTCTTCCAGCTCCTGGGTCTCCAGGCATCCCTTGGCCTGTGTCCACATCAGCCCAGTCTCTGCCTTATCTCCCCATGTGTCTGCCTGTCTTTCTCTCATAAGGACCCCAGTCGTCCTACTGTGAAAACCCATCATGACTAATGACAGCAGAGACCCCGTTTCTGCACAAGGTCCAGTCCTGAGGTTCTGGGTGGATGGAAATTTGAGGATGAACCCCAACAAGTCTCTTTGGTCTTCTCTGCCCAGCCTGGTCCATGTCTTGGCTGAGCAATTAGGGTTCACTTAACGAGCATCTATTAAGCAACTGCTGTGTGCTAGGCCCCGTTTTAGACACTAGAAACAAAACAGACAAACTCCTTGGGCAGACAAATGGGAGACTGGACCAGGGTGTGAAACACGGGCTCTGAGGAAGGGGTGAGGGGCCCACACAGTGCTGGGGGCTATGTGGGCTGGAGTTGGGGGTAGGGCGGTGGGGGGTGGGGCGGGGACAGCGAAGGGGCCCGGATGGGTGCATGCCTCTGGCCACCATAAATCAGTGCAGGAATGCAGCTGGCTGGCCTGGCTGGGCGGGGTGGAGACAAAGGCCTGGCCTCGACCACCCAAGGCTGGACTCCCAGCTCTCCCAGCCTGTGCCCTACAGTCTCCCCATTGTCTCCACTGCACAGACCGGGAAACTGAGGCCCAGAGAGGGGCTGGATGTCTAAGGGTAGCCTCCCTGAGGACCCTGCCTTCCCAGGCCCAGGGATGTCCCATGCCACCAGAGCTGGGCCTTAGCATGTTCTTAGGCCTTGATGATGGATTATTCCAGCTGGAGCTAATTGGTAGTTTCAAGGCCCCCCGCCACAGTCCTGCTGGCCCTGTGTCCAGGCAGCCACAGGGCACATTCCCTGGAGCTTAATTGGAAGCCTGCTATTTGCACTGCCCCTCCTCGGCAACCCCCCCCTCCCCCCGCCAAGCTTTGCTCTCTAATTACCTCTACTGGTTTCCCCTGCCCACCAGCACCTGGGAGCTGACAGCTGAGGTTAGGACACCCTGCTCTGCAAATACTGCAGACCTCCATAACTGGTGGACCCAGGAAATGGATGTGCAGGACAGAGCTCCTGAGAGTCCTGACTGTGTCCCAGGCCTGCCTCTGTGCCCTGTAGGAGCATACACACATGGCTTGGTGGACAGTGCCAGACATCCACCACCCTCATGGTGGCGATGGTCTGGGTGAGACAAATTGTGTCCCCCAAAATTATATGTTCAAGACTCAGCTTGAGCACATACCTGTGATCAGAGGGAGTCGGGTATCTGCAAGTGTGAGCAGTTAAGGATGGAGATGAAGTGGCCCTCAGCCAGTAAGTAGGTGCCCCATGGGAAGAGGGAACATTGGACAAATCCCTGGGGAGAAGCCATGGCAAGACAGAGACCAGGGTGGTGCAGCTATAGGCCTGGGGCACTAGGGCCCCTGGAAGCTGGGAGAGGTGGGAAGAATCCCCCTTAGAGCCATACCTTGACTCCAGATGGCTGGTCTCCAGAACCAGGCAGGAATAAATAAATCTCCATGGTTTAAACTGAGCATGTGCTCAGCTGCTACGCCGCCCCAGGACAGTGTCTGAGGGACCTTGTCTGATGGCAGGGACAGGCTCTCTCTTCCTGCTCAGCAGGACCTCGGCAGATGTTTGGATGCTGGAGGACAGGGCCAGGACTGAGCCCCCCTGCTGCCTCTCCTGCTGGCAGTCCCCTTGACTAACTTTCTAAGTGATGTGGACATGCTGCCAGCTCTGGCACCCGCTAACCCATCCCCTCCCTGCCTTCACAGCTCTACGAACTGGATGCAGACCCCAAGAGGAAGGAGTTCCTGGACGACTTGTTCAGTTTCATGCAAAAGCGAGGTGAGGCCTGCCTGCCAGGAGGATGGGCCCTGCTGGCCACGGCCTGGGGCAGGTGTGTCAGAAAGTGAGCTCCCCATGGCTGGAGGCATCCAAGAGATGCCTGAGGAGGAGACACAGCCCTGCCGTGGTAGCAAGCATCTGAGAGAAGAGGCATCATCCTGCCATGAGGTCTGACAGAGGAGGCCTAGCCCTGCAGGTCTGGTGGGGGAGGCACAGCTATGAGAATCTAAGGGGTATGTCCTTGGGTGGGGGGGCGGTGTCTCAGGACCCTAACCCAGAAGTGACAGTACAGGCTTCCTCCCTTGCTGCTCCCAGGATTCCCCACAGCAGGCCGGCCTCTGTGTGGGGAACATGGTTGGATTCCCAGGAGGGCGGGCGCTGGATGGTGGGCAGAAGCTCCTGGCAGATTGGAGACTGGCCTCCCTGCTGCTGCAATTCGTGGGAGGTTTGGGTCCCGACCTCTCCCTGCTCCCACTTGGGGTCTCAGTTCCTCAGTCTGTGAGATGGACCACCTGCACCCCCTGCTGTGTGGCAGTCAGTGCCCACAGGTGCTGAGTGCCAGGGCCACGGTTATTATGCAAAGACCGGGTACCAGGCCCGAGCCACCTCTGCCCCCCACTCCCAGGGTCTGACAGATACCAGACACAGCTTTTCTAACAGGAGATGACCAGGGACAGAGGCCGGACCTGGGAGCATTCAGGGAAAGCCAGGCCCAGAGTGCACCCCAGTATCCCCTGCCACCGCCAACACACAGCTCCAGCCAGACGCAGATCCTAGGAGTACCCACTGCAGTGTGGGATCATTTCCCTGATACCCCCATGCCCCCACTGTTCAGGGAAGGAAACTGAGGCCTGGAGAGGCAGGAAGAGGTGGGGCCACTGTGGGCTGCAGGGGCCAGCCAGGCAGCTTCTTTGTCCAGGGCCCCTGCCTGCCTCTCCCTGCTAGCAGCTTCTGTAAACACAGGCCCAGGCCGGAAGGGAAGGAGATGAAAGGGGAGGGGGCTGCGGCCTCCGCATTAACCCCTCCTGTGCCAGGGGTGGAGGAGTCCAGCCCAGCCCAGTTATCTTCCAGCCCAGCCAGGCCAGCTGCCCCCTATATGGTCAGTGCGCTCCTACCCTACCCTTTATCAGCCCCATCCACACTTAGCTGAGCCCCCCACTGTCCCTCAACCATGGGGCTCCAAGCCCTTAGGCCCAAAGCCCACCCACTCTGCCCAAGACTGGGTTCCTGGTGTCCTGGAGGCACGGAGGGAGTATGGTGAGCTGCTCTGGAGTGGGGTGTCAGGGAGGCCAGGTTCTCTGAGGCCCCAGCTCCTGGACACCCAGGCTTTCAGGGTGTGTGTCCAGCCCTGCCTCCCTCACTAAGCCAGATGCTTCTGAGGACAGGAAGCAACAAACTCCTATGCATCCCTCAGAACCCAGCTCCAAGATCCTGCTTTCCCACCTTCCCATTGAACCCTCCTATCTATAATTGGGGTGGAGGGCTTTGGAGCTGAGAATCTGGATATCATGTCCTGCATCCCACAAGCCCCTTCCCCTTCACTCCAGGAAGAAAGTAATTCCCCCTTTCCCTGCCCCCATCATAAAGTCAAAGCCTCCCAACTGGATGGTTCTCCAGAGTCTCTGGGGCTAGAAGTGGGGGAGGGGTCCTGCCTGCACCCCACCCTCCTGCTGTTTCCTTGATGACCTCTCCACCCTTCCTTATCACCCCCCTGCCCGCCTCCATCAATGCCTCTCTGTGCTCACCCAGCCCCTTGTCGTCTATAAACATCCGCCTGCTGCGGAGCCAGGGCCCAGGGTCCCAGGAGAAGCCCAACTCACAGCCTAACTCAGCACCCCGGGTGGGCCAGGCGAGCGCTGGGGGGGCCTCTGGGGCGGGGTGTGCCAATGACAGCTGGTGTTGCTTGTCTCTCTCTTCTTGGGCTGGAAAATGAAGTGGGGGGATCTGAGGCCCATCTTACCCCACCCTCTCCAGGCTGTGTTCGTTCCTTGGGGATTTGGCAACTTAGGAAGCAGCCAAGGTTGGCAGGAGGTAGTTCTGAGATATCCCGCTGGGGCTGGGGAGCGGAAACCAGGGTCCCAGGTCCAGGGCACCGTGGTGGGGACAGAGGGAGTGGGAGCCAGATTCCATCTCTGCAGGTGGGGCAGGGCTGCCCTCAGGGCTGTGATGGGGGCCCAGCAGCCTTCACTGTTGTTTATTGACACCTGCTATATGCCAGGCTGGGCACGGGGTGGGGGTACTCCATGTGAGCAGAACAGTGTGGGGGCCACAGACAGTAAACCTGTAATTTCATTCCCCGGGGAAGCAGTATAATTGGGGACTTCTCCATTGTCAGCCAGGAAGGTGCCAGACAGACTGACCTGAGACCTGGGGGCTCCCTTAGCCGGGAGTGCAGGGGCTCGGACCATCAGGGTGGGCAGAAGTGAGAAGGCCTGTCTGCAGGGAGGGGCCCCTCTCCCCTGGCTGACCTACCTCTTTGCTATGTGAACTGCAAAGTGGATTAACCAGCCCCACTTCCCCACTGCAGAGCTCCGGGGAACCTGGAGGGAGTTGGCCTCTGGGAACACAGAGTTGTTTTGGCATCTGTCCATTGTAGAAGGAATAACAGAGGCTGTGTTTCTCATGCTGTGCCCCCAGGTTGGCCCTGCAGCACCCCCTCATCCCCAGATGAGCAGCATGAACCCAGATCACTGATGGAAACACTGAGCCACAGTCGCCTCGGGGCTCTGGCAAGCTGGGGTCTGACCCGGTGACCCTGCCCCCAGGGGTGCTGGGTGTCACACTGCGGGGACAGGGACTCTTCTTTACCCCCTATAATGCCAGGGACAGCCCTCCAGAGGGCCAGCTGCCTTGGGTCAGCTGTGCCAAGGGTACCCACTCTCACTGATGCACCAGGCACCACCTCAAGTGATAGCACCCCCCTCTCCACAGGGACACCTGTGAACCGCATCCCCATCATGGCAAAGCAGGTGCTCGACCTGTTCATGTTGTACGTGCTGGTGACGGAGAAGGGCGGCCTGGTGGAGGTCATCAACAAGAAACTGTGGCGGGAGATCACGAAGGGACTGAACCTGCCCACATCCATAACCAGCGCTGCCTTCACACTGCGCACCCAGTAAGTGCCCACTCACGCCAGGCAGAAAGGACCCTAGGTAGAAAGGACCACAGAGCAGGGGGTCATGCAAAGTCCCAGCCTTTCGGCCCTGCTAGTTAAGTGATCAAGGATTAGCAGGTGGTGGTTGTGGGGATGGGATGTGCTGCAGGACAGGCATCACGACAGAGGGAATAGCAGAGAACTGGTGGGCATCCAGGCAGGGAGGTGGGGCTTGGCTTCATGCAGACCCCCAAGGTGTCCTGGGTGCCATCCTGCCTTTTGTCCCTGCCCACAGGTATATGAAGTACCTGTATCCCTACGAGTGTGAGAAGCGTGGCCTCAGCAACCCCAACGAGCTCCAGGCAGCCATCGACAGCAATCGGAGGGAGGGCCGGCGCCAAAGCTTTGGGGGCTCCCTCTTTGCCTACTCGCCAGGCGGGGCCCACAGCATGTTGTCCTCGCCCAAGCTGCCTGTGTCCTCCCTGGGCCTGGCCACCAGCACCAACGGCAGCTCCATCACCCCAGCCCCCAAGATCAAGAAAGGTGAGGGCTGAACAGGGCCTGGGGCCTGATCATGACTCTGCATTAGCCTGGCAGTGTGACGTAGGGATGGGGCTGCCTCTTTCCCTTTTTGGGTGACCCGGAAGATAGGCCCCAAAGTGGGTGTGGAAGAAAGCTACCTGTACACCAGTGCTATGCCTATGACAGACATTACTAGTCAACTGCTGTTCCTTCCAACCTTGGCCCATGGCAGGCAGATATCTCTAATCAATTGTTTCCCCTAAACCTGTGCTATTGGCATACATCACGAATCAATAGTTGTTACCTCCAATTCTGTGCCAAGGTAGACAAGGCAAACCATGCCCAATTTTCCTATCCTTTGCCGTGGCAGACATTGCTAATTAATCACTCTTTTATTGTAGCATTGGTCCAGGCTGCTGCCCGTGGTTATGTTTAGCCCCTTGCATGTGACAGACATTGCTAGTTGATCACTGTATTCTTTTCCCTTTGAGCTTTAGAATTCTTCTGAACACATGGTCCCAGTATGGGTCATCAAACTGACTGTAATCACCCTTGCAGCTATTGCTCAGTGCTCACTGCCCCTTTCTGAGCCTTGCTCTCGTTATGGGGAAAGTGCAGGAGATTATACCTTTGTGGAGTTGTTGGGGACCTTTGGTGTGTAAAATGCCCAGCATGCAACACCCTAGGCCCCATCTGTGGCAGACATCACCAGTCGATCACCAAGCCTCTGAATCCTTCCTAACACAGAATCACCAACAGCTCATGTGGTGGCCCAGCCTCAAGCAGGCCAGTGCACTTGTCTGAGGTCCCATTTCTCATCTGCCACACGAATTGCGACTCCATACATCATAGGCTTGGCCCAGGGATCCAGGGTGATCCTCCCATCACCCTGAGAATTCAGCACTGGTCAGATCTAAGGTGAAGGAGATCTCGCCAATGTCAGCTCCCTCCAATCTCTATGGGCCTGTCTACCCCTCCCCAGACTCAGGGAGTCACAGCCATACCTGTGAATGTCATTAGGCATCAGTTCTGTGTCAGCCTCGTGATGGAGCTCAGGAGGACAGTGGGGGACAAAAGAGAGATCCAAACCTGATAGAGCCAATGAGGGAGCTGGGGACAAATGGTTGTAATGGGTCCGAGGGGCTCTTTGGAGCCAAGAGTAACAGAGGTGGCTACAGGGACTCCAGGGCAGTGGGGCTGGCAACTGCAAAAGTTGGAATGGGGTCCCTCCTGGAGAGGCAGCCCCGGCCACCAGGGAGAGACTCAGGAGGAAGAATTGGGAGAAGAGAGAATGGGTCACAGTGGGACCAGTGAGTGGGAATGATGGGGTTGTTTGTTTCAACCACTGGAGAGGCCAGTGGTCCAGAGCTTGTTCTGGGCGTGGGCTGTGTGCGTTTGATTTCAGCTCAACTTCTCTTCAGCTCAGTGGCCTCAGGAAAGTTATCCATCCTCTCTGAGCCTTGGTTTTCTCAGCAGTAAAGTGGAGAAGAGGGTGTCTAGGTAGAAATGGGGTTGTTGAGATGGTTGACATTCAGTGCTTTAGACAAGATGTGGTGAGCTCTTGTAATTAGTACTGTATGTGTACGTAACATGTGCTACTATGGTCTCTGTATAATACTACTTAATAATGCCAAGCAGTACTGTATACTGTTCTGTCACTAGTATTGTTACCATTATGGTGGTATCTGATGTCAGCCTGATAGTAGAAAGACTCTTTGCACTTGAGTTTGTTCCAAAACTTGTCCACTTCATTCCTGGAGAGGAAATGAGCACCCCATTAGGGGAAGTATTCAAGGAGGCACCTTCCTGCCTTGTGTGGGAGGCAGGGACTAAGCTACCTCCATTCCCTTCTGGCCACCAACTCCTCTTCTCTCCTGTCCAGAGGAGGATGCGGCCATCCCCATCACAGTCCCCGGCCGCCTGCCAGTCTCCCTGGCAGGTCACCCTGTGGTGGCGGCCCAGGCAGTAGCAGCACAGGCGGCCGTGGCAGCACAGGCGGCTGCCCTGGAGCAGCTTCGGGAGAAACTGGAGTCTGGGGAGCCTCCTGAGAAGAAGATGGCCCTGGTGGCAGAGGAGCAGCAGCGGCTGATGCAGCGGGCACTTCAGCAGAACTTCCTGGCCATGACGGCACAACTGCCCATGAGCATCCGGATCAACAGCCAAGGTACCACCCCGGGCTCAGACCCTCTGTGCTTCTTGCACAAGCACAAGAGAAGGGCCTTGTAGCCAACATATATAAAGAGTGCCTACAGATCAAAAAGAAACAAAGGTAAACCAGACCAGTACAAGGAATGGGCAACAGGGGGACTCATCATGCATACTCAGTTGTATCCAACTGTGCAACTTCATGGACTGTAGCCTGCCAGGCTCCTCTGTCCATGGCATTCTCCATGCAAGAATTCTAGAGTAATTTGCCATTTCCTCCTCCTGGGGATCTACCCAACCCAGGGATTGAACCCACGTCTCCTGTGGTTCCTGCATTGGCAGATGGATTCTTTGCCACTGAGTCACCCGGGGAGTGCAGCTCATAAACTAGCAGGAAAAACTGTTCAACTCCATCTCTTTGGGGCTCTGCAAGTTAACTAGGGGATACCATTTTTTATCCATCAGAATTTGATAATATCAAATGTTGGTCAGGGTGTGGTGGAAATGGGCCCCCTTGGTCCTGCTAGTGGGCGTGTAAACAGGTGACAACTTGGTAGTCTTTTTTTGTGTGTGTGCCTCGGAGCATGTGAGATCTTAGTTCCCTGACCAGGGATCAAACCTGTGTCTGCTTCATTGGAAGCATGGAGTGTTAACCACTGGACTGCCAGAAAAGTCCCGGGAATCTCTTTTAAAGATAGAAGATGTAGTTGCCCCAGGACTGGGTGATTCTGCTTGCTATCTAGAGCAGAGCTGATGCAAGGGCTCAAGGAAACTCACGCGTCCAAAGAAGTTCACTGCAGATGTTTGCACGATGTCTAGTGTGTCCATCAGTAGGGGAATGAATGAACCAAAGCTGGAATACTCTGTGGCCATTAAAAAGAATGACATGATTTGGGCTTCCCCGGTGACTCAGACAATAAAGAATCTGCATTGCAGGCGATCCAGGTTCAGTCCCTGGATCGATAAGATCTCCTGGAGAAGGGAATGGCAACCCACTCCAGTATTCTTGCCTGGAGAATCCCCATGGACACAGGAGCCTGGCGGGTTACAGTCCCTAGGGTCGCAAAGAGTCGGACATGACTGAGTGAGTCAGCACAAGCACATTGCTTAAGACTTGTAATCATGCTGTACATCTGAAAAACTTAACATTGTAAATCAACTATACTCCAATAAAAATTATTAGAAAAGGACTTCCCTGGCAGTCCAGTGGCTAAGACTTTGCACTTCCACTGCAGGAGGCACGAGACTTCCATCCCTGGTTGAGGAGCTAAGATCCCACCTGCTTTGCAATGAAGCCAAAAAATTTAAGAAAAACATTTTTTTTTAATTATTAGGGGAAAACAAGAGTTATAATCATGCAAAAAAGCAAATTTGAGACAAATATATTCTTATTCAATAAGTATTTGTTGAATACCTACTGTGTGCACTTCTGAGATCGGGTCTGAAGCTCTGTGAAGCTTCACATTTGGTGGGGATAGCCCACATGATACAGCTCATTGCATGGGGCCTGGTTTATGGTGACAAAAGGTGTTTTTCCTTCTTCCCGAAGCCTCCGAGAGCCGCCAGGACTCGGCTGCGAACCTGACCAGCACCAATGGCAGCAACAGTATTAGCATGTCAGTAGAGATTAACGGAATCATGTACACAGGTAGGCTGGCCTGGCGCACATGCCCACCTTAACCATGTCTTTCCGGAGTCCAGGTTGCCCCTCGGGTTTGGCTGGCTTGAGCCCAGAGCTCTTCCCTCATGAGACTAGAGTATGTGCAGATAGTCTGTGTCTTATACTTAGCCAGGTGCTTAGCAAGTACCAAGTGCTCAGCATGGTCATATCACCTGTTATGTACTTCAAAAATAATGTGGTCAGACCCATGACTCTTGTAGGCCACCAGGTGGCGATGTTGACACAGAACAGCTCTGTTGCTATAAAGACCCCTTGAGGGGAGGCTTGAGGAGGTGGTGGTGTCCTGGGGGAGAGGGACTTTGCTGGGAATCACTCAGGAATCGCTTGCCCCTGTCATGTGATCTTTTACATTCTCCACGACTTGTCTCTCCGCTTGTCCTTGCACCAGGAGTGCTGTTCGCCCAGCCGCCGGCCCCCACGCCTCCCTCTGCTCCCAGCAAAGGTGGAGGCGGCAGCAGCCGGGGAGGAAGCAGCGGGACCAACAGCAGCAGCAGCAGTGCAGGCAGCCAGGCAGGGCCAGCAGGGATGTCTGCACCCCCCACATCTACCTCAAACAACTCATTGCCTTAACCGCTACACTCCCCACCCTGGGAACCTGCCAGACTGGGCGGGGGTCCAGGTGGGCCAAGCAGGGGCTGAGATGGCGGAAGATACGGGTGGGGAGGGGAGGTATCCACAGAGGAGCGACAGCTTAACGCCAAAAAGAAAAGAAAAATATATATACATATATATATATATATATAAAGAAAATTTAATAAAACAGGGGAAACCAAGGAACACTTGAATTACTCAGGTTTCGGACATTCAAAGATGAATTGTGAGAATATCAAAGGAAATTAGAAACGAGAGAGGCAAATGTCTACTAGGTCTCTCCTGCAGCCCTGGTGGACCCACGTGGACTGGTGTCTGGTTTCAACAGGCCAATCCTGTTTACCTCATACATCCCTGCACTGTGTTTTTTCATTTTTATCTGTTTTTTCTTTGCTTTTTTTTTGTCTGTTTGTCACACACTCACCACACCCAGCTCCTTGTGTTGAATGAAACCCCTGAGCCAAGATCAGTTGAATTTTTTTGTTGTTGTTGCTTTCGGGGACTTTGTTTTTTTAAAAGAAATAGTGAAATTCAAACTCTATAGGGTTTTTAAGAGGTTTTAGGGATTTTGTTTTGTAAATATTCTATTTTATTCTTGGGGGAGGAATCAAACCTAGGAAAAGGATATATATATCTATATATTTGTGTTCATTCAGGGAAACTGGACTTGAAAAAGAAAAAAAAAAAGGCAAAAAAAAAAAAAGTAATACCCTTTGTTTTTCCCATGACTGATTTGGGTTCAGTTGTGCATTTCCTGTGGTGCAGTGGGCCCAGGACACTGGATACCTGGGCTGGAGTCAGCAGAGCCGATGAACTCAGGTGCTGTGGGCTGGGCAGGGCTGGGGTGGGGGGGTGCATGGCAGGGTCCTGGGGGAAGAGGGGCAGGGATGCTGAATGCTAGATGTCACCGGACTTGTGTTTCAGGCTGGGCTCCTCAGTCAGGAGCCCCGAAGTCTTAACTCAAAAGGAGAAATTGCTGGGGTAAGGGGTGCTACCCTGCCAGCCCCAGGCTCCTGTCTCAGGGATGAACACGGCCTGGAGGGACTGGCCTTGCCTGAGAACGCTGCTTCTGGGGATGCCATGTCTGGGAATGGGGGTGAGCCGGCCTTAGCTCAGGGTGAGGTTTGTGGGGCCATGGCACTCTGAACCCCCTCACCCCACCCCACTCCCGTTCTCATCTCTTAAACTTTCGCCGCCCCACCAACCCTGTTCCCCAGATCAGAAGGCAGGGGTTGGTGGGATGCAGCTGGGGGTCCGGAGTGCTGGTAAGATGTGGCACGCAGCCTGCACATCCGTCCGCCCTAAGCCCAGTTTCCTTCCGTCCGTTCCTAGGTGGTATTGGTGGGGCTGTGCCTCCCTCCAGCAAGGTAGCGCTTTTCCACGTCCCTCTGAGGGTGGGGATGGGCTGGGAAAGACGCAGCTGTTCCCAGGTGAACCTGGAAACTCTAATTGGGCCCTGAGAGCCCGGCCTAACGAGCTCGGAGAGGCGGGGTGCCGCCAGCAGCCTGCTCTGGCCCAACCCAGGTGATATCTTGTTGCCTTGGAGACCTTGGGGGTGGTCCTGAGCCCCCAGTCTCACCGGGTTTGCCTTCCTGTGGGGTGAGGTGTGTCTCTGGGAGGGAACCCACTTCTTTGGTGTATCTCAGGGTCGCTGACGCCCCCCACCCTCCCAGGAGAGGGTGGCGCAGGGTTTGGGCCTTTCATCATTCTTCTGGAAGGTTCTCCCCTCCTGTCGTCTCCCACTGCAGCGGCACAATCATTGTGGGAGGGGGATCCTTTTGTTCCCACAGTCTGCACCCCCTTGTTTGCCGTACCCCCTTCTCCCTCTGCTCTCCCCTCACCTGACCCTGGGATTGTGGGCGGCTGCCTCTGCCCCCTACCCGCTTCCTGCTGGCCTCGTGGGGGGGCGGGGCTGGTGTGTCTGCTGCGAGTTTCTTTCTACCTCAGGTCTGACTCTAGATGCCAAAACCCCTGCCTGGGTGCCCACCTCCCTAGCCTCCAGCTCAGGGTCCACACATATGTGCTATTGCATCGACCTGTGTCGCGGGGTCCTGGCATCGGGGGACAGAGCGTCTTGCAGGCGATAGGCCACCCCCTCACCCGCCCCCCAGTCTGACTCAGGGTGTGCCTGTGGTGCTGGGCAACACTGATGATTGTAGGGGAGGGGATGTGGGCCCAGGAGGGGGAACCCAAGGGCCATGGAAATAGCAGGGGGTCCAAGGGCCAGGAGGGACTCTGTCCTCCAAGGGGCCCTGCCTCTGCCTAGGTCCCTCCAATCGGCACCCCCAGCCCCACCACTGCCTGTAGGTGTGACTTTCTGGGGTGTGCTTAGCACCCCTTATGCAAACCCTGGGGGACCGGGGTTGAGTGCTGTTCATTCCTGAACAGGTGGGGCTTAGCAGCATGCCTTGCATGGGGACCCCCAAACTCAGGGTGGAGAGGGGCTCGAGGGGTACCTCTGCTCTGCTGATGCTTGTGGATGGGCTGCTTCTATAACCTTCCTTGTGACCTCCAAACTGGCCGCAGGTCTGTAGCTGTCCAGCTGGGGGGCGGGCTGGGGGGTGGGGGGGTGAGCACGGGGTGGCGGGTTGGTTTGTAATAGTTGTGTGTTTGTACAGTCACTTTTCTCACTGTTAGCATTTTTGCCCACCACCATTTTTTTCCCTTAATTTTGCTTCTGCATTTTTTTCTTGGCAAACACAACTTCAGCCTTTCATGCCTGACTTGTGAAATTTCAGTTTCTCTGGGGTTTGTCAGAAGGCGTGGGGGCACGCCTGAACTCAGGTTAAAGGGAAAAAAAAACTTCCAATAAAAAGATGTAAAACTACTCTCTACCTCTGGCGGGGCTCAGCCTGCTGCACCTTGGCTGTGGCAGGACAGCCTGTGACAATTTATTTCAGTTTTTGCAGGATATTCAGGTATTAAAAGGAAGGGGGGGAAAAGACAAAAAAAAAAGTATGATTTTGAAATTTAAAGGAACACTGAAAGTTTACATTTTATAACATTATTATGCAGATTGTATTTAAACTTCAGAAATATTTAAGACAATTGTAACCCTGTAAAGCTGATGAAATATTAAAACAAGACAAAACACTTCTGAGTTTTAACAGAAAACGGCTCCTCTGGTGGTTTTTTTTTTGGCGTCACCCCACCCCTACTCTGCTCCTGGTGGCAGGAGGCTGAGGGCCTGATGGTGAGGTCCCCCAGCAGGGACTGTGCCCTTCAGGGCCACTGAGCCACATCCCTGATGTCCTCCAGTGGGTGCGATGGTGGGGGGAGGAGGGCTCAGTGGACGATCCACCCCCAAGTCAACAGTGCCTGGCCCTTGTGGATGAAATGTAGGGACCCTCACACACCCACCAGGAGGAGCCCACGCACTCTTGGCAGCCATATGGGTCCACCCTGCACCCACCCCCTAGCCTTTCTGCTGTGGTTCAGTCCACACTGCTACAGGTGACCCGAGGACCCAAAGTAAGCAGCGCAAGAGGCAGACTCAGCCCTGGGAACCTCAGGCTCAACACACCTGGAAGGGAAACCCCTGTGCATTTTCTGAGCATGCTTTCCTCATCCACCTCTCGCCCCACCCCATGAACAGAGGACCTAATGGCCTCATCAAGGTCAGCGTGGCCGAAGGGTGGGTAGGACTGGCCTCTTGCCACCGGGCTCCCAGGCCTCGGCTGGCCTGGGCTGGTCCCTCCAGCCTGGGTCAGCCCCCAAGTCTGCGTTGAGTGAGGAAAAACAATTCACTCCTCCTGGTGCACGTGCTTCCCGGTAGCCCATTCACGTGGTCCTAGCCTCTGCAGACCAGGGGAACCTGGGGAACTCAGAGAACAGAGGTTAACCCACCTGCCTTAGAGCCTCTCTGCCCTCCCCCGCCACGGAGGTAAAGTGATTTTTTTTTTTTTAAGGCCCTCTGGGCAAACTGGATCGGCCAGTCCAGCATTTTCATTCCTCTGAAGAGGCCCAAAGAGGGGTCCAGAGGTTACACAGCCCCGAGGCTGGGGAGGGATGCACGGAAGGCTTCGGGCCCCACCCCCTCCTCTCCAGCTCCTCAGATCCCCGCGGAGCCTCCCACTCCTTGCCTGTGAGTAGGCCAGGGAGCCTCCCTGGAGGTGAAACTCAAAACCACGTCTGATCAGCAGAGCCGCGGGAGCCAGCCGGGAGCCCAAAGAAGAGGGCTTTCGCTTGAGTCATCAGCCTTCCGCAATGCCATTAGTGCACTTAGCAGGCTAGGCGCTGGATTTGATCCTGGGTTCCCGGTCCCCGCCCCCAACCCACAAGGTCCCCTACCCCAGGGTCCGGCTCCAGGTGGGCAGGGCGGGAGACGGGGCAGTGTGTACTCTGCTAAGAGAAGGCGCTCAATACTCGAGTAGGGAATAAAGAACGGGGCTGGGGGGGCTTAGACCCAGAGCGGTTCTGCAGACCTCTGTGCCTCGGTTTCCCTGTTCTGCCCCGCCCCTACCCTTATGTGTAACACTTAGGCCTAGGAGTGTTAGTGGATCTGGGATGGGGGCGCCAGGCGGGCACCAAGGAGGTCTGGCGACTGGGTGGTCCGAGAGGCCCCCAAAGTGTGGCTCTTGTCCTGGCCTTCTGACACAACTGGTCTGTCCTCATTCCGGAACCAGGCTGGGGGTGGGGTGACCTCTGACCTCACACATCAGCGCGGCAGAGCTGGGTCCCCCGGGAGGGGAGGAGGGGAAAAGGAAGGAGGGGAGGGAGGGGGCCGGGACTGCACCGCAGCTGATTGCCCTCCGGCGGAGCCCTGGCCTGCCCAGGCCTGGGCTTCCACGTCTTCGACTTCTGTTTATACAACGGGTCCCCCTGCGACCCACACCTTCAGGGCCCACCTTTCCTCCTGGAACCTCGGTGCTTGGCAACTTAGCCAGGGGAGACCTCCCCAGAGGAGCGCGCAGACCCAGGGTTCAAATCAGCATTCCCGACTGGCCCCTGGGGAAACTGAGGCCCAGAGCCGGCAGTGACTTGCCCCGCTGCTCTTGAGGACTGAGTTCAAGCCCTGAGTTGATGGTTGGAAGAAGGCAACCTTGGCCCAGTCCTGTGCAGGGTGTCACCATTCTCAACTGGGGTTCCACAGAATGCGCAAGATTCAAAGCAAGATGTGGTTTGGAGAAAACAGTATCCGGAAAATGTAATAAGCATTCAAGGTGTTTCATTTTTCTTATTCACATTAAGAACAAAAAAAGTTTGAGGAACCAGAGTTCTAGCTCCAATTCCTCTTCAGACTAGGTAGTACTTGCCTCAGTTTCCCCTTATGGAAGTTCCTAGAGATTTGGACACCCACCTCTCTCCAATTTACAAAAGTCCTTCAGTTTCATTCCCCCACCACCCCCGCCCCCGCCAACTTCCCTGGGATAAAATAAAACCCAGGTCCCCAGGTCCAGTGCCCCCCTTCACGGTCAGCCTCAGGGCCTTTGTTAGCGCGTCTGTCCCACTTTCTCTTCAGGACACCTGTTCAGGGAAGCCCTTCCGCCGGATCAGGCCCGTTCCCCCTGACACCACCCCCCACCCCCCCCCCCCCCCGGGTTTTCTGTTTTTTGCGGGGGACTCCGGGCTTGGAGCGACTCCCTCCGGCATCTCGGTGAATGGCTCGAGCCTGCCACCTGGCGGCCAGGCCTGGGCCTGCGGAGTTCCCGGCTCCCGCGCCGTTCCTTCAGGAAGGCCCCCTTCTCCCCTCTCCTGCCCACCCTCTCCTCCTAAGTCGCGCGGCCGGGCTTGGGGACGTACCCAGCACCCAGTCTCCATATTGCTTCCGGGTACACCGCCCAGGACAGGTATGAGACCGCGACTTTTGAGCGAATTCTCCCTTTTCAAAGATTGGCAACTAATTCCCTATTTAAAATGTACTGTTTGCTGACACAGCCTGCATCCAGCCGCTCTGACACGAGGTTAAGTGCTCCCTAGACCTCACGATTTGTTCGACCTGCACCAAGTTGCTGAAATCAAAATGTGGGTTTTGTGGCACCCGAAGAAGCGAGGTCCAGGGGGAGGCGGACAGTGGGTCCGCGAACACACATCTAACTGGCTATGTTTTGAACACCAGCTACATGTTTTCTTGGAGTCTCCCTGGTGGCTCAGCCGGCAAAGAATCTGTCCTCAATGCAGTCATGGGTTCGACCCCTGTGTCTGGAAGATACCCCGGAGGAGGGAATGGCAACCCACTCCAGTCTTCTTGCCAGGGAAATCCCATAGACAGAGGGACCGGGTGGTCTACAGCCTATGGGGTCGCAAAGAGTCAGACACGACCATACTACCTGTTATGTTAGGAGCGTAGCCTGTTTTACGTGCAATGTCTCGATCCTGTGAGGTCGGTACTCAGTATTTGCACAATTAGAAGAAGAATAATTTGCGAAGTTGCGTGCTTGGCCAAAAGCGCCCAGTGCAAACGGCCAAGCCAGACCTCCAGGCTCTGAAGCTACTAACCGCTCTCAGGAGACTCTAGGCCTTGGTTTCGCCATCTATTTTGGAAGTTCCTTCTAAGAGCTCTAACCAGGCGGTGCACCCCTTGCTTTTCGCAGGGCCGGTCGATAACTCAACTTGGTTCATAGGGCAGCCTCCTCGCTGAGGCGTGTACCCACGTGCAGAACTGCCGGCCTCCGAGAGCCGGGAGACTTGTGCGCCGCTCTACCCGGCACGGCGCAGTCCCCCGCGTCTCGCTGATGATGACGCACGTCCGGGGCGGTGGAGAAGGCAAGATGGCGGCGCCCATGGAGGTAGCCGTGTGTACGGACTCGGCGGCTCAGTTATGGAGCTGCGTTGTATGGGAGCTGCACTCTGGCGCCAACCTGCTCACTTACCGCGGAGGCCAGGCCGGGCCCCACGGCCTGGCGCTACTCAATGGCGAGTACCTGCTGGCCGCACAGCTGGGCAAGAACTACATCTGCGCCTGGGAGCTACAGAGGAAGGTGCGGCGGCGTGCTCCTGGGCACCGTTGGCGAGCTGCGCAGCGCGCAGGGGTCGGGGGAGAGGGCCGTGGGGGCTACATGGACCCTGAGCCGGGGTCGGAGTGGGTAGTCCCGTTAAGGTGTTCTGCGCACGCGCGGGTCTCGGGTCTTTGCGGGGAAGGTAGGGAGTTGCGCGCCCGTTGTGGTTGAGAGCGGCTAAGACGCCGCGCGCACACGCAGAGCTGAGGGTGGGCAGCTGCTTCGGTGTGGGGGTTGCGGGGGGGGGGGGGTTGCTAGCTTTGCGCACGCGCACAAGGAGGGCCGGGGTGGGTCCCTTGGGGGCCCTGCGCGGGAGCCAGCGAGTTAGGCGAGAAATTTAGTTGAAAAGAGTTTGCGTTAGAGGTTCCGTCGGTATCCTGAGCTTGGAGGGTTAAGGTCCGAGGCTTGAGGAAGCTCGCTGAAGGGTGACTCGGGAGTCTAGTGCATTTATCGTCCCCAAAGACGCTACCTTTTGTCATTAGGACCCACGGTTAAAGAAACTTAAAAATGCAGCCCTTGATGCTGCTTGCCGCCTGCTTTTGCCAGCTGACATCTCTTTGGGTGGGTTCTGTGTTCTGGTTCTTCCTGGTGTGATCCACACACAAACTTGAGAAGTTGTTCCATTTTAGAGATCTGGAAACTGAGGCCCAAGGTCCCAGGCAACACTTTAGGGGGGATGCAGGACTAGGGCAAAAGCCGAGTGGCCATTGGGTCTTCCTGGACCCTCTGTGTCTTCCCCACCCGAGCACCCAGGAGTCCCTCTGACCCCTAGTTCAGAGAGGTGATGTCTTGCTTTGAAAGAGATTCCACAGGCCTCCACCCCACAATGCATAGCATCAATTGGAGCAGATCCCTCTTTGCTGAACCATGGATTTGCTCAAAGTATCCCATTCCCCTCCCCACCCACACCTTCTTTCTACTCCTGGACTTAACCAGCTGTCTCCCTGCCCCTTCCCCGGCTTCCTCCCCCATGAAACTCAGAGGCCCTGTCTGTCTCTAGGACCAGCTTCAGCAGAAGATCATGTGCCCGGGACCAGTCACCTGCCTCACCACATCGCCCAATGGCCTCTACGTCCTGGCAGGGATCTCAGAGAACATATACCTGTGGGAGGTGAGCCCAGGGACTCAGAAACACAAAAGTGGGCTCAGCTTGTGGGTGGGCTGCTGGTCAGATCACTGAGCAGGTTGTCACCGACCGGCTGTTATGTTTGGGGGGACACTCACCTCCCTTTCTGTGCATAGTGCAGTGTCCAAGATCCCAGGACAAAGCCTTTCCTGACCCCTGCCCAGCAACCAGTTGCAGAGAGGAGAGGGAGCTGGAAGTCTCACTTCCAGCTCTTAAACCTCGCTGTGCCGTTCTGAAACTAGGAAGCCTTGCCCAAGTGCAGGGAAAGAAACTAAGGCATTCACCCTGTGGTAGAGATCCTCCTCTGCTGTGGTCAGGCTAGTGCAGGGGGTGTGGGCAGATTTCAGCAGCCGGTCCACCGTCATTAGACGGCTCCAGTGGCTCACCAGTGGTTGGCCCTTCTTGATGGGGGAACAGTCTGGGGTCCGGCTCCCCTGCAGGTGGAGGCTTCCAGACCTGGAGGACCCACCCTCTAGAATTCCTGGCCAGTGTGTGCCATGACCACAAGGGGGCGCCCCACAGGGCCACTCTGGCTTGGGCTCTGACTCCTGTACTCTGTGGATCTTCTCCCCTCCCCTCTGTGGGGTTAGCGCCTGGGTGTCTGTGTCCAGGTATCCCCACAAAGACAGTGGTCACCTCACTCCCATGTCACCTCATCTGAATGGATTATATCTCCAAGCACTATATTCAAGTGAGGTCACAGGTTTTGGAGGTTGGGGTGTGGACACGTTTATTTGGGTGATGAAGTTCATCCTACCGCAGCATCTCTGCGCGCTCACCCCTGCCCAGCCCTTCCCTGGTGTCCCTGCCACCAGGGGCCTGGAGCCCATGCTTCCTCTTCTCCATGGTTCCCAGCCTGAGCCCCACCCCCACCCCCAACTCAGAAGATGGTCACTTGCAGCTGTGACCGGCTTGTCACAGGAGCTGTGAATCCCTGGTGCAGGGGCCATGGGGGTAGGCTCTCCCTGCAGGCCTCCCCACCAACCCGGTGCCCCTCCCCCCAGGTGTCCACAGGAAACCTTCTGGTCATCCTGAGCCGCCACTACCAGGACGTGTCATGCCTGCAGTTCACAGGGGACAGCAGCCACTTCATCTCAGGGGGCAAGGACTGCCTAGTGCTTGCCTGGAGCCTCTGCAGGTAGCACCATGGCCCCGGTGGCTCCTCGTCCAGCTGTGGCCTCTGGGCAGGCAAGGCCTTGACCACGAGGGTGGGAAGCAAGGGGCTCTGGGTCAGGCGGGCTGGTACCAGGAGGACCGGGGGCCGGGCTGCCACCTGGAGATGAGGTGAGGGCATGGAGATGCCCGCTGAGGTCCACCCACCCCCTCCCCAAGCGTGCTGCAGGCAGACCCCTCCCGGACCCCTGCCCCCCGGCACGTCTGGTCTCGCCACACCCTCCCCATCACAGACCTGCACTGCGGCTTTGGGGGGCCCCTAGCCCGGGTGGCCACCGCCTCGCTGGACCAGACAGTGAAGGTAGGACCCTCACCCTGCCACGTCC
The DNA here is from genome assembly GCA_007570785.1 of Antilocapra americana. Taxonomy (NCBI): domain Eukaryota; kingdom Metazoa; phylum Chordata; class Mammalia; order Artiodactyla; family Antilocapridae; genus Antilocapra; species Antilocapra americana. Next base: position 8,104,296 of record ML661896.1, on the reverse strand, counting down.
CCCGCAGTGGATGTGAGCCGAGCCCAGCTGGCAGGTTCCTGGCCCAAGGGGGCCAGCACATAATGTCCTCCTCCAAGCCAGCAGCTCCAGACAGCTCTTGATCCCCCGACGCTTCCAGCCTCAAGGACAGCCGGAGGGTGGACAGCTCAGGCCTGTGTCAGCTTGGAAATTCCCACTTGGCCACTGCTCCTGGCGGCTCCTGACCAAGCCTTAGGGGATTCAAGGGCGTCCTTGGGTCTTTGTCCCTGGTTGGGGGATTCAAGTCTGACCTGCTGGGGGCCTGGGAGCTGACAGTCACTGAAGTAGGTGGTGAACAGGGGTCCCTGCGCCCCTGAGACCCCTGTGGTGACAGTGCTTGTCGGAGATTCTATGGGACCCAACCTCCCAACCAGTCCTTGGCTCTCACACCTCCACCTGCCCCCAGCTGTGGGAGGTCTCCTCAGGTGAGCTGCTGCTGTCCGTACTCTTTGACGTGGGCATCCTGGCCGTGACCATGGACTTGGCTGAGCATTACATGTTCTGTGGCGGCAGCGACGGCTCCATCTTCCAGGTCGATCTCTGTACCTGGGTGAGTGGCTGCGGGCAGCAGAGTCAGGGGACAGGCTCAGGGCTACGGCACTGCCAGGCCCCTGCTCACCTGCCCTCTTGCATCTGCAGCCCGGGCAGAGAGAGAAGAGCTTCCAGCCGGAACAGGAGCATGGGAAGGTGTTCAGAGGGCACAGGTGCGGGAACCGGGCAGGGACAGGGGTTGGAGGGGGGTTGTTGCCCTGGGGCACAAATGCAGGCCTGGTCCTGCTACTGCCCCGCCCCCAGCCCGAGCATCCCAGGAGCCAGCTGATGCATTCATCATCAGGAACCAGGTGACCTGCCTGTCGGTGTCCACAGACGGCAGTGTGCTGCTGTCAGGCTCCCATGATGAGACCGTTCGCCTCTGGGATGTGCAGAGCCAGCAGTGCCTCAGGACAGTGACTCTCAAAGGTGGGCTTTGCCACCACCACCGCTCCCTAACCCCAGGCAGGACAGAGGAAGGACTCAGGACCCGCCTCATAGAGGGCACAGCCTGGCTGAGGGTGGTCCTGACTGCCTCTCCCACTCCACCCCCAGGCCCCGTGACCAACGCCTGCATCATGCTTGCACCAGTCAGCATGCTGAGCTCTGACTTCAGACCAGGCCTGCCCCTGCCCCACTTCAACAAGCACCTGCTAGGTGCAGAACATGGGGATGAGCCGCACCGCGGGGGCCTCATGCTGCGCCTAGGCCTCCACCAGCAGGTATGCCTCATCTGGCAAGGACAGGGCACCCTTTCCCACTGAGGTTGGGCTCTGTTTGCTGTCTGTGTGCCCTAGAACCATGCAAGACTGCGGGGGCTTCCACACCCCTCCAGGGGACTTAATGGATGCCTGTGCCCAGCATTGGCTACAGGCCCAGAGCAACGTGCCCAGATGGTGTCCAGCAGGAGACAAATGGCCTGGAACAACAGCAGGGTCCAACCATTTCGCCAGGCTGGCACACTATCCCCACCAGCTGGAGGCACCAGCTGACCACCTGGCCATCTCTGGGAGTGGCCAGCTGATTCGACTCTTGTGTTTCAGGGGTCAGAGCCCAGCTATCTGGAGCGAGTGGAGCAGCTGCAGGCAGTGATGTCCAGCACGTTGGAGAAGGTGAGAGAAGAAGCAACCCCAAGATGGGGAAGGGGCAGGGCCCAAAGATGGGAGAGTGAGCCTGGAGGGGAGAGGCCCAGGGTGGACAAGGGGCTGGGCTCAAGATGGCCAGGCTCACCTCAGGTGGGTTGCTGGGGCAGGCTCAGCTCAGGCTATAGGTTGGAGAGGATCTACCTGTGTGCCTGCTCACCATCCTGGACCATAGGGACAGTGGCCTTCAGAGCAGGGCAGAGGTCTGAGCCCCCCCCACCAAAACCCTGTCCCCGGCCCAGTCTGAGTGCCCCGCCCCTCCCCCAGAACGTCCTGGGTGGCCAGGACCAGCTGCGGATCCGCGTGACTGAGCTGGAAGATGAGGTGCGGAACCTGCGCAAGATCAACCGTGACCTCTTTGACTTCTCCACACGCATCATCACACACCCAACCAAGTGACACGTCTGGACTCGCCCTCAGCCGGCAGAGCCCACAGCCCAAGCCTGTCCTCTGCGAGGTCCTATCGCTTGGATTGGCACCCCCACCAGGGTCGCGGTCCAGGGTTGAGTGGCTGCCTTGCCATGACCTGCCGTGTCACATGGGTGCTCTGCTATTTCTAACAAAAGACCTGAAATCTTACTTTTTGGCCTCCTTGTGCCCCCGCCGGGCTGAGGACCCTCACAGTGGGACCTGCCGGGGGGATTCTCCACAGCTATCACAGAGTCTGAGTCCCAGACATAATGACTAGAAGCCTGGGTTCTCACCTGCCGCCCCTGTGCAGCTCCCAGGGGGCCAGGCCATGGCCCAGGTCCCTGGGGGAAAGAGTAACTCAGGGACAGCAGGATGCTCACACCAGGCCTACCCCCCCAGCCTGGCTCTGGGCAGCCGACTCTGGGGTGGTAGCCAGTTCTGGGCCAGGGTTGTCTCAACCAGAAAGTTCTTGATGTCAAGGGCCCAAAAGATGCCAACCTCCCCTCCTCCAGCACCACACATACATATACACTCTGCAGGGTAGACGGGGACACCGCTAACTTCCAGCCAGAACCTGGAGACCAGCCCAGACTTGAGCCCTAAGCCTCCCATGGAACCTTCCAGAAAGCTGCCCCCAAGTGACAGTCTGTTTAATGGTCTGGAAAATCCATGTGACTTAGCTGGTGCTATAGTAACTGCAGCTCCTGCTTTTAGCTGATGGGTGTCCTCTCCTGGGGCCCTGCAACCCCCTCACAGCCCACCTTGCCCTCAGAGCTAGACAGGTGTACTTGGGTCCTGCTGGCCTCCACATTGCAGTGACCCCACACAAAATAAGATTCCAGCAGGCTCTGGGTTCCTGGTTGGTCCTTGGCAGCAGGATGGGGGAAGGGGACCTGGGGGCTCAGTGTCCTCTCCTCGCCCTTAGGTCTCCAGGGAGTCTGGAAGGTGGGGAGAGCATCCGGGTTGGCTGAGGCTCCCCCAGGGCCTAGGGCCACCTTGCTTGCCTGGCTCCATTTCCAGGCGCTGCCATCCTGTGCCTGGTGCTTCTCTGCGCCTTGGCCATCTACACTCAGCTCATAGTTCAGTAATTTGGGAGGAGATGCCAGTTCTGAAGACCTGGGTACTGTTCTCTGCGTCTAATCAAGTCCCAGACAGGAGCTGACAGGGTGTCACCTCCACTGGCTCAGGGTTCTTCCCTGAGCAGTAGGGGTGACCTCAGCACAGCTCTGGACCTTCAGCTGCCGACTTGGGTCTTGGGATCCCTCCTGGCTTGCCCACCACATCTGTGGCTGCAGCTGAAGGGACCTTGGCCACTCATGGCTCCTGTGGGGCTGAGGGTGTGTGGTCCTGGGCAGGGATGGTGGGGTCCCACCCCGGGGTGGACACTGTGATGACTCAGGCCTGAGAGGTGGTCCCCGCAGGGCCTAGGGAGAACTTCTAATCAATGCACAACCAACCTCGCCTCAGCTGTCCTTGCCGCCAGTCCATGGGGTCCTGGAAGGCCCCCTTTCCCCCTCCACAGGCCATAACAGAGTCCAGAGGAGGTCCCTGGTGGGCTGTAAGGGCTGGAGCCCACTGGCCCCTTTCTCTGAAATCCCCATGTGGCCTCAGACAAGCCACACCTGGCCCTGAGACTTTGTGTTGTCACTCAAAGGAAACATGCACCTCGTTGGTTCGTGAGGAGTCTTCGGGAGCCAGTGTGCAGCTGAGCGGGTACCCAGCACAGTCAGTACTCCTGTTTGTCTGAGAATCTGTAGAAATCCAACCTGACTCTGAATCCTGGGCCATCACTGCCAGAAGGGGAGGTGCAGACTGCGTCTGACATTCCCAGGTGACTCTGGCTGAATTGCTAGAAACCCCTCCTGACCAGGACAGCCATTATTTAAAAAACAAGTGTCAGGATGTGGTGGAGGGGTCTTACAAGCACTTGTGCATCGGTGGGAAGGTAAAAGGGTACAGCTGTCCTGGCAAATAGTCAGGAGGGTCATCAAAAACTTAAGCAGGGAATCACCATGTGTCCCAGCAATCCCACTATAGGTACCTTGCCCACAGAAGTAAAAGCAGGAGGCTTGAAGAGATGTTTACACACCCTTGTTCATATTAGTGTGATTCACAGCAGCCAAAGAGTGGAAACAACCAAATTGTCAAAGATGACGGATGAGCAAGAGCGGTCCTTCTGCACAGTGGAATATTACTTGGCCTTTAAAAAGAGATTCTGACACCTGCTACAACCTGGTTGGACATTGAGGATATAACACTCAGTGAAATAAACCAGACCCAAAAGGAGACACATTGTCTGATTCCACTCACTGGAGGTCCCTAAAGGAGTCAGATCCACAGAGACAGGAAGTAGATGGTGGGGCCAGGGGCTGGCGGAGGGGATGGGAATGTTTCATGGGGACAGTTTCCGTTTGGAAAGATGAGAAAGTTCTGGAGGTGACAGTGGGTCTGGCTGCACAACAATGTGAATGTGCTTAATGGCATGAGCTGTAGACTCTAGAAATGGTTGAAGTGGTGAATTTTGCCTTATATATATTTTACCACATTTAAGGAAAAAACCTCGCCTGTTTTTGTGTGTGATGTGAACTACTACCAATGCCCTGTAAAGCTGGGAGCTGAGGCACAGAGGCCAGGCACCCACCTTGTGTCACCCAGATGGGGGCAGTCCCACTTTCCATCAGGGCCCTTATTCACTGGCCCAGGAGATGGGGAGATAGTGTCCAAGTGGGCCTGGTGGGAGGGGAGATGTGGGGGCTTCCAGGGCTGCCCCCACATGAGTCCCAGGAGGGCCTGAGATGCCTTCTGGTGTGTGCCTGCCTCCTAAAACCAGCCCTAGTTATGTCTTTTGACTGACTGTGCTGAGGGCTATGTTAGGATGAAGAAGTATCCCTCCCCAGGCTGGGTCCCTATTTTGGAGGACTCACGCTGGAAAAGGCATCACTCCCCATGGTGGGATGATGTCCTGGTGGTCCCTGAGGACCCTTTGCAACTTAGCGCCTTACCCAGAAGAATGGGGTGTGGGAGGGCTCCCTGGTATGACCGTCCTTGTCCTGGGATGCCTGGCCAGGTGGCTGGATGAGATGGCCTTGTCACCTGGAAGCCAGTCAGCCACCCAGCCCTCATTAGTCATCTCAAAATTGAATCTATGCTGCTGGCCAGTGCTTAGCATTTTTATTCAACTAATGGAGTTTGTTCCCTGCTTCTCGAACACTGGCTCCAAAAGATTTTTTTTTTTGCGTGTGAGAAAAATAAATGACTGAGTGTAGACTCATCCATTAGAGCTGGAACGATACAGACAGATCTGCTGCCCTGTGCCCTGCGGGGTCTTGCCCTCCTGTGGAGGCTTTCTATGCTTGCCCACCTGGGATGGGAGATGGGAAGAGTCAATGCACAGCGCCGCTGGGGCCCTTACTTGACCAGTGTTCATGGAGCATCTGCTGCATGCCAGGGGCATGCCATGGGGAGGCACAGAAAATGTAGGAGGCTGAGGGATTGGTAGGCAGCGGGGAGCTATGGAAGGTTCTAGAGCAGTGGAAAGTCATGTAATCAAGTGTCCTTGTCCAAATAGTTGCTCAAGCAGAGTGCCTACTGTGTGCAAGCACTGGAGACAGAACAGTTAACAAGCCAGGCTCATGGATGGAGTTAATGTAGGCAGGGGTGGGGGGTGGGGTGTTCTGCATCTTTCAGGGAAAATTTTCAAGCAGGGGCATTTGGCATTGGGTTTTGAAGGGTGAAGAGGAGTTTTCTTGGTCAAGTTTCCTGCCCACAGCTGGAGGGCATGAGATCTGCCCTACAGGTTCTCATCAGACAAGTCTGCTTCAGTTTCCCCAGCTGCCCAGGATGGTAGAGCACACCCAGGGGGGGTTGGTTTGGGTACACACTGCTTCCTGGGGGAGGGAACAGTGCTGCTGTGTGACTGTGGAGGCAAACTGACCCCTTCTGGCCTTAGTTTCCCTGCCTTATCAATGGGAAATATTTTCCAGGCTGGAGGAGGGGAATGGGGGATCCAGGGGTGAGTGTGAGGACCAATTTTGATGCAAAATCCCTCCCTGCTGCTAACCTCGGCTTTCTCATCTGTAGAGTGGGCAGAGCCAGGGATATCTGTGGTTAGACTCCACCCCCATTCCCGCCTGTTGAGATCATCTGAGCCTCAGTTTCTACCCCTGCCACTCGATTCTTCCCTAGTGGCTTGCCTGGCACTTGGGGACCGGGAGGGGCGAAGGCGGGCAAAGGCAGGTGGACTCCGGCAGGGAGGGAGGAGCCGACCCGGTGGGGGCGGAGAGGGTGCGGCGGGGACGCGCGAGATCCTGCCTCCCGGGTTGCCACCCGCGGCTCCGCCCCGTGGAGCCCGCCGGCAACTTTGGGATGGAGTTTGTGCCGGTGCTGTGGCTCGGCCTGGCGCTGGTGCTGGGGCCGGGGCCCGCCGGGGGCCACCCTCACCCGTGCGGCGTCCTGGCGCGCCTGGGGGGCTCGGTGCGCCTGGGCGCCCTCCTGCCCCGGGCGCCCGCCGCCCGCGCCCGCGCCCGCGCCGCCCTAGCCCGGGCCTCCCTGGCGCCGCGGCTGCCCCACAACCTGAGCCTGGAGCTGGTGGCCGCCGCTCCCCCCGCCCGCGACCCCGCCTCGCTCGCCCGCGGTCTGTGCCAGGCGTTGGCGGCACCGGGAGTGGCGGCCCTGATCGCCTTCCCCGAGGCGCGACCCGAGCTGCTGCAGCTGCACTTTCTGGCATCCGCCACCGAGACCCCCGTGCTCAGCGTGCTGCGGCGGGAAGCGCGCGCGCCCCTCGGCTCCCCGGTACGCGCGGGGACCCAGGGCCAGATGGGAGAGGCCCCGGGAAGCTCCTGGGGCGTGAGGTCCGGGGGTCTGGAGACAGTCCTTGGGGGCATACGGGACTCGGACTTCTGCACCGTAGGTGCGCGGAGACTCAGAGTCCGGATGACAGAGGCCCTGGATCCCTGGACTCCGGATGTCCCCGGGGCTCGGGGACCCGGAATGGGAGACGGGAACCCCGGGACGCAGGGACCTAGAGCCACGCACCTGCGGCTCGGGACGCCGCGGGACGCCTCTGGACTCCAGACGGCAGATCCCACAGGGCGCTTCCCTGGGCCTCAGAGGTGTAGTCCCCCTGGGAGCGGGACCCCCTTGTCGGGTCCGGGGGCGCTTTCGGATCCCCACCCGGCGGGATCGCGAGACTGGGATGGGGAAGCGGGTCTCCCTGCCCCCTCTCCAGGGGCAACAGTTTCAGAGGCTGAAACAGGAGACCTTCCTCCCGTCAGCATCCTCCCAGAGGCTCTCGAAGCTAGGCCGCCCTCACCCACAGCCTCCTTGACGCACAGCCTCCTCATATTCCCAGACTCCAAAACCTTCGTCTTCCTCTGCCACTTCTTGACCTTGGAGTTCATTCTCTCTTCTTATTTCTAGCCCCAGACTGAAATTTGGGTCCGAATAAGTAGAGAGTAGGTCAAAGGAGAGAGGGTGACTGGCAGAGCTCTAGGAGCTCCGCGGAGCCTCAGGGAGAGACCCCTCCTCTCAGGACCAGCTGAGAGGGGCCCAACGCCCCGACGTGTGGTCTGGTAGGGCGCCTCTCAACCCACTTTGAAGAAGTCTTCCTTCTTCTGAGGGCGGGGAGACCCTGATCCTAGAAGAGGCCTGGGGTCTCTAACCCACCCCGACTCCATTCCTGCCCCCTCCCAATGGGAGAGATGCAGTACCCAAATCTTGGCCTGTGGGGCCCTCTGCAGCCGGATCTAGGAACTGCACCCCTGCAGTTGGACCTGTCAGGCTTTGGGTGGATAGTGGCTTGCCCTCTCTTCCCCTCTCCACCTCCTCGCCCTTGCCAGGGACTGAGCAGTAGCCTCCAGCTTTTCTCCCGGCACTCAGCACCCTGCCCCTACCCAGACAACATCCTGCCTACCCTAGGTGTCTGGTAAAGTTCTCATCCCATATTGAAAGCAAATCCAGGAGAACTTTCGGGGTGCCCTGGGGCACAAAGTGGAGCCCTTCAGTTCCTGGTTGGCCTGGGTAAGTCTGAATAGAGAAGGGGTATGGAGCTGGGTTTTGAAGGATGTGTAGGAGTTGGCTGATCGAGCTGGGGAAACGTCTCCCAGCTGGGGAATCCAAAAACCCTCAGAGTGACTGGAGTCAAAAGGGCAGGCCCTGCAGGTCAAGGCAGGGCCAGGCTTTGTGCTGATGGTGATGCGGAGCCACACAAGGGTATAGAGCAGGGGCTGGGCTGGGAGGAGGTCGATTCAAGGTCCTTTGAGTAGCTAGAGGCAGCCTGGGGACGCAGCCTGTAGCACCTGTTGGGAGCAGGTGCTGTGCGCACGCCTGGCATTCCTGGGGGCACTAGCGGAGGGGGAGGAGAGGGGGGAAGGCCCCGGTCCCCGAAGCTGTACTCCTGGGCTGCAATGCAGCCCACTCCCTACATCGGCTCAAGGTGATGTGTTTATTGGACATGTACAGATGGGGATGGGAAGAATGTGGTGGGACTGTGAGGTCACCAGCCCTAACTTTACCAACCCCTCTGCCAGAACCCATTCCACCTGCAGCTGGACTGGGCCAGCCCCCTTGAGACACTGCTGGATGTGCTAGTATCCGTGCTGCGGGCTCACACCTGGGAGGACGTAGGCCTGGTGCTCTGCCACGTACGCGACCCTGGCAGCCTGGTGGTCCTGTGGACAAGTCGGGCGGGCCGGGCCCCGAAGCTTGTGCTGGACCTAAGCCGGCTGGAGCTGGGCAATGCAGGGCTGAGCGCACGCCTGGCACTCCTGGGGGCACCAGCCGGAGGGAAGGCCCCGGTCCCTGCAGCCATACTCCTGGGCTGCGATGCGGCCCGCTCCCAACAGGTGCTGCAGGCTGCACCCCCTGGTCCCCGCTGGCTGCTGGGCACGCCATTGCCCGCCGAGGCCCTGCCCACTGAGGGCCTTCCGCCTGGAGTGCTGGCGCTGGGTGAGGTGGCCCGGCCCCCGCTGGAGGCCGCCATCCAGGATGTGGTGGAACTAGTGGCTCGTGCGCTGGACAGTGCTGCCCGCATGCAGCCAGAGCGTGCCCTGCTTCCTGCCACAGTCAACTGCAGTGACCTACCACCACCAGAGCCCGAGTCTTCTGGCCGCCTCTTGGCACGGTGAGCAGGGCCCGGGCTGCAGAAAGCTACCTCTGCCGGTGGGCTGTAACAGATGATAAGATCAAGTGTTTGCTGTATGCCAGATGCTGTGTCCATCTTGCATGAAAGCAGAACCTAAGAAGGGGATTTTGTGGGGCTGGTGTGGGGGCTTTGGGAAAAGAGGGAAGGGAGGAGAAGGAATGAGTGAGACTGCCTAAGTGAGTCACCTCCTGATCGTGGGGGCCCTTGAGGGGGACAGTGCCCCAGAACCAGAAGGCCCACCTGGGCCTCTGAACTGGGCAGCAGCCTTTGTCTCAGGGCTGGGACATCACCCCAGTCCCCAGGACGCAGGTACCCCACTCGGAAGGGGTCGTGGAATGGGGGCTCAATAGAGCCCCCGGTGGCCCTGGTGTGTCTGAGCTGCAAGGCCACAGGTCTCACCTGTGGGGAGGGATCCCTCCGCCCTGACACTGCCCCCACCCTCACCAGGTTCCTGGCCAACACATCCTTCTCTGGCCGCACGGGGCCGGTGTGGGTAACCAGCTCCTCACAGGTGCATATCTCCCGGCGCTTCCGCCTGTGGAGCCTCCGCCGGGACCCAAGGGGCGCCCCGGCCTGGGCCACGCTGGGTCGCTGGCGGGATGGGCAACTGGAGTCGGAGGCGTGGGGCGCTGCTGAGTGGCCCCCACCTCAGCCAGTTGCCCAGGCGCTGCCCAAGCTGCGGGTGGTGACGCTGGTGGAGCATCCGTTCGTATTTGCCCGCCAGCCGGATGAAGACGGGCGGTGCCCGGCGGGGCAACTGTGCCTGGCCCCTGGCGCCAACGATTCGGCCGCTCTGGATGCACTCTTCGACGCGCTGGCCGACGGCTCGGCGCCCCGCGCGCTGCGCAGGTGCTGCTACGGATACTGTATCGATCTGCTGGAGCGCCTGGCGGAGGACACACCCTTCGACTTCGAGCTCTACATCGTGGGTGATGGCAAGTACGGTGCGCTGCGTGATGGCCGCTGGACCGGCCTGGTGGGTGACCTTCTGGCCGGCAGGGCGCACATGGCCGTCACCAGCTTCAGCATCAATTCGGCGCGCTCGCAGGTGGTGGACTTCACCAGCCCTTTCTTTTCCACCAGCCTGGGCATCATGGTGCGTGCCCGCGACACGGCGTCACCCATTGGCGCCTTCATGTGGCCACTGCACTGGTCCATGTGGCTGGGCGTCTTTGCTGCACTACACCTGACCGCGCTCTTCCTCACCCTCTATGAGTGGCGCAGTCCCTTCGGCCTAACACCCCGTGGCCGCAACCGGGACACGGTGTTCTCCTACTCCTCTGCCCTCAACCTCTGCTATGCCATTCTCTTTGGACGCACGGTATCCAGCAAGACCCCCAAGTGCCCAACAGGCCGCCTCCTCATGAACCTGTGGGCCATTTTCTGCCTGCTCGTGCTGTCCAGCTACACGGCCAACCTGGCTGCTGTCATGGTCGGGGACAAGACTTTCGAGGAGCTGTCTGGGATCCATGACCCCAAGGTGAGTGACTGCAAGGAGTTTGTGGTCAGAGCTGAGAAGTCTAATCCCTCCACCCCCATCCTCACCCCAGAGAGGGCAGCTGTTCCTTCTCTCAAACTCATATTGAGCCCAGCCCCAAGCTGGGACAACACAGGCAAGGGTGCTGGTGAGAACAGAGAGGCAAAAAGGATGGTGTGTGAGGTGGTAGTAAAGTTCCAGGCAGGGACTTCCGTGGTAGTCCAGTGGCTAAGACTCCATGCTCCCAATGCAGGGGGCCTGGGTTCCATTGGTGGTTGGGGAACTAGGTCTCACATGCCACAACTAAGATCCAGCACAGCCCCCCCAAAAAAGGCCCAAGGAGGAACATTAGGCAGAGGGCACGATGGAGAAGCACATTTCTCCAGTAGGGGTCAGGAATGCTTCTGGGAGGCGTGATACATGAGGTGCTTGGTATCAGGGAGGAATGTAGTAAGCAGTGGCAACCTGTGCAAAGGCCCTGGAGCAGGACTGTGTTTGATGTATTGGAGGAGCAGTGAGGAAGCCTTGTGTCTGGAGCAGAGGGGTTGAGGAGGGGAGAGGGAGGAGGGGAGAGGGAGGAGGGGAGAGGGAGGAGGGGAGGGAGGGAAAGGGACAGGGCAGGGCCTGCAGGTGTGGGAGGATGTGGTTCTTGAAAACAGGTCTGCTGAGAATTTTCACCAGGAGTACTAGAAGACTGTGGGCAGAGCAGGGCATGCCCTGGCCTACATATTTTTTCTCTTTTAATGAAAAAATTTTAATATTCTGGAATAAGAACAACCAGGAATGAAACCATTGCCCCGCTCAAAAATAACTCCTGGCCAGTTTCATTCACGCACCAACCCCAGTCACTGAATTATCCTAAAGTAAGACCCAGGCCTCCTGTCATTTCATTATGAGTATTCAGGGAATTTAAACTTCAGGGGCCCATTTTCTCAGTTGTCTTCCTCCCAATCCACCACAGTTTGTTTGAATATGGATCCAAAATGCACAGACATCAAGGATGGCAGAAACCTCTTTGTTATTGAATCAAACTTAGATCCACTCACTGGTGGGCAGTGAAACCATTCTATTGACATGGGGTCATGGCAAAGGAAACCATAGGGTTTATCACAGATGCCAAGCCAGGAGTCCAGGCAGCTAGTGCTTAAGACCTGAACTCCTAGGTGGCCCTCAGGGAAATGTGGTTTTCATTTGTTTTTTCAATATTGGGGAAAAGACTTTAAAGACAGGGTGTGTGTGATCAGGTGGTGGACATTCTTCTGACTGGTTGGTGGTGAGGTAGTCAGGAGTCAACATCATTAACCCTTTGGTTCTAATCAGTCTAGGGTCTCCGTGCTTATGGGCAGCATACAGTTAACTTCCACCACCGGGGGGCGGGGGGGTGGGGAACAGCTGAAAGAACCTGGCTCAGGATTTTTTTTTTTCTTTTTTTTGGTCACACTGCATGGCATACGGGCTGTTAGTTCCCTGACCAGGGACTGAATCCATGTTCCCTGCAGTAGAAGTGCAGAATCTTACTACTGGACCACCAAGGAAGTCCGCTGGCTCCAGATATTAGCTATAGCACCTGAGAAGGAATTAAAAGTCCTTGGTTTTAATAGCTAAACTATTTTTGTCTTGACTCTTTTCTTTTGTTTCTGCATTTTGTCGTTTCTTTGATTTATTCTTTCGAACTCAGGGAAGACCTAGAAGGCTATTTTCTATAGAGAAAAGGCAGGCAGAGGACAAGGAGGTGGTCTGTCCTGAGAAGGCCCTAGAGGGTCATTTTGACACTCCTGTCTTTTTCACTAGTGATTTGTTTGTTGAAGTTGTTTTGTGTTTTTCCCCATAGTGTCTCCCAGTGTTTGGATCTGGCTGATCTTGTCTCTGAGTGGTGTTTAGCCTCTTCTGTCCACCCCCAATCCAGGGTTTCCCAGTTAGCGATAATGGTAAAGAACCCACCTGCCAATCCAGAAGACATATTAGGAGACATAGGTTTGATCCCTGGGTCAGGAAGATTCTCTGGAGAAGACAATGGCAATCCACTCCAGTATTCTTGCTTGGAGAATCCCATGAACAGAGGAGCATGGCAGGCTACAGTCCATAGGGTCGCAAAGAGCTGGACATAACTGAAGCAACTTGGCACACATGTTGCCCGCCCAATCCACCACCACCCCAGTGTCCTCTGTAAACCATTAAGGAGATCTAGAGGGGCCAGCTACTTTTTAAATTGATTTAATTGAAAGCATGCAACAGCACAGTTGTAGAGCTTTTTTCTTCCACAGAAAGTTCTGGACAGCCCTGCTTACCTCAGGTCCAGCTTTTTGGAGGTGCATAGCCCCACCAAGGAAGCCCCAGTCAGTGTGGCCTCAGTTCAGTTCAGTTCAGTCGCTCAGTCCTGTCAGACTCTTGGCCACCCCATGGATTGCAGCACAACAGGCTTCCCTGTCCATCACCAGCTCCCTAAGCTTACTCAAACTCATGTCCATCGAGTCGGTGATGCCATCCAACCATCTCATCCTCCGTCGTCCCCTTCTCCTCCTGCCTTCAATTTTCCCCAGCATCAGGGTCTTTTCCAAGGAGTCAGTTCTTTGCATTAGGTGGCCAAAGTATTGGAGTTTCAGCCCCAACATCAGTCCTTCCAGTGGATATTTAGAACTGATTTCCTTTAGGATTGACTGGTTTGATCTCCTTGCTGTCCAAGGGACTCTCAAGAGTCTTCTCCAACACCACAGTTCAAAAGCATCAATTCTTCAGCGAAAGCAGGGCGTGAGGGGGGAGCAGGAACAGGGGTCGAGGCCCTCCTGTGCTGACTGGGCGCTGGCCCGCAGCTGCACCACCCGTCTCAGGGCTTCCGTTTCGGCACGGTGTGGGAGAGCAGCGCCGAGGCCTACATCAAGAAAAGCTTCCCAGAGATGTACTCGCACGTGCGGCGCCATAGCGCACCTACCACTCCCCAAGGCGTCGCCATGCTCACGTGAGGGGGGCGCGCAGGACGGGGCTGGGGCGGGGCCACACCAGCGGGTGGGGATGCTCACCCTGCCCCCATGCCCTCCACAGGAGCGATCCCCCCAAGCTCAACGCCTTCATCATGGATAAGTCACTCCTGGACTATGAGGTATCCATCGACGCCGACTGCAGGCTGCTGACCGTGGGCAAGCCCTTCGCCATTGAGGGTGAGGAGTCCCCAGGACCAGTGATCTGTGGGCTCCAGGAGGGTTTTGCTCCTCTGGGTCTGTGTCCAGCCTGGTCCCAACCCAATGCCTGGCCTTCCCCAGGCTATGGTATCGGACTCCCCAGAAATTCTCCGCTCACCTCCAACCTGTCTGAGTTCATCAGCCGCTACAAGTCCGCTGGCTTCATTGACTTACTGCACGACAAGTGGTACAAGATGGTGCCTTGTGGGAAGCGGGTCTTCGCCGTGACGGAGGTGCGGCAGGTTCCTGCACGTAGGGTGGGGGTCGGCATGGGGGAGCCCCCGAACCTGCATGGTCCTTCACCAAGGTAGTCAGTCAACCTCTGCTCATTCCCAAGACCAGTGTATTTGCCTGTTTTTGTGCATCCTATAAAACCCCAGCTCTAGTGCCCTCTTCTCCATGACACCCCTGAAAATGTACCCCCAGGCCCTTCTCTTTGGCCCACCCTCTGTCCCCGCTCCCCCGGGGTCTGCTATGACCTAGAGGGACTATGTGCCTGCTTCCTGCCCACAGACCCTGCAGATGGGCGTCTACCACTTCTCAGGACTCTTCGTGCTGCTCTGCCTGGGTCTGGGTAGTGCTCTGCTCAGCTCCCTGGGCGAGCATGTCTTCTACCACCTGGCGCTGCCGCGCATTCGAAGAGGCAACAAGCTGCAGTACTGGCTGCATACGAGCCAAGTGAGGAGCTGGCCAACCCAGCGGGCAGTGGGGCGGGGTAGGGTATGGGTGGAGGTGCTGTCTTCCAGCTGAGCCGAATTCTTGGCTCCTAGAGAATTCATCGTGCCCTTAACACAGAGCCGCCAGAGGGGCAGGAGGAGGTGGAGTCGAGGTAAGGGGTTTGGGGGGCAGTTCTCCACCCCAGCAACTCCCACACCGGCTGAGTCCCCCCATATCAGCTGGGTCCACACTTCCTTCCACTGGCAGCCTCCTCACGAACTTTGACCCTAAAGGGCAGACGCAGACTGTGGGTAGGACATGGCTGCCCAGCCCATCCATCCCCCAGGGGTCTGGAGGAGCTGCAGCAGAACATGCAGGCCGCCTCCACGGGCCCAGAGGACTGGACACGGATTCGACGGGCCGCAGTGAAGGAGCGTCGCGTGCGTTTCCTGCTGGAGCATACGGTGGTCTCTGCCTCCCCGGACACAGACGTCCCAAATGCGGATGCGGCCACACCACCTGAGGCCCCCGTCTGCTCCAATGGCCCACCCACTGAGCTGCGGTCTGGTGCACCGCTCCCCGGGGAGCTTGAGGAGCTTGAGCAGAGAATCACCGGGGCACAGGAGAGGCTCCGCCAGGCGCTGCTGCAGCACAAGGCGCTCCTGGCCCAGCTTGGGTACAGCACTTGTGAGCCACAGCGCACATGGCTCCTGGCCTGTGAGGAAGCACCGGAGATGGCCCTCTGAAATGGGACCCAGCCCTTCTCTACCTGCTGCACCTGCTCGGAGGGGGCCACCCAGCCATAGCGTAACCTCCCTTCCTGTATGGCTCCCCACCCTCGGTCCCTCCCCCTTTCCCAGCTCCAACACACAGATACAGGCCAGACGCTGTCAACAGTTTATTCTATATACAACACCATTTTGTACACTGCAATTAAATAAAGAGTGGAATGAGCGCTCTTCTGCATTCCTTACAGAGTGATTGGGTTGGGTCACCGGCCATCTCCCCACCCAGAGTAGGGTGGAACCCTGGTGCCCCGGCTGCCTTTTGGCACCTATGTGCCATCGGGGCCAAGCTCCACCTTCCCAGGCTCCCAGCCCGGGCACAGAAGGTGGCTGTGGAAAGGCACTGGGCATGACAGAGCACCAGCTAAGCCAGCCCCACCCGATGCTTTGCTCAGGGGCAGCTTGCTCCAGACCTTTCACCACCTTTTCAGAACCTTCCATGGAGCCTCCACCGCTTCTCCTACCCTGGTTCACAGGCTAGTCTTGATTTACTAGCTGAGGAGGCCCACCAGAGACAGGGACAGGCTGTAGGCCAGCCCCATACTCTGGGGGAGAGACGCCTGACTCCCAGCAAACCTGATCGACCCCAAACCACCCAAGGCAGGCTGAGCATTCCCAGAGCCACTGGGGACAGTCTCCCTGACCCACAAGGGCTCCAGCCAGGTCATACCCAGCTGGCTTGGACGGCCGGGGACAGAGGCAGTCATCTGCCCAGGGCTCAGGAGCCTACCTCAGAGGGTATGTCCACTAGATCGATGGATGCAGGGCTGGGCCTGCCCCCCCCGGTGGTCTGAGGGACTGCATCAGACCCTGGAGAGTTGCTTGTAGGGGCACTGTCCTGGGGTGCCCGTAGGAGTCCCCCACTGGGGCTCAGGGAGCTGGCTGGCCTCCGGTCCAGGAGAGAGGCGCTCAGGCCAGACAGGAATGAGGCGTCTGTGATGATGGCAGCCGTCTCTGCCATCCAACCCAGGTCACCACTGGCTGCTGCAGCCACTGAGGCCGCCGCGGCTACCAGGGAACTAGGGGCCTCAGCCACGGGCCCAGGGTCCCCGCCAGCACCTGGCAAGCCAGGGCCCAGGGCAGGGGACTGGCTGGCAGCGTCAGGGGTGATAGGTGGGATGCCTCCATTGTTGTTCAGGTCATCCGGCAGGGCTGTGGGGGTGCCAGGGCCCAGTGGTGGTGTCTGCAGCAGCATCTCCTGGACACGGATCTGCTGCAGGATGGCGGGTAGCTCGTAGTGGTGGAAAAAGTAGATCATGGAATGCTGGGGGGAGTAGGCACCGGGTCAGGCGAGGGACCCCCAATAGGCTGGACCCTCAGACTGCTAGTCCCAAGGAAAGCCCACCTCACCTGGATGAAGAGCCAGGAGGTGACAAGTGCTAGGCTGCTGTACTGCCCATTGAAGCGGTAGTGGTAAGCGTAAAAGGCAAAGTGGTACAGGTAGAAGAACCTAAAAAGGGAACAGTGAGGTGCTGCCCACCCAGATGCCCCCACCCCAGACCACATGGCCCCCGGTGCCCACCGAAGCCAGTGCCGCTTGCTGGTGTTGGTGTGGCAGCAGATGGCGTCATACTGGTCAGCCAGCCACACGATGAGGATGATGTAAAAGGCTGTGGTGGTGTCGTTGAAGAACTCGGACATGATTGCCTCCATTCCTGGCGGAGGTGGGGGAGAGGAGACGGGGGCCACCAGTTGAGGTGGTGGTCAGCACGCCAGGGAAGGGGACAGGGTGTGGGGGTGCAGGGTCCTCACCCACGAGGGCCAGGATGACGGTCAGCAGGGGCGCTGCGGGGAAGGCGATGGCCATGTTCATCTCCAACATCTGCAGCAGGTCCACTGCGGGAGAGGGCGGCGGGCGGGCAGACCGGGTGAGGTGCCCGGAAGGGGGGAGGGGCAGGGGAGATGGCCAGAGGGGACACTCACCAATGAAGACGAAGATCTGGTGGTGGGAGTAGCGCAGCAACATGGACACGCTCAGGGTCTGCAAGTGGGCCACCATGAGGCCTTGGATGGTTGCCCTGCCCCTCCGGCCTCATGCAGCCCTGCCCCACCCTGCTTGAGGCACTCACGAAGATGACCATGATGACGAAGGCGGCCAGGTAGGATGTGCGGGCCATCCACATGCTCACGAAGCGGTAGTGCTCCCCGGACACCACATTCCTCAGGAAGCCTGCATGAGGAGTGGGGTGGAGGAGGCAGTGAGCAAGCACCCCAGCCCAAGCCCCACCCAAGCAGGCCTTGCCTTCGCCCCGCACCCTTGTTCTCCTCGTTCTCCGCCAGGCCCTTCACACTGGACATGAGGATGTCATCATAGCCCAGGAACTCAGCCAGCAGCAGGCGGCTGAAGCGATCACCAAAGCACTGGTCCCGTGTGGGATCTGTGGGCGGGACCGGGAGAGGGATGTTAGTCCAGGGGCGCAGAACTCCCCTGCCCAGCAGTGCTGTGACTGACAGGTGCGGAGGAATGGTGGAGGAATGGAGCCTTGGGAAGTTTCCTGCAATTCGGCAGCAGGGGCAGCCCTGAGACCTTGGACACAAGTGCTTCTGGGTCACCCCTCCCCAAGGAAGACACCCAAGACCGAGGAGAAAAGAGCTTCCTCCCTTGCGCCTGGCTCTGCTCTGCAGGGGTACTCACCCAGGGTGACCACCATGACAGGGATGCTGAGCCGCTGGCGCGTGGCCTGCGACAGCCTCAGGAAGCCGTACTCCAACGAGTACTCCACAATGTACTCATCCTGTGGCCAGGCTGCGGGTGGGGACGGCTGGTCAGCAGAGGAGCCTTCTCCTGGGAGGGCTGGGGGGACTGCACCACACCCCCACCTCCATCACGGTACGTAGCCCCAGGGATTGGTGGTACCTTTTGGGGGCGCCTCAGGGAATGGGAACTCCTGGCTGTCATTTAAGGCCTCGGGGCCACCTGGTGGCTTGAACACCTTGGGCTCGATGTCCAGCTCAAACTGCACAGTGGGAGGCAGAAGTCAGCAGGCCCTTGGTACCAAAGGGTTGGCCTGAAGGTCTCTCCCCACCCCTCAATGGAAGGAGATGTATCCCTAACCCATAAAAGCCCTAACCCCAACACTGAGCTCCCCAAGATTTCTGGGTAGGGTCTGAGGAACAGGATCAGCAAGGTAGGGCCCCCTGCTGGGCCTGTACCAACACTCCGCCCACACCCACCCCTGGCTTCTGGCCACCTGAGCACAGCCCTCCCTCTAGGCTCCCCACCCTGTGGGCAGCCACACCACCAAGGATGGCCAGGACCCTCTCAGAGCTCTGAGCCCAAAGCCTGCTTCTCAGCCTGTCTGCCCTCAGCACCACAGAACCAGGCCTTCAGTAGACAGCTGGGAAACAGCCCAGCAGGTCAGGAGTGTCCCCTGTGGTGGGAGGAGGGTTCAAGATGGGGAATACATGTAAACCCATGGTTGATTCATATCAATGCATGGCAAAAACCACTAAAATACTGTAAAGTAACTAGCCTCCAACTAAAATAAATAAATTAAAAAAAAAAAAAAAAGGAGTGTCCCCTGCAGCCCTGACCACACCCCAGCTGCTCACCTTGATGGAGCTGTTCCCAAACATGTCCATGGTCAGCTCCTCCTCCTCCTCCTCCTCCTCTAGCTCCAGGCCATCGGGCTCCACAGCCAGGCCGGGGAAGCTGCCATGGCCACCATCGCAGAACTGCAGGAAGACGGGCGCACGGCTTGAGTTGTGCTGCACCTCTACCCGCAAGATGCCTTCACGCGGCCACTTGTCACGCACGTGCTCCAGGCAGTTGATGGGCGAGCGGGAGAAGACGATGTGGATGTAGGCCAGGACGAAGAGCACAAACAGGGCCTGTAGGGCAGGGAGCGATCAGTGGGGAGCTGCTTGGGACCCCCCCCCAGATGGAGGACCCCTCCCAGTACAGGCCCCCACACCTGTAGAGCCTCCCACAGGCCAGCCTGCACTGGGGCCAGAGATATGGCCATAGCTCAGTGTCCCTGGGAACCCCAAGCACCTCTCCCCAACATGTCTGGGGACCTGTGAGCTGATGACAGGAGTCAGGAAAGCATGGGGCCCACGGTGGCAGCAGGCTGCGGTCAGAGCTGACCCACAGCCCCAGCTGTGCTCTCTGGGCCCCGATGTCCAGCAGGAACCATGTCCAAGACATCATTCACCCTGGGCCATGAGAACAACACCGCACCACATGCCGAGACATCAGAGAAAGCACTGACATGCAGGCGAGCCGTTCGTTGCCAGGGGCTGCCTGAGCTCATCCCTGCAAGGCACGTGCCTGCCATCATCCCCAGTTTGCAGACAGGAAACCAAGGCAGAGGCCACACAGCCAGGAGGGGGTGAAGTCAGGAGTTAAACCTGGAGGAAACATCAGACAGGGCAGCTAGGTCCTGAAATGGGCATATGGACAGATGGGGGAACCATGACCTCGCAGGGTGACTGAGTCCCTACTGTCACCCTGGAGTCTCCTCCAGTGCCCCTCACAGCCCCCCTACCATGAACCGAAACCCCAGGTGGAGTTCATCATCATGACCAATTGGGTGGGTCCCTAGAGACGGGCCAGGACTCTCGCCCCACTGGACAAGGCCTGTCCCTGAGCTGGACCTGATTCCCCACTGCCTCCGTGGAACAAGTTGGCTAACAGTTGCCTCCTAAGACCTATCTGCAGACACACCTGGTGGCCCCGCCCCCTTTTCCCTCTCAGCATTTCAGGAATCCATCCAAGGCCTTTTCTGTCCTCTGCCTGGCAGCTGGCCTGGCCATTACATAGGCCCTGGGTGCACCAGCCTCAACCTCTGATACCCCGTGACCAAACACTCCACCTCACCAGGCACGCTATGCCGCCAGCTCCAGGGCCTTTGCACACGCCATCCCTGCCACCCCACCTCCTTCCTCCCAGCCTGAGGCTGTCGTTTTGACTTGGACCCTGCCCTGGTGACTGCTGCCTCTCCCCACTTCCTCCTGGTCAGTCACTCATCTGTGGTCCCAGAGATTGGCACAAGGTGGCAGGGGGCATGTAGTGGCAGGGAGAAAGGTGGGGGGGGGGGACCAGCTCTGCAGGTGGGAGCAGAACAGGTGCCACAGGAAGAGGCGACCAAGTGAGGCAGGGAGGGGAACTTGATCTCTGCAGCAAGAGTCCAAAAGCTGGGCAGCTGGGAAGTAAAGAAAGGAGCTTTCAAGAACTCAGGCAGCCTCAGAGATTGGCTAGCTCAGCCCTCACTTTGCAAAGGAGGGAAACCAAAAGCACCAGGGGTCAGGGAGGGTCCCGAAAATTGAGGGGTGCCTTCTGGCCGCAGCCCTGTGGAGAGAAAAGATGTAGGGAGCTAAGGGTGGCCTGATCCTGTGGGCCCCACACCAGGGGCACAGCCTGGATGGGTGGCCTGTCCACCCAGTCGGCCCAATCCCTGACTTGCTCCTTGGTGTCAACTGGGAAGCAAGCGGAAGGACAAAGCCAAGGCCTCAGACTGGACTCTCAGGAAGGCTGACCTCCGTGGGAGCCCACCTCACACAGGGCACTCCCTCCCTTGGGTGACATGGGCTCCTCCTGAGGATGCAGAGACACCAGGGCTTCCTTCCAGGAGGCAACCACACCCACATTCAGCCTTCTGCCCACTCTCAAGCTGCCCATGAGTCCTATGCACCAGGTAAGGGAAGCCCTACTCAGGAACCCTCTAGAGTCAAGGCCCCCAGGGGGACACCTACTGCCGCTCAGGAACTGGGAGGCTCAGTGGGGACTCACTCCCAGGTCTGCAGGACAGCCCTGCATGCACCCCTGCTACCCAACCCCAAAGAGCTGGCGGCTCCCAACCTGGCTGGCCCACGCCCCACCTGCCTCTAACCCCTTTCTGTGGACAAAGAATCCAAGCTCCCTCGTACATGGTCGGCAATCATGGCCCCAGCCCCTGCTCAGGGGGCACCCCAGGACAGGACACTAACAGGAACTGCCATTTCTCCATTTCTTCAGGCCGGCCAGACAGCCGGGGTCCTGTACCCAGCGGCTCCCTCCCTAAGACCCCTCCTTGGCGGGACCCGCGCCGGCCCTCCAGGAACCGCCCGCACAGCCTAGGGAGGACAGGAAGAGGGTCCGCGGGATGCCCCTCACCGAGCCACCAGCGGCACCGCTGGCTGGGGCTCTGCCAGGAACCCTGGTGACGTGACCTCGGCCTGGTCACCTTCCCCCAGAGGTTCAGAAGGGGTAGAATCTAAGTTGGAGCAGAAGGGCTCCAAGAGGCGCGCCCCAAGAAAGAGGGAGAGAAAAGTGGGGAGCAGCTTCCGGTGCAGGTGGGCGGTCCAGGGGTGTGTCCAAAGAGGCGGCAGTGGCGGTAGGACCCGGAATCCCCGGGTATGTGGTTCGCGGCGAGGTCAGGCTCGGTAGTGGGGACGGGGTCATCCCGGGATGAGGATCCCAGGCGACAGGGTCGAGGGTCGCGGGACTGGGCTCCGGGCTCCCGAGGTGGGCACGCCGGGAAAGGCGAGACCAGCGGTGGGGTGCAGCCTGGAGAGGCTGGGAGTGAGTTCTTGGAATCGGGATTAGGGGCCACTAACCCGGGGAGGCTCGGGCCTTGCCGAGTGGAAGTTTCTGGGAAGAAGAGGGGGCGGCAGGCTTAAGGGAAGGGTCACAACAGGCCCCGCCGAGTCTCTGTCTCCGGGAGGGAGGGGCACACTGCCCCAGGAGGAGTCAGAGGTCGAAATTCAGGGGTAGGGGGTCCATCCGCCGGGGCTAAGGGTCGGGGCCGCGGTCACCTTGAGCAACACGAAAAACTCGAAGAGCCGACGGAAGGCGGGTGGGAAGAGGCGCGAGTAGGTGACAGCCATCTTGAAGAAGAGCGCGTGGAAAAGCCGGTCGCGCACGTTGATGAGAGGATTGGGGTTGAGGTTGGGGGTGCGAGGCCCGCGCGCGGGGGCCGGGCCGCCGCCGCCGCCGCCGCCGCCGCCTCCTCCGCCACCACCACCGCCACCGCCGTTGGGCCCAGGCCCTGGGGCCCCGGGTGCCGCGTGCTCCGACATGCCGCCCAGCGTAGCACCCTAACGGCCCGCGGCTCCCCGAGGGCGCCTTCTGGCCGCCATCGGCAGTCTTCGCCGCCGCCCCGCTGCTCACGGCCGCCGGGCCGCCGCCGCCATCTTCCGCCTCCGCGCCCCAGCTGACACCAGCGAGTAGCCGCGACGGCTAGAGCGGCCTCCTTGCGCTCGCGGGGTACGCTGGGAAGCCGGCGGCCGGCCCGCGGCTGCTCCGCCTTCTGGAGTGTCAGCCGGCTCGGGAGCGCCGAGGGGCGGGGCTGCGTCTGGCCCGGTCTTTTGCATATTGCCCCCACTACCCTCCACCGCTGCAACGCGAGCGTCAAAATTAGTCAGTATCTGAGGCGTCTAGAAATGATAAAATATACTGAAAGGAAATACTACTGTTAGAGCTGTTTTCTACGTGGCACTCTAGAAAACTATACTGAAAATAGGCTTACATTTGAGTGTTCTGGCTGAAAAGTGATTTAATTTGCGGTCTTTAAATTACGTCCCCAGAAATCCCGTGGGGAATTCTTTAGGCAGGGGCCGCTGTGCCCCTAAGCTGACTGACCTGATGCGCCGTGACGTCATAAAGGCCCGCGATGTTGCAGGGCCTCGCTTAAGTACTACCTCCCCCTCCTCGTGGAGGTCGGTGACTGGAAAGACTGACGGACCTCTCTCCCTCTCTCTGCACTTGGTGGCGGTCCAGGGGATCTTAGGGGTCCAGAAGAGGCTAAGCGAACTGCTTTTGCCCAACCTTCCAGTCTTCCGTCCGTTCCCGACTTTTGGTTGTTCAGTCGCTCAATTGTGTTGGACTCTGCGAACTCATGGACTGCAGCACTCCAGCCTTCCCTCTCCTTAACTATCTCCAGGAATTTGCTCAAATCGTGTCCACTGAGTCGGTGATGCCATCCAACTGTCTCATCCTGCCTAGGTTTTCTTTCTGAGAATGCGGGCCGTTCAGCACCTCCCATCTCTCTCTGGCTCTTAGGGCCAGACCCGCCGTTCCAACCTTCCCAGGACAACTGAGCCGACAGCCCTTTGCCAACTAAAGCGGGATCGCAAATGGTCTATACCTGACCATTCCCTCCTTATTGACTGCCACCTGTTGCCTGCCCGAGATGTCCCAGGCCTGGGGGCCCACATGTGGACTACAGACATGCTCATTCATTCATTTTTGAAAAGCCTGGGCGCCTCCTAGCAGCCACGGTAATAATAGAATCCAACATTTACTAAGCACCTACTATATGCCAGGTACAGTATTTCCACTCCATGGTCCAAAGCAAGAATGAGTGGGCTACAGCAGGGAGCATGGAAGGGCATGAGGAGCCAGAGGCTGGGTGTGGGAGAGGACACCTGAGAACAGATGTTGGGGAAGGATACCCAGGGAACATTAAGAAGGGACATTCAGGGCCTCTGGGAAAGACCAGGGTGTGAGGCAAGCATGGCAAGGAGGAGACTTTTCAGCTGTTCTAGAGCCTCAGAGAATTTTCCAGACCTACCTGCCTGGTTTCATAATCCTGGGAGCCCCACTTCCTTGAGGTGGACAGGAAGCTAAGGTCATCCCATCTCTTCCTGTTTCATAGAGAATGCCCTGTATGGGGGCTAGCATACAGTGGGTGCTCAACCAATGCACATTCTTGACATTGTTACAGATCACCCCCCAATCATTTATTGGTTTCAAAAGGAGAACACAAATTCCTCTTTTATAATGGAGAGGCCAGTTGATGTACCCTTGACCTGGGGAGAAAACCCAGCCACTCAGTGGGGGTGGGGGGGCTTTGGGTCCCTGAAATGTGCAGTGAGGTCTAATGCATTAGCCATATGTGACTCCTAAGTTCTGGAAATGTGGCCAGTGCAGCTGAGGAATGGGATTTTAAACTTTATTTTTATTGAGCTAATTTGTATTGAAGTAGGGCACCCATAATCCCTGTCTAGCACTCACTTCCACGTTAGGGAGACACTTGACTCAGGGGAGCAAATGAAAGTTACTGTCACAAAAAAGGAAAATGGGGGGAAACAGTTCTAAATCTAAGAGAAAGATATGGAGAAGGACCAGGCTCTGCACTTCTGGGGATAGTCAGAGACTTTATTTTACTTTATTATTTTTTAATTGGGGGATAACTGTTTTACAATGTTTTGCTGGTTTCTGCTGTTTTTTGGTTTGGGTTTTTCTTCTGTTGGGAACTTCAGAAGATGGCTGGAGTGTCACTTGGGACCTGTCTGGGATGTGTAAGTGGCATTGGGGCTAGGAGCCCTGGTTGGGGCTCACTGAGAAGGTTCTAGAAGGTGGACAGTTAACAAGCCAGGTGGAAAGAGTTTCAGGTTGAGAGCACCGCAGGAGCAAAGGCCCTGAGGCAAGCCTGTGGCTGATTATTGGAGGCAGAGTGAGGAAAAGCCCCATGTCTCTGGAGCACAGTGAGCCAGGGAGATCTGGAGACCTGGAGGACGCCTTTGTTGAGGGGTGATAGGGAGCCTGGGAGATTGTGAGCAAGGGAGTTGACGACCTGAGTTAACAGGCTTGTCATTTTATTGTAACTATTATTGTTTTCTTGTCATTGCATCATTTGGCACATAGGAACGCCGTGGTCTCATGCAAAGCCCAGAAGGCCCTCACCGCACCTGCAGCCC
Source organism: Antilocapra americana (assembly GCA_007570785.1). Classification (NCBI taxonomy): domain Eukaryota; kingdom Metazoa; phylum Chordata; class Mammalia; order Artiodactyla; family Antilocapridae; genus Antilocapra; species Antilocapra americana. Next base: position 8,079,337 of record ML661896.1, on the reverse strand, counting down.
CTGTGCCCACCCACCCAGACCCTGGGGCCCAGCACCCGAGGCTGAGGCTCTGGGGTTTCCTGCAGCCCCAGGTCCTCCAGCCATGGCCCCCAATGAATCTGTCGCCAGTGAGTGTGCATCACTCCACAGCCCTCCTACCCCCACAGTGTCCCCAGGGTCAGTCCTGGATGGAGAGATGAGTGCCAGCGTTCAAGGCTGTAGGGCAACTGCAGAGGCCCAAGGCCTCCTGGCCAGGTTCCAAGGCTGACGAAAAATTCCTGAGATTTTGACATGCCCTTATCTCAGCTGACCGGGAATTTGAACCCAGGTGGGGCCCACTGAGGTTGTAAGATTACACAGAACCACATAGTTCTGTAAGCCTCAGGTCCTGGGGGAGTTTCTCAAATTATAATAGTCTAAGTTTTTGGAGCCTCAGAGTTCTGAATTCTCAGATGTCTGATCTGAATTTCTGGGTTCCAGGAGGCTAAGAATATAGTGTGTTCTCAGTCGTTCAGTTGTGTCCAATTCCTTGCTATCCCATGGGCTGTAGCCCACCAGGCTGGCTCAAGCCTCCTTCCCGCTACTGCCAGCCCCCACAGTGCCCTGGTCCTGCCCACCCCCTGTGGAATCTGCAAGGAGTCCACTAGCACAGCCCCCACCCAAACAACTCCTCACCTAGACACTGACAAACCACCCTGTTCCCACACTCAGCTTCACTGTCTGGTTGACCACTGGTCCCCATTTCACAGATAATGAAGCTGAGACCCGGATGGGAAGGGACTCACCCAAGACCACCCAGCTAGGACTTGAGCCCTGAAGAAAGGAGCCTTCACATAGAATAGGAGATGCATAATCAGGAAAAGAGTCAATAGACATCGAGAGAGTGGGGCACTGGGGAGGGGTGTTCCTGGGAAGGGCAGGGTGAGTAATCTCTAAGCCCTCACAGATCACTTGTCAGATGTTTCAAACTCCTACTTATGCTTCAAAACCCCACTTCCCATGCCCACTCTTACATGCCCCTTTCCTTTACCCCTCCAGGGGAGCACCCACTCACTCCTGGGGTTCCTCCACCTAGACACCTCTCTCTATCCTGTACCTGCTCACATGGGGCAGGAGTGTCTATGCCAGGGTCTGTCTTCCCAGGGATGGGCAGGGCCAGAGCCAAGGTCTCCTGGGGAGCTAATATAGCCTAGCGAAGGGATTGGCCCAGAGGCCCCATCATAGAGCTTTTGATGAACAAGTAAATAGGTGTGTGAATGAATGTTACTGAAAAGGTGAAATTTATTTCTTTATTAATTTATTGACTTATCTGTACAAGCAGGCAGCATGTATTGAGTGGCAAGTGTGTGCCTGGCTTGGTTCTCTTGGCGTCCTCAACTCTACCCCCAAGGCATCTCCTGACTTCAACTCTCTGCTGTTCCATCTCCTCCCCCTTCCCACCATCCCCCAACCCAGAATCTAGGGTCCCTTCTCACCCCCCACTTCCCCAACCTATCTGATTGATCTCTGCACACTTTCAACCACTGATGGTCCCTCCAAGTCTTTGCACTTTTTATTCTGCCAGGACAAACAAAACCCTTTGGACTGGCAAACGCCTACTCCTCCATCAAAGTCCCAGCGCCAATGGCCCCCTCCGCTGAAGAGCCTGTCTAGTTCCCTTGCTTACCACCCAGCTAGGAGGGTTTCCAGAAGCGGACCTAGACTGGGAGGCGCCACTAAGCATCAGAGAAGGGGTCCCCCTGCACCCCACCCCGCATTGGTGTCCAAAGGGAATTCGGGTCCCATTCAACCATTTCCCCCCTCCCATCATCATGTAGAAAGGTTAGTTGAGGCCAGAAAGCATGGGGAGAGCCGCCCGGGGGCTCCCAGCATTGAGTAGGAAGAGGCCCCGTCCCTCCCGGCTTTAGTCTCCCGGGGGTTCTGAGGGGGTGGGGCGGGGCGGGGGTCTGGTGGTTCAGGGGCTCAGGAAGCCCGCGGCCTCAGGAATCCGGTGCGGCGCAGCCTTATAAGGACATGTGCGCCCCGCGCCAATCAGCGGTGGGGGCGGGGCGCCGGGTCCGCGTCCCCTGCCCGCTCGCCCGCCAGCCCGGCCGTCGGTCCGTCCGTCCAGTCCCGCGGCGCCGCGCCCGCCAGCCATGAGCTCCACGCAGTTCAACAAGGGGCCCTCGTACGGGCTCTCGGCCGAGGTCAAGAACCGGGTGAGTGAGGGGAGCGCCCTCTCCGCCAGCCCAGCCCGTCTCACCCTCCGCGGCTGCAGGGCAGGCGCCCTGCTGGGCTCCCCGGGCATGGGGGCGGCCCTCCTCCTCCTGAACCTCCGAGGGTGCCTCCGACGCTCCCTAAACTCTGGGGGAACAGTGAGGTCTGTGCTCTGGCACCCCCCAACATCTAGGAGCTGTTGGGTCCAACCCCTTCCCCAGCCCTGCTCACTCAGCCCCTACTCGTCTGAAGCCCGCCCCCCCCACCCCCCACCCCCACCCCCACCCCCGGCCCACTGCTCTGAACCTCCCAGCCCTGGGCCCCTCCAGCGCTTCAAGGCCTGAGAAAGTCCTGAGGGAACCCCCGCGGCTCCTTCTCATCCCCTCCCCCACTTCTGCTTTTGGACCACTTAAAGCTTCAGGGAAGGAAGGGGGCAGGCCAGGTGTTTTTGAGAAGGGTGTGGCCCCCCAAAAGAATTTCCCCAACCTCTTACACCTGGGAGGTGGGGCATTGGGTGGGGGGGGTTGGAATCGAGAGGGGCTACCTTACACATTCTCTTTGTCACCCTCTGACACACTTAAAGAAATAGCAAAGAGGTCCACCAGTCCCCTGAATGTGACCCTAGCATGTGAGTTTTGTAACTTGAAAACACAAGCTAGGGCGTGGAGCACTAGCACTTTTCAGAAAGTGCTTTTGGTTCCAGCTCAAGTGGGCAGGGACTTCTGCAAGGTCACACAGCAGGCTCAGGGCATCCAAGGAAACAGGAGCAGAGAGTGATCCCTGTTCTGGAGGGCAGGGGGAGAGGTCTTAAGCTCCACTGACACATGAGGGTTTTCCAGCTGGAGGGGAGTTTGTCATCCCTGTCTACCTTCTAGGCACACACTGTCACCAGGTACCTGGGAATGTGGCCCCAGGGAGGCGGCTGATGGGAGCTTGCCTGGGCACACTGGGGACACAGCCGGCCCCCAGGCTCCTGCCAGGTCATCAGACCAGAGGGAGAGTTTCCACATCTCAACTATGTGAGCTCCTGGGAACCTCCCTCCAGCCCATTTGGGAAGCCCAGGATCCGAGCATGGTCACATGGCAAACTCCCCATCAATTCCCCCTTGAACACACAATTCCACACTCCAGCAGTAATGCCTTGGTGGGGAGCGGGGTGTTAACAGTCCCCATCTAGCCGAGACCCTCTAAGATTCCTGCTTAGCACATGGGGTTCAGAGACATCGCTCAGACAGCCCAGACCCACGTAGCAGATCAGAGGCAGGGTCAGAACTCAAACCCAGACCTGGCATAGGCAGTGTCGGATGGCCAGCAGTCCTCCTGGGCAGCCAGGCATCTCCCCGGAAGCAGCAGGAAGTGGGTGAGGGTGCAGCACCCCACCGGGGTGCGGGCAGCTTCCTGCGATGGAGTGGGATGGAGGCAGGTTGTTACCTGCCCTGTGGCAGATGAGGTCAGAAGCTCCCTGTGACCAGCCCTCAGTCTGCAGGCTCTGGAGAATGGGTGGGGCCCCCTCACCTTGGAGCCCCACCTGAATTGGAAACCAGGTTCCTGTGGTTTCTAGACCCGTCTACTTTGAGTGGAGGAAGACCCCCTGCCCCCCACCCCAGGCTTCAGTCCCACTGCTGGGTGGCGTACAGGCAGTCTGAGGTCCAGTGTGTACCCCTGAGATCTCTGACTGGCTGGGGGGTCTGGACCGCTGGGAACAGCTGGTCCTGATTTAGCAGGAAGGCAGCGGCTGCATTCCTGGCAGTTTGTGGTGGGGAGGAATGCACTGAAGGCCAGCTAGGCAGCAGGGTGGAAGGCGGCCTAGCGGGTGGGGCCAGGCCAAGCACCCTTGCCCAGGACCCCTCCCTGGCCCCAGCCCCAGCAAGCTGTAGAGGACAAGGACGGGGCCCAGCTGGGCAGGCAGGCCAGAGGTCCAGACAAGCCTGCCTGCTTCAAGTTCAGTGATCCTAATAACACCCCCTCCCACCCCCCACCCTTCTGCTGGGCGTGGGAACCAGAGACAGGAGACAGAGGAGATCAGAGGAGGGAGTGGGCTGGACAGATCAGGTTCACAGGCCAGCTTCCCGTCTTTGTCTCCCCTGCACTCTGAGCAGCTCAGCCCTGATCCCATGTCTAGGGGTTTATATGCAGGAAGCAGGAAGTGGAGCCCAGGTCTGGAAAGCCTTATGAAGACCATTCAAACATAGATGGGGAGACAGAGGCATGAGGTGAAACCTGTCCATGGTCATTGAGGAGGTGGGGGCTGCAAGGGCAGCTCTGAGTCCTTGTCCCTAGGGGGTGTGGAGGAGAGAGCCGGGTGGGCACAGCGTGAGTAGAAGTGAAGAGGGGTCTGGGGCTGGGACTTCCCAGGTGGTGCTAGTGGTAAAGAACCTGCCTGCCAGTGCAAGAGACATAAGAGATGCAGGTTCAGTCTCTGGGTTGGGAAGATCCCCTAGAGGAGGGCACAGCAACCCACTCCAGTATTCTTTCCTGGAGAATCCCGTGGACAGAGGAACCTGGTGGGCTATGGTTCATGGAGTCACAAAGAGTTGGACGCAATTGAAGCAACTGAGCACACACGCACGGGGTCTGGGCAGAAGCCCACCCAGCTGGGCAGCCAGGTCCTCAGGGTGCCCACCACTCCAGAGAGCTGCCCTGGGACTGTACACATATACCCTGTCCTGGGCCTCCCTGGATTCTGTGCAATGCTGCCCTGGGGGCAGCCAGTGCTGTATCTGTGGGCAGTGTGTGTTGATGGGGGAGCATGAGCCTGCTTACTGAGAGACAGCCTGAGTTGGGTGGTACCTCTTTTTTTGGCAGAGATGGTACATGTTGTCGCTTGTCATGAGCTTGGACCATCAGCTAGGAGATAGATCATACCACAAAAGGTAGAAAAAGCTAGAAAGAAGATAAAGCAGGGACTTCCCTGGTGGTCCTGTGGCTAGGACTCCACACTCCCAGTGCAGGAGGCCTGGGTTCAGTTCCTGGTCAGGGAACTAGATTGCACATGCTGAAACTTCAGAGTCTGCATGCCACAGCTAAAGATCATGTATGCTGCAACATCCAAGCCAAATATTGTTTTAAAAAGAAGATAATGCAGGACTAGGGGTGGGGGATACAGAGGGTCGTCACAGCCAGGTGGTCAGGAAAGACCTTTCCAAGGAAGTAACCTTCAAGCTACAACTGGATTGAAAGGAGGAACCTGTGCAAACATGAGTCCAAGGTAGCAGCATGTGCAAAGGCCCTGAGGTAGCCACTAGTGTGGCCAGTTAAAGGAGCAGAGAAAGGTTCAGTGGTTCCAAATTAAAGGTAGAATTATCATGTGACCAAACACTTCTACTCCCTGGTATATACCCCAAAGAACTGAAAACAGGTTTTCAAATAAAACTTATACATGGATGTTTATAGCAGCTTGACTCACAAGAGCCAAAAGATGGAAGTCAACTAAATATCCATCAGTGGGTTAATGGATAAGCACAGTGTGGTCCCTCCACACAGAGGAGCATCACTTAGTCAGAAAAAGGGGTGAAGGGCTTCCCTGGTGGCTCAGTGTTGACGAATCTGCCTACCAATGCAGAAGACACAAGTTCAATCCCTAATTTGGGAGGATCCCACATGCCATGAAGCAACTAAGCCTGTGCACCACAACTACTGAGCCTATACTGTAGAGCTGAGGAGCTGCAACTACTGAAGCTCATTTACCCTAGAGCCTGTGCTCCACAAGAGAAGCCACTGCAATGAGAAGCCCACGCTTCAGCACAGTCAAACAAATAAAATTATATAAAAAAAGGAATGGAGCCCTGACACTTGCTACACATGGATGAACCCTGAGAACACAATGCTCAGTGAGAGAAGCATATACAGAAGGAAACACAGGGTATGATTCCACTGATGGGAAATGACCAGAACAGGCAGATGCACAGACACAGAGAGTGGGTTCCTGCTTGTCAGAGGCTGGAGAGGCGGGGAGAGCTAATAGGGATGGGCTTACTTTTGAGGTGATGGAATGTTCTGGAACCAGACATATGGTGGTTGCACAATCTCGTGAATGCACTGAGTGTCACTGATTTATGAACTTTCAAGTGGCATATATTGTATGTTTCTCACCATAATTTAAAAACAACAGAGGAAGACCAGTATCTCTAGTGCTGGGAGACCAGGGAGGTGGTGGGCATGGAGGCAGATCCTTTAGGTGGGGGGTGGTGGCAGGGCTGTGTTGGCTGCCATGGGGGGTTAGCACCATTGAAGGTAGATTAGCCCTGGTGTTTATAAGTGAGAGACTGGAGTTTATCTGTGCTGATGGGAAAAGGAAAGTCTCCTTCAGTGGTGTGGGGACCTCCTGGCTCCTCTGTTTCTTCTTTCCGGAAACACTGGGTCTTGCCCCATGAGGAGCTTCACTGGACTCACCCCAGTGCTGTGCCCTCTACCCCTCCAGCTGCAATCCAAATATGACCCTCAGAAGGAGGCGGAGCTCCGAAGCTGGATTGAGGGACTCACTAGCCTCTCCATCGGCCCTGACTTCCAGAAGGGTCTGAAGGATGGTATCATATTGTGCACGTGAGTGTGTGTGTCCACTGTGTTCATCACCCTGACTGCTATGCATGATGAGGTCATGCTGTGTGTGACTCCTGCTTGCTTTTTCTTGATGAATGTCTGGTCTTTCTTGCTTTTCTTTTTCCTGTGTTACTGCTTTGATCTCTAACGGAGCATCCTCTTAGGAAAGCCTTAAGGTTTCTGGAGGCATTTCTTTGCTGCCCCTAATTCAGCTGTGGTTCAAACATTCCATGGTTTGCACCTTAAAAATCTTCATGAAAATTCCCCAAATCACTGGATAGCTCAGTGGTTCTGAATTGCATTTCCAGCACTGGTTGTCATTCTTTGGCATCTTTGTTTCGTGGAGACTGGATTGTAATAGGGGAAACTTAGGCCCAGAGAAAGCGTGGCCAGGAAGCCGTGAATGAGTCTTGGGTCTCTGAGATTCCCCTACACTAATGGAGGTTCCCTTTTCCCCCCACCCCATGTGTCCTCCCCAGACTCATGAATAAATTGCAGCCGGGCTCAATCCCTAAGATTAACCGCTCCATGCAGAACTGGCACCAGGTGAGGGACGAGGGGGAGGGAGGTAGAACCAGAATGGGGCTGGGAGACCCTATCTGACAGGTGGGGAGACCAAGGCCCCTCACCATCCTTCTCTTGCCTCCTCCCAGCTAGAAAACCTCTCCAACTTCATCAAGGCCATGGTGAGCTACGGCATGAATCCTGTCGACCTGTTCGAGGCCAATGACCTGTTTGAAAGTGGGAACTTGACTCAGGTGCAGGTGTCTCTTCTTGCCCTGGCTGGGAAGGTGAGGCTCAGAGAGGGTCAGCAACCTGCCCAAAGTCACACAGCAAGCCAGGCAGAGATTTTTCAGATGCTCTTCATTCATTCCTTTACAAAGATTTCTGAGCACTCATGAGGCGCCCAGCACTTTGGATTCAAGGGTGACCAAGGCAGACACAGTCCACTCCTTTATGCGCAGGCAATGAATGAATCTATTTTTTAAATTATTTTCAAAAAATTTGTGTTAGAGCATTTTTAGGTTCACAACAAAATGGAGTGGAAAGTACATAGACCTCCGTGGCCCCACTCCTGCACAGGCTCCCCCACTTCTCATGTAGTCAGTGACCCTCCACAGGCACCTTGTTACACCCAGAATTCACATTAGGGTTTGCTCTTCAAATCATTGCTTTACAAATTATAAATTGTGAGAAGCCCCTTGAAAGAGAAGCATGATGCTGACATCTAAGGTCTAAAACTGAGACTAGGGCAGGCTGGAACAGTATTTCAGGAGGAAGGAACAGTGAGCTTCTGCCATGGGGATGAGGGGGCCGTTGTGTCACGTAATTGTGTTTTGAACCCCCTGTGGCTGCTACGTGGGCAGTGAGGCCGGGAGACCAGTGAGGAGTAGGGGACAGGTGTAGGGGAGAGATGGTGGCTGGGGCTGGGTAGAAGGAGGTGATGGAAGGTGAGAGAGATGGGAGGTGAGGATGCCCCCCACAGTTCTTGGCCTATGCAGCTGGAAGGGTGGGGATGCTGTTGCCTGGGGAGGGAAAGCTAGGGGTCAAGGAAAGCCTTTGAGTTCACAGTGCTGGGTGGATAGTACAAGGCCAGGTTGCAGCCGGATCACCTGGCCTCCTCTGGACTTGCATACCTGGGACCTAGCTGCCCCAAACCATGATACTCCCTCCCCACTTTCTCCCCAGGCCAAGACAAAGGGGCTGCAGAGTGGTGTGGACATTGGCGTCAAATACTCAGAGAAGCAGGAGCGAAACTTTGATGATGCCACCATGAAGGCGGGCCATTGTGTCATTGGTCTCCAGGTGGGCACCTGGCTGCTCCAGTGTCGGGGCACATGGGTGGTGGGCGTCCAGTGGCTTCTTGGTTTGGGGGGAGCATCTGGAGGCTTTGTGGGGGCAGCCTGACCTTTCCCTTCCTGCCTCCCTTCAGATGGGCACCAACAAATGTGCCAGCCAGTCTGGCATGACAGCTTACGGCACCAGACGGCATCTGTACGACCCCAAAAACCATATCCTGCCCCCTATGGACCACTCGACCATCAGCCTCCAGATGGGCACAAACAAGTGTGCCAGCCAGGTTGGGCCTCCCCAGTTCCCCCAGACCTCCTGCCCTGACTCTGCCTCAGCTTGCTGTGTGTCCCCAGGGAAGTTACTACCCAGCTCTGTGCCTTGTTTTCCTCAAAGTTGGATGCCCAGAGGCCCATCCAACTCTGATATTTTTAGATCCTGCAGTCATCACTTTTCCTGTATTGATGTTATCAGTGTGATGTTTTTGGAGCATTCAAGTCCGTGTCAGGCCTGAGCCCCAGCTTGGGGAGCTTCCTGGCTGGCAGGGAGTCTGGACCCAAATGTCTTAAAAGAGGGTTCTGAGCAGGGCTAGGAAAGATCTGTACGAAAGGAATGTCCACTGTGAGTGCACACAGGGAGGCGGAAAAAGGTGTGGGAACCTGTGGGATGTTCTCCTCTGGGGGTTCTGTTTCTCCTCTTCCTTCCCTGACGCCTCTTCTCTCTCTCCAGGTGGGCATGACGGCTCCAGGGACCAGGCGGCACATTTACGACACGAAGCTGGGAACAGACAAATGTGATAATTCCTCCATGTCCCTGCAGATGGGCTACACACAGGGTGCCAACCAGAGTGGTCAGGTCTTTGGCCTGGGCCGGCAGATATACGACCCCAAGTACTGCCCTCAAGGCCCAGCGGCTGATGGGGCTCCAGCAGCTGCTGGAGATGGCCCAGGCTCAGGGGAACCCTCAGAGTGCCCTCCCTACTACCAGGAGGAGGCAGGCTACTGAGACACCTGTGTGGTCTGTCTCCCCACATCATTATCCCATCTGGGTTTTCGGGTCTTTCTGTGTTTTTTGTCTAATTTTTCTACATGTCTGAATGCTGCCAGTTGAGACTGGGGGAAAGGGGTGAAGGCCACATCCAGATGCATGTGGGGTGGGGGTCCCCACCAGGGCAGCTCCAGGCATCAGGTTTCCCAGCAGACTTTGGGCCAAGCTGTTAGGGGGAAGAAGAAACCCAGGCTGGGAGGGGAACTGGCCCCAAGTGGTTTCCGGTTACATCTTCCCTGCTTCTCTGTTCTCTGCCGATCAGTTTGTGGTTTCTGTACCCACAGAAGTTTCAGGCAGTTTCAATGAAATGAAAATACTTTTTGTTCAGGGGAATGGTGGTGGGGGATGGAGGGGATGCTGAGAGAAGGTCAGGCCACAGTCCCAAAATATTTTAGTCCTCATGGATTTCCCTAGGACTCTCAGACCACCAATCCTGGGCCCTCCCAGGGGCCCAGTGAGGACACTGAGGCCCCGGCAGGACAGTGGAGTTCTGAGTGCTTGAGACAAAGCCAGCCCCCAACCCCTACACTTGTCCCCACTCCCAGACCAAGTACTGCACAGGGACCCCCACCCAGAGGACCCCACAGGGACCAGCGCCTGCCCAGGAGCCCTAGGACCAAAAAATAATGTGAAAATACCAACTGTGGACCAAAGTAAATAAAACCTCTTTTTGGAAATGAAGGTGTTGGAGCTGGTGTCCAAGACAACCTGGGGGTGGTGCCTGGCTTGGATTCCCTCTGGGGCCTCCAGGGTGGGGCAAAGAGCAAATCTCTTGTGTAGATTTTCAGGACTGCAGCTTCATCCAGCCTGCAGGCCTTAGTGCATTTACTCCTCACAGAGGAGGTCTCTCCTGACAAACTCCTCTTCATCCTCAAAGCCCCAACAGCAACAACCCCTCCTTTCTGGAGCCCTTCCCACACTTCTCACCCTTCCCAGCACCTTCAGAGCTCTGGATTCACACACTTGTCTCATCATCATGATCTTATGAAATCCAACTTCCAGGAGGGGGAAACTTCTGGAGGTTTTCAAAATCGGGGTAACCATTATGACCCCAGATTCTAATCTTAGAATCTTGAGGGCCACCTCCCCCTTCTGCCATAGCCTGGCCCACTGTAGGGACCGAGGAATGTTTGTGGAATGCATGAATGAACAAATGATGATTCTAGTCAAACTCCTGTCTTCTAGATGGACAAATAGAGTCCCAGGGTACCAGAGCGGGTTTGGTTAGGACTGGGGCCCCCTCTGGCGAAAGTGGGGAAAAAGAGATCTACTGAGACCCGGAGCTGCGGTATTGCTGGCGGTTATGCAACGTGGGAAGACAGAGGGGCAATTTTGTCCCTAGGACAACCTGCGCGAGTTGATCCGGGCGCCCCTCCTCCTAGAGATGATTCTGCAAGAGAAGAGCGATCCCTTTAAGAAACCTGGCTCGGCGCGGCCCCGCTGTGACACCGCCTCCCCCGTTAGCGCGCGCGGCTCCGGCTGGCCAGGTCATTGAGTGGCGCGTATAGAAGCCAATGGGAGTTGACGGGGCGGGGCTGGTCTTGAGCACCGGACGCCAAGTACAATCCGCAGCAGGGGCGCCTCGCCGGCGTCAGGGGCTCCTCTTAAAGGAGCCGCTCACCCCGGCCGCTGTAGAGGGTAGGGAAGGTGGAGAGAACTGGGGGCTGGAAAGGCGAGCCCGTACTGAGGAAGGTCCTGAGAGGATGTGGGGGTGCGGATAGGTAGAAAGGAGGTCCGTGGGAATGAAAGGATGTGGCCCTAATCCAGAGTCTCTCATTTTCACTCCCTGACCGGGGAGTGTTGGAAGCTGCAGAATTGACCAATAATTCTCCAAGACTCACCTACCTGCAGCCGCTCTCCCAGTTGATACGCCGCTAAGCTCTCTCCCCCATCTTACCAATAGAGAAACTGAGGCCACTCCCCCCACCCTCCTGATTCCATTTGTAAATGAGAGTCCTGAAGTGGGGGTCAGGGGTCCTGGGTCCATTCCTTGTCATTCTGGAAGCCTCAGTTTCTCCATGTGTACGATGATGAAGTAGGCTAGGCTGGACTCCAAACATGGGACACGATTAGTAATAGCTGCTCCAGAAGCGCCCTTGCTTCTTACTCATTTTATGCATCTTGGGGTTCTTCTGAGCGACGAATAGTACATGAGGGGTGGGCAGAGCTGGAGCCCCCTTCCAGCTGGGTGACTCGCTTCTCTGGTGGCCTGGGATAGCCCTTCTTCCAGACAGCGGTATAAAATACTCCTAGCTATCATTATTGGAGGAGGGCGGGGGCGGGGGGAAAGGAATCCTTGCCTGGGTTAAGGATGAGGCTGAGGGACAGGACCTGGAAGCCCCCCCGCCCCCCGCGAGGGTTTAGGGTGGAGCCTGGTAATGAAAGAGTTAAGCCTAGGCTCCTCCCCCTGCAGGACAAATTCCTCGCCTTTGGGACCCTAGCCCCTGCTCTGGAGGGAGCGACTGATCCCGCGCAACCAATCAGATGTGAGGAAGGATTCAGGTAGGTCTCTCATTGGCTTACTCCACCCCTCCAGAGAAGCGAGCCCCTTTAATAAGCACCTACTGTTTTCTTGGCTCCAAGCAGAGCTTCCGAGGATGCTGAGCAATGAAATAGATGATGAGGTTCAGAGAGGGACAGAGAGTTGCCCGCAACCACACAGTACGTCCTCAGCTTGACGCCTCCGTCCTGCCTGCTGTCCATTTCCACCATGGCCTTCTGGACACAGCTGATGCTGCTGCTTTGGAAGAATTTCCTGTATCGCAGGAGACAGCCGGTAATGTCCGGTCAGGTGGGCCGGGGGTGGGGCAGCCCCCATAGCCCGCCACTCCCCAAGCCTATTATGCCTCTGCAGGTCCAACTCTTGGTGGAGTTGTGGCCGCTCTTTCTCTTCTTCATCCTGGTGGCCATTCGCCATTCCCACCCCCCACTCGAGCAGCATGAATGTAAGACCCCCAGCATCCAGAGCTTTGGGGTTAGGATTAGCAGTGGTCACTCTATGCACAGGGCCCCAATGAGAACCCAGAGCACAGACTGGACGCTCGAATAATGGCTGAGGGGGGCGCTCTTTCACCGGGGGTGGGGACTCAGCCAAGAACCCCACACCTGGTGTCCCTGCAGGTCATTTCCCCAACAAGCCGCTGCCCTCTGCGGGCACCGTCCCTTGGCTCCAGGGCCTCATCTGCAACGTGAACAACACCTGCTTCCCGCGGCCCACCCCCGGCGAGGAAGCTGGTGTCCTCAGCAATTTCGAGGACTCCCTGTAAACCAGTGGGAGCAGTGGGGCAGGGGTAGGCAGCTTCACCTAGCCTCCGCCTCCAGCTTTCTCTCTGTATCCAGGGTTTCCCGGCTCCTGGCAGATGCTCGCACTGTCCTGGGGGCGCCCAGTGCCCATAGGATGCTGGCTAGCCTGAGAAAGCTGATGCCCATTCTGAAGGCTGCACACACATCCCGAGCAAGTGAGAAGGCAGCCTGTGGCAGGCGGGGCTGGGCTCTGCGTCTCCACCTGATGGCACAGCTTGGAGTGGGATAAGTGGGACGTGGCTCCAGCTAACCTTGGCCTCACCCTGGGCTTCTGTGCTTTACTCCCTCAGCCTTTCCTTGGCCCAGTGACCAGCCCAAGGAGGGATTGTCCCTGGCCACTCAGCTGCTGGGGACACTGCTGCAAGGGGTGAGGTGGGGACAGGGCAAGATCTGGGACCATGATCTCACTGAGTCCCACCCTGCCCCTCTCGGGGGCCAGCTTCCAGGCCTCTGCCTGGGCCTTCCCTGATTCCTGGAGTGACATTCCTTAGACTCCAGCCCTGAGACCTTAAACAAGCTCAAGTGCCTCTCGGAGTCTTAGTTTCTCTGTCTGTGAAATAAGGCTATGATAGCATGGACCCCTTGGGAACTTGGATCCCGAGTGAAATGTCCGCAAACCTCATTGTCACCTTGCCATCTTTCTCCCCAGGAATCCCTGGGTTCTGTGCTGGGCCAGGCCCAGGAGTCCGTGGGCAGCCTTGTGGAGACTGCAGAGGACATGGCCCAGGAGGTAAGAGGTTGGTGCCAGGAAACTAGAGGGGTGGGCTGCAGGAAGGGGAGAGGACAGAGCAACCCTGGGCACCTGTCCACAGTAGTTGTGTCTGGGTACTGGGGCGGAAAGAGAGGGCAAGGGTGCTCCTGGTGGAAGGCCCTGCCCTGGTTATGGCTTGGTGGTGGGGTCACATGGAAGGAAAGCCTACCTGGTCCTCTGGTGATCCCCTCCTCCAGCTCCTGGAGCTGCCCAGCCTGGGGGAGCTATGGACCCTGTTACAGAGACCCCATGGGCCAGGTGGTCCCCTGGAGGTGGTGGCAGAAGCCCTCTGCAGTGCCAGGGGGCCCAGAAAACCAGGTGGGCCCTCCCTCAACTGGTATGAGGCCAGTGACCTGAAGGAGCTGGTTGGGCAGGAGCCAGCATAGGCCCTGCAGGACAACAGCCTGAGTGAGTGACCAACCTGGTTTCCACCCCTCTCCCTGGGGAAGCGGGACCAGGATGTGGGCGCAGGGCCTCATGGTGCCCCAACCCTGGCCCTAGGCCCCACCTGCGCTGAGTTGATGGGGGCTCTGGACACCCACCCCCTGTCCCGCCTGCTCTGGAGGCGCCTGAAGCCGCTGGTCCTGGAGAAAGTACTGTTCACGCCCAACACACCCTTCACCCAGCAGATCATGGCCCAGGTGACAGTGCTAGGGACCCTCAGTCCCAGCCTCGGCAGAGGGGAAGAGAGCCAGGCCACAGGAGAGCCCTGAGTCCCGAGACTGGCTGCCCCTGGGCTGGGTCCAGGAAGCGGGGTTTGAAGTGGAGGGATTGCCAGATTTCAGACAGTGCTCAGAGGTGCAGGATGGAACAGAGGGGAGAAGGCAAGAGGGGTGGGCAGGGGGCTTCACTGGAGGGAAGGGTCATGAACGGTTGAGGCTGGCATGGACCTCAGCACCCACCTCTTGCAGGTCAACCGAACTTTCCAGGAGCTGGCACTGTTGAAGGACATCCAGGAGGTGTGGGGGCTGCTTGGACCCCAGCTCTTCAACTTCCTGAATGATAGTGTCAATGTTGCCATGCTGCAGGTGGGGCCAGGACGGGAGTGAGAGAGGAGTGGGGGGGCAGGGGTGTGTGGCAGCAGGGTCACCCCTGCTGAGGATTTGGGCCAAGGGCAGGGACTTCCAGATGAGGGTGTGGAGGTGGGGAGTGGTATCCACGGTGAGCTCAGGCCACTCACTGGGATGGGAAGAGGGGTGACACCCCTGAATGTCTGATGCAGACCTCCACCTTCTCTGACACCCCCACAGAGACTCCTGCAGATCCAGGACAAGGGAAGGAGGCAGCCAAGACCTGGAGGTGTTGCGAGAGTGGAAGCTCTTCATGGCTTTCTGAATCCCCGCAGCAGTGGCTACAGCTGGCAGAAGGCCCACGCTGATGTGGGACACCTGGCGGTCACACTGGGCCGTGTGATGGAGGTGAGGGACCATGCACTTAGGGAAACGTGTCCGAGGAGGGAGGCAGCCCTGCTGAGGGCCTCCTAGGAGGAAGAGCGGCTCCGCCTTCAGGTCCAGGGAGGACACTGGGTCCTCGAACTCACCCCCAGTCCCCTCCGCAGTGCGTGACTCTGGATAAGCTGGAGGCCGCCCCTTCAGAGGCCGCTCTGGTGGAGCGGGCCCTGAAACTGCTCTCCGAGCACCGTTTCTGGGCCGGCATCGTCTTCCTGGGGCCTGAGGACTCCCCGGACCCCGCACAGTCCCCAGGCCCTGGCCACCTGCGCATCAAGATCCGCATGGATATCGATGATGTCACAAGAACCAATAAGATCAAGGACAGGTTGGGGGCCTTGTGGGGTGGGGGGTGCTAGGGAGCATCCCACCTATCAGAGATCTTGGTAGGTGGGGCCCAAATCCTTAGACCAATAGGGATCCGTGATGGGCGAAGTTTATGATGTGATGGACACTGCCAAGGGCTTGGTGGACGGGGTCAATGCCTTGGCTTCTGGGATAAGAGTAAAGCACCTGGCAGGTGGGTCTAGGTAATTTGTATACAGGTGAGGGCGGAGCTAAAGTTGTGATGGGCAGGTCCCAGCTACTCCCATACTACTTTCAGGTTTTGGGACCCCGGTCCGGCTGCTGACCCCCTGACGGACCTGCGCTACGTGTGGGGTGGCTTCGTGTACCTGCAGGACCTGCTGGAGCGCGCAGCCGTGCGCGTGCTCACAGGCACCACCCCCCATGCCGGTCTCTACCTGCAGCAGAGACCCCTGCTATGTGGACGATGCGTGAGCACCCTTTCCTCACTTCTCCCAGATGCCAGATCCCGCTTCTCAGGGTGGGGGCCTGGGTGCCATCTGGAATATTCACGCAGTCAAGGCTGAGAAATATGGTTCAGAGGGACCACTCCCCCTGACCTTGTAGCTGGAGGAGTCAGGATCCCTCAGGGTCTGGGGTCTCTGGATACAGGGAGAACGTAACCTGACAGCACCATCAGGAGTCCGAGGACAAGGGAGGCGGAATGTCCTCACCGCACCTTGGGGTCTCAGGGCTGGGACTGTCATGCCAGTTGGGGGCAGCGCGGGGGCCTCTGGCGTCCATCGCAGCTGCCCACTGCCCCAGGTTCCTGCGCGTGCTGAGCCGGTCACTGCCACTCTTCCTGACACTGGCTTGGATCTACTCCGTGGCGTTGATGGTGAAGGCCGTGGTGCCTGAGAAGGAGACTCGGCTGCACTACACGATGCGCGCCATGGGGCTCATCACCACTGCGCTGTGGCTGGGCTGGTTCCTCAGCTGCCTCGGGCCCTTCCTCCTCAGCACCACGCTGCTTGTGCTGGTGCTCAAGGTGCGTGCACCGCCCCTCCTCCCTTGCCAACTCGGGACGGGTGCGTGTGTATCGGGAGGTAACGGGCAGGGGGCGCCTCACGGGGTTACATGTCCCTCGGATAATACGCGCGCTCCCTCCAGCTTCCTTGTCCTCCTGCAGCTCGGGGATATCCTCCCCTACAGCCACCCGGGGGTGCTGTTCCTGTTCTTGGCGGCTTTCGCTGTGGCCACGGTGGTCCAGAGTTTCTTACTGAGCGCCTTCTTCTCCCGCGCGAACTTGGCAGCCGCCTGCGGGGGTCTTGCCTACTTCATACTCTATCTGCCCTACGTGCTGTGCGTGGCCTGGAGGGACCAGCTGCCTATGGGCGCCCGCATGGCCGCGGTGAGAGCCAGGGTGCGGGGTGCAGGGCACCCTCAGCTGCCCTTGTTTGCTGACCTACCTACCTACCTAACCGCCCCTACCCACCCCCACCCATAGAGCCTTCTGTCGACCGTGGCCTTTGGTTTTGGCTGCGAGAGCCTAGCGCTGCTGGAGGAGCAGGGCGAGGGTGTGCAGTGGCACAACGTGGGCACCGGGCCTACAGCAGATGTCTTCAGCCTGGCCCAGGTCTCTGGCCTTCTGCTGCTCGATGCCGCTCTCTATGGCCTTGCCACTTGGTACCTGGAAGCGGTGTGCCCAGGTGGGCTGTAGGAGGTGCAGTGTCGGCACAGGGGAGACTGGGCTGAGGGCGGGCGCAGGACGGGGTGGGGCTGAAGGGGGTTGGAATACAGGTGAAAGAGTGGGTCTTCCTGCGCACATGCACACTGGTGGCTGCATTTGAGGGACAGCCTGGGGTAGGCAGGCAGGTAGGCGGGGCTTCCTGGTTACCCCTTACTTGGATGCTCACATCCCAGGTGGGCACACTCCAGGGGGAGCAGCTCAGGGGTAACTGAGCACCACTCCCCACAGGTGAGTATGGGATCCCCGAACCGTGGAACTTTCCCTTTCAGAGGAGCTACTGGTTTGGGTCTCAGACCCCCAAGAGTCCTGCCCCAGTCCTGGCCACGCAGGACCCCAAGGGTAAGGCCCAGCAAACCTTAGCTGTCACTTCCCTGTCTGGATTCTCAGCCCCCACAAAACCGAGGTCCCCATGGATCCCCAGCGGGGATCATTCCCAGGTCCTGGGGCTCCCCTAACTCCCACAGACCCCAGCCCCACAAGTCCCTGACTCCGAGGACCAGCTTAAACGGTCCCCAGGCTTCTGAGGGCACCCATAACTGAGTCTGCCCTCCTTCCTCAGTGCTGGTGGAGGAGGCGTCCCCCAGCCTGATTCCTGGGGTCTCCATACGTGGCCTGGAAAAGCACTTTCCTGGCAACCCGCAGCCGGCACTGTGCGGACTCAGCCTGGACTTCTACCAGGGCCATATCACCGCCTTCCTGGGCCACAATGGGGCTGGCAAGACAACCACAATGTGAGCAGCCATCGCTCCTCTTCCCCCACAGCTCCCCTCCCCACCAGCTCCTCTTCTTGGGTCTCAACTTGCACACTTGTTCAAGGGGAAGGACATCTGGGGTCAGAAGGTCCCTATCTGTACAGTGAGGGGGGGACCCTGATGCCCCCTCAGTAGTCCCCCAGCCCTAGTTCTCTTTGGACCCCTCCCCCTTAGTTCACTTTGGATCCACAATAGGCAGGTGATGAATATTTTCTCTGAGCTTCATCTTTCCTCCCCTGTAAAATGGGAACATAATACCTCTTTGGTCTGGGCATACAGTAGGTGCCCTATAAGTGCTGGCACCTCTGCTTTGGGAGCCTCAGCTTCCCCTCTGAAGCTGTTCTGAGACCCCTGCACCCGCAGGTCCATCCTAAGTGGCCTCTTTCCACCCACGGCTGGTTCCGCCTTTGTCCTGGGCTACGACGTCCGGACCAGCATGGCAGCCATCCGGCCCTGCCTGGGTGTCTGCCCGCAGTACAACGTGCTCTTTGACCTGTGCGTCTCTGTGGGCCTGGGGCATGGCAGTGGGGGTGCTGGGTGCTCTCTGGGGCCTTGCCTGCCATGGTAACCCCACCACTGTCTTTTGTACATGGCCTCAGATTGACTGTGGATGAGCATGTCTGGTTCTATGGGCGGTTGAAGGGTCTGAGCACAGCTGCTGTGGGTCCTGAGCAGGACCGGCTGCTGCAGGATGTGGGGCTGATCCCCAAGAGGCATGCACAGAGTCGTCACCTGTCAGGTAAGCCCAGACTGGGGGGAGCCTCCAGGTCTGCAGAGATGAGGCTTGGGGGGGTGGTGCTGGGACTTTATATTGGGGACTGTGGGATGCCAGAGGAGATGGGAAGACCTGGGGAGTCAGGAGGAATCAGGCACTGTGATCCAGGTGGGTAGGGAAAGGTGCAGGGAGAAGGGAGGCAGCCCTGCCCAAGACTGTGGAGATCTTGACCCTTATCCCAACCCAGGTGGGATGCAGCGGAAGCTCTCAGTGGCCATTGGCTTTGTGGGTGGCTCTCGAGTTGTTATCCTGGATGAGCCCACAGCTGGTGTGGACCCCACTTCCCGTCGAGGCATCTGGGAGTTGCTGCTCAAATACCGTGAAGGTAAGAACTGGGAGTGGCTTGAGATTTCCCTGGATGCTGCTTGAGAGGCCAGAAGATCTCTCTGACAAAGAGGTGATGGAAGATGGGGTTTTGAGGGATAAGTAGGAGTTTACTGTATGGGGCAGGGACCACAGCTTGGGCAGCCTGATGACATGTGTGTGTTGGGTCCCCTACCTAGGTCGCACACTGATCCTCTTCACCCATCACCTAGATGAGGCAGAGCTGTTGGGAGACAGGGTGGCAGTGGTGGTAGGGGGCCGCCTGTGCTGCTGTGGTTCTCCTCTCTTCCTGCGGCATCACTTGGGCTCCGGCTACTACCTGACATTGGCCAAGGGTCCCCCGCCCCTGGCCACCAGCAAAAAGGTGAGGGCTGGAACTGAACTTCTGACCCCAGTTCTTAAGACTCCATCCAGCCCCAATGGCTGGGGCAGCTGATGCCCCTCTGCCCCTAGGGTGAAACTGGCTTGAAGAACAGCATGGATGCTGGGCAGAAGAGGGAGCCAGGCGGCCAGGCCAGCTCTGCCGGTGAGGGCAGGAGTGGGAAAGCCTGAGTGAGGGGCTGGTGGATAGGGCTGGGAGAGCCAGAGAGAGGGGTCAGTAGGGGGCAGTGACTTGGTTTAGGGCAATAGGCCTGACGACCCTAGGCTTGACCCCTGACCTGACCCCTGAGCTGAGCTGACACACAAACCTACCTCTGACCCTGAGTGGACTCTAGCCCTGACCCAGGTCAAGTCCTGCCCTCGGGTGCTTAATCCTGACCTCTTCTACGCTCAGCAACCAATCCCTTGTGGCTCACCCATGCCACTTCCCCAAGGGGGTGGGGCAGGAGCCAGGGCAATGCGGGACCCCAGGGCTGCTGACATGCCTGCCGCCTACCCAGGTGCAGCCCAGCTGTGGGCCATAGTGCAGCGCCATGTGCCTGGTACATGGCTGGTCAAGGATCTGCCACACGAGCTGGTGCTGGCGCTGCCCTACAAGGGCGCCATGGATGGCAGCTTCGCTGAGCTCTTCTGTGAGCTGGACCAGCGGCTGAGGGAGCTGGGGCTGGCTGGCTATGGGATCTCTGACACCAGCCTGGAGGAGGTGTGGCTGCTGGATGAGGTGGGGGGCAGGAGGAGGGCTGCCTGGAAGGATGAAGAAGAGTCTGCCTGTGGACAGCTGGGCATCCCAGGGAGGAGGCAGGGCCCACGTGGAGGCCTGGAGGCTCGGAGGCCCTCAGGGTGGCTTGGGGACCCCCAGTGTTTGAGGGATATGTGGCCCTCGAGTCCCCCTCCCTCTTGTCTGTCCCCAGGCTCTGACTGATCCCCCTGCTTTGTCTTCCCAGATCTTCCTGAAGGTGGTGGAGAATTGTGCTGTGGACACAGGCCTAGAGGGTAGGCTCACAGGCCCCTGTCCTGACCTCTCACCCGAGTCCAGAGTCCGACCTGACTTTAGACCAAGTCCCCACTCTTGGTTAACATGGCCCAACCTACAGCCCTGACCTCCTCCCTGATTCCTGACCTCTCTTTTGTGAGCCCTGACACTGGCCTAGACCCCAGGCCAGACACTAAGCCTAACCCCAACGCTGGTGACTGCAGATGGTAGGCCCAGGCAGGGCCCGTGCTTGGGTATTGTTCATCCTGATGCAACTAGGCAGCTCCAGGTTCCACCAGAGGAGACAGCCCTGGAGAATGGGGGGCTGGGTGAGTTGTCCCTGCCCCACCCTGTGGCCACCCCTGGTCCCCAGGGCCAAGCACTGACCCTCCAATTCCCCACAGCTGGCTCTGCCCCTGAGATACAGGCACTACAGGGCTCTGAGCTGACCACTGCAGGCCGCGTACACAGCTGGGAGCTCACCTGTCAGCAGCTCTGGGCCTTACTTCGCAAGCGTTTCCTGCTTGCCCGCCGCAGCCGCTGTGGCCTTTTTGCCCAGGTGAGGGGCCATCTACCAGGGGGGTGTGGGGGAAGCCCCTCGGTGTCTGTTTTCCACTCTACAACCTAATTCAGCCCCGTAAGCCCAGGTGTATGCCCCACTCTGAACACTTATTGAGAGCACTGGAGAGGCATGGATGGTTCTAGAGGAGGATCAGGGAAGGGTACAGGCAAGCCTGGCGGCTGATGGGCGGGGAGCTGATGTGCTGGCCCTTCAGATTGTGCTGCCTGCCCTCTTCGTGGGCCTGGCGCTGGTGTTCAGCCTCATTGCACCCCCATTTGGATACTACCCGGCTCTGCAGCTGAGCCCCAGCATGTATGGCTCCCATGTGTCCTTCTTCAGGTGGGTGCAGAGGAGAAGGGCCTGGTGGGGGATGCCAGGGGCCTGTGGGCACAGCCCTGACCCTGCACCCACTACACACAGTGATGACACTCCAGGGGACCCTGAACACGCCCACCTGCTCAAGGCCCTGTTGGAGGAGGCTGGACTGGAGGAGCCTTACCTGAAAAGTAACTCCAGCAGGTGAGGGCCCTCCAGCCTGTGCCTGGCTCCTCTCTGGCCTCAGTTTCCCCGTCTGGGCTCTGGAGCATCCCCCATGCCTGGTTGGGAGCAGGGTGCCTCCAGTCCCAACCCCACCCTGCTCCTACCCCCACAGGATACCAGTGTGAGCACGGCCTGCCCTTTGCCACTTTTCAGTGCCTGAGGTCCCTGCGGACGTGGCTGAAGTCTTGGCCAGTGGCAACTGGACCCCAGAGTCGCCATCCCCTGCCTGCCAGTGCAGCCAGCCTGGTGCCCGCCGCCTGCTGCCTGACTGCCCTGCTGCGGCCGGTGGCCTCCCACCACCCCAGGCGCCAACCAGTTCGGGTGAAGTAGTCCAGAACCTAACGGGCCGGAACCTGTCTGACTTCCTGGTCAAGACCTACCCGCGCCTGGTGCGCCAAGGGTGAGCACCTCCCTGGACTTGGTGTCGCCAGCTGTAGCAGGAGTCCAGTGGGGAGGATGGAGTCCAGTAGGGAGGACGTGGTCCAGTCCTGGGAGGGGTTGGGGGGATGCCCAGGCTGGGGCTCTGGGCTCAGGCCTCCTGGGGGCCCTCTGTGCCTCCCCCTTTTTGTCTCACTCAACTCCCCAGCATCTTTGTCTCTGTCCCACTCACCTCTTTATCTGTGTCTGTCTCTCCCACAGCCTGAAGACCAAGAAATGGGTGAACGAGGTCAGGTGAGGAGGGTCCCTTGCATGGGTTCCTCTCCTGTGCCCTCTACCTGCCTGCCGCCCCATCCTCCCGACCCTCAGCTGTCTCCCACCTGCACTGCCCCCTCAGGTATGGGGGCTTCTCCCTGGGGGGCCGAGACCCAGGCCTGCCCTCGGGCTTGGAGGTGAGCCCCTCCATGGAGGAGCTCCGGGCACTGCTGAACCCCGCACCAGGCGAGGCTCTCAACCACCTCCTGAACAACCTCACAGCATGGGCTGTTGGTCTGGACACTAAGGATGGCCTCAAGGTGGTAACTGGTGGTGGCGGGCTGGCGCTGTGGTGAGGGAGGTCTGATCCCTGTTCACTGACCCTTTGGCTCCAATTCCACCACAGATCTGGTTTAACAACAAGGGCTGGCACGCCATGGTGGCCTTTGTAAACCGAGCCAACAATGCTTTCCTACGCACTCACCTGCCACCAGGCTCCTCCCACCATGCCCACAGCATCACCACGCTCAATCACCCCCTGAACCTCACCAAGGAGCAGTTGTCTGAGGCTGCACTGTGAGTCCCCCTACCTTGTGTGTCCCCCCACCTTGTGTGCCACCTCACCTTATGTATTCCCCTGTCCTATGTATTCCCCCACCCCAGTTGGTCTCTCTGTTGTTTGTGGTGGTGGGAGCCGAATTTACACCCTGCCATACTCTTGCTGTGTAAACAGAGAACAAGAACTTCCCCTCTCCACCCCTTAGGCCAGGATAATGGGGAATCATCAGGCTTCATAGGCTATAGTCTCCCCCAGCTGCCTGCGTGTCCTTGTCACATCAATTTCTGTCCTACTAGAGACCTGGATGATCTCTCCCTGCCTAATAATTCAAATGGCTCAGGACATTCCCCCACCAGCTGTGTCCAGCCCTGAGGACCTCAGTCCCATCAGTGGTGAACACAACTCCTCTCTGAGCAGCTCATGCCCCTTCGTCCCCAGGATGGCCTCCTCGGTGGACGTGCTTGTCTCCATCTGCGTGGTCTTCGCCATGTCCTTTGTCCCAGCCAGCTTCATCCTTGTCCTCATTGACGAGCGTGTCACCGGAGCCAAACACCTGCAGTGCATGGGGGGCCTGCCCCCCACTCTCTACTGGCTTGGCAACTTTCTCTGGGACATGGTGCGCCGACTGCCTAGAGGGGTGGGGGCCCTGCCACTGCCTATTCTGGCCCTTTCTGGTCAGGAACTTGTCTATGATGGCATCACTGAAGTCTTGGGGATGGTAGAGACCTCATGTCCTATTATCTAAAGCACAGGGAAGTTGAGGTGGGGCACAATGCTGAGGATGCTGGTGGGCTTCCCTGGTAGCTCGGCATACTGAGGGGGTAACCTCCATCTCCAATGCAGTGTAACTACTTGGTATCAGCGTGCATCGTGGTGCTCATCTTTTTGGCCTTCCAGCAGAGAGCGTATGTGGCCCCTGCCAACCTGCCTGCCCTCCTGCTGTTGCTACTACTGTATGGGTGAGGTTCCTGGCCCCACTAGGACTTGTTCTTACTGACCCACTCGACTCTGTTGAGGGAGCTGGGACTCTACAGCAGCTCCTAAGGAGAGGATGTGGAGATCTGAGAGGACCCCAGGTGTGATCTTATTCAGGGGTATGCCAAGGTGGCCTTAAAAGCTCATCTTGACCTGACCATGTTACAGAGGTCTACAACACAGTTTGGGATGGGAGATCTATATTCTTCTCAGGGCTGCTCAGCCTGTCTGGAAATAACAGTGGCTCCTGTTCCCCCTCAGCTGGTCAATCACACCGCTCATGTACCCAGCCTCCTTCTTCTTCTCTGTGCCCAGCACAGCCTATGTTGTGCTGACCTGCATCAATCTCTTTATTGGTATCAATGGCAGCATGGCCACCTTCGTGCTCGAGCTCTTCTCTGATCAGGTGGGACCCACAAGGCTGGTCCTTGGATTGGGGTCAGACTGGGCCTCAGCCTCAGCTTCTGACCCACCCCCTTCTTAATCTGCCCCTGAGCAGAAGTTGCAGAAGGTGAGCCGGATCCTGAAACAGATCTTCCTTATCTTTCCTCACTTCTGCTTGGGCTGGGGCCTCATCGACATGGTGCGGAACCAGGCCATGGCTGATGCCTTTGAGCGCCTGGGTGAGAACTTCTCTCCAGGAGGGGAAGTGCCAGACAAGAGTCAATCCTACAGTGAAGGGACAAGCAACAGCCCCTAGGAAGAGAACTTGAGGTCTTAGATGACTTGGAAGGGTGGGTAGGCAAAGTTAAAAATGCAGCAAAGCAGCCATAAAAGTTAATTCCATCTTGGTCATGTCACAAGAGGTCTAAGGTGCTAAATAAAGAAGGTGGTAATGCCACTGTTTCCCATCCAATTAGACCCTAGTTGAGAGTCTATTCAGCTTAGTGCTTTCTCTTAAGAACCCAAGGTGACCTGAATGTGGAGAGGCCCAGTAACCAAGCCCCTAAAATGACCCTATCCCTCCTCATGTCCCCACAGGAGAGGGGCATTTCCAGTCTCCCCTGCGTTGGGAGGTGGTCGGCAAGAACCTCTTGGCCATGTTCATACAGGGGCCAGTCTTCCTCCTCTTTATACTACTGCTTCAGCACCACAACCGCCTCCTACCACAGTCAGTGGAGACCAGGGAGGGTGGCAGGGACTGGGGTTTGGCTCTGGGCCCACTCATATCTCTGTCCTCAGACCCAAGCTGAGGCCACTAGCCGCCCTGGGAGAGGAGGATGAGGATGTGGCCCATGAGCAGGAACAGGTAGTACAAGGCGCCACCCAGGGGGATGTGTTGGTACTGAGGGACCTGACCAAGGTGGGTGTGGGTTGGGGGGCCTCCAATGCTTGGTTGGGGGGCATCCACTGGCCCACCCACCTTTCTCATGGACTTCCATCCTCCCAGGTGTACCCTGGGCAGAGGACACCAGCTGTTGACCGCCTGTGCCTGGGGATCCCCCCTGGTGAGGTAAGTCCAGGTGGTGCAAGGGTGAGAGGCTGCACTATTGTACTCCCACTGGTCTTAATCATGTTTTTGTCTACCTCCCCCTATAGAACACCTACTCTGTGTCTGTTATCCTATACTGAGTACCTACTGGGTGTCAATATTTGAGATCTTATTTAGAGCCAACAAATCTCATGAAGCTCCTACTGCATGGTTACATCTATTGATCCTGACTGTGTGCAACAGGAATTAAAAAGATCTTAGTGAGGATAAATTTATTATTGAGCACCTACTGGGCTCCCATACATGTGCCAGTTACTATGTGCACCTACTATATGTTAGCATTTATTGAGTACCAACTGCATACAGTAAAGCTTGTTGAACCCCCCCCACCATTGTGTGTAACAAAAGTGTATTGAATGTCTCCTTTGTGATGATCAACTTTTATCAAACACCAACATTTACTGAGTCCATACTGTTTATGTATCAAGCACTTGCTCACAACCAATATTTAGTAGGCACTTGCTCTGTACCAATACACATTCAAGCAACTACTTTGTGCAAACTTGTCTGCTGTGGTCCATTTCCTGGCCACCTACTAGGGGCTGGCACACATCTGTGGACACTTGTGGTGTGTTGTTATATATTGCCATCACTCTTTAGCAAATGCCTACTGTGTTCAGTCAGACTCTCCATCTTGGGTTGACTGTGTGCCCAGCATGAATTCTCACCAGGTTCTCTTGCTGTTGGTACCCATTGCATGGAAGGATACATTCAGCCAACTCCTGCCTCAACATTTATGGAGCACTGACTGCGAGTGACCTTTATAGAACATCTACTGTGTCCATTGATTAAATACATGCTGTGTGTCATCTAGCATTTCTGCTATGTGACAGCTTGTGCCTACTCACACACCCCAGTATCTGCCCAGGGATCCCCTTGCCCACAGCCCTCCTAGTGGAATCTGAGAAACCTGTCCCAGAAGTCAGAGATGCTAGGATAAATGTCCGGGCTTCTATGAGTGCCCTCTGTGGGTGTACCTGCAGTGTTTCGGGCTGCTGGGCGTGAATGGAGCAGGGAAAACTTCCACATTCCGCATGGTGACTGGGGACACACTGCCCAGTGGGGGCGAGACCATTCTGGAAGGCCACAGGTGAGGGGCTCCAGGGCTCTTGTTCCTCCCCACCTTCCCCTGCTCTCACATATATGGACAAGATCAGCCTGGCCTTGAGTCTCCCTGCAAGTGGACCCGGCCCTGAGTTACCTCCTGACTCTTACCAGGGTGGGTGGGGCCCAAGGCTCCTGCTTGCCCCTCACATGGCCAGGGCCCAGCCAGTGCCCTGAGTTCCCTGTCCCCTATCCCCCATCCCCAGCGTGGCCCAGGACCCAGCTGCAGCTCACCGCTGCATGGGCTACTGCCCTCAGTCAGATGCCATCTTCGAGCTGCTAACCGGTCGAGAGCACCTGGAGCTGTATGCACGCCTGCGAGGAGTCCCCGAAGCCCAGGTTGCCCAGGTGACCGCTCTCCCCACTAACCCATCTGGTCCACACCCCAATCTCTCCCTTGGACCACAGTCTCTCTGCTGCTCTCAGTCGCCCCCCTACCTTAGGTCCTCTGGCCCCGCCCCTGCCCTCCCTGAGTGCCTACACACTCCTTGGGTCCACACCCACATCCCCAGCCCTTCCCACCGTCCTCAGGTTGCAGCCGCCCCCTCCCTGCTTAGGAGCCCGCCCCTTCTCTCCTAGACCTTCCTGTGGCCCCGCCTACTTTCACCTCTGGTTTAGGGCTTCGCTTCCTGGTAGCTTGCTGCCACAAGGCCAGGCCCTGCCTCTCTTGGTCTGGCCCCGCCCCATATTCAGTCACAGCCCCGCCCCATACTCGCTCTGGCCCCACCCTCTTTAGTTATCTTCCCACGGTATCCCCTGGGCTTCCCTGGTGGCTCAGTCGGTTAATAATCTGCCTGCAATGCAGGAGACTAGGGTTTGATCCCTGTGTCAGGAAGATGCCCGGAGAAGGAAATGGCATCCCACTCCAGTATTCTTGCCTGGGAAATCCCATGGATAGAGGAGCCTGGCGGACTATAGTCCATGGAGTCAGAGTCCACCACTGAGCGACTAAACCACCACCATAACCCCACCCTAGCCCCTCCCACTCACCCTGCACCCCATTCTCACTCTGCCCTTCCCACTCCATCCTGCCATAGACAGCAAGCTACGGCCTGGCACGCCTGGGCCTCACTCAGTATGCTGACCAGCCCACAGGCACCTACAGGGGTGGCAACAAGCGGAAGCTGGCGACAGCCGTGGCTCTGGTGGGGGACCCGGCTTTAGTCTTTCTGGTATGTGTGTGTGGATGGGAGGATAGAGTAGGGGGGCGGGGGCCGGATTTAAGCATCTCTCCACTCTGCACCCAGGACGAGCCGACCACTGGCATGGACCCTGGCGCCCGGCGGTTCCTCTGGAACAGTCTTCTGGCCAAGGTGCGGGAGGGCCGCTCTGTGGTACTTACCTCACACAGGTGGGCCTGGGGAACAGAGCAGTTTGGGACTGACAGGAAATGTCCAGAGCACAGGGTGCCCAGAGCTGCAGGGTGAGGGTTCCTGGGAGGGGCAGCCCAGGGCCGAGCACCATGGTCCAGGCCTGGTTGGAGCTCATGTCACTGGGCTCCCACAGCACGGAGGAGTGTGAGGCGCTCTGCACACGCCTGGCCATCATGGTGAATGGGCGGTTCCACTGCCTGGGCAGCGCTCAGCACCTCAAGGGCAGGTGAGTGGGGCAAGGCCTCAAGGCCTGGGTGTGGGCAGATCAGGGTGGGGGTGTGGGTGGGCCTGGAGGGGAGATTATGTTGGGCCAGTTTGGGTTCTAACCAGGGAACAGGCAAGGATCATGGACTGTCCAGGAGAGGGGGCAAGGCTGGACCGAGATGGGGAGGAGGTCTGATGCATGAAGGTGTGTCCGTGGGCGGAGGCCAAAGAGGGTCAGCAAGTGAGCATGACCTGGATATTGGATGGGGCATGGCATTGCGTGGGCAGGACCGGGGAGCAGCAGGGTTAGAGACTGGATGAGCATGTAGGCGGGACTAGGAACAGAAGTTGGGGGTCTAGAGGAGCCAAGTATAGGGGTGGGGCTAGAAGAGGGCTGGAAGATGGTATGGGCGGGTCCATTAGCTCTGGTCTACCCCACTCCACCCTAGATTCGGGGCTGGCCATACACTGACCCTGAGGGTGTCCTTGTCGCGATCCAAGTCTGCGGCTGACTTCGTGGCCCAGGCTTTCCCAGGAGCCCAGCTGAGGGAGGCGTACGGTGGCCGCCTGCGCTTCCAGCTGCTGCCAGGAGGGCGCTGCACCTTGGCGCTTGTCTTTGGATTGCTGGCGGCACACGGTGCGGAGCATGGTGTGGAGGACTTCTCTGTGAGCCAGACCACGCTGGAAGAGGTGATAGCCGTGCCAGGATGGAGTTGGGGGTAAAGATGGGGCTGGGGGCCAGGCCTTCAAGCTGACCTCCTCTCCTGTTTTCCTGGGCCATCCACCCCTAGGTATTCTTGTACTTCTCCAAGGATCAGGGCAAGGAGGAAGATGAGAAGAAGGCAGAAGTGGGGGCTAACCCTGTGCCAGGACTGCAGCACCCCAAACTCATAACCCAGTTCCTCGATGACCACAGCATGGCCGAGACAGTCCTCTGAGCCTCCTCCTCTGTGAAGCTGGGGGGACCAAAGCAGGGCAGAGGGGCTGAAGCCTGACCCAGACTCTAGAGGCCCTGGAGAAAATAAAGGGAAGCTGTGGTATGAAGCACCGTACACCTGTGTCCCTGTGCCAGGTTGCATATTCATCCCCAAAAGGCTTGTACATGTGCCTGGACACTAAGCTTGGCACAGAGTGTGTACTGGAGTGGGTGTGTGGATGCAGATGTGAACCTAGCTATAGCTAGCTGGACTCCCAACTGTGAAAGCTTGTGTGGTGGTTGGGGAGTGTCTCCTGTGCAGGCGCGCTGTTCATAAGAGCCTGGACACTGGTCTCAGGGCCCCGAGTGCCCCTATAGTTCTGGCGCCTGAAGGTAGTACCTGTGAGTGGCTAGATCTGAAGTGGGCATGAGGTCAGGGCTCAGGAATGTCTGGAGCAGCTGAGGGAGCCCAGAAGGGGTGGCCCAGACTTCAGGCCTCCAACCAGGCAGAGGCCCACCAGCTAGCTGGCCCTGCAGCCAGCCCTCATCTCCCAATCCTGGCATCCAGAGCAATGAGTGGTGGGCAGAGGATCATCAAAGACCTTCTGGGCTGGGTTAGTGGATGGACCCAGGCCTGGAGAACTGGGTTTGCCGTAAGGGGCTGTGGCCTGCGTGCCCTGTGCCCTGGAGATCCCCTCCTCCCACCTGAGGTCAGTGGGGGCCGATGGTGGGGAAGGGGTAGGGAATGAGGGGGTGAGACTCCAGAAGGGGAGGGGAGGAAGACTTGGGGAGGGGAAAAGGCTCAGATTAGGGGCGTCCAAGAGAAGAGGTGGTTATAGGGGGAGAGGGTACAGGGGGTGCTATACACATTGCCAACGCGCCAGGTCTTGGGGCCAAGCCAGGGAGGGAGGAGGCAGCATGGTGGCCTCAGCAGTTAGTGTTAGGGTTAACCTGTCCTGCTGAGTGTCCCCAGAATGTAGAGTCAGGGGTGGGGATGAGAGATGGATGGAGGGAAGGCAACCCACTGTTCCCTGCACTGTCCCCTAGGGTCTGCAGGGGGGTTGCCAAAGGGTGGAGGGTGGTCACATGCAGGAGCAATGGAGGACTGGAAGGCAGGTGCCCGTGTCCAGGGTACTCATTGCGTCTGTGCAGCTGGGTGGCTTCTGAGCACACGTCAAAGTCTGTGTCCCCACATGTCCGTCATGTTCGGGTATCTGCATTCCTGGGTGCATCTGGGTGTGGCCAAGTGGGAGTGAGCATCTCTGCAGTTGCTGTGTCCCTGCTGAGGTTGTGCCTGGGGCATCGGTGTCTTGCCTAGGGTATTGCCGCCAGGCAGGGCACCTCAGAGAATGTGCACAGGCAGAGCTCAGGAAAGTGGAAGCTGGGGGTGGGGCCTGGGACCCCACCTTCTAGCCCACTGTGCAGAGGGGCAGGCTGAGGTTCAGGCTGGGGAGGGGCAGGGGCGGGTCTGAGTCACCGCCTCCGGAGGCCTTTTCCTGTGGGGGGAAGCGCCCGCCAATGAGGTCTGGGCCTGTCACGTGAGCCTGACAGCTGAGGAGGGGGTGGCCAGCGGCAATGTGGTCCCGAGGCCACCAACAACAGAAGCTGTGGCACTGAGACCCCTGGCCTGCCTCCCCCAGCCAGCCCCCTTTGGGCTTCTCAGGCCGCTGGGCCCGGCCCCACCATGTTCTCCAGGAAGAAGAGAGAGCTCATGAAAACCCCGTCTATCTCAAAAAAGAACCGGGCGGGAAGCCCCTGCCCACAGCCCTCGGGGGTGAGTGAGCCTCTAAGGGGAGCATGGAGTGGGTGGGGACCTTGGATCGACAGCTGGGCAGCATGGGGACAGGAGGATACCCTGTGATCAGGCCCCCAGCAGGGCAGGGCCGGGCAGTGACATGCTGGGCCAGTGGCAGGGGGCACAAGCCAGCTACAGCCCCCACCAGGCTGGACCGCAGGGGTTTGCAGGATGGGCTGGGATCCTTGCGTTCAGCCTACGGTAGAAGCCCTTGGGATGGCCATGCACCCTCCCACCCTGTCCAGTGCCGGCTGTGGGGTCCAGGGAGTGGTGGGGTGGGTACCAGGGTGTGGGTGCATTGGGCCTGGACTCTGTCAGGTGGCGGCTCAGGGAATTTGGGGTCTCCAGGCACCGTTAGATGTGACAGCTATAGCCAGGTTGTTAGGCAGAAAGTTTATAGGGAGCAGAGTGTGGAAGGAGACCCACGGGGGCAGGCCTGGTGGAAGCCTGGGGCATCTACAGGGCCGGCAGTGTTTGGGCTCACGAGTCTACTGGACCCTCAGGGGACAGGAACCGAGGAGGTGTCTACCAATGAGTAGGCATCTGCAGTGGCCTCTACTGAGAGGAGCTCAGGAGACCCCAGCCCTTCCTCCCCCCTCCCTCCCTTCTCCCTCCCTCACCTCCGGAAGTGGGGCGCCCCTCCCCCACCCCTGCTGTGGTTTGGGCAGAGATGTTGTTTGTGAAAGCTCCAGGAGAGGACGTTGGGTAACAGGTGTGGGAGGGGCATGACACCAAATCTCAGCCCTCTGACCTGTGGCCTCTGACCCCTATGGGGTCAGGCTGAAGACCCTCCAGAGCCCCACTTCACTTCCAAGGGAACTGAGGCAGGGCCTGATGGAAACACCTGCTTTACCAGCTCCCCCCACCCTCCCAGGAGCTGCCTAGGAGAGATGGGGCTGATGCAGTGTCCCTGGGGCCCGGCCTGGAACCACCAAGTGTGGCCTCGAATGCTAAGGCCACAGGCACTCTCAAGAGGCCCACCAGCCTAAGCCGCCATGCCAGCGCTGCTGGCTTCCCTCTGTCGGGAGCCAGCACTTGGACACTGGGCCGCAGCCATCGCAGCCCACTGTCTGCGGCCAGCCCGGCTGAGCCACCCATCCAGGGACCCTGCCCAGATACCGTGGAGGACATCTCCCATCTGCTGGCTGACGTGGCCCGCTTTGCCGAGGGCCTTGAGAAACTGAAGGAATGTGTTCTGCGTGATGGTGAGAACTGGCTGGGACACCAAGGCCTGGGTGGAGGAAGGCAGGGTCAGACCCCAAAACCTAGGGGGTCAGCACAGGGTTGGGAAGGGACTTGGGGAGGCTCAGAAGGAAGTGGTTGGGAGGGCTTTGTGGAAAAAGACATTGCAGCTAGGGTTCTGACAGATGAATAGTTCAGTGGCAACTAGGAAGGAAAGGCATTGAGGTAGAGGGAATGTCATGTGCATGGAAACACAGAGTAGAGATTCATTTGGGGGAATAAGGTTCAGTGTATGAAATGTGTACGGCTGAAGACATTGAGAATGGCAAGCAGAGGGACTCTGGCTGTTGTCTTGAGGGTGCTGGGGAGCCGTAGAAGGTGTCAGAGCAGAGGTGAAACAAGGTCAGATCTGCATGTTGGACTGAAGTAAATGAGAGGCAGGCTGAGGTCTGGACAGAGAGAGACTCAGGAGGGATGAGGAGCAGGACTGGCATGTAAGCTGCAGGAGTGAGTGGGCTGTGGATGGCAGTTCCGTTTTCTCCTCGGGTCCGCTGACAGCCCAGCTTCCTGCTGAGTTATTTTCATCTGCTTCCTGTTTGTCCCTGACAGCCAAGGAGGGCACTGTGATCTCTCCTGCCGGAAACCGCAGTGCCAGGGCCATGCTAAACACCCTGTCCTGCTCCTTGCAGGTGCCCATTTTACAGATGAGGAAACTGAGGCTCAGGCTGGGCCCCTGACTCCTGCTCACTCGAGCCAGAACCCAGGTTCAACCTCCACCTAGAGAGGGACCTCAGCTTTGCAGGCTGTAATGGGGAGCTCCCCTACTGGCCAAGCCTCTGGTTGGGGGGTGGTGGTGGTCAGCCTGTGGGGTTATCTGGTCCTGGGGTGGAGCTGGACTTGTTTCCTGGGGAAACTCTCTAATCTCGGTTCCTTTCCGATCCTAGCACTTCCTTGGAGGCGAGGCCAGGGCGGAGCTGAGCCCTTGGGCCTTGTGCAGGAGGATGGCCAGGGCAGGGGCCCCCTTCTTGGCACCTTGGGGCAGCCCTGGGCAGAGGGAAGGGCCTGGAGTAGAGAGGATTTGGGTTTGAATGCTGGTGCTGCCCCTGCCAGCCTGGGAGGCCCTGGTATTTCATCTGTGAAATGGGGCAAGGACACGCCCTGCAGGGATGCTGGCTGTGACCAGAGGTCCTCAGCTTACAATGATGGTTGTGGGATAGCCAGACTGCTTTCAGCCTGGGAGGCAGTGAGCGCAGGGATCCACGTGGGCGGGTTCTCTCTTCACTTCCCCAGGCCACGTACCTGGGCCTGTTTCCCTGTTTGCCCTTGGCAGCCCCATCCCGAATAGAGTCATGTCTCCTCATCTCCTCAGGTTTGAGCCCTGATCATTGAGATTGGGGAGCCGAGAACCCCAGCCAGGGCTCTCTGGACTCCGGGGGGCGGAGCTTCCCTCGGCAGGGGCGGGGTCTTCGGACCGGCCAGAGCCGGTTTGGCTGATGAAGACCTGGCACCAAAGACTAGTCCTGCCAGTCGACTAGTCTGTAGTGCACATTCATGGTCCTCGCGCTCTGACGGTACACCATGTGTATTTGCGGGACGGTGCACCCCGTGCTGGACCAGAGGCCTGCGCGCTGCCAGGCAGGGCCCCGAGGTGAGGGGACGGTGCGGGGTGTGGGGTGCAGGCTCTGGTCAGGAGCACATGGCGCTCTGGGCATTTGCCGGCCCACTGAGGACGCAGGGCTGCCGGGCGCTTACCTTGGCCGATGCAGAGCTGGGCATGTCTGGGCTTCGCCAGAGTCCCACCTGCCCAGGTGGGGGTGCTGCGGGGACCCAGATGGCCGAGGCCCAGGAGACTCGAGGGGCGGGGTGCCTGGGAGGAATGTCTGGGGAAGGGGCGTGGCCGGCCTCCCTGGATTCCTGAAGCTCCTTCCGGCCTCCGGCCTGGCCTCCCGGAGTTCCCGCTGATTCAGGCGGCAAATCCTGAATCTGAGGAATGTTGGGGCCAATGCCTCTCTCTATAGGGGTCTCCTTATCGGTGGTATTCAGTGGGAGTCCTCAGTGCTGAAAAGGGATCAGACACCTATTTCCAGATTCCTTTTTTTTTTTTTGAGCATCACCTACCAGGCTGAGTCAGAAGCACACAGGTTGGGGAGGTCCAGTCAGGCCTCTCCTGGGAGTCAGCAGGTCTGCTCATTCCTTCAGCATCGACAAGTTTCTTCAGTTTTGTTTCCACTACATGGTGCATGTTCTGCCTGCACACTCTACTTTTTTTTTCCAGTTAATAATATCGAGGAGGGCACTTAAAGCTTCCCTCAAAGATGTAGATCTGACCTTGACGTTTCTTTGCTCTAACACCTTCCATGGCTTCCCACTGCCCTAGTGATAAAGCCAGGCAGTGTCCTTCTGTCTTCAGAGCTAGTGTTAATGCAAAAGCTGTGTGATCCTTGCAAAATGACTTCTCCCCTGTGTGCCTCAGTTTCCTCATCTTCTAAATGGGAGTGATAACAGTGCCTGCCTCATAGGGTGGCTGTCTGGAGAGAGATAAAGGGGTGTTTAAGCCTCAGTTCCCAGGCCAGCAGGGCCAGGAGAGAACTGAACAGAGCTTTGCAACTTGGACTTCAATGGAAAGTTATTTTTTGGAGGGACAAGGAAAGGGTATTCTAAGCAGGACTGTCTATACTGACATCTGGCTTTTGTCGACCTGGCCAGCAGTCCAGAGAGGGACAGTCCACCCCACCCTACTCCCTGAGGTCACACACTGAGCCTCAGGCAGTTGCCTTCTTCCACCTTTGCCTCAGTTTCCCCACCTGGGGAGAGAAGTATTAGGGTTAGGTGGTTAGGTGGACAGGCTTTCCATCCCTCCCTGCTCATACCCACTCTACCTGGCAGAACTCCTTGAGGCCCGCCGGCCACTGGCCCATGAGTGCCTGGGTGAGGCCCTCCGTGTGATGCGCCAGGTCATCTCCAAGTACCCACTGCTGAACACTGTGGAGACACTCACAGCTGCTGGCACCCTCATTGCCAAAGTCAAAGGTCTGCCAGCTGGGACAAGGCACAGAGGGCTTTCTGTCTGGGAGGGCTTTCTGTCTGGGAGGGTGTTTGAAGTGGGTCTTGAAGGATGAATAGGAGTGTGATGGACACAACAGCTCCAGTGCTCCCCCTTCAATTAGTTGCACGGTTGGTCACCTCCCAAACAGACTGGGCCAACCTCTTTCACTCTTTCATCCTTATCTGTCCCCAGCCTTCCATTATGAGTGCAACAATGAGTCAGACAAGCGGGAGTTTGAGAAGGCCTTGGAGACCATTGCCGTCTCCTTCAGCAGCACGTGAGTGTGGGGTAGGGGTGGGGAAGAGTCAGGGTGGGGAAGGGTGGGGACCCATGTAGACCCATGTGCCTCTTGACACTTGCCCCTCCGCCCTGCAGTGTGTCCGAGTTCCTCATGGGTGAAGTGGACAGCAGCATCCTCCTGTCAGTGCCCCCTGGGGACCCAGGCCAGGTGAGCAAGGGTGGCCTGCATATTGCTTGGGGTCAGGCTGGCAGGGCGGGCGAGTGCCCCTGTTCCCTCTGTGGACCACGGCCACTCGCTCTGTCCAGGGGGGTGGTGATTGTGTCCTGCAGGGTGGGCCTCAAACAGGGCCCAGCCCAGGCTGGACTCACCTGTCTCCTTCTGAAATAGTCCATGGAGAACCTGTATGGACAGGGGAGTGAGAGTGCCCCCGCCAGCAGCGAGGAGTGTGATGCGGGTGAGTCTCTGAGCCCAGCAAGTGGCAGAGGACTGGGGTGGTGGATCAGAGGAGGGGTGGGCTGGGGCAGGGGAGGGCTGGGCAGGGGTGGAGCCTGGCCTGAGGGGTGTCTACTCCACAGGCTGCTTGTCCCCAGAGGAGGTTGACACCCTGCTGCAGCGCTGTGAGGGGGGCGTGGATGCTGCCCTGCAGTACGCCAAGAACATGGCCAAATACATGAAGGACCTCATTGGCTACCTGGAGAAGCGGAGCGCGCTGGGTGAGAGCTGGGGCCTAGAGGGTAGGGTCTGGCTGGAGGGCCCCTCTGCCCCCCTGCCCTTACACCCCTTCCCCCGCAGAGATGGACTTTGCCAAAGGCCTGCAGAAGATCGTCCAGAACTGCAGACAGAGTGTCATGCAGGAGGTGGGGAACTTGGGGGGAGTGGGTGGGTAGGGCAATGAGCAGGGTTCCTCAGGCTTAGATGTGAGTCTCAATACCTCCAGGATGGACCGGAGGAAAGGGGTTTCCAGTCTGTACAAGGGCGGTTGAAGGAGCAGGGAGGCAGCAGGGCTTCCAGGAGGGCTCCTGGCCCACCCCCACGTGACCGTGACGCCGACCCCACCCCACAGCCGCACATGCCCCTCCTGTCTATCTACTCGCTGGCTCTGGAACAGGACCTGGAGTTTGGCCACGGCCTGGTGCAAGCAGTGGGCACTCTGCTGACCCAGACCTTCATGCAGGTAGGCTGTGCCTGGGAGGGTGGGCGGGATGGAGGGTGCTGGGGTCCCCACTCACACTTGTCTCCCCCAAGCCCCTGAATCTGCGGCGGCTCGAGCATGAGAAGCGCAGGAAGGAGATCAAGGAGTCTTGGCACCGCGCCCAGAGAAAGCTGGTACCACGGTGGGGCAAGGGGGCTGGGAGGGGCCAGGGCGGCCAGCTCACACATGCGCAGTTCTCTAGTACGCATCCAGATGGTTTCCCATTTTGCCGACCCCATGCAGAGTGCCCTGTGCTCACGCGAGGTGGGTCCTGCCTCCAAGCTGCTTCAGGCTTCTGACCCCACCAGCTGTGGCAGGAAAGGCCCTGGCCCTGGGGACCCCCTCAGTGTCAGAGTTCGCTGTCACAGGGAACAGGGTTACCTGTGGCTGCCCGGAGCAGGTCTGGGGTGAACCAAATGGTCTCATCCAGGTCTGGCAGATGCTCCAGGTTCTTCCTCCAGGTTACACTTCTCACCTCTTTTTGGGCAGTTCTAAAGGCACTAGTATCTTTTGCATTGCTTTTTAGGTGTGTTAACAGGGTCGGTGGGGAAACCAGCTCTCGTGGCCCCAGCTCCAGCTAGTGGAGTCTTGTGGCTCCCTCTAGCATGTCTGGCAAATGCCCCTCTCCCCAGCTTTTGCACACCTGATGACAGCTTGCTGAGTACCTCATTCTGCTTCTGATCTTTTAAATGCACCTCCATATTCAGGGACTCACCCCATTTCAGTCCATGTGAAACCCTCCTGCGTTTTTCTTAGCTAGGCATTCTCAGCTACAGAACCACATGGCTTATTTCAGTACATCCCTATTGATGCAGTTAAGTTGTGGTGGTTGAGCTGTTGCTGTTTCAGACATCACTACTGTGATGAGCTTGTGCCCCTGTTACTCAGACCTGTGACCTAGCATTCGTCTCAGATCAGTGCCCAAAAGATAATGGCTGGATCACAGGGGATGAGTGTGGGAGGCTGACCTCCAGAGCCACAGCCATGCTCTTCCTCTTCTGTGAGCTCTCAGTTCATATCCTTTGCTCACTTTGGACTGGACAGTAGCCTGTTTCTTATTGACTTCCCAGAGCTTTCTACCTATTAAAGAACCCAGCCTTGGATGATACATGTTACAGACTCCTCCACCCCCAGTTTATTGTTTTGACTTTTGATTTAACCTGTTGGCCTGTTTTCCTAGTTGAAACCCATGACTGTTACTAGTAGTCTTGCCTTTTATGGTTTCTTGGTTCTGTGTCACGTATGGAAAGGCCTTCCCTGTGCTATGTTTACTTAAATTCTCCCATAGTTTCTCCTAGTACTCATATGAATTCTTATATGTTTGAGCTTCTGATGGTGTAGGCTGAAAGGTGTGGCCCCTAGAACACTCACTGGGTTTTAACTGAGTGCTCTTTGAGGGTGCCTCGCTTCCTGTCTGGGCGACCTCACTGGTCTCGTCTGTTAAGAAGGGAAGTGAAAGAGACAAAAGCGCAAGTCACTGTGGTGGGCGTTTGTGTAGGTGTCCAGAGGATGATGTCGTTGGTGTCTCCTTCAGGGCTTAGCAGTGCCTTAGCTTCCCCAGTTGTAAAATGGGCAGGCCAGATGCTGGCTCCTCCCAGGGTCCCACTATGGGTGTCACCTCCTGCTCTTCCACCATCAGTCCTGTTTGCTTCACTGACCAAGGGATCTGTGCACAAGAGATGTGGGTGGCAGAGGTCTCTAATGTGTATTTGACTGACCAGGGTGGTCTGCTCACTGCCATACCCACAGCAAGAGGCAGAGTCCAATCTCCGCAAGGCCAAGCAGGGCTACATGCAACGCTGCGAGGACCATGACAAGGCCCGCTTCCTGGTGGCCAAGGCGGAGGAGGAGCAAGCCAGCATTGGCCCCGGCGCAGGGGGTACAGCCTCCAAGACCCTGGACAAGCGTCGTCGCCTGGAGGAGGAGGCCAAGAACAAGGTGAGGGCCGGTGATGGAGGGCAAGGCCCATGGTGGCAGATCTTCATGCCCTGTACAGAACTGCCCACCTCTGGTCCCTGGTCCAGGCTCTGCCTCCTGGCAGGAATGCCTTCCCATCCTTTTGTGCCTAGTTGATTTCTTTGTGGGGCGTGAAGATGCCCTGAGGGCTGAACCCTGGGCTAATGCTTCTCTGGGCAACTGCCCACCTCCTGCCCCCACCCCAGGCGGAGGAAGCAATGGCCACCTACCGGACATGCGTGGCTGATGCTAAGACTCAGAAGCAGGAGCTGGAGGATACCAAGGTGACGGCGCTAAGGCAGATCCAGGAGGTCATTCGGCAGAGTGACCAGACCATTAAGTCGGTGCGCACTGG
This sequence comes from Antilocapra americana, assembly GCA_007570785.1. Taxonomy (NCBI): domain Eukaryota; kingdom Metazoa; phylum Chordata; class Mammalia; order Artiodactyla; family Antilocapridae; genus Antilocapra; species Antilocapra americana. The sequence continues at coordinate 8,040,918 of ML661896.1, read as the reverse complement.
GGCTCCCCTGGAGAGGTGGGCAGAGCACCTACCTGTCAGGAGCCAGGACCGCTAGCGCTCACCTCCTGCCCATCCACAGGCCACCATCTCCTATTACCAGATGATGCACACGCAGACGGCTCCACTGCCCGTGCACTTCCACATGCTGTATGAGAGCAGCAAGCTGTACGACCCAGGCCAGCAGTACGCTTCCCACGTGCGCCAGCTGCAGCGTGGCGAGGAGCCCGATGTGCACTACGACTTCGAGCCCCACGTGTCTGCCAGTTCCTGGTACATACCTTCTGCGTATGCCCAGGGAGCCAGACTTCCTGCCTGAGATGAGGGTGGGGGCAACGAGCCCTTGTGACCCCCATCATGGCCCCTCCTTTTGGCTGTTGGTCCCACCAGGTCCCCAGTCTTGCGTGCTCGGAAAAGCAGCTTCAATGTCAGTGATGCTGTGGGGGCAGAGGCTACTGGTAGCCCCCCGGAGGAAGGCGGGCCCAGCGAGGGGGAGATTACCAAGGAGCGCAGGGGTGAGTGCCAAGCGGGGGCGGACGCTCTCCCCTTGCAGCCCCCCTCAGACCTTCACTGGGGATACCTATTTCACAGGTGGGCGGGGCCACCAGGTGCACAAGTCATGGCCCATCTCCATCTCGGATTCGGAGACCAGTCTGGACCCCAGCCCTGGCTCAGGTGAAGGGGCCTGCTGGGTCAGCAGGAATGGCATGCTGCAACCCATCCCGGGCTTCAGTGGGCTCATTGTGCAGCGGGCAGCAGGGGTAGGGGGGCAGAGGGAGTCTCTGACACCCTGTTTCCTGCTCAGAGGACTTTAAGAAGTTCGAGCGTATGTCTTCCTGTGGCACCATGTCGTCCAACGAGGAGCTGGCCGATCAGGAGGGCAGTGCAGGGGCGTCAGCCTTTGATCAGGGTGAGAGAGCCTCTGAACAGGGCAGTGGAGAAAGGGGGGGTTTGGAGACTTTCTGTGAGTCTGGCCCTGACCTCCTTTGGTGACACTGACCACCTTCCCCCTACCCCACCAGCTGACCTCAATGGCATGACCCCAGAGCTGCCTGTGTCCATGGCCAGTGGGCCCTTCCGCCATGTGGGGCTGTCCAAGGCGGCCCGGACCCACCGGCTTCGGAAGCTCCGCACGCCGGCCAAGTGCCGGGAGTGCAACAGCTATGTGTACTTCCAGGGCGCCGAGTGTGAGGAGGTGAGTGGTCGCAGTCGGGTTCAGGGGAGCCAGGCACCTGGATGTGCATCCCATGTGGGGAGAGAGCACCTGCGGCTTGGAGGCGGGGCCAGGGCAGTGGGAGGAGCCCAGGCTGAAGGATGAAAGCCATTTCAGAAGCTGCACTGTGGCAGGGGTGGGGTGGGAGGGTGGGGTGTGTGCGCGCGCGCGCGCACGCTGAAATGAGACAGGAGATGGAGCCAAGGGTGTCTGAGCTGGACCTGAGTCAGGAACGGCTGCTCACACTGTGCCCACCCCAGTGCTGCCTGGCCTGCCACAAGAAGTGCCTGGAGACCCTGGCCATCCAGTGTGGCCACAAGAAGCTGCAGGGCCGCCTGCAGCTCTTTGGCCAGGACTTCAGCCATGCTGCCCGCAGCACCCCCGACGGTGTGCCCTTCATCATCAAGAAATGCGTCTTTGAGATCGAGCAGCGGGCGCTGCGCACTAAGGTGACCACCACAGGCACAGCGGTGGGGACTCCAGCCAAGGGATTGCACAGGGAGGGAGAGGCATGGGCCCCTGCTGACTGCAGGCTTTCACAGGGCATCTACCGGGTCAATGGGGTGAAGACACGTGTAGAGAAGCTGTGCCAGGCCTTCGAGAACGGCAAGGAGTTGGTGGAGTTATCGCAAGCTTCACCCCACGACATCAGCAATGTCCTCAAACTCTATCTGCGCCAGGTGAGATAGATGGTGACAGGGCAGAGCAATTCCAAGGGTGGACAGGGAGCCTGCTGGGGGCGTGACAGCGCTGAAGGGGGCGGGGTTGCTAAGCTGGGGCGTGGTCAGTACTGAGTGAATGGGACCTGTACCTAGAGGCGGGGCTGCTGTCAGGGGCGGGGCCAGTGCAGGACTGGCAGTTTGTGGGCCAGGCCCACTGACCCTCCACACCTGACCTGCTACCCTGCAGCTGCCTGAGCCACTCATCTCCTTCCGTCTCTACCATGAGCTTGTGGGGATGGCCAAAGACAGTCTGAAGGCTGAGGCCGAGGCCAAGGCAGCATCTCGGGGTCGGCCGGATGCCACAGAGAGCGAGGCTGCGGCCATGGCCATGGTGGGCCGGCTGCGGGAACTCCTACGGGACCTGCCTCGGGAGAACTGGGCCACACTGCAGTACCTGATGCGGCACCTGCGCAGGTGAGGGCAGAGTTGGCTGGGGTCAAGGGTGGTGGGATCCTGGGAGCTGCTCATACCTGCCCCTGCACCCTGCAACCCTCCAGGATTGTGGAAGTGGAACAGGACAACAAGATGACACCAGGGAACCTGGGCATTGTATTTGGACCCACGCTGCTGCGGCCCCGGCCCACTGAGGCCACCGTGTCCCTTTCCTCACTGGTGGACTACCCCCACCAGGCCTGCATCGTGGAGACTCTCATCACCCACTTCAGCCTGGTCTTTGAGGAGGAGCCTGAAGAGGCCCCAGGGGGCCAGGTGAGGGCTGCCGCCCACTCTGGACAAGGGATGCAGGGCTCTGAGCCTGGTGGAGGCTAGGAACCTTGCTCGCCTATGGGGGATTAGACAGGGGTTTCTGCTGGGAGATGTTTGGCTTGGACAGAGCTGTCTGGGGCATTTAAGGCATATTTTAAGCAAAGAACTGGGTGAAATGTGGGTTTAGATCTGTGGATGGAACCTGCACCCTTCCGAGTTCATATCACACCTGCACTTGACGAGCTGTTCTGGCCCCTCTGGTTCCCACTTCTGCGTCAGCTGTAGCCTGTCCTTGTGCCCCTGCTCCCACACAGCTCAGCTGGGTCCAGCCTGCTGCTCCCTTGGTAGAGGGTCTTATTTCCAGGCAGCATTGGCTCCCATCCTCAGTCCCTACTGCATATCTTTAACCCCTCGTCAGCTGCCCTTAGGGGAGGCAGGCTGTGGCGGGGATATGCCTTATTGTAGCTTCAGGACAGTGGCTCCGGTGCTGGTGTCCACACAGGGACTCAGCCCCCTTTGTATGAGCTCAGCGTGTCCAGACATGAGATGGGGGGCTGAGGGCCCTCATATGCTCAGCTGCAGCAGGTGTTAATGGTTTTTAGGGTTTTTACTTGGTTAACTTACAAAAGAGTAAATGGAACGTAGCATGGCCAGAACCGTGGAGCTTCCCTGATCTCTCTTCTGCTTCTGCAGGATGGGGTATCCAGCCAGCGACTGGAGGTGGTAGTCCAGGCACCATACCTGGGGGGCAACGTGGGTGCGGCCTTTCCCTTGACAGAGGAGGCTGAGGACGGGGGCCTTGGTGAGTGAGGTGGCCCTGGAGGTGCTGGGCAAATGGTGGGTGATGTAGTGGGTTCATGTCAAGGGCTGCAGACTGAATTGTCTACCCAGACACAAGTGTCACCTGTCTTTAATCCTTTACAAACCCTCACAAAGAGATACCCTTCAAGTGTTTTGCCAGCTCCAAGAAACAGGCATCCAGAAGTAGAAACAACCCCAAGTGTCTGAGACCTTGCACCTGACTTGAGAGGGTTCTGAGCAGGGAGACAGGCCTGCTGGGGGCAGTGGGGGGAGCCTCTTGTTGTCACCAGAGGTGGATGCCCAGTGGTTCTACCCCCAGCTCACAGGCTGTCCCTCTGTATCTCTGTCCCTCTCCCTTGGACTTTTCAGAACCCCACGTTGCCTCCAACGACTCCGACTCAGAGCTGGAGGAGGCCTCAGACCTGCGGTCCCCGGCGAGTGGGGCTGCACTACACCAGCTCAGTTTTCTGGAGAGGCAGGGCGGCGAGGCAGGCACAGAGGGCAGTCAGGGCAGCCGCAGCGGCAGCGAAGAACAGCTGGGCACCACAGCCGGGGAGTATGGGCCTGGGACCTGGGAGGGCCCCAGGGAGGAGCCAGCCCGGAGGCTCTCCGAGTACAATACCAACGAGTGCAACAACACCAGCCAGTACAGCGCCACCAACCGGTGCAACACTGTGGCCGCAGCTTGGCTGCCGGCTGTGAGGCTGCGTGGTGGGCGGCTGGTAGGGGGCAACAGCTACAAGAGGCAGCCGGAATTTGTGTAGCAGGGGTAGCGGGCAGCTCCCGCCCCTGTGGACACGTCACTGCGAGGCCTCTCTTTCTGGCCACAGTGGCCAGGGCATTACTGATCTGCCTTCCCAGAAGCTTCTGCCTGCGCTGCTCTGCACACCTGCTCTCAGACTTGCTGTGATGGAGGACCCTGCCCACCCTAAGCCAGGCCGAGGAGGTCACAGGGCACCTGGGAGGAAGGCTGGATGCCTTGTGGACAGTGGGTCGGCTGGCCTCAAGATGACCTGGCTCTTACAGAAGAGCGAGTTTGGACACCCGTGTTAGGGTACAGAAGTTCCCACGATGGAGTTTTCCAACATAATATTTTACTTTTGTATACAATAAAGTCTTCAACCTGAGCCTGCCTCCTCTGGTAGAAGCTGCCTGAGCAATGTTCCCAGCTCCTCGCTGGGCCTGGGGTGGTGGGGGAAGCTGTGGATAGAAATTCCACCACATGGCAGGGCAACCCCATAGGGTGTGTGAGCCCAGGTGGCCATGGGACATAGACACAAGGCACCACTTCCCTGCACTCTTGACTCAGGAAACCCACATGGACTGAAGAGCCTCAAGGAGACAGTAGCCACTGTTCGAGACAGCACAGCCAGGATGAGGAAAGGCTTTGCCTCCATTCCTACAGGTTTATCCTGGAGGGCCAGGGATGACTAAGCAGAGACCCAACTACTCACGAGATGAATCACATGGATTCACACTCCATCATGGTAAAAGCTGCTAGGCCTCCCTTTCTGACAGGACAGCCCCCTGCAAACAGCAGTCCTCCCCAAGCTTAGACGAGCTGTGGTGGTCAGAGCTCTGCCCCTGCCTAAGTTTCCTAAGAACCCAGAAGGCAGCCTGCAGTTTTGCAAACAGAGATAAAGGCCCAGGCCATACCCTGTGGTTTCATGTGACCTGTGGCCATTTCTGACCTATGGGGCAGCAGAGTTGAGTAACTGCAACAAGGCCACCTGGCCAGCACAGCCAAGACACTCACCCTCTGGCCTTTACAGAACAAGTGTTCTGACCCCTAAGTTTTTAAAACAGAAAAATGAGTGAATAGATCTATGATCACTTCCAGGTGCTCCGCAGGGCGGACGGGCTCTCCACTTCTCCATGGAGGAGGTAAGATAAACACCCCATTCCAAGCACCCAAGTGCCTGTGAGGACTCCGGCCTGGCCCGCAAACGGTTCTGGATATGACCCCACCAAAGGACTGACCTAGGCTCACAATCAGGGGAAGGGCCCACTTCCTGAAGCTCTGAGGCAGGTGACTGGACCAATCTCAGGGACCTGTGGGCAGCAGAACCGAACCCCAAGCAACAAGCAGGGGTTGGGGGGGCCCCAAAGGAGAGCTGGTGCCACTGGTAGAACGTTTACACCTCGCATCTGAAGCCCCGCACCTGTGGATACGTCTGCTTCCAGCCCCCCTGACCAGAACCCCCCAACCAGAGGAAAAGGGAGTTTTCAGGGAATCAATGCACTGCTTCTAGAGTTCATTAGCAAGAGTAAAAATCTAAGAACACCCAAGACTGTAAACTATACATTTACTGTTTCTGCCATTTTTACTGGCATAGTTCAGAAGCACAGCACATTCACACAGTTGTGCAAACATCCCACCATCATCTCCAGACCTTTCTCATCTTCCCAAACTGAAACTCTGGTCCCCAGGAAACACCAACTCCCTCTCTCCTCCCAGTCTCTGGCCCCCAGCACTATCTACTTCCTGTCTCTGTGGATCTGACTCCTTAAGAGATCCCAGGTAAATGGAATCAGACAGAATTTGTCCATCTACATCTGGCTTATTCTGGTTGAGACAATTTTAGAAAACAAAGTATGTTTGTTTTGGAGAGAGGGGAGACCTGTTTGCCTGTTAAGATGTACTGTAAAATTATGATTTTAAAACCTAAGTTTTGGAGGGATGTTCAAGAGGGAGGGGGCATATGTATACCTATGGCTGATTCATGTTGATGTGTGGCAGAAACCAACACAGTATTGTAAAGCAATCATCCTCCAATTAAAAATAAATGAAATTTTTTAAAAACACCTAAATTTATCAATGAAAAGAGGATCTCAACACAGACTCAGGTGGGACTATGCATTCACTACAAGAGTGGAAATTCAGGGCAGTGCTATTTCTCAATGAACAGCATCAAGAGCACCATCAGTCTGTGGGAAAGTGACCACCCCAGGTCACACGGTGCCCAGGAGTAAACCCAGGATTGGAGACCCACAAATAAAAGACTACAGAGGGATGGATGTCCCTGGGGTCCAGTGGTTGAGAATCTACCTGCCAGTGCAGCAGGCGGTGGTTTGATCCCTGGCTGGGAACTAAGATCCCACACACGCCGCAACTAAGACCCAAGGCAGTCAAAAAAGAAAAACACTACAGGGAGATTCCTAAAAAATACAAAACGTGGGAAAACCGTGCCTAGGATATATAAAGAACCCCTAAAACTCAGTAATGGAAGACAAATAACCCAGTTAAACAAGAGGCAAAGGACCTGTGCACAGACATATCAGAGGTAACCCACAGGCATCTGGCAAACCCATTGCTCACCACCACCAGCACTGGGCAAGGGAACCGGAACCACAGCTCCACCACTGGCCACCCTGTACCCTCTCACTGTCCCCTAAGCCATAAGAACCAGTGCAAGCAAGGAGGTGGAGACACTGGGACCTCTATATGGGACTCAGGAATGAGAAATGGAGCAGCCACAAGAAAGTCTGACAGCTTCTCCAAAGGGTGACCAGAGCTTCTGCAAGACCAATTCTACTCCAAGGTACACACCACACCCAGAAAAATAAATACAACCACAGCAATGTGTACCTGGATGCTCACAGCAACACTACTCACGATGGAAACAACCCGGGTCCATCAACTGAAGAAGAAACACAGTTGTCCCTCCACACACGGGAGCATCCCTCAGCCAGGAAAAGGAGAGAAGCCCTGATATTCACTACCACATGGAAAAACCCTGAGAACATGATGCTCAGGAGAGAAGCAGACACAGAAGGACACACGTTTCCACTGATGGGAAATGTCCAAAACAGACAGATCGACAAACAGAGCTAGTGGTAGGCGGGCTGGGGTGACTGCTAACAGGATGGGGCATTTTTTTTTTAGGATGATGGAGTGTTCCACAGTTGACTGTGGTGCACAACTGTGTATGTACTAAAAATCACAAAACCATGAACTTTAAAAGGGTCAACTGTATGGTATGTAGACTCCATGTCAACGAAGCTATTAATTAATACAAACAATGGCACTTAGCCTGGGGAGGGAGGCCTCTGAAGTTAGTATAGAGGAAAACTAGGTAGTCTGACCCCCAACTTCTATGGAAGAAGAGCAGCAAGAAGCAAAGCTAGATAGAGGGCATGCTGGAGCCCCACCCCTGCCACCCCTCCAGGGGAAGTGGGCAGTGACCCTGTGGAGTGGTCTAGAGCCTGAGCAAGGCTGCTCACAGCAAACCCACTGTTGTTTTGCCTTGGTCTTCAGATGAGTGAACTTATTACTCAAAATAGCTTTAATTCTTTAAGATACCCAGCATTCCAAAGCAACCAAATCCCAGTTTCCATCTCATGCTACTTGTCCTCAGAGCCCCTGAACAGGCAGCATCAGGGCCACCGTGGGGCACACAGCGAGGGGAGGCCAGAGGATGCCGGGCCACCCTGAGGTGTCCTGGCCCCTCCAAAGGCACCGTCAGCTAGGATCCAGGGCCGAGGCTTGGCATCCAGGAGAGGCTGCAGGGACTCTTAGTCCAGAAAAGGCAGATCCAAGGCCCAAGGCGAAGGGCCCTAGGATTCAGGAGGAGCAGAGGCAAGGTTCCCAAGGCAACCAGCTCCCACACTCCTGGCCAGGAGTGGCAGGGGTGGGGTGAGGGGATGGTCACAACTGTCTCTCTGTCCCCCAGGGGACAGGGTGGGAGAGAAACGGGCAGTTAAGTCATGTGATCTCTGATTGTTCATCACAGAAGCTGGGCACAACCAGACCGGAACTGGGGCTGCCTCCAGAGAGGGAAGTGGTGGGGCGCGCTCACAGGAGTGGGATGAATGCCACTGCCTGGCCCCTTGACACCAGCTGTCTGTCCCCAGGCAGCTACTGTACCAGCCGGTAGGTGATGTACCTGCCTGCAGTCTCGCTTGGCCGTATGATCTTCACCACCTAGGGGCAGGAAACAGCTGGAGCAGTGCAGGAGCAGCAGCATGGAGTTCCCTCTGCCCTGCCCAGAAGCCCTGGCTCTAGTTCCACCCTGGGAGGGCTTCTTACCTGTCCGCGCTTTATCCCAAAGTACCGCGCCACAGGGTCTCCTGCCTGGATCCTGGGCAGCTGGTTCTCTCGGAGTTTACTGGGTAGCAGGTCAGGGAAAAGGCCTCACTGGACTGACTGGGGGTCTGGGGTCAGAGTGAAAGGCAGGGTGGGGAAAGGAACCGGGCCCAGTCAGGGGCCAGAAAGGATACTACCGGGCCAGTAGCTCCGTTACCTCTTCCTTGGTCATGACCACATGCTCCGGGACCAGCTGTGAGAAGAGAACCCGGTCTCCATGGGGTGACAGACCCCAAGGAACCCCCAGGGGAAGGGTACAGCTCGGGCTCCAGGCATCTGCGCCAGTCCTGACTCCACATTGGGGGGGAGGAGATGGGTGTCTGGAGCCTATACCCCCGCCCCGCAGATGGGCCACAGGGCATAATCCTGGGACCCAGGGCTCCAGGGGAGATAGAAACTGCACCCCCGCCCCCCAACTCTGGACTGAAGGCTGGGTCACCCTACCTTCTTTCCATACTGGGGGCCCCTGGATGTCTGCTGTTCCCAAACAGGTGAGGGGCTGGGGGGTGGGTCTCCAGTCTCATCCCACCCGAGGCTCCACACCCCTACCTCATGCTCTGTGATGTTGATGAGCAGCTCCTGCTGCAGAAACTGCTCCAAGATGTACTTGGGTGCCATGTCAACCAGGGACTGGAAGAGACGCAAACCCTCAAGTGCAGCAGGGGCGGCTGCCCGCCCCTGTGTGGTCCCCAGGCCCGCCCCAACCCAGCTCCTCCTCATGGGCAACTGGCACCCTGGAAGTGGAGCAGGGTTTACTCTCATGGCTCAGAAAGACATCTCGCATCATAAACTGGGAAAACCCACCCCACTCTACTCAGGCTCTCAGCACAGTAATAAGGCTTTGGTCTTACATCAAGAAAGGTGAGCACCTGTCAGGATGCTCCCAGGGTTGCTGTGAGCTAGTGTGGCAGCTGGTGTGGCAGCCTGGGGACAGAGGTGCTGGCCGGGCTCCATCCCACCCCAGTGGGGTGGGCTTACCTGCTTGGCAGAGGGTGTCATGCCCTGCTGTACCACAATGAGGGCACGCGTGATGTTCTCCTCCTGCATGCGCTGACAGTACACCTTGATGGTCTTGATGCCCACCTTGGGCTCCTCTGCAGGCAGAGCACAGGCTGGTCAGTGCTGCAGAGCCCCTTCCTGTCGGGCACCCATGTTCTAGCCTGGCTCTGCCAAGGTACTGCGGTGCTACTCCCACTCTCGGGCCTCAGCCTCCCTGTGTGCAAAGCAAGAACCGGGCAGCTGGTCCCCAGAATGGGGGTGCTGGCTGCCTCCCAGTCACATGGGAGCTGACAGATGCCCTGGGCCCCCTGGGCCTCAGTGACTCTTCTGGAAGTGGGATCTGGGAGTCTGGGCCCAGGGCTCAGTGGCTCTGAGCTTTGGGAAGCCCTGGATTAAGCGGTTTAGTCTGGGGGTTCATGAGACAAAGGCTGGGGTTCTCAGAGGTGAGCTGAAGTGAGATGACTCGGTCATCTGTCAGACGCAGACCACCCATCTCCATGCTGCAGCAGTGGGGGTCCTCATGATCTTGGAAACATGCAGGGCCTGCCACAGAACAGCTGGACCTTAGGAGCCCAGCAGGTCAGTGCCGAAGGTAGCCCCAGGGTCTGTGTGCAGTACATCCACCCCCGAAAAGCTGCTCTCCTCACTTCCCATTCCACTAACCCACTCTAATCCCAAAGTCCCTCTGTTGGGGTCTTGGCCCTAGAATCTCAGAATGAAACTGTATTTGGAAATGTGATCTTTAGGCCCAGAGAGAATGGGTGGGTGATTGAGAAGAGGGAAGCTGAAGAAGGGGTCCCCACAGCAAGGAGGGCAGGGGGCAGAAGGATGAGGGTGGGGACATGACTCTGGGGTGCACAGAAGGTGGCTGCTGTGAGCTGGCCCTGAGCAGCCCCCACCTGGGAAGAAGACGAACATCTGGTCGGTGGGGTCGTCGTTGTGGGCCACCAGAACCGTGAGGTCTGTGCGCCTCGGCCGCCCTTCACTAGGCTTGTCCCCAAACTGGGCCTTGAACTCCTCCAGGGTCTGGTCCAGCTCGTCCTGGGTCACCAGGTAGCCACGGTCATGGCATAGCTGCAGAGAGAAATGGCAGGTGATCACACAGCAGCCAGAGGTCCGGTGGGTGAGGCCACCAGAGAGGAGACTGGGGAAAGGCCTGGGATGCAAGAGGGGATGTTGAGTCCAGAGCCAAGTCCCAGGGCATAGGTCTGACAGGTACAGCAGGCTGGGAGGGTGCTGGCTGGGAAACCAGGTGAAAACCTGAGCCCCAGCAGTTTGAGGTCCTGCTCACAAACTGGAGCTCTGTGAGCACACGGACTAGGTGAGGACCCAGACAGAGAAAGGAAGGGTGGAGCTGCCACCTAGCCCTGCCCACATTCCCCACCCCACACCAAGTCTCCATCCAGAGACCTGGGTCTCCTCTCCCACGGCCCTGACATCATCAGGTAAAAGCATAGTTGCTCCAGCCCTGTCTTGGGAAGCTCTGCCAAGCATTGGAGAGGCTGGGTCATGGCCCGGCCTTAGCTCCAGCACAACAATTCCCAGGAGGCTGGGTGCTCTTGATCAAGGCCCCAAGTCTTTGTGGCATCACAGTGGACCCCAACCACGGGGTGGCTTAAAGCATGTGGCACACAGGAAAAACTGGTATGACTGCTGTGACACTGAGACCAAGTTGGTGGGCAGGGTGTCTAAGTAGCCACCAGACAGCAGTCAGACCAGCCCACCAAAGTTCTTTCCACCGTCAAGAACCAGGGATTCTGCGTTATGCACTTAAGGTGGTGCTGATAAAACAGACTGGGAGCTGGGACCCTTTGTGCAGCACCTGCACTTGGACAAACGTCTCCTCCAGCAACAGAATACCCAGAAACTATGAGGGACTAAAAGAAAACTGTGCACTTGCAGCAGCTAGAGCAAATCATAGACAACAACAAAAAGTCAAAAACTCCACTGCCACTTATGAGGTGCCGCGAGCAAAAGCTGGGTGCCAGGCATGATCCCTGCACACAGCACCACCCAGAGGGCGGGCAGACCACCCAAGTCATCACTCTGGCATGATCCCTGGACCTGCGCCCATCCTCACCCCATTCAGGACGAGCTAGGAAGGGCGCCTGTTGCTTGTTTTCGCTCCCTCCTGCTACAGCATAAGCTCCAACAAAGCCTTGCCTGAACTTCTAGTCTGGCCTGTTATCAATTCTTACTGATTAAGGACTTCAAGGATCAGGGGCTTGAAGGGGCTTACCACCACAACCTCCAGGAACACAAGCACACTGAGGCCCAGAGTCTCCCACTTTCCCTCCCTCCAGCTCGAGCGAGATCCTGACCCTCCTCTCGGGGAGCTCTGAGGCTCTACTCCTCCGCTCCAGCCGCGCGGCCGCAGGTGGAAAGGCTCGTCCCCATCAGCGAGCCCTCGCACCCGCCGTCCACGCCTCGGCAGCCGCGTGCCCAGTTCATCTGGCGCAGCCAGGCCCGCCCTCACCGCGTTCTCCAAGGAGGGCGGTCCCCGCGCGGCTCACCTGCATGATGGTCTTGCGGATCTTCCACAGTCGGTATGTCTCTTCCTCGTCATCCATGATTGCTGCCGCTCTCACACACTGCGCCTGCGACCGGAACAACACGCGCCCACCGTGCCTACGCCGAGCCCTGATCAGGCCCTCAACGTGTCTACCCGTGCAGGGCTGTCGCAGGCGAACGCCTGAATACAGCAACCTTCGAGAGCGGCATTGCCAAGGGCAGCCCCAGCCTTACTAAAGCGGCAGTTGGTTGCGTGAGCAGCTTTCCAATAGCACCGCCCACCCGCCCCTTGGAAGTTCTCGCGATGCTTTGACCGCAAGGCCTCTCGGGAGTGGTGGTTTTTACTCAACGTCCGTCTGGGGAGACTGTTTACAATCTGGTAACACGGAGGAGGTGTGAGCGGAGCTTCAGTTTTCCGTTTTGTATAATGGAAAGAATAAAGTGTCCCCCATTTTAGAGGGTCTAAAGAGATGCTTGTACTTGGGAAGAGCTTGGTATAGTTCCTGGTGCTTATGAAATGCACCCACCTCTCTTTTCCCCCTTTCCTGTCCCCTGAGCCCCAGCCCAGCCCCTGCTTGGATACCCCACAGACCCCCAAGAGTGCACAACCTCTGCATCGGCCCGTCCCCCCGACTTGGTTCAGGAGGTTTGCTCAGGCCTGCTCAGTCCAGCTTCCTTGTGTCAGTAATTTCTCATTCAGTAATATATTAATTCAGTGATTCAATATTTAATGAGGAGCCAAAGGTACAGGGAACAAAACAGACCAAGCATCTTTACACGCCAGGGAGAGACAGGACAGAAACAGTGGACATAATAAGTAAATGATACAACATGATAGAAGGAGACAGTGCTGTGGAAGAAAAAAATAGAGCAATATCAAATGTGGTCAGGGAAGATTCCAGCAAAAATCCAAAGGGTGAGAGAGTAGGAGCTGTGGGGATGTTGAGGAAAGTGTATCAGGCAGAGGGTACAGCGTGTGCAAAGGGCCTGAGGCCTAGTGTGTTGGCAGCAAGGAGGCCTGTGGGTCAGAGGGTCAGGTAGGGCAGATCCTGGGAGCCCTTGCTGGTTGGGTTTGAGAAGTTTGTATTTGCAGCCATTTTCAGCATTTCCGCAGGGCAGAAACAGGGAGACCAAGGAGCGGGCTGGGGAGGACCATCCTAGCCATAGACATGAGGCTTCAAGTGAACGGTGAGCTGTGGGCAGCTCCAGGGTGTCCGGAAGGCAGCACTCACAGAATCTGTAGGTGGACAGGATGTGGAGAGACGCAGAGACAAGCAGAGGAGAAAAAACAGACCTTGGTGGGGAGGTGTAGGAGGCAGATCAGGAGCAGATCTTGGACATGGTAAGCTTGGGACTCCTGGGGGACCCTTCCGGGAGATATCCAGGGTACAGTAGGGTACAAGCCTGAAACTCAGGATGAGCTTGGAGTGGAGACTGACGTGAGTGTTGTGGGCACACATTGCAGACTGGCATTGAGAGTCTGATGCGGTCACGGAGCCCATCGGAAGTCTGGTCTGAGCCCTGAGGCTGGGAGGAGGGGAGGAAACAGCAGAAAGCAGAGAGATGTGGCTACCTGGGCTCCAGTGCTGGCTGTGTGACCTGGGCACGTTATTTAACCTCTCTGTGCCTCAGTGTCCCCCTCCCACTTGGTAGAACAGGGGCAAGAACATCACCCACTGTATATGTACTTGGCTGAAGATTGCAGGGTGCTGGCGCTACCTAAGTGTTCCTGAAACAGAATAGAGAGTGGGTGGAAACCAGGTATCTTGGAGCCAGGTGAAGGAGGTGTCTGGAGGAGGGGGGATGGAGCAGCTGTCAAAGCAGTTCTGCAGACTGAGCAGGGGACTGGCCCTGGGGGCCACTGTTTGTGACCACGGAGGGCAGATCCAGGGAGGGGGGCCTTTCTTTATGGGAGAGAAGAAACTGGAGATGTGGATGTAGCAGGGAGAGAGAGAGGTAGCCTAGAGTGGGTTTTATTTATTTTCTTTTTGGCTGCATTGGGTATTAGCTGCTGAGCACAGGCTTTCTCTAGTTGTGGCGAGTGGAGGCTACTCTCTAGTTGTGGTGCACAAGCTTCTCATTGAAGTGGCTTCTTTTGTTGCAGAGCTCGGGCTCTTGGGTGCCTGGACTCAGTAGTTGTGATGCCCAGGCTTAGTTGTCCTCCAGCATGTTAGATCTTCCTGGACCAGGGATCAAACTCATGTCTCCTGCATTGGTGGGTGGATTCTTAACCACTGAGCCACCAGGGATGTCCTAGAGTGGGTTTTAAGATAGGAGAAAGTGTCTATCTAGGTGATTGCCAAACCTGAGTCGGGTGGGGGAAGAACAGCTGGAGGTTCCCGAGGGCAGCCTGGATGTTACCCGAGGAAGGCTCAGGTGTGTGTGGCAGGGGATGTTAGGTGGCCTTGCTGTTCCTTGGGGCAGGAAAGAGGGGAAAATGGGCTCATGGGAGCAGGTGGGCCCCACCCCATCACCCATGAATCAGAATTCTGCCTGATTGCATGACCTCAGCAACAGGACATGGAGTTGCAACTTTCTCCTGGGAATCTGCCACCATGCAGCTCTACCAGTTGGCAGAGCCCAGGGGTCAGAAATCAGGCCACCACCCCCACACTCCTGGCTGGGGATGTGAAATCCAGCAGCAGCTGTGGGGAAGCCTGGCAGCTCCTTTAACAGTTAGAGTGACCATGTGAGCCAGCAATTCCACTCCTGGGTACATGCCCAGGAGAAATGAAAACATACGCCCATGCAAAAAGTCTTGTACAGCATCACAAAGCCAAATGGTAGAACAGCACAATACTTATCAATGGATACATGGGTAAACACAATATAATCCATTCATATCATTGGATATTATTCAGCCATGAAAAGAAGCACTGACACACACTATAATGTGGATGAACCTTGAAAACATGATGCTCATAGGAGCCTCACACAAGAAGCCACCTAGTATACGACTCCATTGATGTGAACAGTCCAGAACAGGCAAATCCACACAGTGGCTTCATGGCTGTCAGGGGCTGAGGTAGGGAGATAGAGGAGGCTGGTAATGGGGACAGGGTGACACACAGAAAGCAAAGATGTGCTATCTAATTCTACTCACAGGAATTTTAACAGGGACAGGAAGTATATAGTGGGTGCCAGGAGTTGGGGTGGGTGACTACAAAGGGGATGGAGTTTATTTTGGGGAGATAAGAATGTTCTGGAAATGGATAGTGGTGATGGTCCCACAACATTGTGAATATTCTAAAAATCACTTAACTGTATGCTTCGGTGAAAATGGTGAATTTTATGTGAATTTTAAACTCATTAAAGGCCACTACAAGGGAGCCTTCCTGGAGCCTGGCTGGGGCTTCCCCAGGATTCCACTGCCCTCTCCGTAAGGGGAGGAATGTTTGGAAAAGCAGTGACTCCCCAGGCACAAAGCCCTCCCAGAACCAGTGGAACCATAGCCGGCAGCTTGTCCTGTCCCCCTCTGCTCTCATTGTAACTGGTATGATGTCAGGAATGGGGTGAGCCCTTGCCTATGTCTCCCCCTGCGGTGGGCTCCACAGGGAGGGGGAGTCATCCTAAGGTATTTTCCTGGAAACCTTCAGATAACCAGGCAGACGGTGGCCATCTTTATGACAAAGTTACAAATCCCACCATAAGGGAAACTAAGAACAGCTTTGTCTAAGGGCCACTCATACTGGCTGGTGTGGGCGCTGACACCCAGTGCTGCCCCCTCACCCCCGGGCGGAAGTGAGGGGGGATTTCCTGAGAAATGAGATAACTAAGCTGAGACAATGGGGGCTCCAGCAAAGATGTGACTTCAGAACTCACCAGCTCTGGTTGATCAGGTTGAGATGCAGAAGTACATAAAGGCTGTTGTGCAAGACAGGAGTGTGGCAACCTGGCCCCAGGGATCCTGTCCCCTTTGCTACCAAATGCGGCCTACTAAGGCCCCGGGGGGCAGGCCTAGGTTGCAGGGTGTGTGTCTGTGATGGTGGTGGGGAGTTCCCCCAAATGAACCCAGACCCGAAAATTCTGCCCTCAAGGCCTCTGCAGAAATGTCCATGGGGAGGATCCAAGAAGAAACAGACCAGCAGCACAAGCTGAAACCACCCTCCTGGCCGCAGGTCAACGTCCGGCCGCGACTGGGGGTGCGGGGCAGCCAAGCGGGCTGTGGAACTCCATGACTCAGGTCCCGAGAATGGGGTGGGGCTGCTCTCTGGGCGGTGGCCCAACGCCTGAGCCTCGAGTGGGAATGCACCAGGAGCTAGATCAGCGGGTGCTCTGTCCCCAACTGCGTGCACTCTTGCTGTGTCACTTTGGAAGTGACAACAGATCCCTCTGGCCTTGCGTTTTCCTTTCTAAGCACACACCTGAGCGTCTGCTCAGAGAAGGGGGCGGGACCACAAGGTAACTGCGGAAGCTTCCCCATCCTCCCACCCCCACCCTGGGCTCACGTGTCATTTATGTAAGTGGCTAAGCCTGCGGTGTCCACAGGCGGCGACCTTCGGCCGTGCGCTGATGGCGCACCCTGCGGCAGCGCCACCGCCATCCGGGCCTGTCGCCGCCGCTGACTTCCAGGCCCTCGTAGCGACACCGCAGCTCGAGGGGGGGTAGTCTGACGCCCAGCGTGGTTTTATTTACATTTTAAAAAAACTAGCATGTTTTCTGAGAGTTCGAGCCAACCTTTCCCCCACCACCCCGATCCCCTGCCACGGGCTTCCATAGTATCTCAAGTTGTCGGGCATCCTTCAGTGCGGATAACTGTCCGCAATCCACCGCAGCGGCGCCTGCGTGGACACGGCCGCCCGCCCGCGCAGGAGCATGCGCAGTCAAAGCCACAAAAAACCGCAACCCAGTCCAGGCCCCGCCCTGCCAGCCCACTCCGGCCTCCCATTGGCTGGTGTGGGCACGTGTCTGCAACGCCTGACCATCCGACCAATGAGGGTATCGCTGGGCGTGGCGTAGGGCGGGGAGGTGAGGCCCGCCGGCTCGCGTCCATTGGTCGGTTCGGCGAGGGGAGGAGCGCTGCTTTCCCCGGCCCCCTACCGCCGAGATGAGCTTCAGCCGTCTGTACAGCCTGCTGAAGCCGGCGCTACTGTGCGGGGCTCTGGCCGCGCCAGGCCTGGCCAGCACCATGGTGAGTGCGGCGCCGCCGGCCCGCCAGCGGGCCGTTGGGCGGGCGCGCGACCTGCCTCTGGCGACCTTGGGCGGGGGACGCCGGCCGCCCCCTCCGTGGCCATCCGGACCTTGGCTAGAGCGCAGGCGGGGGTCACGGTCCGAGTCTGGGTCGAGGACCGAGGCACGTCCAGGGGGCCGGGGACAGGGCTGGGCGGTCGGCAACCACGATTGGAAGCCCCTGATGCACACAGGCTGCAGTATCGGGGCAGCTGGGGGTGGCGCCGTCGGCCTCTGGCTCCCCGACGACGGCCTGGAGAGTGGGGGCGCGAAGGGGTGGAAATCCGGGATCACGCGCTGCGGGTCGTCACTGCCCCTCCCCCGCCCTGCGCGCCCCGGGGCCCTTTGTGGTGGCGTCACAGAGGAGCGGCCTGGCGCCCTTGGCTACCAGCCCTTTGTCCCCGGGGCCCGGCGCTAGGTGGGCACAGGTTCAGTCAGAGACCTGCAGGCATGGGCCGCGGAGCCGCCTGCTCCCCGGGTCGTCGCGGGCAGCGGCGCCGGTTGCCGGCCGGGCGACGGCGCCGAGCCCCCCGAAGGCGGAGGGCTCGGATGTGCCGTCGCAGGAGGGCGCGCCCCCGGCAGAGGAGGCCGGCTCCTGAGAGCCCTGGGCTGGCGGGACCCCCGGCTGGGGAGAGCGGCTGCGCCACCGAATCCCAAGACCCGGTGCGCACGGAGGCCCCCCACACCCAGGGGCCTCCCCCATCCGTTGGGGCACCTGACAAGGTCCCGAGCCCTCCCTAGGTTTCAATGACTCCTGCCCAAGGTGCCCTGCTGTACAGGGGAGCCTTTGAGGAGGAGCCTCATATTTTGCTTAGTCCCTGGGCCTGGGCTTTTCTCCCTTAGGTACCTTGGGCAGGGCGAGTGGGCCGAGTGGCTGTGGGCGCCACGCTCCGAGGTCAGTCGGCCACTCAGCCAGCCCTTGCCTTGCAGTGCGCATCCCGCGACGACTGGCGCTGTGCTCGCTCCATGCACGAATTCTCAGCCAAGGACATCGACGGGCACATGGTTAACCTGGACAAGTACCGGTGGGTCCTTGCCCACTTGGTGGGGGTGGCAGGGGTAAGGTCATGGCCCTGACCTGACCGCCTCATCCCGTCTCCAGGGGCTACGTGTGCATCGTCACCAATGTGGCCTCGCAATGAGGCAAGACTGATGTAAACTACACTCAGCTGGTCGACCTGCACGCCCGATATGCCGAGTGTGGTTTACGGATCCTGGCCTTCCCTTGCAACCAGTTCGGAAGGCAGGTGGGTCATGGCTGGCCCTGGATGTCTCTGTGTGTCCCTTTGTGCGGGCTGGGGAGAGGAGCTGTCTGTGGAAGCGGGGACTGAAGCGGGTATAGGCCCCTCCCAACTCAACTCTCCCCAACCCGGGTCTACACAGGAGCCAGGGAGTAATGCGGAGATCAAAGAGTTTGCTGCTGGCTATAACGTCAAATTCGATATGTTCAGCAAGATCTGTGTAAATGGGGACGACGCCCACCCTCTGTGGAAATGGATGAAAGTCCAGCCCAAGGGGAGGGGCATGCTGGGAAAGTGAGTTGGGGGCGGGGGACTGGGAGGACAGGATGGCTTCCCCCAGGGCAGTGGGGGATCTGCAACTGTCAAGGGATTCCTCACAATCTCATGGTTCTCTTGTAGCGCCATCAAATGGAACTTCACCAAGGTAAGGGGGGGTCAGGGGCCCTGGCGGGGTGGACAGCCACAGCTGTGCTGCTTTGAGGGTCCAGAGCCACGGGGACGGCAGGTGGGGGCCACTGGCTTACCTCAGCCCCACGGTGGCCTCCTTGCAGTTCCTCATTGACAAGAACGGCTGTGTGGTGAAGCGGTATGGTCCCATGGAAGAGCCCCTGGTAGGTGCCTGTCCCGGGATCCCGCTGGGGGGACTCAGGAAAAGGCGCCCCTGACCCCCTTCTCCCCTGCAGGTGATAGAGAAGGACCTGCCGTGCTACCTCTAGCTCCACAAGGTGCTGCCCTTACCCAAGCCTGCTGCCTGTGCTCCGAGGAGCCTTCCCCTGGTGCCTATGACGGTCTGTCTGAAAACCAGCCCCTGGTGGGGCAGACCCGAGAACCTGGCGTGCACTACTGCCGGAGGAAGGTCCCTTGGCCCGGCCGCGGCTTGGCATCCCCACCCCTGGCTGCCTTGTGGGAATAAAACGTACAACACAACACAGATTGGCTTGCTCCTGGCTTTTGCTAACCCAGGGCTCAGGGGCAGGTGTTATCAGCTTTCTGAGTGGGGTGGGGGCAAGTGGGAGGTGGAGTTCCTTCGGGGTTCAGAGAGGGCTGCACCTGTCGATCTGCCCAGAGTTGTTAATCTCCTCAGCCTAACCCTGCCCAGCCGAGCTGATCCTGGGGGAGATAATGCCTTCTCATTGGCTGCTGCTGCTCAGCCCAGGTGGCCTTGGTCTCCTTTAGTGTACCCAGGTGTGGGAGATCGGGGACCTGGGCTCGTGACCCTGCCATTGGACGCCCGCCCCACCCAGGCTGGGCATCAGGCCAAGCTGGTTTGGGCAGGGCCTGCTTACCATGCTGGCCTTTCGACGAAGACACAGAGTCCGGGCATCAGGCCTGCCCATGGGCTTCATCTGGTGGATACAGCCCCACTCCCCAGGAAGGGCTGTGGGTGGGTACAGCCTGCTTGCTGCTCAAAGGGGCCATCCTATGAGAGTGGGGGCGGGCGCACAGCTGAGCTGGCTCCCCGCGCCCCCCCCAGGCCCCCCACCAGCAGTCTTCCCTCAGGAGTAGGGACCTATAGGGGGAGGGGACTGGCGGGGTCTGGATGGTAGATCAAGAGCCACCTTCACCACCCTTGGCTGCTTCCAGCAGGGTCTCCTGACTCTGCTCCCTAGTCCCTTTCCAACTTCCAGCCATGGGCTGGGCATGCTCCCCAGTTTCTAGGAAGCGTCGGGCATCCTGTCCTGCCTTCCAGACCAAGCCCAACTCTTGGGCTCTCCTGTGCCTGGGCTGCCCCACCTGCTACACCCAACACCATCTGGAACAGACCTGGGAAGAAACCAAGGCAGAGATGGCAGTCAGTCCAGATCAAGGGGTTCAGAGGAACACGATTCAGCATCACCAAGTGGGGCCCAGTGGGGACACATCTCTAGTGGGCAGGGAGCAGGGCATCTGGTCCAAGGCTCCAGGTCCTTGGTATAGGCAGTTCAGTGGCAGCTGCCCAGGTGCCAGGATCACACTGGACAAACAGCCCAGCGGGGTGGGGTCTCCCCTAGCCTTGCCCCAGGCATCCACAAGGCCAGGTGCCATTGTGGGTGAGATGAGCTGTTAGAGATGAGGGCCAGCAGCCACCCTGACCTCACCCACACCCCACTGGGAGGGAACACGCAGGGCACCTACCACCAATGCCCCCTCCCGCCCCACTACCCTGCAGGTCGCAGCAACAAACAGCCTGGGAAGTAGTGAAAAGGCACATATATTTAAAAAAGATCTCTTTACATATATACACTTGAATTAATTATAAATACACATAGAAACTAGGGGGCCAGCCACCAGCTCTGCAGGGATTCCAGGCCCCTGAGAGAGGTGGCTGGGCAATAATTTAGGGCACAGAGAGCAGGGAGGGGTTGCATATATTAAGAGAGGATCTGCCCCTTGAAGCCCCCCAGAGGCGGTGGGGCCCTGAGCACCTGGGGTTTCCTGAGTTTCCAGCTCTTGGGGCCACCCAGTTTTGTGGATGTCAGGGGTACAGGCATTACCGGGCCTTGTAAGGTGGGTGGGGTGGGAGCCCCAACCCATGCCTGGAGGGGGGCAGTAGAGCATAGAGGCACAGAGAAGAAGAGCCGCCACCTTAGGCCCTTCCTGCCCCCCAAGTATCCTGAGTGGGGGCTGCACATGGCCATTGCCCACCAGGCAAGGCCTCAGAGGGCCCCCCAGGGCGGACACCATTTTTGGGGGTCTGCCCAGGCACCGGGCGGGAAGGCACTGCAATGGAGGCCTCGGGAAGCTGGACGAGGGGCACCTGGCCCCACTCCTCTCAGTAGTCGGCTGGGGTCCTGGCCCTGCTCAGCTAGCCACCCTCTTCCCCGTGTAGACGGGAGCCTACAGATAAATAAGTTTCGTTCGGGAAGGATGCCTGGACCTAGGAGTTGGGAAAGGAGGGGCTGAACTGGATGACG
Organism: Antilocapra americana; assembly: GCA_007570785.1. Lineage (NCBI taxonomy): Eukaryota > Metazoa > Chordata > Mammalia > Artiodactyla > Antilocapridae > Antilocapra > Antilocapra americana. Next base: position 8,019,580 of record ML661896.1, on the reverse strand, counting down.
CTCTGCCGCTCTGGTGCTCCACCTGCCGGTGCACCCGCCGCCCCCGCACCCAGAGGGCCCAGAGGGCCGGGAGGCTCGGGGGGTGGCGCGGCATTGAGGGAGCGGAGCATGTCCTCCAGCACCTCCTTGAAGTTGATTTCGCAGCCTTGGTGCAGGAGTGCCACGGGGTCAGCCGAGGCGTCGGGGGTGTCGGGGGCACCCAGCAACTGGCCGCTGGGGCCCAAGGCCGGGAAGGTAAAGGGTGAGGGTGCAGGGAAGGCCTGGGCCGGCGGGCTATATGTGAGGTCCAGGACCTCCCCGGGACCGAAGGGCAGCGCAAGCGGGCGTGGGGTGGGCGGTGGCGCGAGGAGACCCCGAGTGCGTGCTTGCTTGCGCTTCACGTCGGAGTCCATCAGCTGCAGCTCCTGCAGGACACGGCGCACGCAGATCTCGGGGATCTTGATGCCTGCGGGGGCAGGAGCATCAGGGCCTGCGGGTTGGGGCCGAGGCCACCCACTTCCCCCAGCCCACCAGTGCCTTGACTCACCGACTTGCTTCTTCTTGTCCTTGGTCTTGAGGCGCACGATCTGCAGGTAGCTGCTGCTGGTGACATCGGCCATGACAGCGGCGATGCGGCCCCACACGCGCAGCAAGGCCCCACACAGCATGTAGTGGTGGCGCAGCCGCAGGCCCTGCGTGCAGTCCTTGCCCTCCTGCACCACCCGGCAGTGCCGGTTCCTGCGAGGGACCGTGGCTCACACCAGCTGCCACGCTAGCGCGCGCGTACCCTCAACAGTCCCCCCAGGCCACCCCAGGCCCTCACCACGTGGTGTGGCTGCAGTGTGTCAGCGAGAAGGTGTAGCTGCTCTCCCAGGGCTCCCTGGCCTCCTCTGCCGTTACCTGCGAACACAGCGGGTTGAGCCCCTGCACGCGCCTGTCCGTGTTCCCCAGCTGGTCGGCAGGAAACTGCGGCGCAAGGGGCCCAGGACTGCTCATCCCCCACCTAGCAGCCGGGGCAGCCTGTGGGCTGCTGGACACTGCAGCATGAAGGGCACAGAGGGGGGTCCCAGGGACCTACCCGGTGGAACCTCCGGCTCAGGCTATCCAAGGACTCTAGCTGGCTCTGCCGCCCTATGTTGGGCTTGTACACGGTGAAGAGCTTTCCACGGTTCTGCTGGGCCAGCAGGCAGCTGGGCTTGTTGCCTCGGACCTGGATGGGGCAGTGCACAGGGGTGCGCCGCATATCCGAGAAGACGTGTCAACTGAGAGGGTATGAGGATGGCCACCGCCCTCCCCTCCCAACTTACCAGCCTGGGTCCTGCCCCTGGGAGAGCGTTGGGGGCTCGCTGGAGGACCCACCTTGTAGGAGAGGTAGAAGCCGTCATGGGTGCCCGTCAGCTCCAGCGACCGGGCGTAGGCCTCTTCCCACTTCAAGCCTCGGTCCACACTGATCTGTGGGCACGCAGGTGTCAGGCGATGGGAGGAGCCGTGAGAGGAGCAGGGTGAGGTGGTGGGCGGGGCAGGGCTGCTCACCTTGTAAAAGACCACCTGTCCGTCCTGTGGGTGCCCTGGAGCCAGGAACACCTGCTGGCTTTCCTCGTAGATCTCATCAATGCCAGGGGCCAGGTCTGTGGAGGGCGAGTGGGTGAGTGGGGTGAGCGGTGGTCTGGGGCCCAGCCCAGGGGAGGGCGTCCCCACAGGGCTCACCCAGGATGCCCATGTCGTATTTGCCCTCCCTCTTGTCAGCAGCGATGAGGTGGTCAAAAGTGTCGGAGAAGTACTGGAAGAGCGCGTTCTGCTTGTGCACCTCCAACCCCAGGATGCGGTTCAGGAACTTGCTGATGGAACAGTCTGTGGATGGCAGGGTGCCTCAGGCTGTGCCCAGGCGGCCCCCTGTCTTCCCCCCCTCCCCTCATATCTGCCTCCTTCCCCATCCTGGAGGTACCAGCCAGAGAGGGACTCACCCTTCTCCACGTCCAGGCAGCCGGACCGGGACTCGCGCCCGCCAATGCCCACCGACAGCAGCCCCTGCTTCATGTCTGCGGGGAGGGAGAGCCTCGCACGACTGCTGGCCACAGCCTTCCAGGGCTCCCCCTCACCGCCAGCGTCTCCTGTGCCCCTGATGTATTATGTGTAGGGGTGTCTACCAGCTCACCGCGGAAGAAGGCGGCATCCCCTCCGGGGTAGCCCTGGGGCAGTGGCACCTTGCTCTCCGTCTGGCTTAGGATGGTGGTGAGGACACAGCTGAGTGCCCGGGCACCATACTGTGGGGAGGGCCAAGGGCCATGTCAGAGACCGGGGCATCCCAGGTCTCAGCACCCCAGGAACACTTCTCTCCTGGGCCCCACCTCCTCAGGTACCTTGTTCTCAAAGTTGTACTTGCTCAGGTCCCGGGACTCAGTGGCACGGCGGTCCCCATGGGTCAGAGCCCCCTGTCCAGGATGAGAGGCCGTCACACGTTACCCATGTGTTGCTTCTCCCTGGCCCACCCCCCTTGGGGGAGCTACCAGCCCACCCTCTGCCTGCAGGCTCACCAGGCTTTCCAGCCTCTTGGCCACGATGGAAGCAAACCTGCGCTCCCCCGCTAGCTCCGAAATGAGGAAGATGTACTCCGGTGCAGAGACCTGGTTGGAGCGGTGGGTCCGGCCTGGAGGCAGAAAGGGTGTTTAGGACCAGGTGGGCCCCTGGGGTGAGGTGGCCTGGGGCAGGGGCAGGGCTCACCAAACTGCTGGATGGCTCGGTCAGCGCTCCAGGGCAGCTCAAGTGTCATGTGCACCCGGCGCCGCTGGTTCTGGACGCGGCGGTCAGCTTGGAGGGAGACGCCGGAGCTGGAGGCCTCTGAGATGATGGCCACAAGCTGGGGACGCATGGTCGGGGATGGGTCAGAGGGGCAGCAGGGCAGGCAGCCTGCTCCACCTTGCCCCACACCCCATGTGCCCTGGGTTAAATGGAAGCATTCAGGGTGACCCACAAAGGAAGGTCAGGTATGTGTGTCCCTGAGGGGACTCTGTGGGCTTAGAGTGGAGTCTGGACCATCCTGAGTCACCCTCAGAGTCTGCTGGCCCTGCAGACATCAGCTCCCACAGGGTGGCTCAGCATCAGCGGGCCAGGCACTGACAGAGGGCCTGGATGACTCAAACTGAAAGTGGAACTGGGGAGGGCTAGGGGGCCCCACTCAGGCACACAAGCACTGCACACAACCCTACACACAGCTGGTGGTCCTCCAGCCAGTCTATCAAGAGCCCTGTGCCTCAGCCCACATGCAGCCATACACGGGGTGCCCCAAAGACCACACCTTCTCCCCATTCATGAAGCGTTCCTTCTCCCTGAGGTTCACGTGGTCAATGGAGAGACCCTGCTCCGCCCGTGACTCGAACGCCACTGTCCCGTCAGGTCTGGACACTACACGGCCCTTCCTGCCAGTCATCTATGGCCATGGTGGGGAGAGAGGACAGGTTGTCAGCTGGTGTGGCCGCCCAGGGGGCTGGTCCCCATGGGCCTCAGTTTCCCCATCTGTACCCCCCACTGGCTCCTGGGGCCCCTGGGTGTGGGTGGGTAGTGGGGGCTGCCAGAACCTGGCCTCTTCCCTAGGCTCGGGTACCCATGGGGTCGTCAGCAAACACCGTCACTACATCTTCCTGAATCTTTTTATTGCAACCCGACCACAGAGGGCCAAGACAGATCTGAGATGGCACCAGGGCCTGTCCCTGTGCGCAGGTACACAGTGGAAGAGAGGGAGAGAGGAAGGGAGGGGGAGGGGGGGTCAGGGGTTGGGCCTGGGCAGCACTGCACCCAGCAGCCACCTGCCACACAACCAACTGCCCCAAGCTGGCCACCAGGGGTCATCAGAGCTCACCTCAGCCACGCACTCGGGGCCCCCCAGCTGGTCGATGAGCTCATCCAGGGTGTTGACTGGCAGTTCCCGGCCCAGAGCCTGCACCTTGGCCAGCAGGTCCTGCTTCAGCCGCTCAACCCGCTCCAGGACACCGGGGCCATGCAGGTCCCGCTGTGGGGGGCACAAGGGGCCTGTGGGGCCAGAGGGTCAGGGGGGACTAGGCCAGGCCACCTATCCACAGCCCTGCTCCCAGCCCTGGGCCCTCAAGGGTGAGGGGGTCCATGGGTAGTGGGGGTCCAGAATCTTTCCCCGAACCCCTGGCTGCCCCTGCTCATGTGCCCCTGACTCCCTGCTCAGAGCCTGAAAAGTGAGGATGGGGAGGGTGACATTGGGCCTCACCGCGGTCATCGACTGGGAGCCCGATGGCGTCCACAATGACCACATCGTCATCTAGCAGGGACTCGGGAGAGGAGTGGAAGTCACTGTCCAGGCCACCGTCCGACTCTGTGCTGCTGTCATCACTGATGCGGATCACCCCCGCTGCCTCGCACGCCAGCCTGGGTGCCTTGGCCCCACGGCCCCGTGGCCGCCCTGCAGGGGAGCAGTCAAGGGTCACTGCAGCCTGGTCCCGGGGAGACTCCCAGTGGTCCAGGGACAGGCTGCATGCCTGGATAGTTATGGCTTACAGCCTGAGTCCCATCCCCCTATGCAGCTGTGGCACGTCTGGGTCCTGCTGCTGGCGGGGGCGTGTTACCAACCCTGCCAGACTTTCTGACACAGCAGTATGTCCTGGGGTGGTGCCTGGGGAGGCCATGTGCACCACCTCACAAGGCAGCGCTGGGTGGGTCAGCCAGAGGACATGCCCAAGCCCTGGGGGGTGGCGGTCCAGGGGCCCAAGTAACCTGGATACTGTCCTAGACACCCTGCAGGGTGCTCCCAGGAAGCCTGAGGAGCAGGACTGGGCCCCAAGGCTGGCTGTGTGCCCTCAGGTGAGTTGCTTGATCTCTCTGAGCCTGACTTGCCCCTGATGAGAGGATGCTCAGCCTTTGCCTGCAAGAACAGCGTGCAGTGTTTGCCTGCAGGTAGGTGCTTGGGCCACTCCCCTATCCTGGGGTGGCTCCATCCTGGTCCCCTGGACCAGTGTGGTTTCAGCCTCAGGCTCACTTTCACCTGGGCCCTGCCTTCTGGGGATGAGGCCGGAGGCCTTGGGGGGATGCACTAGCCACACCACCATCCGGCAGCACTGGGGTTTTTTGCTGACTGAGCAGCTGCCCTGGAGGGCTGGGGTGGGGATGGGCTCAGGCCATGAGGCTGTGTGGCAGCACACCAACCCAGGTTGAGGGTCAGAAAAGAGGGAGGCTGGAGGGCCGGCAGGAGCAGTGAGGGGCCATAGGCACAAGGTCCAGGCAGGTGACGGGCACTTACGCTTTCTCTTACTGCCTGCTCCTCTCTCTCGCCTTCTCTTGGTTGAAGGAAAGTGCTTCTGAATTAGTGACAAAAAGACGCCTCTGAAAGTGAGATGCAGAGTTTGTTTTCACTGGGAGACATGGAGGGGTTGGGTCTCATGTATAAGGTCTGCTCTGTGGGGAGTGGACGCCTAGCACCAAAGGGCCCCAAGGGTGGGTCTGGGCACAGGGGTTCAGAGAAGATGGGTAAACGGGGAAGGAGCTGCAGAGATGGGGGCGGGGGTCCCACTGGGGTCCTACCCACACTTGGTGGGCAATGGATTGAATGTAGGTGGGGGGCTGGGTGGGGCTCTGCCTGCAAGTGCTGATGGCTCTGAAGAACAAGGGGGGCATCCCAGGGTGGGGGGCCCAGGGGAAAGGAGGAGATGCTGGACTGCAGGAAGAGACGGGATGAGGCAGAGCGAGCAAGGGGCCTCGTGCTGGGATCCTCGCCCAGGGTGGGAAGGGAGGCCAGGGGCTTCAGGGACCATCAGAAACAGTCCCTAAAATCTGTGTAGTCCTTGAAACAACCCGGTACCTATGTAGGGGGTGAGCCTGGGGAAGCCTCATTCAAAAGTCTCAGGACCCTGGGCCAGCGCCCACCGAGTCCTGGGTCCCCGTGGTTACCCTTTCTGGCTTAACAACCTGGGCTGGACCTAAGGTCTCTGAGGGTCGGGGTTGGTTCCTTCGGCTGGGGTCACAGGGCCAGGCCCCAGGTCAGCCCCAAGGTGGGTCACACAGGGAAAGGGTCCCAAGGTGTCACTCACTCGGCGGCGGACACGAAGCCATCAAGCTGTCCCTCCTTCTCGCCCAGCACCTCCCGGGTCCGTGCCTCGCCTGTGGACTGCAGCCCGATGACCACACACTGCGGGGGTGGGTTTTTGTGAGCAGGCTTGGCCTCCCTGCAGCTGGAAATCTGGGACTGGCCTGTTACTCCATCCTCCCTCCCCTGTGTTACTCAGGCTGCCAGACCCCAACAAGCCCACATCCCCTGGGACGTTAACCTGGCACCCATGGCTGGCCTCAGCTCCCAGACAACCCCGTTTTCCACACAAGCCAGTGCCCACTTCTTTCTGGGGACTCAGCCCAGCCCAGCTCACCTTGTCCTGTGCCAGCTCCTCCTGGGCCAGCTCCACCAGCCGGTGCACCTTGGCAGCCACACACAGGTACTTGAAGAAGCGCTGATGGGCTGACCAGAACTGACCCCACAGAGACTTGCGCGACTCCAGGCCGATCCAGTCGGCTGCCTGCTGGAACACGCCCAGGGCCTCGGCCCACTGCAACGACATGCCCAGCCCAGCTTGCTACTGCTGGCCCCTGCCCCACAGAAGTGTAGGGCAAGAGGATGGGGGCTGTAAGTGGGGCTATACAGAGACCCTGGCAACCACTGGATGGTCAGAAATGTTAAAAATACAAAAAGCATAACGTTGGGAAGGCCACAGTGAAAGTGGCGCTCGTGTAGTCAGAGAGTAAGTGAACAACATCTCTAGAGTGGTGGGGATATCTTCCCTGCCCGCCTCCTGTCACTGGCCCCCAGGGGACAGTGGGCCATGTCTGGGGCATCTGTAGTTGTCATCAGGGAGGGGGTTCTGGTGGGGCCAGAGAGGCTGTTCCACACCCTGCAACACCTAGAACGGCCCCATGGGGAGAGACTGAAATGGCCACCAGCTCTGGATCACACCTTGGGGGCAACATGGGGAGAGGAGTCCCACAGAATCCCCAGTTTAAACGGGACTGAGATGCTGGGCTCCCGCCAAGGACGAGGTGGGCAGGCTAGCTGCTTCCTCCTGTCTACAGTCTGACTAATCTGAGTGGTGCCCTCAAGAGCAGACGCTGAAGGTGATAGGCAGAACTCCAAGGGGACACAGAGGCTGTCTGTTAGGTCAGAGGCTCACCAGCAGGGCTGCCCGGTTATAGATGTGCTCAAAGGCCGGGGTCAGCGGGATCTCCTCGATGCGGAAGGTGACACCAGAGAAGCTGAGTTGGCGAGCGATGTACATGCCACTGACCTTCATGTCCATGGCCACGATCTCCATGGCGCCCACACCCCTGTGAGCAAGCACAGGCTGCCTGGGTGCCAGCTAGGGACCACATGCTGGGTCCCACCGAGAGATGGAGCCAGCGAGGTAGGGGCTGTCACTGTGGAGAGTGAGGAAGGACAAGGTGCACAGGGTGCGGTGTGTGGGGCAGAGAGCATTTGTAAAGGCCTTGTGGTCATCAAGGGCCTGGTGAGCCTTGGAAAGACAAAGTGGTCTGCCTTGGCGGGCGGGGCAGAGGCAGGCCCTTCCCCTGATATGATTGGAAGTACTAGACAGAGTTAGCATGGAATTTTCATTCTAAGAACCCCCTGGTTGCCACAGGAAAGTGGGTGGGAGGGGTGCACCTCCACATACACAAGCAGGGCCCTCTGTGGCCCCACCTCCATCACATGGGCATGGAGAGCGCACCTCTTCTCGATGGCGTGCAGAAATTCCTCAAAGGTCCGGAAGGGCGTGCCCTCACCCCAGATGCCCAGGCGGCTCATGTAGATCATGTTCCGGGGCTCAGAGGCACCTGAGGAGGGGGGCCACTGTCAGCTCCTCTGACCTGGCTAGGTTGGTGGCCTTGGATAGGGCCCCAGAAATGGCATGAGGGCCAGCAACAGGGACCTGAGGCTTTTGGAAAAGTGCCCATGGCCAGTGGGCAGAGGGGAGGCCCTTGACAGGGGCTGGTATCTATCAGCAGACAGGCTGCAAGGTGGCTGGCAGGAGCTGGGCTGCAGATCGGATGCCCCTACAGCTGCGCTGGGGCAGGCATCACCCATTGATGAGTGGGCCCTCACCTGTGGCACTGGCGTAGACCACCCTGGCCAGGGGCAGCTTGTTCTGCAGGTCCAGCACGGCCTTGCCCATCTTTGTGGAGCTTGCATTCTTGGCTTTGTGGCACTCATCGAACACAATCTGGGGTGGGTGTGGGTTAAGGACTGTTCTGGAAGGCAGGGCGCCCCACAGACCCACCACACTGCCTCCCTTCCTGGCTGGGGGAACTCCAGAAGGCGCCTGGGGTCTCTGGCCACAGGGTGGGGTCCATGGGGTGTGAGTCCACCAGGGCCACTGGTAAACAGCCTCTAGACCCCAGTGATGGTCACAGGAAGTTGGAAAACATAGAAAGTTCTTCATGTTTTCAGGGGAGCAAGTTACGGACAAGTAAGTCTGTCACAAACCTATCTAAAAGACAAGGTATGAGTGCCATATGTGTGCACACGTGTCCACACAAATGTACAGAGGGTCAATGGAGAACTTGTGGGAACATGGGTGAGAAGGTTAGCCTGATGCTGGCAGGCTGCCCCCGGGTGTGAGGTTAACCTTGTTATTTTTCATGCTGTTGCTGAGCTGATGCATCAGTAGACCTGCTGCTGTGTCTTGCTTGAGGGCCTCTGTACAGACTTAGCCCTGTGAGCAGAGGACCCCAGGTCTCCTCTCATCAAGAGGGAAGGGGAGCCTTGGGAGAAAGCAGCCGCCCCACTGCTGGGAACAAGGGTGGATCCTGGGAGGATAGAGCTTGAGGGTCCTCTGTGGGCCCCTGCAGAGATCCCCAGAAGTTGTGACCCTTGAATGCCCAGCTGTGGGGAGGCCAAGGTGGGTCCTCTGGAAGATTGTTACTGGTAAGAGGAGTGTGTGAAACGAGAAAAGGTGGACAGGACACAAACATTAGACTCTAGCTTATACTCTCCTACACTTCATTTTCCTATAGTTTGGTGTGAGCAAAAAGAAAGTGATCTCAGGCTTAAGAGGCCTGGGACCCACACCAGCTGGCCTAGCTGAGACAGGGGGGCCTCTGGTCTGGCTTCCCTTTGGATCTCCTGGCCTGGCCAGCCCACTCAGCCCACTAGAGGGCTGGATGAGGACGGGGGAGGAAGTGCTTTGCATCTCCAGACCTTGAGTCTCACTGCCTAGAGTGTCTCAGCCAACACCACCCTGACCCTGTGGGCATGGGTATGGCCCACTGGAGCCAGGAGGCCTAGGCAGACAGCCAGGGACGGGTAGCAATGGTCATTGAGGGCAAGCCTGTCACTGAGGGTGAGCCTGTGACACCAGGCCTTCCCTGCCTGGAATTCCTCCCCCGTTTCCGGCCTGCCAGAGCCTGCCAAGATGGGACTTGTCAAGGTCTCCCAGCCCCCTGCCCTAGACCATGCCCCTCTAGCCCCATCCCTGCACTCAGCTCTGCCCTCATCCCAGAGAGGATACCACACCGTCAAAGGCCTCCCCGCACCACTCCAGGATCTGCCGGATGCGTGTGCGGTGCTGCCCACCTGCCTGGCTCTCACCGATCAGGGCGGAGTAGGTGGCGAAGAGGACGCCCTCTGAGGTAGTGTTGTCGCCGTACTTGATCTGGGGGAGATGGCGGACATCTGTGTGTGAAGTGGCTTGGCCAGAGCTGGGCTCCGTGACCCTGACCTGCACCAGGTTTGGGGCTGCAGCCCACCCACCTTGCTCAGTGCGTGCACTGCGATGCTGGGGGCGGCAATGTCCCGGAGGTCGCGCTCCGCGTCGTACTTGAGATCATTGGAGACGCTGAACCTGGGGTTGCGGGCCAGTAGGCTTCAGGAGTCCCCTCCCCGGCTGCAGCCCACACCACACCCAGGGGAGGCAGCTCACCACAAGGCCTTCTTCCTTCCCCGCAGATAGTTCTCCAGGATGACGCCGGCCACCGTGCGGCCCTTACCCACACCTGCGCCATCACCAATGAGGAAGCCTGCGCGCTGCCCGCTGGGGAGCAGGACCTCATGTTGCTGCAGGGGTGGGGGAGGGGGGTCAGCATGCGCAGGGTCAGGGTGGGCACTGAGACTATCCCCACACAGGACGCAGACCCAGTGGGAGACCCCAGGATCACCTGACAGGCGTAGGTGATGGCCTCCAGCTGCAGGGCCGACAGGGCCCCGCTGTCAGAGGAAGGTAGGGCGAGGGTATAGGTGATGTCTGGCGGTGGGACGCTGGACAGCGTGCTGGTCTCCACTACACGGTCCGGGTGCTGCTTCCCAATCTTGGCTGTAGGGATGTAGTGAGGGGGCAGGTCAGGGATGTGGCCAGGGCACTAGGGAGGTAGGCCTGGGGCCAGGATGGGCGGGGCATGCCCCAGGAAGGGGAGAGGAGGGCCCATCAGCGTGGTGCCGGCAGGTGGCAGATTCCTAAAACCCTCCCAGGTGCCAAGGAAGGCGGCCTGCCTCTCCATTGCAACCTCGGCCTGTCGCTGGTTTTGTGCCATGTGAGGATCACAACCCTGATTACAAAAGAGTCCCTCAAGAGCCCACCCACAGCACCCACACCTGCTCTGGCAGTTTAAGGTTCCCTGGGACCTTCAGAGAACCCTGAAATGGGCGCCCCAGGCCAGAGGACCCAGGCCCTGGGCGCTGTGCAGCTGGGGGTCTCCACAGCAAGACACTCACACTTGGATGGCACGTAGTCAGCATATGTCTCCGCATGGCCCAGCTCCTCCGCCTCATCCTCCTCAGCCTCGTCGTCCTCCTCAGGCTGACTTTGAGCCTGAGGAGAGGTGCTGTCACACTGGGGACTGTCCTGTCCCCTGCAGCCAGCCAACCTCCCCGTCAGGGGCAGGGGCCTGGACTACTAGCCAGCCCAGTGACTCAGGTGATGGGAAGGTTTTACCCTCCCCTCCTGCCCCCGGCAGCATGGTGCCTCCCTGGGACCTCAGTTTCCCTGTAGGTAAAATAGACCATGCTCCCAAGCTGGCCCAGACTCTGCACACAGCAAGTGCCTGAGTGGCGCTCCCTACTGCCCATGAGGGGTGGGCAGGGGTAGGGAAGGTACTTGGCTCACCTGGTAGCTGATGAGAAGTGGGGTGCTGGGGAGGGAGGACACAGGGTCCTCAAGGCCTGTAAATGGCCCACTGGGCAGGAACAGCTGGAGGGGAGAGGCAGGGAGAGGGGGCATGAGCCTGCAGGCTAGAGGTGAGGCTAAAGTGCCTGGATAGGCCCCCAGCCTCCAGGAGGGCTCACCTGATTGTCCTCAAGCCCCTCAGCTGGCTACGAGCCTCCCTCCTGCTGCCTGCCCACTTAGATGTGGGGCATAAATAAGTACTAGGGACACACAAAGCACTAGATAAGAACTAGGAACGCAAAATGTAGCAAAATGATGAGTAGACAACACTGCTGTACGTTGTACATGAAAGTTGACAGTAAATGCAAGTAGTTCTGGGCATAAGAAAAAAAAATGGTTTTCTACTTTTTTTCCCCTTTTTTGGCTATGCTGCATGGCTTGTGGGCTCTTAGTTCCCCAACTGGGTATTCAACCCAGGCCCCCAGCAGTGACAGTGCCAAGTTCTAACCACTGGACCCCCAGGGAAGTCCCTCTATCTCTTTATTGTTGTATCAATACGAGACAGTAGATGTTCACTGACTTATTGTGGTCCTTTTTCATGACATATGCAAGTCAGTTGTTGTGTGTGTGCATCTCCTTAAACTTAGTGCCATGTGTCAATTATATCTCAATAAAACTGGAAAAAAAGTAAAAACAAAGTTTTGAATTTTTAATCAAAGTGTAGTTTCCTTTTCTTTTTTTTGGCCAGGGGGTAGGGGGCCTGTGCTGTGCAGCTTACAGGATCTTAGTTCCCTATCTAGGGATCAAACCTGTGCTTCCCTATGGTAGAAGCACAGTCTTAGCCTCTGGACCACCAGGAAAGTTAAAAAAAAAAAAAACAACTCACAAAGTTTTCTTGAAATGAAAATAAAATGGAAATGAGGTACAAGGAGATCAGAAACCTACTCTCAATTTCCTCTCCCATTTTCTTTTTTGAATTAACAAAAACAAACAAACAGCCTTGGGCTCAGGTTCCTGGAAGGCTGAGTCAGGTTCCCACAGCCCTGCTGGCCACAGCAGTAGTACATGTGGGGTTTCAGCTGCCCACGTGGGCCTGGCAGAGGCTAGGAGCCGGCAGGAGGGCCCTGGTGAGGGAAGGGCAGGGTTACTGCCCCATTGGGCCCCTGCAGCCATAGGTGGGGTTGGTCCTGAGTTGCCTACTGTACCTGCTCTGGGCATGTCACATCCCCCTGATCCTTCCCGAGGATCCAGGAGTTTCACGGGCATTGAACCTGTCAGGGCAGCTGGGCAGATATCCACCAACATCCACTAGTGTGTGCTGTGCTCCCCAGAGTCCCCCTTCTCTCTGGGAGCTCCTGCATCTTCAAGCCCACATGGAAGACACGAGCAACCTTGAGTAGCAGCGTTGTCTGGGTCTGAGCGGCCTTGGCAGCTTGGAGACTGGGTGCACTGACCTTGTCATGGGCGGAGGGGCCAGTGCTCACGTCCCAGATGGTAGGCACCTGGCTGAGGCTGTCAGCGGGCGGGAAGTCGGGCGTGTCGGCTATGTCCGAGAGGGAGTCCACAGAGGAGGAGAAGATGGAAGCGTTGGAGAGGTCATCGAGGTATGAGGAGTCCTGGAAGACAGGCTAGGTATGGGTGGCTGTGAGGCTACACAGACAGAGCCACAGGTCTAGCCATGCCGTGGATGATGCTTGGCCACAGAAAGCAATAAAGCCCTGACACTCGCTACCACGCAGAAAGGCCCTGAGAACATGATGCTCAGTGAGAAGCAGACAGAAAAGGACATACAACATGTGATTCCACTGATGGGAAATATCCATAACAGGCTGATCCACAAAGTGAGTGGGTTCCTGGTGGTCAGCGGCTGGGGAGGAGAGGGCAGTGACTGCTTTTGGGGATGGGGAGTCTTGGGGGGGTGATGGAATGTTCTGGAACTAAACAGAGGACACATGCATGACTCTGTGAATGCACTGAAAACACTGAATTACACGTTTCATATGGGTTAACTGTATGGTACATGAATTATAGCAATAAAGCTGTTTTTTTCTTTTTTAAAGAGAAAGGGGAAAAGTAAGGGGAGCTGAGAGAAAGAAGACCCCACAAGTACACGCTGGAGTCTACTCAGGGCACACCCATCCTTGTGAAGGGGTGATGCCAAGATACAGGGGCCCCCCCAGTGCCTGGAGCTGGGGAAGGTGAAGGCCTCAATCACCTCCCTTAGCCCCTCCATGCCTGAATGTGAGGCATGCTCAGCTGACCACTCCAGGGAAGGAGCTTCCCAGCCTGCCTGACATGGGGCAGGGGTTATGGACAGACTGTGGTCCCAGAGGGCATGTCAGTGAGAGCATTTCCTGGGCAGGGAGGGGCCGAGGAGGGAGTGGGGCCAAAGAGGAGGAGGAGGGAACAAGGCCTTTGGAAGCACCCAGCCCAGGGCACCTTCCACAGGTCATCGCCCACCAGGGCGGTTGGAGGGCCACAGCCAGGTGGGCTGAGGCAGGCTGCCAGGTAAGCTGCATGTGTTCCACTAACCTGTGGCGGGGTGGGGGAGGCAAGGAAGGTGGGCAGGACAGACCAGCTGGGTCTCCGACCAAGGGATTCAAGATCAGTGGATTTTGGGGAGGAAGGGACGCCAGGGAGTAAGGCTCACCCAATGTGCCTGGCTGGGGCCTGGAGGTCACTGCTGAGCTAGCTCCTGGCTGGGTTGGGGGGTAGAGGGGGGCGTCCCCTCAGCCTCAGGTCACTAAGACTAGCCCCTGGCTTACCAAGCCCTGCCCCACCCCCCTGCAGAGTGTTTCTGGGGCTCCCCTCCCATTGATCTACGGAACCACCTTCCCCCGCCCTGGGGTGAGGGGACCTCCAGATGACACTGACCAGCTTCCACCCCCATGCTCCCATGCTAGCAGGCAGGGGAACCCAAACAGGCAGGTGTGACCCACTGTGCCCAGAGGACAGGGGGAATGGCAGGAAGGGGTATGGCAGGGGCTGGGCCATTTCAGTATCTGAGGCTGGGGGTCCTGGAAAGACAGCCTCCCACAGCCTGGTTGCTCTGGCTTGGGGGGTTTGTAAGGAGAGCTTTCTGCCCACCAGGCCCCTACTGGGCCCTGCTCCCCGCCATGCACAGCCTGGTCTCACGGTGTTGGGGGGACAGACCCCAGCCTCCCCCACCGCCTGCAGTGGCAGGACCCCGTGACCTGGTCAAATCCAAGTGAGGCAGTGAATAAAATCCTCGAGGTTGGGACAGAGCAGGAAGGGAAGCAGGAGGGGAATGCCAACTCTGGGAGCAGGAAGAGGTGCTCCGTGATCTACTTGAGGCTCCTGGCACCCTCACACAAGAGCTGGGTGACTCAACAGGCCAGAGCACCTATCTCAGGGGACACTGAGGCAGCGAGGGCTGGGGGGTCTGGCCTGCCTGTTCCCCGGCCCATCCCTGGTCATCTGGGGTCAGAGGTGGCCCATCCCGAGCCTGGTGGACAATAAGGAGGTCCCCAGACTCTGCAGGCTGGCTGGGGTGGGGTCTGGGTATAGGCAAGGACAGCTGTCTTTGCCAAAATCTCCTGGCACCACATCTGCGTGGTCTTCCCAGTGGATGGCACTGAGCTTGGGCAGAGTGATGATGGCCCCGGCTATCAGCCAGCAGCCCTGGAACCCTGAGGGGTTGCCCTGCTCCCTGAAGGCTCCCTGAAGGTAGAACAGTTGCTGAGTGGGCAAGAAGCAGGGCGGGGCTGGGGGGCCAGCCCTGACCATGGCAGAGTCCCTGGGCTGAAGGGGACTATACCCTCTGAGAGGGCTGCATGGAGACCCTTCCCAGGACAATGTGCAGGGGAACAACACCCCCTCCCCCATGGAAGAGCCAGGAGGTCAGGTCAAGGTTGGCAGCAGGGACCCTTGGTGTGACACATGAGAAGGGCATGTCCCCTCCTGGGTCCCTCCCCTATGAATCCATGGTCCCAGGGTGACCACAAGAAAACACCAGACAAGCCCAGACTGGGGACATCCTGCAGGACGCCCAGCCCAGGCTCTTCACCCACAACTGCCCAGGCCCCCACCCCGAAGGGGAGACAATGGCAAGACCAAGGGGGCCTGGTGACATGGGGCCCTGCAGCAGAGAGGACAAGGGGATGTGCAGACCCTGGCTGAGGATGACACATCAACACCAGCCCTTCGGCTGGGATGCAGGCGGTGCTGAGCTGAGGTGTGACCCAGCTGGGGACCCTGAACTGATCCACAGCTTTGCTATAAACCTAACCCTGTTCTGAAAAGTACAATTTATTAAGGAAGTAGGAGCCCTCTCCCCAGTCTGTGGACACGGTCCCCACCAGATGTCCAGAGGGGCAGTCAGCATAGTCTGGGGGCCCCTGGATCCTCAGGGGCAAAGGGTGGGGCCTCACTGCGGTCACCAGGGTTGGGAGTGGGGCTCCCAGGGCCCCTTCTGCCCTGGGCAGGGTCAGTGTTTGGATGGGAGTGAAAGGGTGCCTGCCCATGTCAGGTCCTGACCCCCAGCAGCCTAAGCAGACCTGCAAGATAACCTGAACCCAGATCCACCCTCTCTGGGTCCCAAGGCCTGGTGAGGCCAGGGTGGCAGCTCCCCGGCCTTCAGCAGAGCCAACTCAGCAGCCTGTGTCCACCCCACCCCCAGTCACCTCCTGACCTGTGTCCCCACCCTGCTCCTTCCACTGCAGCCCCCGAGTGGGGAGCTGGCTGGTTACTCTGACAATTCTCTCAGCATCCCAGAGACCCCAGACAAGTGA
Source organism: Antilocapra americana (assembly GCA_007570785.1). Taxonomy (NCBI): domain Eukaryota; kingdom Metazoa; phylum Chordata; class Mammalia; order Artiodactyla; family Antilocapridae; genus Antilocapra; species Antilocapra americana. The sequence continues at coordinate 8,003,754 of ML661896.1, read as the reverse complement.
GGAGCTGGGGCGAACTGGAGGAGCTGCCCATGCAGCAATGCCCCCATCTCACGTCCACCACCAGTACCCAGCAGGATGGAACAGGACAGCCCTGAGGCTTGACCTGGCTCTGGGTCTGGTCAGCAACCCCTCCCAGCTGGGGAAGCGACACCAGAAACGCCCTTCAGACACAGATCCAGGGGCTTGGAGGAAGGACTGGGGAACAGAGGGATGGGAGGACAGAGGTCAGGGGGGTGGAAGAGAGGGGGATGAAGGGAAGCGGGGTGGAGGGATGGGAGGACAGAAGGAAAGGAAGGGACCATTCCTACCTGTCCCATCAGAGCCCGTCTCAAGCCATGCCCCACCCCGGCCCATGGAGCCAGTGCTGCCGTGCCCGGAGTGCCCCCAAGACTCCAGGTGGGGCGGCTCTGGCCCCCTGTTGACCCCCTGCCTACCCTCCCTGGCTGTCCCCACATCCCACGTGGCTCTGCTCGGAAAACTCCAGAGGAATCACCCTGGCTGCCAAAAAAGCCGGAAGGAGTCCGCCCCCCCCCCCCGTTGTTCCCACGGGCCAGCCCCCCCCCCCCCCGCCCCGCCCCGCCTGCCCTGCGTGCAGGCAGGAGCAGGATTACCTTGCGGATAGTGGCAAACTGCAGCCAGAAGCGCAGCTGGGACATGGTGATGGCCCGGTCTCTGGGAGGCGGCGGGAGCGGCTGCCTCATGACCGCAGGGGCTCAGCCTGCCGGCCCTCAGCCCTCAGCCTGCGCCCGCCCGGCTGCATTTGCATGTTGGTTTAGTCACCGCCGGCGCCTACTTCCCCTAAGGCCGGCTGATTTTCAGGAAATGATGCCTGCCTGGTAAGTCAGGGCGATTACTGGCAGAGTGCAGAGAATTACTGAACGGGGCGGATTCTAGCCACAGATGGCTGTCAACAACGCCGGCCTGCCGCCACCGGCCTGAATCCTGCTCTGCTGGCCTGTACTCTGCTGCCCTGATGCCCTCCCCACCCCAGTCTCAGTTTCCCCAAATCGCTGCCCCCCAGAGCCCGGGCCCAGCTGCGCCTGGCAGAGACCATGGCTGTCCTGGGGGTGCTCAGAGCAGGAACTCAAGGGGCACAGACCCTGTACTGTGGGGAGGAAACCAAGGCTGGCCCCTCCTGGGTCTGTTCTCGGTTCCTCAGCCTGCACCCTGATCTTCACTGCCTGTCCTAGCTGCCCTAGAGCTAACCCTCAGTGCCTGCCTCCCCAGGTGACTCAGCCCAGGGCCTTTGCTCACACTGTAGCACCCCCAACTTGGAGGGCCACCCTGGCAGGGCTCGGAGGTCCCACCAGCTCCCATTCCTGTCTTGGCAAGGGGTTTCTGTCCTTCCCCCGCTCCATCTCCCCCTGTGACCCACAGCCTAGCACAGAGGGAGAGATGCAGACAGGGCCAGTGGCTGGGGGGCACAAAGCTGCCAGGCTAGGACCCCCATCCTGGACTATTTCTTTTGATCATCCCCATCCCAGGACAGTTCGATGCTGGCCCATAACCAGGAGAAGCAGGTGGGCCTTTAGACCTCCCTGCACCTGCCCAGTGCCCCGGGACTCTAATTGGGGAGGGTCCCTGGGGTCAGGGAGACCTTGGCCCAATGCTGCAGCCTCACTCAGTCTGCAGCCCACAGCTGGAGAGGAGGTGGGGGGGGGCATATGGCCTGGAGGCCACTGCTGAAGGCTAGGAACATGTAGAAATGGCAACCAGGAGAGGAAGGACATACACAGTCTGGCAACAGGGAAACGCAAACCAAAACCAGCAGGACACTCCACACCCGCCCGAATGGCTAGACCCATGAAGCCAACAGGGACCACTGTGGGAGGATGAGGAGAAATTGGAACCCTACATGGCAGGTGGGCTGTGAAATGGGGCAGCGTCCTCAGAAAACAGTCACCCCACGACCCTGTGATTCCACCACCAGGCACCCATGAGGGGCAACAGACATACAGGTCCACATGGAAACCCACACATGCACAGCAGCCAAAGGTGAACACAATCACGTGTCCCTCCATATCCAGGAGCATCACTCAGCCATGGAAAAGAGGGGAGCCCTGACACTTGCTACCATGTGGACAGACCCGAGAACACAACGCTCAGTGAGAGAAGCAGACAAAGGACACACAGGGTGTGATTCCACTGATGGGAAATGTCTAGAACAGGCCAATCCACAGACACAGAGAGTGGGTTCCTGATTGTCAGAGGCTGGGGAGTCATTGCTATTGAGGATGGGGTTTCCTTTTAGGGTAATGGAATGTTCTGGAATTACATAAAGGTGGTGGTTGTACAGCTGTGCAAATATACTTTGGAGGAATGAATTTTAAGGTGTGTAAATTCTGTCTCAGTTTTAAAAAGAACTACTAGGAGACTGAAATGAAAAGAAGACCCACAAAGGACAAGCACAAACTTTTGTTATTAGATTTCAGGGGCAGGAAACCGGTCAGATTGCCAGGAGTGGGCTCACACTCTGTCCCCTGTATCTCTTCACCAGATGGCTGGCTGTCCCTGTCTGGCACGGGGCTGCCCAGCTGCTGGGACGCTCTCTGGTCTCCAGGCCACCACTGGGCTGGGCACGTAGGGGTGGGTGAGGCCCATGATGGGACCCTCTTTGGAAATGGGGTCGCTGCAGAAGTAGTCAACTAAAATGTGGTCATGCTGGAGTAACGGCTGGTGCCCTTACAAAAGGGAGGTCTGGATGTGTACAAAGAGAAAACTGGGTGAAGATGGAGGTGAAAGGGGCGTGATGGGACCACAACCTTGGGACACCTGGGGCCTAAGTGCTGTGAGAGGCAGGACAGGCCCTCCCCCAAGACGACCCCGGAGCAGGGGCCTTGGCCATGGAAGTGAACCAGGGGCTTCCCATGGGAAGCAACTCTGTGCTGGCGGCCATTACCAGGAGCTGTGGGAACTGCTGGCTGGGTAGGCGGGGCCTCCAACTGTGGGACATGCACCACAACACAGATGATGCTGCTCCTCCCCTCAACCCGCATAAGATGCTGCTGAGAGTTTGCGAAGCACTTTCCCGAGCTGTGACCTCATTCTGTTTCCCAGAAGCCCAGCTGGCAAATGGACAGCACCCTCATCCAGGCCCACCTAGGATGCCTAGAGGAACCCTCAGGGCACATGCTAACCCTGATGACAAAGAGAGAAAGGTTCAGTGAACTGCAAAGAGTCCCCCTCCCAGGGCTTGGCAGAGATGCAAGGATCCAGGGAAGCTTATGAGGAAGGGACAGGGTAGCACCTGCTCCCGGGGGGCTGCAGGGGGCTGGGCACTGGGGGGCAGCAGAGGAGGGCAGGTGGTTACCCTTGCAGCCAGGACTCCAGAAAAACCAGAGGAGGGCAGGGACAGGGACAGCTGGAGGCACAAAGCCTGGAGAGGTGTGTCTGGAAGGCTGAGCACTCCCCCTCAGCCCTGACCCTAACAAGGCCCCAAACATCCCCTTGAGAAGATTCAGTCACATCTGGAATACATGCTCACAGCAAAGTCTGTACACGCATGTTCACACCAGCATGATTCACAGCAGTCTAAAAGCAGAAATGACCCACAAGTTCATCCACAGATGGATAAACACAACGTGGTCCCTCTACACAGTGGAATATGACTCAGCCAGTAAAAAGGCTAAAGCCCTCATCCTGGCTGCTATGTGGAGGGGACCTGAGAACACAATGCTCAGTGATACAAGCAAACACAGGAGGACACACAGGGTGAGATTCCAGTGATGGGGAATGTCCAGAACAGGCCAATCCACAGACAGAGTGGGTTCCTGCTTGTCAGGGGCTGGAAATGGGGTGGGGGTGACTGGTCATGGGGGTGGGGCTTCTTTTGGGGGATGGAATGTTCTGGATCTAGAGGTAATGGTTGCACAACTGTGAATGTACTAAAACTGCTGAATTGTAAGAAATGCAAATAATATCTCAATTTAAAAAACGAAGAATGAAGAAAAGCCATATCCCCCAAACACATAGTACACCCTGGGCTTGGAGACCCCATATGGGGCCCCTTGAGTTGTCAGGGGTGTAGAGATACGAGTGGCTTAGTGCCAACCGTCATGCACAATGGAGGGACTCAGTGGAAGCTGCCCCAGCAGGGGTCTAAGTCAACCCATCAGGGACGAGACGCACTGACATAGGGCCTTGGAGTTGATGTGTTATGTTTGTGGGCCTCCCACTAGGGACTCCAACCTCTCCCAATATGGGGCACCCTATAGACACCTGGTTGGTTCTCCTCGAAGCATCAGCACACATATGGGGGCACATGAGTGTAGTCATGTGGGTTGCACTTGTGATGTCAGCCTTGGCTGTGTAAGCTGCTACATGTAACATGCAGGGAAACTGCATGAGGCGGTGAGAAAAGTGAAAGTGTTAGTCACTCAGTTGTGTCCAACTCTTTGCGACCCCAAGGACTATAGGCCGTCAGACTCCTCTGTCCATGGCATTTTCCAAGCAAGAATACTGGAGTGGGTTGTCAATTCCTCCTCCAGGGAATCTTCCCGACTCAGGGATTGAACCTGGGTCTCTTGCACTGCTGGCACATTCTTTATCATCTGAGCCACAAAGTGAGTCAGGGTGCTTAGGGATTCTCTGTACCATTTTGGCCACCTTGCTGTGAATCAAAGATTTTTTTTTTTTCTATTTCTTGGCCATGCCATGTGGCACACAGGACCTTTCCTCCTCGACCAAGGTTGGAATCCACATCCCCCTACATTGGAAGCAAGGAGTTCTAACCTACTGGACTGCCAGGGAAGTCCCTGTAAGGCCAAGACATTTTAAAGTTTATTGTGTTTCAAGAAAACTTTCAAACACACAGAAAAGAGTGTCAGGGATAAAAATTTTGAGCGGACCCCTCCGTGGCTGGAACTAGGGCCCCCAGTTGTGGCAGCTCAGCAGGCGCCTGGTCTGATGGCCAGGACTGTCCAGACAAGCAGAGCTATCTCCGAGTGGGAGCAAGACTGCCCTCTCGCCCTAGACTCCCAGAGCAAATTCCCTTGGCTGTAGATCCCTCCCAGGTAACTGGTGGATGGGGACTCCACACAGAGACAGGCTTGACCCCACCAGGTCCTGGGCTCAAGCCAGCTGTGTGGAGCCTCCAGGGAACTGCTCCAGGCCCGAAGGGAAGGCAGGGGGAAGCTTTCTGCTTGTGGGCTGTGAAGGTCACACATCCCCCCAAGTCTTTCTCTTTTTACTTTGGCCAGCAGGAAACTCGGGGCTCAGGTTTAGTTACCGGGGGGATGTGTTAAGGCCTGCAGGTGTACACCCACTGCCTGCCCCAGCCCAGGTCTGCACTCCCCATTCCAAAACTCCTTCTGACATACTAACAGGAGCAACTGCTTCTGGTGTCTGTCACGGGCCTCGTGAGGGCTTCAAGTGATGAAGCGGCTATAATCAGACCACCCCAAACTCCACAGCTTACAACAACACATTTATTACTTTATGGTTCTAGAGGTCGGAAGTACAAGATGGGTTCATGGGACTGGTAACCTCTGGAGGCTCCAGTGGAGCACTGGCTCCCTGCTTTTCCAGCTTCTAGAGGTACCGCATCCCTGGCTCGTGGCCCCTCCCTGCATCCTCACAGCCAGCAGAGCAGCATCTCCCGTCTCTATGCCTCTGACCCTCTACCTCCCTCTTTTAAGGACCCTGTGATGACACTGGGACTCCAGGAATCCAGGGTCATCCCCATTTCAGGAGCCTTAGCTTAATCTCACCTGCAAAGTCCCCTCTGCTCCATGAGGTGACATGTCCACAGGTCCCAAGATGAGGATGTCTTTGAGGCTGTCCCTGTGCCAGCCACCACACAATGTCACTCAGTCTGAACCAGGAGCAGAGTGGACCCACCAGGCAGGAACTAGCCTGGGAAGAACCTTGAACACCAGGCCCACTCTGGACTCCATCCTGCTTTTGGCCACAGGCACAGGGGTCCCAAGGGAGATGGAGGATGCTGACAACAGAGTCAGACCCTGGCTACACTACGGTCTCACATCTGTGTGATCCCATGGTCGGCAATGGGGTGAGATCTCATTTGAAGATGTTTCACTGCTTTAAAGGGAGACCTGGTCCAAGTCGCCCCCTGCACAGGAGACTGGAAGGTGAGTGGGCTGTGGCCACACTCTGTGAGCTTCTGTGGGGTGGACGTGTGACCTCCAGTGAGGGGCCATGCAGGGTGCTCTTCCCCACCTACAGCAATAAGCGGATGCAGTACCCCAGGGGATTCTTGGCTTGGAAGCCATGCGAATTCTTGACAGAGCCCAGGAGGCGGTGGAAGCAGTGAGTGGGAGAGGGAGCGAGACCCCTGGGGGGCCGCAGGAGCTGGGTCAGCCCACAAAAGCTTCCGCTGGCCCTGGACTTGGCATGGCCCAGGCCTCATTCATCCAGCACACGATATCTCAGCAAGGAAACAAGTCTGGACATGGAATCAGGCCCTGGACCCAGTGGACAAGAGGCCCATCAGCTGTCAGCCCACGGCTAGCCAATGCCCAGAGACAAGGGGCCACGGCGGATGCCCTTTGAATGTGAACCCACCAACATTCCTCTCCTGGGTGGTCAATGGTGTCCTAATGGACCAGTGGTAGGCAGTGGAAACTGCAAATCTTTCTATAGCGTCTGGGAAGCCAGGTCCACGGGCTTCCTGTCCCCACCCCACTATCCTTGCCCTGGGGGTCTCAGGGGTCCCCAGGGGCAGGCTCTGCTCCCCAGGCCATAAGACCAGCATGTCACCTCCTGGGCAGCCATAAAGGTCACTGATGGGGCAGCTCAAATGATAGACATATCTCAAGTTTAGGGCAGGTGTCTAAGGCATGGCATGGGGCCAACGTCTCCAGGCTCTGGGATCTTCCTGCCTCCCCAGTGCCCAGGTTCTGCCTCCCTCATCACATGCCTCCCCATACTGTGTCTCTATAGGGACTTCTGGCAAGGTTAGGGTCACTATAACCAGGATGACCTCAGTTTTGTCTTTACTAATTGACCTACAAAGTCCCGACAGCCAAGTAGGTTCTCATCCTGAGGTCCCAGGAAGATGCAGATTTGGGGGGGGGGATGCAGTCATCACACACACCCCCACCGCCCCTGTCTAGCTCTCTGGCCAGTCCTGCTGCCCCCGGTGGGTGTAGACCAGTCGCAAGGGCCTTGGTCTGGGTCCATGTGAGTCCAGTGGGCCTGCACTGGCCTGTGTGTGCCATGATCCTCCTCAGCCTGTCACCTGGTGGGGCCCACGAGCTCCCACTTTACGGAAGGAAACCTGAGCACCTGACACCCTCACCCCAGCCAGTCCACTGGATAGTTCCCAGACTGTGCACTGAGTCTGCCCAGACACAGGAGCCACTTGGGGGCCAAGGATTCCAAACTTCCAAGGGAGACTCAGCACCATACAGCCCCTGTTGCCTCTACTTCCTGCCCCCAGGTGGGGGTCACCCTGGCACTAAGGCCCCCTCAGGACGGTACTGGGCTTCTTCCCACAGATCCCTTTGCAGCTTTTGATCAAGGGCTGCTGAGTGGAGGGAAGCGCGGCACCACCTGTGAACCCTCTGGACGAGGCATGGGGATTGTGGACCCACGAAGGTGCCTGAATGGAGCAAGCGCGGGTATGGGTAAAGCGATCAGGTGTTTGTGATGTGGCCTGTGACCTGCATACAGGTGGGAGTGACAGCAGATGGGCCCCTGGCCTCAGAGTGACATGACCTCTGACCCAGCACTCCTGCCATGGAAAAGTCACACCGGCTATCCCTCAACACAAGCCCCATCCGCTGGCACTAACACCCCCAAGAGGCACGTGGCCTAGCAAAGGTCTCCTACCTGAGGAAAATCACTGCTCTTTGGTGGGAAGCTGGGGGTGGTGGCTGTGGGGCCATAGCTGGTGTCGGTGCAGGGCTGGCCCATGATGAAGGAGGAATTCATGAGCTGGCTGCAAGAGGAAAAGGAAGCTGAGCCAGTGGGTGTGGTGGGACTCTGCCCACCCACCCCGCATGCAGGACAGAGGTGGGGGTCACCAGCCTGCAGGAACAATTCTGGCACCTCAGAAACTGCTTAGGAGGGGCCCACGTGCCCACGTCCCCAGACACGGAACCCCAGGAAAACCCTGAGGCTCTGTTCTTTCCATGCCCTTTGCACAAGCCATTCCTTGGCTGGACTCCAGGCCTGCTCCCCACCCAGCAAACTCCTATTTATCCTTCAAAACCCAGCTTGCCAATGCTCTTTATGGAGAAGTTGCCCTCCAAGCTCTATTCAGCCCTGTAGCTTCTCACTGCCCACAAGATGTCCCCACAGTGGGGCCCTCCCTGGCCCCCTTGTCCCCACTACTGCTGCTTATCTGCCTGGAGGGTTCTCATTAAGGCAGATCACAGCAGGTCAGTCTAGGGCTTGGGTCTCAACCCTCCTTATTGGACACTAAAGCCCCACTCCCTGACTGAGAGCTCTGGTTCCATTTACCCTGACTGTGGGATGGAGAGGCAAAGTGAAGCCCCTGTGGGTGGGGGTCCCCTAGCAGAACCCTGGGAGCTGGACACTTACTGGCTTTCGCTGGAGAAGGCTGGGTATGTCGTGGGCGAGAAGCTGTTCCACCAGGGGTAGTGCAGCATGGTGTCCTATGACAAAGCAGTGGGCGTCAGGGGAGGCGGTGGTGGGGCAGGGTCTCTGGTCCCCACCACTGCCCTGGGGCAGGGTCCAGAGGGCACTGAGCCCCTCCCCCACCAGGGGCCTCCTAGCAGGTTCACTGTGCCTCTGTTTCCCCAGAGGGCAGGGGTGAACAGGAAGGTCCATACAATGTGACTGGCTCAGAGCAGGGCACATGACCCCAACCAACCAGTCAGAGCCGTCCCTGGGATTTTATACTTGCAGCCAGTGGGAGTGACACCACCTTCAGAAGGCAGGCCTGGGGGGCCCAACTGGTCCCAAGATGGGTCCCTATGCAGGCTAGCCAATCAGAGCCTGCCTGGAGACAAAGAGGCTGGCCCTCCCCTGGGGAGGAGAAGGTCCTGGGAGATAAGCCAGGAGCTTCCCAGGCCTCGTGTAAACTGATGAAGGAAGATGACATTCCTGCTCAGGCGTGCTGCAGATAATACAGAACTGCCAGATAAAATACAGAATGGCCAGCGAAACCTGGCCAATGAAACCAGAATTTCAGATAAAGAAAAGATAGCTCTTAGCGTCAATACTGTGGGCCAGTCCCAGTATGTCCTGAGGGGTCACCCCCATGTTCAGTGGCCCAAGAGGGACAGGCTCTGTGCACAGCCCAAGAGCCTGCTTTGTGGGCTCTGACTGCCCAGAGCAAAGCTCAGCCCCCACGCAGCACCTCCCCGTACTCAGGTCCCCATCTTGGCCCAAACATCCTCCCCTGGATTCCAGTATCTCAGCCTCTGCGGTTCCCATGTGCTGTCCCTGCAGAGTTCGCGTCCTGCCCCATGGCCAGCTTCCTGGGTCACCACCATGGGACAGGGCAGGACATGGAAGGAGCCTACTCCCAGCAGAAGAGCTCCATTGTCTGCAAACCTGCCTGAGCTGGTGCTTGCTCTGACCCAGGAATTCTATTCCAGAAGCACATCCCCAGGGACTCATCCAGGAGCAGGGAGAAAACACAGTGGCACTATTTATAGCGGCAGAAAACTGGAGTCGCCCCAAAGGCCCAACAACGGGGAAGTAATTAAGCAGATGATGGGACACTGAGGAGGAGGAATCCTGAAGGATTATTAGGAATGACAAGCACAGGCTCCAAGCCCACGAAACAGAGAGATATGGCATGTGAGGAAGGAACACACCTCATGCCGCAAGTCAGAGGGCATGGGTGGACGGAGGCTTGGAGAGAGGCAGGGCCGAAGAGGGCAGGGCCGAAGAGGGTAGGGCCCCTGCGGGCATAGCTGGATGGGCACAGGCAGTGCCTGAGCAGACGCCTGGGCTAAGGCTGTGGGGGGGTCTGCTTTCACTCCCTCCCCACCAAATGGTGAGGCTTGCTCGACTTGACCTGGTGCTGTGCTATGCCGTGTCAGGGTACCTCATGGGCACAGCCAGGCACGGGGTTGATCCTGGGTTTGTGCACGACCTACAGCCCCGTTTGATGCTACACTTGGAAGTCTGGGGTGCCCCCTGACGGCTCTGGGACCTTGACCTGGAACTCTGCCTTGCCCCAGAAGCCTAGTGCCAGGTCTCTCTGAACCCCAAGCTGGATCCTTGCTCTCTCCCTGTGATGGCCTTTCCCTCCTATCGCAGCAGGTGTCGGGGGAGGACACTCCTGAGTATACCTGCTGCTGCTACTGCGCCCACACAGCCCACATCCTACTTGCTCCCCCTGCCGAGTAGCTCAAGTCTTCCCATCAAGACATTCAGCTTCTTTTCTTTTCTGCAGGAAAAGAGCCCCGTTCTGCTCCAGGCAGGCTGGACTCGCTGGAGTATGCCAGCCCGCTCTCTGTGCGAGGCCTCCATACCCTCTGTGATATGAGGAGGCCCAGCACCCGCAGTCGTTCTATCACTTGCGGTTCTTTACTGCAGCCATCAGAGCTCAGATGCGAGTAAGCTGTCCTTTGGCAGGTGAAAGCATAGACCAACCATGGGACATGCAGATGATGGAAAGAAATGGGCTGTGAAGCCATGGAAAGACTCCAAAGAGCCCTGCCCACACATCATTAAGGGGAAGAAGCTGGTCTGAAAAGTCTATACAGTGTGATTCCCACCCTAGGACATTTTGAAAAAGGTGAGACTCTGGAGAGAGAAGGATGCATGGGGTCAGGAGGGTTTAGGGTGGTGACACTGCTCTGTAATGCTGACCATGGATACGGGTCACCTGACATCTGTCAAAACCCACAGAACACCTAGTAATCAAAGTGAACCAAATGTCACTATGGTCCTCAGACAGTGATGCTGATGGGCACCAGCTTCTGGGCTCAGCACCCTGAGGACCCTGAGACACTAATGGAGGGGAGGGGAGCAGGGAGGTTTATATAGACTTTCTGTGCAGTTTTCCCATAAACCTAAAACTGCTTCAGAAATAGTCTTGAAAAATGAGGAGAAAGAAGTGCTGCAGCAGACTGGATGAGTGTGACCGGCTGGCAGTCCCAACCATTGATGTCTCATGGGTGAGAGCAGTTACCCAGGCCAAGTGTCCCCAAGGGCTGGCCGAGGTCCTGGCATTAGAAACCTTACATCAAACAGATGAGGGACTTGGGGGTGGTGCATGACCCTCAGAAGGTCCTCCCCACACACCTGCGGCTGGGGCTCACCTGGACGTTGGGCCCGCACAGTGGGGTCTGCAGGGACGGCGGGCTGTATAGGATGCTGCCAGCCGGTGGGGGCTCGTGCGGAGGGAGCTCCCCGTCCATGGCGGGCCCCACTGCCAGCATCAGGGGGCTCCAGGAGCGAGGCTGCAGGGGCAGCTATCTGGGCTTCTTGCTCCGTGGCGGCGGCATCATGACCTGGGAAAAGACAGGCACGTCCCAAGGTTGCCCTCCAACCTCGAAGGGTGGGGAAGGGCGCCTCTGGGGACAGTGGACTGGGGGCAGCAGGATCCCTAGGGGAACCCTCAGAAGACCCCAGCCCACCTGACTACCCCACCCACGCAGGGGCTGTGCTGGGGGATCCATCAGCTGCCCAGTCACTCCCTCCTAGGCAAATGGCTGAGACTTCCAGGATGAGGGCAGCCCTTTGGGGGTGGGGGCCCCGCTGCACTCCCACCCTTGTTCTCAGGCCTCTCAATCATGTGGGCTCCAGCCCACTCCCACCACCCACAAAGGGAACTTTGAGCCCTGGGAGCCTAGTGTGAGCAACAAGGACACACCCCCAGATCTGTGACTAGCATCTTAAAGAGAAGAGGTTTAGCCAACTGGCACCTCTGAGCTGGAGGGGCCGCAGGGCCATGGGAGCCCCATCCTACTGCAGCCAGGTTAAGTATGCCGAGGCTCTCTGGGCAGCTGGGCTGAGCCAGGAGAAGCCCCCAGACCCAGGTGGGGCTAGGTAGGGTTGCATAGGGTCTCACTGACAAGGGGGACAGACACCCAGCTGGGGAAAGCACAAGAGACAACCCAGCCCCATGTGATCTCCCCACCCCATCACGCCCACCTGCCCATGGCCTGGGTAGAACCAACATACTGCCAGCCACATCGCCAACGGAGGGTGGGGACCCCAGGCTGACTGAGCGCCCCTTAGGACAAGGCCTCGGGACGTTAATCACCCAGAGAGGCAGGAAGGGGAGGCGGCTGCCACTCCCGGCCAAGCCCTGAGTGAAGAAATCCTCAGGACTTCCAGTAATCTCTGCCACACGGAATCTTGTGCAATCCCGCGGGGGGCAGGGAGGGCCGCCTGCACCCACTCGCTGCCCGTGAGTGCCTCACCCAAGGCCCAGAGGGACAGGAGCTGTGTCCAGCCCTTCAGGAAGCCTGTGGGGGCTGGGCCACCTCGCCTCGGCTGGAGAGGCTGGCAGGATGCCAGTCGCCCCCTCCACCCCCGGGCTCCCAGCAGGACCTGGCAGCACCAGGAGCAACACATGGCTGCTCTGGGCCCCCTGGCCTGGGTCAAGCAGATGGTCAAACCCAGCTCCATGTCTAAGGGTTGGATAACCTCCAAAGATTCGGGGCCCAGAGCTCCATGAGCCTCAGTCTGATCATCAGGAGAATGGGCTGTTTGGGCATAAGGCTTGTCAGGAGCTCCATGGAACCCGGAGACTCCAAGACCTCAAGCCACTCAAGTGACCGCAGCCATCACAGAGATCCTCAATTCAAGCTCCTTGATTCACAGGACTCCTCAACAGGTCTACATGGGGCATATTCTATACTCACTCCCAGGCTCTTCTCAGCTCCACACCTGCAGAGGCTGGGGCTGCTCCCTTGGGAAGCACCATCCAGAGACCACGGCCAAATGGCACAGGAGGGGGACCCATGGGTTGTCTTTGGGGTACATGGAGCCCCAGGGACCCCCACTGGCAGCAGGTCAGGCCTGCATGGCACCCGTTCTGAGTATCTGGCCCCATAGGCTCAGGCCCCATGCCACAACCCAGGGCATCACATCCTTCCAGAAGAAGAGGCTGTCCCCATGGGGAGGGCTCTCTATGCTCCGTGGGGGAGTCATAACTGGAGGGGGGGTTTCTGTGACAGGACCTGTCTGTTCTGTCCTATCAAGACATGGGGGGGCATGCCCTGGGAACCCCAGAAGTCTTCTCTGACCAAGCAGAGCATTCAGACCTAGACCTGGGGGAGCAACAGGGCTGCAAGTCAAGAGGGCCACTGGGGATCGTGAACCCAGATGGGGGGAGGGGATACAGTGCCACCTGGGGGTTGGCAGCACCTCACCCGGCTACACAGTAACCTCAGAGCCAGCAGTCCTGCTCCCATGTGTCCACCCGGGGGAACAGAGACACACCTACACAGCAACCTGAACATTCACATCCACAACAGCCAAAGGGTGGATACAGCCCGAGTGTCCCCGAGCGGATGATGGATTAACACGTGTCCCTCCACACCTAGGAGCATCCCTCAACAACAAAAAGAGGTGAAGCCCTGACACTCGCTACCATGTGGATGGACCCTGAGAACACGATGCTCAGTGAGAGAAGCAGACATAGAAGGACACAAAGAGTATGATTCTGCTGATGGGAATGTCCAGAATAGGACGATCCACAAACACAGAGTCAGTTCCTGGTTGTCAGGGGCTGGGGTGAGGCTGACACTGTGCCCATCACCATCCCCACACCCTCAGAGGCCACCCCTACAGCGTCGCCGTTCTTGGATGCCCAGGTCCAAAGTCATCCCCAGGCACCACCACCAACTTCAGCCCACTTCACTCCATTGCACCCTCAAACACAGTCCTCCCATCCCGTCACTTTCTGACCTCTGCTGAGCGGCCCCAACCTGCCCACCCCCTTGGGGTCAGGACAGGGTCACCAGCTCCCAAGCTTCAGAGGCTGCACTCCTCAGGTATGGAGGAGGCTGGGCCACAGCATATGTTTGTTGAGACGTGAGCCCCACAGCACGTGCAGCAGGGGTGCTTGTAAGGTGCTCTTGGGGAGGGGCCCACACTTCACCCAGCTTTGAGTTGCAGGATTTCCTTTTGAGATCACATTTCGAATGAGTCATCGTAAAACAGCAAGATCAAGGAATTGGTGGCCTGGACAGGACGATGGCAGGGCAGGGGGTGGGATGTGGGAAGAGGCCAGATCTGGGGCAGCCTGATCCCTGGGATGCACCCAGCAGGTGGGTGACCATGGCCACCCCTGCCTCTCGGCTGAGCCCACTTCACCTCCGTGCCCTGGCCAGACCTCAGTGCAGGGCCAGTGCCCTCAGGGTGAACCATTTGATGCGCAATAACAGCTCAGCCCCCCAGGCACCCTCAGAACCAGCCACCTGGACTCCTGTCTGGTGGTGCCTGGGCTCTGGTGGTCACGTGTTACCAGGCCCCCCAGGAACCCCCTCTCCAGGCATCAGGGACTTGCCAGTCTCCCCCAGGCCCTGGGGGACAGCAGTCCCTCTGGCCACCCCTCAGCTGGACTCTGAGCATTAGCCCTGGGATCTGGTATGGGGGAATGAGTGGGGGACTGATTGGGGACAGCGGCCTAGGTAGAATCAGGGGGCCGGGTCTGGGATGTCTGGGGGAGGGTTGGGTTGGGGAGCCCCTTGGGCTGTCTTGCCCCACTGGTCAGAGCCAGCCTAGGGTCAGTCCCCAGCAGGGGTACCCAGAGAGTCTCCTCTGCTCCTGATAGAAGGGGCCAGCCAAGTCAGGATGTGCTGCAGTCAGAGGGGCAGAGGGGCAGGGAAGGTCAGGCAAGGGGAAGGAGCTCTGTCCTGGGGGCAGTGACCATGCCCCAAGGTCCCATCTGGGCTGGCTGGCACAGCGTACTGTCAGGACCCCCAGAAGGGCACAGGTACCTGGATGGCCACCTCCATGGTGGGCCAAAAAGGGAGGAGGTGGATCCCAAAGGAAGCCTCAGGGACTCCCTCCTCATTGACTGACCAGGCTAGGTACTCAGGTGGGACACATGGAGACACAGGGCCAGCTGGTGAGCGACGGGGGTACAGAGCTATGGAGGAGGGCCCAGCATGTGTGTGGGCGAAAGTGATGCAAAGGGGAAGCATGCTGGAGAGAGGGGTGATCCCCAAGCTTAAGTCCACCAGGAACAGGCCCTCACTTAGAAGGAGGCTCTTCACAGAGAAGTTAAGATGGGGTGGTGGGGCCTATGTCTTTACAAGAGGGACATCTGGACACACAGACCCTGGGAGCAGCCATGTGGCAACAGAGGCAGAGACAGGGGTGCTGTGCCCACAAGGCCAGGACGCCAAGGACCGCAGGCCACACCAGGAACTGGGAGAGGAAAGAAGGACCCGCCCCTGAGTGGGTAGAGGGAGCACCACCCCGCTGCACCTTGATCTCAGACAGCTGGTCTCCAGAACTAGGAGAGTAAATCCCTGTGGTTTAAGCTGAGCCTGTGGTCAGCTGTTACAGCTGCCCATGGACGTTCAGATGAAAAGTAGAGACAAACCCCAGCTGGAGGAGAACCAACCCCAGACCCAGCTGACAAAGTGATGTTTGCGGAGATGAACGTTTATATAGAAGAGAAGACCCTAAGGCTGAGTCCTGTGGGCACTGATTCAGGGTCACCTGCACTGGCTATCTCTGAGCCCGCAGACCTGTCTGCTAGCAGGCACAGAACCACTGACCCAGGGTACTCTGAGCGCCAATTGCGGGCCAGGTGCTTCTCAAAGCAGCTCCCACACCTAGAGGGCCACTTCGAATCAATAAGGACCTGCTGGAGTCTCACAGCCCTCAGGAAGTCAGTCAGCACCCCCATCAGCTCCGAGGACACAGCTTAGGGGCATGGAGCCCTTCACACTCAGTTGATGGCCCAGAAGGGAAGAGGGATGAGGACAAGGAGCTTCTTTAGTCACAGCTGGAAATGCTGAGCCTAGGTCTTGGGGCTCTGAACCCTGGTCCCCACTCTCAGGTGCGGTCCAGCCTTATCAAGAGAGAGCCCGCAGGATGGTGCTCCAGCTGGCCCCCCCTTTCAGCTAATGGACCTTCCAACCTGCATCCATGTGGACAGGTGTGGAGTGGCTACCCATGGTGACAGGACACATGCATGCAGGCTTCCTCTTCTGGGAAGTGCCTGCTCAGGGCTCATGTTTATTTGTGGTCTTGAAAAGGCTTTAGATACACTGAGCTTGTGGTTTCCTCTGATCCCCGGATCTTCCTCCCCTGAGTGGACATTAAGCTGAATCCTGCAGGCCTGACATCCTAGTCCTCGGACACTGATGTCCAGGGTCAGCGGGGAGAAGAGTCTGTTCCTCCTGACGCTTGCTGCTTGATGACAAGTCTCAGGCCAGCTGGCACACTGGTCCCTCTGCCCAGCTCCTTGGAGAGCCCACGGATGGACAGTGGAGGGTGCTCCCCATGGCTGGATCACACTAGTCCTGAGCAAGTGGTCAGACTTGCCAGTGCCCTCCTTGGGCTCCTGTGGTCCAGCCTGGTGCCAAGAACATCACAAGAGACCTTCACCCAAGCCAAAGGGCACCCCTGTGCAGCAGGAGGAAGGGCCTGTGCTGGGAAGAGAGGAGACACTCCTAAGTCACAGCAGCAGGGGCCCCAAGACCCACTGACAGGCCTGTGTTTGCTTTTCCTGTGCAGATGAGCATCCACAAACTCAAACCCTCCCCTAGGCCTGCAGGTCAGACATCCAAGCAAGCTTGCCAGCCCTTGGTCTGGGTCTCCCAAGCCTGGCTCAGCCGGCAGGGCAGAGCTCTCCAAGGGGCTGCCCCATGGTTAGAGCTGCTGCAGTCACAGCACCCGACACCCCTGAGCTCTGACCCTTGGCCTCATTGGAGAGAGTCCTCGGCTCTTGAGAACCCCGTGATGACACTGGGGCCCCAGGGCCCCAGGGTCACCCCATCTCAGGGCTCCAGTTTAATCCCACTCGCAAAATCCCTTTGTATGTGAAGGGACATGTCTGCAGGTCCCAGGATCAGGACAGGGGCATCTCCGGGGCCCTTACTGAGCTGACCCCAGAACACAGCTAGGACACAGCCCATGAGTGGACAGGTGGGCGGTATGGCTAGGCACGGTAACACCCCAGAGGTGCCTGGAGGTGGTGAAGCCCCCGGTGGCCCCTCATGGGGCAGCCTCTTCAGGGCCATGGAGGAGCTGCAGGCTGGCGGGGCCTCCCCCAACTCCCCAGTGCAGGAATGTGCTGGGGCGTCTAGATGGGCAGGTTCTGCAAGTGGCAGGTCTGGATCTGGTGGGGGCAGCTGCACTCCAATTCTGTCCCAGCATGGGGCGCCTTCCTCCAGGTTCCCACGGTGAAGATCACCCACCCCCAAGGGTGTCCTGGACAGCCCCCAATGCCCACCTGGGGGCTCACTCACTCTGAGTCCTGCCCCCCAGACAATGGCCTGAGCTCCAAAATCTGATGAAATCCCCCTTCAGATCCCCAGTCAGCTGACATACCTCAAGCGACAGCAGAAGGGCCCCCACAGGGCTATGGGTGGGTGGTGGGGAGGGGT
Source organism: Antilocapra americana (assembly GCA_007570785.1). Lineage (NCBI taxonomy): Eukaryota > Metazoa > Chordata > Mammalia > Artiodactyla > Antilocapridae > Antilocapra > Antilocapra americana. Next base: position 7,986,292 of record ML661896.1, on the reverse strand, counting down.
CTCTTGCCCCACTTGGCAGCTTCCAGGGTGGAGCCACACCCCAAGCTGGGGAAGAATGGCCCTGGTGGCAATGATCTTTGAGGACACACCCGAATGTTCAGAATAGGAGAGGGCTCGGGGCGGAGTGCTCAGGCTTGCCCACCCACCCCTGCCCCCACTGTCACAGCTCCTGGATCAGCCTTCCCTCACTGCACCTCACCTCCAGGAGGGCCCTGGCTCCTGGTGGCTCTGGGCATCTCTGAGTGGGACTCTCACCCCATCCCAGTCTGTGACTCAGAGCCACAGAGGCTCCTTGCCCCACAATACTACTCCTCCCCACTTCATCCCCACTTCCTGGGTCAGCCTCTGACCCCAGGCTGCTGTGACTCCTGCCCACCCAGACTCCCGGGAAATGCCAGGCGCCAGTCTTCCGGGATGTGGCCCAGCAGGAAGGCCAGAGAGGCCACTTTCGGTTTCACTTGGGGACAGAGGCCAGGCTGGAGGCACCTGCCCCTCTCTGGGACCCAGGGGAGGCTGAGCAGCGCCTGGCACAGCACAGAAGGGGTGCCTGAGGACCCAGGGAGGTGCTGGGTGACCACTGTTCCCCGGCCCCACCCCCTGCAGGGTCCAAGTTCAATGCCTTCCCCTAAGTGTCCCGGCATAGCCAGCTGTGGATGCCCTTTCTGCCCTGTGGGCAGCACAGGGGGAGTGTAAAGCTGACTGGGGAGGAGTCACTGTAATGGGGGGGGAAGGGGGAATGTGCCAGGTTTCCCAGCCAACCGGGAGCCTACAGCAGGGTCAGGGCACTACCAGCTACAGCTACCAGGGCACCTCCTCCCACAGGGCCAGGCTTCAGGGAGGGGCTCCTGGGCCTCCTACTGCCCACACCAGGCCCAGGCACCCCTGCACCAGGAGCCTGCCTCCCCACAAGCCCACTTCCTGCCAGCAGCTGTCAGGGCAGAGCTAGGGCTTGGAGCTCCCAGGGGAGTCTTGTTCACTCTCCATAAAACAAGGAGACAGCACCTCCTCTGCCCTCTTCATGGGGCCAGCTGACACCCCTCACCCCAGGCCAGGCCCTGCTGTCTCTCTTTTATTTTTTTTGTCTCCCTTTTTTTAAAACCACTTTTCTGTTTTATGGAGACACAGTTCACGTGCCATACACTTCATCCATCTAAAGTGAACAGCACAGTGGCCTTCAATACAGCCACAGACTTGTGCAACCACCACCTCTATCTAATTCCAGAACATTCCATCACTCCCAAAAGGAAAGCTCACTCTCATCAGTAGTCTCCTCCATGCCCTCCCCAGCTCCTGACAACCAGGAACCCATTCTGTGTGTGTGGATCTGCCTGTTCTGCACATTTTCCACCAGTGGAATCGCACCCGGTGTGTTCTTCTGTGTCTGCTTCCCTCACTGAGCATCGTGTTCTCAGGGTCCACAACACCATATATAAATGACAGGCATTAGCAGTGGGTACCCGGGCGAGCCCAGAGCATCAGAAATTGCCCTCACCTGAGTCATCCACTTGCCACAACCCCCAGCGAGGGAGGCTGGCGGCTGTCACCATGGCAGGAAGATGCAGAAAGCTGGCTCTGTCCCAGCCCCGCTCAGCTGCCCCACAGGGGACTGACCTGCCAGCAGCAGGGGAGAGGGCAGTTCCAGGGGGAATGGGGGCCCATGGACACCAGGCTGTATTTGAGCTGGGCAGACGGGAAGATGGTGGGTGAGCAGGGCTGGCCAGGCTTGGGTCTGAGTGACCTCACTCCTGGCCACTCCAGGCGCCTGGCTGCAGCCGGCCCTCCCCGTGCCTGACCACGCGGCCCTTGGCTGCGGAAAAGTGGCTGGAGATGCTCCAAGCTGGCCCACTGACGGATCACACGTACGCAAGGCACACACGCATGCACTCTCACATGTATGCACACAGGCGACACCATGCATATGCAGCACTCACACGTGACGCACGCACACTCCAGCATGTACGTGCACTGCTGCACATGTGTGTCCACAGACACATACTGGCACATATGTGGGCAGACTCACACATACGCCCTGGACCTGTGTGCCCAGGCGGCCCATGTCCCCACTCTTCGTGTCAGCCTCTAGGTGTCCCCACTTCTCCACGACCTGACCCCACATGAGGAACAGGCAGACCCCACCCCCGCCAGCGGCTGTGAAAGCTTCACGGGGCGGAGGCCCTGTGAGGAGGGAGGCAGCCTCTGGAGACTGGACACAGTCACCTCTTTATTCCCAGCCGGCTCACTCATGAGGCCAGAGCCCTCTGCTGGGTCAGCGTTTCCGGCCCAGCCCCTGTTGGTTGGCGGGGTTGGGGGGATGTGCTCTGAGACTTTACCAGAACCAAGCTGGGCCAGCCTACTGGTCCTGTCCCCAGTGGCAGTCTAGCCTCCATTCCTTGCTCTACCAAGGGTCGGGGTGGTCAGGCAGCTGGAGAGACCCGGCCCTGGGCTGCACACCTGAGGCCAACGCTGCCCCACCCCAACTTCAAAGCCAACTGCCTCCTCTGCGCTCCGCCACACAGGCTCCCCTGGAAACAAGGCCCCTCGCTCCCTTATCAAAGCATAGACACCTCCTCCAAATGTGCACACACACAAACACACGGCAGGTCTGGCTTCAGACAGGTGTGAGCAGACGTCTGCTCAGAGGCACAGAGTTAAACAAAGGGCCCTCCCGCCCTCTGAAATCCTGGAATGCTTTCCCCTAGGTTCTCACGTTGGCTGTCCCTGGGGATAGCGTCTCACACTCGTCAGACTCCCCAGGGTTTGTTCAATGCCCACCTGGGTCTCCCCGGCCCAGGGGTGTCCTGGGATCACCCATCTCCAGCCCATTCATCCAGGGCCCAAGCAGACAGCCCTGAGCAGCCATCACCCACCTCTGGGGACTCCCCTAGGAAAATACAGGGCCTTTGGAAGAAAAGGTGCAGATGGGCAGGGAGTGGTCTCCCCAGGCCGCCCAGTGGGCCCAAGTCTCAGCCCAAGGATGGGGTACACAGCCACTCCTCTGCTTGCAGCATCCATAACTGCCAAGCTCCCCCCGCAGCCAGGCACACAGGGCCCCAGGCGGGGACACAAAATCAGGGTCAGATCCAGCTCAGGTTGTCTGGCCTGGAGAAAGGGTGGGCCTGACCACTACAGATTTCCCTGGAACCTCAGCCTCCGACAGGTGGCCCTTCTTCCCTCTGGACTCTGGGGGCCCAGCCCCACTTGCCTGGAATCTTTCCTACAGGGACAGACCCACCACACTGGCCTCCAGGCTGGGTCACCTGGGCTGGCAGGAGGTAGGCAGGTTCCCACCTGAAGTCCGGCCAACACCAGCCCCCCTCATCACAGGTGCAACATTCACCACCCCTCCAACTGCCAGCAGGCTTCCTCCCAGCCAGATTTCAAGCCAGGTGCAAACAGAGGGGACCACACCTGGCCAGTCAGGTGGTGGATAGGCAGAAAGGAGGCCCAGGGCAGGTAGGACCGACACACTTCCCACACTCAGCTCTCTCCCCATTTCCAGAATGTAACAACAGGATGCTAGACACTCCTGCCTGGCTATCCATGCCTCTGCTCCCAGACACCAGCCCCTCCCCGCCAGTGCTCTGGTGCTGGGAGGACACCTCACCTTCCCCATCAATCCACACACGCTACTGCTCCACAGGCTCCAGGTCTCGGCAGCCCTGGGGTGGGGCCACCTCTGCCCACCAGCGCTCCTCGCCGAGCTCCAGGAGACATTCCCACCCAACATGCTCTGCCTATTCAGTTAATACCAGCAAGGGCCCCATCCCAAGGCCATGGATCGCACCCATAAAAACGCAGGGCCGAGAAGCCAGGACAGCAGGAGTCTGGGGAGAAGGGTCACTGCGGAGAAAGGGTGGGAATCTGCGAGGAGTCTGAGGTCAGGGGTCACCCTGAGAGGGAGGGGCTATGTCACGGAGCTGGAGAGTCACAGGAAGAGAGGCGTCAAGGAATGACGGGGGAGCAGCCAGGAGGAGGTCACCAAGTGCAAGAGAGACACAGAGAAGCTCGGGGTCAAGGGTCACTAAAGTAAAGTCCAGGTATCACCAGAGAGCGCCAGATAGCGGGGGATCAAGGAATCACCCGAGAGAGAGGAAAGGGTTGGGAGTCGCCCTGTTTCGGGGTTCATGCCAAGGCGGGGGTCAGGCGGGGGTGACGGAGCGGCGTAAGGTCCGGGGTCGCCGAGGAGGACCGGGTTAGAGATCACCGCGAAGGACGGGTACCATCAGGGGGTCGCCCATGAGGGCGGGGACACGCCGCCGCGCTCCCCCCGCCCGCGGCCCCGGAACCCCAGAATTCCGTAACCCCTGGCTCGGGGCGCGGGCGGCCGCGGGGTGCCATGGCCTGCGCGGGCCGGGGAGAGCGGCTTGGCCGGGCAGGGGTGGCTGGAGCGGGCCGGGGGTGGAGCCGGGCGAGCCTCACCTCGGACCCGGGTCCGGCCGGGCGCGGAGCCCGCGGCGCCTCCGTCTCTCCGAGCTTCGCCGCGACCGCGCTCACTTCCGGGTTTCGGGCGCCATCTTGGGGGGCTCGCGCACTTCCGGTCATGCCGTGGGGGCGGGACCTCAGGTGGGCGGGATTTGGGCGCGGGGCCATCTCGCAGTGACCCCCCCCACCCCCACCCCGTCCAGCCCCTTGAGGCCCTTCTGCTTTTGGAAGGGGCTTGAATTCTCCAATGAGCCTCAGTTTCCTCCTCTGCAGCATGACGAACCATTCCTACCTGAAAATCTTTGCATGACTCTGTCCTCGCCTGGTGCTCTCTGACCCTGACCTTTCAGCCACTGGGGTTCTCAGACAGCCCAAACCTTGGCCTCACAACCATCTGAAAGCGTCCTTGGTCCCCCTATCATGCTCCCTCGATTGGTTGCCTCTCTACCAATACTAGTCTGCTCATTAATCCATCTCCACTCTAGAATAGGGGTCCTGGCACCACCACCCCTGACAGCGTACCAGGCACATGGGGTCTGATAAGCCCCAGAGTCCACCCTGAGAAAAGCAGGATCCCCTCAGGCAGGGGCCTTAAGACCTGAGTGGCTCCCCTGCTCTCTCCTTCCCCATTAGGGCTTCCAGGGGCCTCATGCAAACAATGCTGGGATCTGCCTCATTCAGGCACAGGATGGGACTCAGCTATGGCACAGGCCTGCTGTGTTCCTGTGACAGGGCGTCGGGGGGTGGTGGTGGGGGTGGTCCTACTGGACCCACCAGGGGCTTGGCCTGGAGGGTCAGACAGAGCCAGTGCAGGAGGCACCATCCGCTCCTCAGCAGGGAATGAAGACACTGCCACCTTTTCCTGGACCCACCTCACCAGCCAGCCAGAGGCCTCCTATACCTGGTCTAACCCCTTGAATTTAGAGTCCATCTCTTCACTTGCATGTCTATTCAGTGAACTCTTATGGATGCTGCTATGTGCCTAGCCTTGAGCTGAACAAGTCTGGGGCCCCCAGAGAGGAATCAGTTCTCATCCTTGCCCTCAGGAAGCCTCCAGCCTAGGGGAAACAGAGCTGGGACCAGACACTTCCATCTGCAAGATCAGGCATAGGGGCTAGTGAGGGACAAAGTTTCTGCCTAGGGCATCATGGAGGGTGGTGTCAAGAGAGTGTTGAGGCTGGGGCTTTGAAGTTCAAATAGGAGTTTGCCAGACAGCTAAACTTAGGAAGAGCAAATTAAAAGATGTTCAAAGGCCAGATCTGGTAAGGAAGATGAGTATGTTTAAAAAACTGTTTGCCCTGAGACATCCCTGGCAGTCCAGTGGTTAAGATTCCTTGCATCCACTGGAGGGGGCATGGGTTCAATCTCTGACTAAGATCCTACATGCCATGGGGTGTGGCCAAAAAAAGTAAAAAAAACCTGTTTGCCCTAAAAATTCAGGACCTCCTGTACCCAAACCCACAGGCACAAGGGAGAAAATGGGGAAACTGGGACCCAGAGAGAAGTAATGTCCAGATGCAGCTTCACTTTGGCATGCGTTGTTTTTGGCAACCCTAACCCTGGAACTATTCTTTATAGCTAATGAGAAGAAATCCAATTGAGCAACAGACTTAAGCTTCAAAAGGGTGAATAAACTGACTCACGGAGCATCTGGTGGCATGTTCCAGTTTCTGCTCACACAGGACCATCAAACAGTTTGCAGGGCCCAGTCATATGTAAAAACCCAGGGCCCCTTGTTCAAAAAGTAGCAAGAACTTCAAGACAGGGACCGTTAAACTGAGCACAGCCCCCCTAGCTCCAAGCCTGAGCGAAGTCCCAAGTTACACACCCACAAAGCTGGCCCTGCCCTCACTGCAGCCCCCACCTGCGTTTTGCCGGTGGGGAAACTGAGGCGCAGAACTGTTCAGAGATGGCCCAAGTCACAGAGAGAGCCACTGGGAGGCGTGGACTCAACCTCCACCACGTCCACCTCAGAAAAGCATGAGGTCTCTATGGGTAATTCTGCTTGAAATGGGGGCAGTTTGCCCAGGCTGGGGTAGGTCCAGCCATCTCAGCATGGAGGAAACTGCCAAGTCTGGGGATGTCTAGGGAATTAGTCAGATTTGGGGATTTCCAGGGAATCTCGAGAGGCAGCCTGGGAGACCAGAGTGGATGCTGCTCTGGAGCTCAAAACCTGGCCCTAGGTGCTGTGTGACCCCCAGAAACTGACTTAACCTCTCTGTGCCTCCATGTTCCACAGATAATAGTGACTATTATTTTTCAGACAGCTAAATGAACAGTGCCTAGTATTAAGACCTTATGAATGTTTCCAGGTGAACATCTGGATCATGGGGTCAGCTAAAGTGACCCTATTCAATCGTCAGAAGTGACCTAGGCTTTTCATCTGGTGGGGACAGGCTCACAGAAGACCACAGGTCTGCTGGTGGAGTTCTGTTTAAGGTCAAAGAGTCTCCTCTTCAACCCCTCCCTCTGCCCCTGCCCCATGGAGGGACACCTGACTGTCCCCCAGGCACTTTGATCAGGCTCAAGAAAGTAGGGTCGCCATATAAATTGCAGGACACAAAGTTAAGTGTGAATTTTAGGTACAAGAAGAATCATTTTTCATGCCAGTATAGACCAGGCAACGTTTGGGCTATATTTATACCAAAGAACTAGCCTGGATGTATCTGAAATTCACAATTAACGGGGATGGAAGACCTGTGTTTTTGTTGGTGAAATTCAGGCACTCGACGTGGGAAGTGCCACGGGCAGAAATGGGACCCAGGAGAAGGCCTGGCGAGCAGCTCCCTCTCGTGAAGCGTTCCGGCCTGCTAAATGGGAAAGATGATAGCACCAAACACACAGGCGAGTTCCCCATGCGGATCATTATTTCAAAAGAGGAGAAAACTTCATACGGATGGATGTCAGATCACTGGGGGCTTCCCTTTGAGCCAGATGATTCTCGGTGTAAGTCAGGAGTCCTCTGCCAGCCTCCGTTTCCCTCCCGGAAAGGACCCCGGGGCTAGGCCCGCCTAGGGAGGAGGAGCCGGGTGATGGTCAGGTGAGGTGGGGCAGGTGGACCCGGCCGGAGGGCAGGGGCAGGGACTCCCACTTCCTGTTTCTCCACATTCTGGAAAGCCCCGGCGTTCCCGGGTCGGGCAGCGCCTCCTCCCTCCCCGCGTCTCCGGGCCGGGGCCCTCACCACTTCTCCTTTCCGCACCCGCTTCCCCCCCAGCCCAGTGGTCGGTTCCTGGCTCCCTCTCTCTCCTCTCCCTGCCTCCCCTTCTTTTCCCATCTCATCTCCGCTGTCCTCTTTTCTCTCCCTCTGGAACCCAAATCTGCGCCCGCAGGATGCAGAACAGAAAACCGAGGCAGCAAGGTCCCACTAGCCGTGTCTGTGTCCCCCGGCCCCCCAATCACTTTCTGTCTTTCTTCACCACCTCCTCCCCCTCCCCCACGGAGTCTCTCGATCGCTGTCCCCTTGTCCCTCAGTTCGTCCCAACCTCTGTCCCGGCTCCACCAGTCCTCCAGCACACACGGAGCCGACTCCGCCCTGTCCAGCCACCACGCCCCCTCTGTGCCCACCTGACACTTGCCCCGAGGCGTCCTCAGGCGCCGGCGCTGGCTGGCGGTTTCCAGGGCCCTACAGCTCCCTCCCGCCGGGTCTGACCGGGAGCTGGATCTTGCCAGGCTCGGCTCGGCTGCCTCAGAGCCGGGGCCACTTCTGGGAACAGCAAACCTGTCCAACAGGTTTGAGATCCGCCCCAGACAGGGCTTCCCGCCTCTCCACTGTGCCCGGGACACCAGGGCTGCAGGGGTTAAATGTGACACCTGACTAGTACCCCCAAACCTCAGGCTGAGTCCTGGCTGGGCCCTGAGGTTGGAGAGCTGGTGGGAGAGGAAGAAAGATCAGCAGTTCACCCACCAAGCCCACAGGGGAAGAAGTGTAGGGGGAGAGCTGGCATGTGCCAAGGCCCCAAGGAACACCTATGGGGGGCGCAGGCGGTGAAGCTGGGAAGAGGGAGGAGGCATCGTTATCCCCCACCCCCAACCAACAGAAAGCTAGGGTGAGGCCTTTATTCTGGAGCACTAGGGAGCCACTGAAGGTTCTGAAGCAATGGTGTGGTATGGTCAGGGTGGGGCTGGAGGTCACCTGATCTGCCACATATGCTAGACAAGGGGGCCACATCTGTGAATCTCATCTGGTGGAAAGACGGAGGCTGGAGGAGGTGGAACTGTTGCCCTAAAGCCAAAGGAGCCAAAGTTTGTATTTCTTTCTTATTAATTTCTTTTTGGCTGCATCAAGTCTTATTTACAGCGCATGGGCTTAACTGAAACATGTGGAATCCTAGTTCCCCAACCAGGGATCTAACCCGCTTACCCTCCATTGGAAGGTGGATTCTTAACTGCTGGAACCCCAGGGAAGTCCCTCTGAATTTCTTTCTATCCAGGGCCAGTAGTGAGCTGGCCAAGGCGGGGGCGGTTGGTGAGGGGAGCAGAGGTAGGTGTAGGCTGGGGGGGGGGGTTACCTAGAGGAGGGTAGGAGGGCTGTGGTAGGGGGAGGAGGTGGACCTCAGCTTTGGTGCAATGCCATGCATTCATCCACCAAATGTTTATCGTCCCAGGGCCAGGCATGAGGGACGGAGCAGAGCACTGGGCACATCTGTTATGCTGCTGGGTTACAAGGAAATGGACCCCCTGCCCCTGTGGCACAGGACAGGTCCCTGCAACACAAGTGCCAGAGGAGGATCCAGGCAGGTGGACCAGGCCCTGCCTTGCCCTGGCCTGACCTCCCGGCTGTAAATCACAGCCAGCTCTGAGCACTGATGTCACCTGTGCTGGGACTTCCTGAACCTTCACCTTGGATCTGCCCGGACCCAAGGGGAAATTCCAAGTCAGGCGGGGACCAGCTGACTCACATCCAGGCTTCAGTGACATGCGAGTGGCCAGGCTCCTGAGGGGCATCGGGGGCATTTGGATCACTCTGTAGGATCCGCTCCCAGGCTTAGGGAGAAGCCAGACTCCCCAGCCTCAGGTCAGGAGTCCCCATCAGAACCTGCTGGGTGAGGTCAGGAAGCTGCATTCCAAAGGGTGAGAATTTGGGGGTTTCAGAGCTGTTCTGGAAGTAGGATACTGAGCTGGTCATTTGATACCCCCAGGGCTGTACAAATGACCAGCCAAGAGGATGGAGCTCCAGCAGCAGAGCATGAGGTTACTACCTCCTGGGTTCAAATCCCAGTTCTGCTAGTGGCTCTGGGACCCCAGACAGGTTACTTAACCTCCACATGCCTCCGTTTCTCCACCTATAAAATGGGGAAAAATCACAGTACCTCCTTCGGAGGGTTTTTGTGAGAATTTGATGAGCATCAATGTGAGCTTGGGGACATTATGGTAAAAATGTTTTAAAAAACCAAATTCATCGCAGCACAATTCATAACAGAAGTGGAAACAACCCCATGTACTTCAGTTAATGTAGTCATGTACAGATGTGAGAGTTGAACCATAAAGAAGGCTGAGCACCGAAGAACTGATGCTTTTGAACTGTGTTGCTGGAGAAGACTCCTGAGAGTCCCTTGGACTGCAAAGAGATCAAACCAGTTGATCCTAAAGAAAGTCAACCCTGAATATTCATTGGAAGAACTGATGCTGAAGCTGAAGCTCCAATACTTTGGCCACCTGATGCGAAGAGCCGATTCATTGGAAAAGACTCTGATGCTAGGAAAGATTGACGGTAGGAAGAGAAGGGGATGACAGAGAATGAGATGGTTGGATGGCGTCACCAACTCAATGGACATGAATTTGTGCAAACTCTGGGAGATGGTGAAGGACGGAGAAGCCTAGTATGCTGCAGGCCATGGGGTCACAAAGAGTTGGACGCGACTGAACAAGAACAACATCAACTTCAGTTAATGGGTGGACGCACACACCTGTCCCTCCACACACAGGAACATCATTCATCATGAAAAGGGATGAAGCCCTGACACTCGCTACCACATGGATGGACCCCAAGAACACGATGCTCAGTGAAAGAAACAGACAGACACACAGAGTGTGAGTCCACTGATGGGAAATGTCCAGAACAGGAAGATCCACAGACACAGAGAGTGGGTTCCTGGTTGTCAGGGACTAGGGAGGGGGTGAAGATGACTGCTTATTGGGGATTTGATGTTTTAAAGGGGTGATGACAATGTTTTGAAATTAGAGGTGGTGGTTGTACAAGGTGAATGTACTAAATGCCACTGAACTGCACATTTTAAAATGGTCCACTGTGGACTTCCCTGGTGATTAAAAGTCCACCTGCTGATCAGGGGACACAGGTTCAATATCCCTGGTCAGGGAAGATGCCATAAGCTAAGGGACAGATAAGCCCATGTGCCACAACTATTGATGCGTAAGCTCCCTACCTGTGCTCATGAACAAGAGAAGCCCCCAGACCCTAACTAGAGAGTAGCCCCTGCTCACCACAACTAGAGAAAGTCTAGGCACAGAGCAGCCGAAATAAATAAGCAATAATAATAAAACGGTTAATTGTATGTCATGTGAATTTCACTAACAAAAGAGAAAGCAAAAGGCAATCGCCCCTGTAATCAAAGGGTTGACAGATGTCACAATCAAATCATCTTGAAATCCTAAACTAAAGTTGCATTCAGATCCCAGGGAGGCCTCCAAAAGCAGTAGGTTTCAGACACACTGGAGAAATTCCATGGCCACTGACTGTGATCTTCAGTGTGGACAGCGAGGACTCTTGATGTAATGGGCTGGGATGGCTCCTTGCCCTGTGGTCTTCCTCCCCAAGCCCATCACCCTGGTCTAACTCTGAGAACAACACCGTATGTGCTAAGTTGCTTCCATCTGACTTAGTCAGTGTCTGACTCTGTGCAACTCTATGGATTGTACCCCACCAGGTTCCTCTGTCCATGGGATTCTTCAGGCAAGAATACTGGAGTGGGTTGCCATGCCCTCCTTCAGGGGATCTTCCCAACCCAGGATCAAACCCACATCTCTTGCATCTACTTTCATTGGTAGGTGGGTTCTTTACCACTAGCGCTGCCTGTGAAGCTCTGAGAACAACACCGGAAAAACTCAATCAAGGGACAATCTACAAGATATCCCACCAGTCTCCCTTCAAAGCTGTCCAGTCATCAAAAAAAGGAAAATCTGGACTTCCCTGGTGGTCCAGTGATTAAGACTCCACGCTTCTAATGAGGGGGTGCAGGTTCAACCTCTGCTTAGGGGAACAAAGGTCCCAAATACCCTGCAATGCAGCCATAATAAATAAATAATAAAATAAGTAAAAACAAGGAAAGTAGGGAAAACTGTCACTCACAACTCAGAAATGTAATGACTAAATGTCATGTGGGATCCTGATGGGGAGTCTGGGGGCAGAAAAACTAAAGAAATATTTTTTTTTGAAGTGAGGATTTAGTTGATAACAATATATTAATGACATATCCAACACTCATGGAAGATGTTAATGTCAGAACAAAGTGGGTGCCAGAAAATGGGAACTCCCTGTACCATCCTTGCAACTTTAGATTTCTAAACCTATTAAAAGTGATCAAAGTATAAGACCTGATCCATCCTCCTACCCCATCCCATGTAATGAAGCCCACCTAGGCTGACACCTGCAGCTTCCATTGCCAAAACCCCCTGCATGAGTCTTCCCTCTAAGTTTGGTTAGAATATTTTGGTTGCAAGTAATAGAAACTGCAACTGAAACTGGCAGGGTTTTTCTTCTCTTCTTTTAAATGGGAATTTTTGGCTTGTGGAACTGAAAGATCCAGGGATAGATTTAACTCAGAGTTCTCCCCCTTAGCACAGCTGACATTTGGGACTAGATGGTTTTTTGTGTTTTACAGCTGTCCTTGGCACTGTGGGGTGTGGACAGCATCCCTGCTCCCTACCCACCCAATGCCAGGAGCCCCACAGTCTTGGCAACCACAGATGCCCCAGTATCCCCTGGGGGCAGGACTCCCTCTGATCCAGCTGGTTTCAGACTCAGCTGGATCCAAGACCCTCAGTGTCATGAAGATTTGTCCACTTCTCCATCTCTCAATTCTGCCATCTTTGCCCTTGGCTTTTTTCCTCAAGTCTCCCCACCTTGGGACAAAGACAGTACCAGCAGCCCTTGACTAAATCCCCACATGAGCTTAACAGCCCCAGCAAAAGGTCAGCACCTCTTCTGCAAGAGAAGCAGCAAAAGTCCCAGGGAAGGATTTGATTGGCCCAACTTTAGTCATATGTCCTTGTTGAACCAATCTCTGTGGCCAGTTAAGGGAAAGCCCTCAGTGGCCAAACTGGGATCACGTGATTGTATGAAGTCAGTCAATGGGGTTAGAACCCCGTGATGTCAGCCAATGGGGTATATGGAGTCAGCCAATGGGGTGAGTACACTGTGGACTGAATTGGAAGCAGGGGGGTTAGCCCTGGGCAGTAGAGTCTTCTTCTGGGCAACGTTGGCCTATCATTCCACTGTGGGCTTTAGTAGGGCAGCATTAACAAATGAGTGAGTGGTATACAGTAGTGCTCAATATATGCATGCTGGATGGAAAGTAGTGAGTGGATGGACAAATGGCAGAAGCTGGGGTGATGGCCACATATGGCCTGTGTTAGTTACCAGGTGCCATGTAACAAATTTCCCCAAACAACAGAGGCTTAAAACAACACACACGTAGATTATCTCACAGTTTCCAAGGGCCGGTGGAGCTGGGTCCTTTGCACAGGCTGCATCACTGGTGTTAACCAGGGCTCAGAGCTCACTGGGAGGCTTGACTCAGGAGGGGGGTCACATTCCAGCCCCCTCAAATTGTTGCAGGATTTATACTCTTGCTGCTTTAAGACCAAGGGCCCTGTTTCTTGCTAGGTGTTGACTAGAGGCTGCCTTCGGCCACCGTGGAATCCTCCAACTCAGCTACTCACATTGTCAAACCCACAGGGAGGGGATATAGGTCTGACCATCCATGGAATGATGGCACCTTGACCACAGTCTGTTTGCCCCACCCTCTCAAGGGAAGTGGACAACACCAAGCAAGGCCTGGCCAGCAGGAGGTAGGATCTGGATCACATTAGGGTCTGTCCTCCACACAGCCTCCAGGTTCAGCAGAGGAAACATCAGCCTTGTATAGCTCAGAGCTTGAGTGCCACAGAGTGACATCGCCTGGAGGGGGGTCCATAGACCCCGGCCTGTGAGCCCGGGCCAACTGCTGTCCATGTGTATGAGGGCTGCATCACCCTATGAGTGATGTCTACATTTCAAAGTAAGTGAAAAAAAAATGAAGGAGACTTCCTTTGTAACACATGAAAATGACATGAAATTCACATGTTGGTGTCCACAAGTAAAGTTTCCCTGGCAAAGACTCATACCTTCCACTAAGCGTCCGCTGTGACTGCTTCCATGACATGATGGACAAAGGTGGACAAGTAAGAGTCCAGCCAGTCGCAAAGCTGAAAATGCTTGTTCTCAGGCCCTTGACACAAAGGGCTGGCTGAGTCCTGCTCTACACAGTCCTATGTTCCTGGTTTTTGAACTGTGGTGTTGGACAAGACTCTTGAGTCTCTTGGATAGCAAGGAGATCAAACCAGTCAATCCTTAAGGAAATCAACACTGAATATTCATTGGAAGGACTGATACTAAAGCAGAAGCTCTAATACTTTGGCCACCTGATGCAAAGAACTGACTCATTGGAAAAGACTCTGATGCTGGGAAAGACTGAAGGCAGGAGAAGGGGACGACAAAGGATGAGATGGTTGGATGGCAACTGATTCAACTGACATAAGTTTGAACAAACTCCAGGAGATGGTGAAGGATAGGGAAGCCTGGTGTGCTGTAGTCCATGGGGACACAGAGAATCAGACATGACTAAGCAACTGAATGATGATGATGATGCCCCTGACAAAGGATGCTGTGAGCTCTCTTAGCCCAGAAATCTCCTCTCTCAAACGGGGTGGTGAGAGGGAGGAAGGACCTTGGCCTCCAAGCCAGCAAGAGGTGAACTTTGGGACAGCATGTGCCAGGGATGATGATCACTGTCGCCCTTCGGGTGGCCTAGGGCAGGGGCATCTGCAGGCAGCAGTTGGGAAACGCAGCCAGATTCTGCACATTCTGCACATTCTAATGGTCTTAGAACCATAGCACAATGTTGTGAGATCATCTCAAATGGGGCAACAAGACCCTGCAGCCTGCATTGATGGGGGCAGCAAGTGTGTGTCAGGGGTGGGGGCTTAGCCAGGGAGGTCAAGGGACATGAAGCTGCAACCGGAATGAGTGAAAGAGAGAGCTGTGTGGACGCTAGTGGGGAAGGGGCAAGAGCAAAAGCCCTGGGGTGAGGCAGAAGTTGGTCTGGTGACTGGAGATGAAAAGACAATGTGGCTGGAGCAAAATGACCCCCAGCCAGGGCCACACCCGAGCACACAGGGCTGGCGGGGCCCTCTCCACCTCCAGTCCAGCTTCCCCCAAGCCTCACTGACCCCAGCTGCAGAATGGCAGCCAGAGCCCAGTGATATCCTGGAATTTCAGGTCTGTGCTGGCCTGACTGTGTGTCAAGCTGGCCACCACATCTCTGGCTCCCCAGGCCAAACTGAGCAATGGGATGGGCCAATGGTCCAGGGCTGAGGGATGCTGACCAATGTCCCTGTTCTCTGATTCTGGTAAGTTCTGTCCCAAAGCCTCCATCATACCATGCAGGCCAAGAGGGATCAATGTGAGGCTGTGGGTGTCAGAGAGACGAGAGTCCTGGGCACAGTTAGGGATGAATATCCAGTGACCCCTGCCTGTCAGGACCCTGCTTTCATAGGTCTGGCTGCCTGCCTTGCCCCTTCCTTGGTGATTCCCCAGTCATCCAGGAACCCTGGGTCCCAGTGAGAGGCCCATTGCATAGGTGAACATGCTAAGGCCCAAAGGAGGTGTGGGACCCCAGAGCTGGGGCTGGGAACTGGGGTCCTGAGTGAGCAGGAGCAGGCATGGATAGTGTGGCTAGCACTGGGAAGGCTTTCTCCCCCTTGTCACTGTGATCGCCCACTCATTCATGTACTCAGCGTTTCTGTTGTCCAAGTGTCTGAGTAGATGCTAGCCCTGATGACCCAGTCCAACCTGTTCATGCATAAATGTGTAAACAAAATGTTGCTGATGCCGCTCACATTTTAATTTATAACTTTCTACTCCCCTCCCCCATTCTTTTCTGTGGTTTGGTGGGGTTTTTTGTTGTGTGTGTGTGTGTTTTTTTTTGCTTGAAACCCGGTTGTTTTTCATGTTAAGTTTCCCACAGTCTAGAACTTGCTGATGTGTTTCCCTGAGATGAGTTAAATTTTCAAAGAGGTAGTTCATCCCCTTGTTTCAAAACTCAAGTCCAAAATCCACCCAGAGGGCAGCTGAAGGGGGAGAGTCCTACAGCTCCTCAAAATGTTGAACAGAATCATCACCCGACCTAGAAGCTCTTTTCCCAGGTGTGAGTCCCAAGCCCTGCAAGCAGAGATCTGACCAGTTACCCCTTGTGTAGGAGTGTTCCTGATAGCAAGTTCACAATGGCCAAAGTTATAAGGAACCCAAGTGTCTATCGATGGATGATGGATGAACAAACGTGGTCCATCCGCACAGTGGAATGTTACTCAACCTTAAAAAGGAAGGAAGTTCCGACACCTGCTACAACACTGATTCTCAGTGAGAAAAGCCAGACCCAGAAGGACACACATTGTCTGATTCCACTCACTGAAGGTCCCGGGAGAAATCAGATCCGCAGAGACAGGAAGTAGATGGTGGGGCCAGGGACTGGGGGAGGAGACAGGGAGTCAGTGTTTCACAGGGACAGAGCCTCAATTTGAGAAGATGAGAAAGTTCTGGAGATGATAGTGGGGATGGTTGCAACATAATGTGAATGTGCTTAATGCCACTGAGCTATGCACTCAAAAATGGCTGAGATGGTGAATATTATGTTATGTAAATTTTTACCACAAAAAGATGTGCCTGCCGCTCATAAAATTCAGCATCTTCACCATAGAGATATCTTCACCATAGAGAGTTCCATCTTTACCATAGAGACTTCCTCTGAGTGTAATCACAAACTATGTGTCTGTCCTTCTGTGTCCACTTTTTCCACTGAGCATCGTGTTCTCAGGGTCTGTCCATGTGGTAGCAAGAGTCAGAGCTTCTGTCCTTTTCATGGCTGGGGATGACCATGGAGGGATCACGTGGTGCGAATGGAGCGCATTATGTCTGTCCATCATCCATTGATGAACACTCAGTTGCTTGCACCTTTTGGCTGTTGTAAATCATGCTGCTGTGAACACTGGTGTGCCAATATCTCTTCAGGTCCCTGCTTTCAACTCTTTTGGTTCTGTATCCAGGAGTGGGATTGCTGGGTCATGTGGTAATTCTGTGTTTAATTTTTTTGAGGAAACTTCTGTTTTCCACAGTGCTTGCACCCTTTTACATCCCATGAGCTGTGCACAAGGCTTCCAAAAAATTTCTCCACATCCCCACCAATGCCTGTTATTTCTGGCTTTCCTTTTTCTTCATAGCCATCCTAAGGAGCGTGAGGTATGAGTCTCCCAACTCTTTGCTGTGGAGTACTTCAGACACACAGAAGAGGAAAAGGTAGACCAACCCCTCCATTCCCCTATCTAGCTTCAACCAGTATCGACTCCCGACGAGTCTTGTGTTCCCTCTAGTCCACCCTTGGATTATTTTTTTCCAATCTTTTATTATGAATATTTTCAAGTGTGGAGAAGAATTGAAAGGATTTTGTGGTTAAAAACACAAAATCTACTTCCTACAACTAACACTTTATTTAGCACATAACTGAACATTCGTCCTTTCCTCTATGTGGCTGCATGTTTGTGCAGGTGTGTGTTAATGTGCCACCTATCTGAATGGTAAAGCCAAACCAAAAAAACTGGACAAAACCAACTGCTGGCAAGGAGGCAGAACCAGTGGGCCCCCCAGATGTTACTGGCGGGATTGCAGCCACTTTGGGAGATGGATCAAGGGTTCTCAAAATGGGAAATTCAGAAATGCCAGGTGATTCAGCTGTCCCACTCTTGGGTGTTACCCCAAGAGAAATAAAGTCTTCTGTACACCAAAAAAGCTGTGCACATGTATTCATGGCAGCATGATTTGTAATCGCAGAAAACTGAAGACAGCCCAGATGGTCCTCAACTGGTGAATGGATGAAAAAAAACACAGAATGGCCATATGAATGGACATCATCCAGACCTAGCATGGAGCCAGTGCTCACAACATATGCATCTCAGATGAATTCTGTGGGTGAATGAAGGAAGCCAGGTTCCTACTATCCTACTCCATTGCGTGACACCTCAGAGAAGACCAAGTTACGTGGCCAAAACTCAATGCGTACTTGGGGAGGGCTAGGGGTGGAAGGAGGTGACTACAGGGGTCAACAGGGGACCTTTTGGGGTGATGAAAATATTTTATTTCCTGGTTATGGTGGTGATTACACAACTATATCCTTTTGTCAAAACTCACAGAACTGTGCATTTAAAAAGGGTGAATTTTCTGTAATAAATAATTCTCAGAAACTTGTATATGAACTTCCTGGGGCTGCCATAACAAATGGCCTTTAAACAACAGAACCGTACACAGTCATATTGTGCAGGCCAGACTTCAGAGGTCAAGATGACAGCAGTGCTGGAGGCTCCAGGGCAGGGGCCTTCCTGCCTCTCCTGGGGGCTGTAGGTGTCCTGGCTTGTGGCTGCACCTCCCCAGTCTCTGCCTCCATCTTCACATGGCTTCTCTCTGGCCGTCAGATCTTCCCTGTATGATTTTTATAAGGAAAACTGTCACTGGCTTTAGTTTCCACCTAAGCAACCCAGAGCTGACTATGGCTCAGATCATGAACTCCTTATTGCCAAATTCAGACTTAAATTGAAAAAAGTCAGGAAAACCACTAGACCATTCAGGTATGACCTAAATCAAATCTCTTATGATTATACAGTGGAAGTGAGAAATAGATTAAGGGACTAGATCTGATAGACAGAGTGCCTGATGAACTATGGACGGAGGTTCATGACATCGTAGAGAAGACAAGGATTAAGACCATCCTCAAGAAAAAGAAATGCAAAAAATGCAAAATGGCTGTCTGAGGAGGCCTTACAAATAGCTGTGAAAAGAAGAGAAGTGAAAAGCAAAGGAGAAAATGAAAGATATACCCATTTGAATGCAGAGTTCCAAAGAATAGCAAGGAGAGATAAGAAAGCCTTCCTCAGTGATCAGTGCAAAGAAATAGAGGAAAACAATAGAATGGGAAAAACTAGAGATCTCTTCAAGAAAATTAGAGATACCAAAGGAACATTTCATGGAAAGATGGGCTCAATAAAGGACAGAAATGGTATGGACCTAACAGAAGCATAAGAAGAGGTGACAAGAATACACAGAAGAACTGTACAAAAAAAGATCTTCATGACCCAGATAATCACGATGGTGTGATCACTCACCTAGAGCCAGACATCCTGGAATGTGAAGTCAAGTGCCTTAGGAAGCATCACTATGAGCAAAGCTAGTGCAGGTGATGAGATTCCAGTTGAGCTATTTCAAATCCTAAAAGATGATGCTGTGAAAGTGCTGCATTCAATATGCCAGCAAATTTGGAAAATGCAGCAGTGGCCACAGGACTGGAAAAGGTCAGTATTCATTCCAATGCCAAATAAGGCTCAAACTACCGCACAGTTGCACTCATCTCACAGGCTGGTAAAGTAATGCTCAAAATCCTCCAAGCCAGGCTTCAACAATACATGAACTGTGAATTTCCAGATGTTCAAGCTGGTTTTAGAAGAGGCAGAGGGACCAGAGATCAAATTGCCAACATCCACTGGATCACCAAAAAAGCAAGAGAGTTGCAGAAAAACATCTATTTCTGCTTTATTGACTATGCCAAAGCTTTTGACTGTGTGGATCACAATAAACTGTGGAAAATTCTGAAAGAGATAGGAATACCAGACCACCTGACCTGCCTCTTGAGAAGTCTGTATGCAGGTCAGGAAACAACAGTCAGAAATGGACATGGAACAACAGACTGGTTCCAAATAGCAAAAGAAGTATGTCAAGGCTGTATATCACCACTGTGCTTATTTAACTTATACGCAGAGTATATCATAAGAAACACTGGGCTGGATGAAGCACAAGCTAGAACCAAGATTGCTGGGAGAAATATCAATAACCTCAGATATGCCAATGATACCACCCTTATGGTAGAAAGTGAAGAACTAAAGAGCCTCTTGATGAAAGTGAAAGGAGAGTGGACAAGTTGGCTTAAAGCTCAACATTCAGAAATCTAAGATCATGACATCTGGTTCCATCACTTCATGGCAAATAGATGGGTAAACAGTGGCAGACTTTATTTTGGGGGGCTTCAAAATCACTGCAGATGGTGATTGCAGCCATGAAATTAAAAGATACTTACTCCTTGGTAGGAAAGCTATGACCAACCTAGACAGCATATTAAAAAGCAGAGACATTACTTTGCCAACAAAGGTCTGTCTAGTCAAGGCTATGGTTTTTCCAGTAGTCATGTATGGATGTGAGAGCTGGACTGTAAAGAAAGCTGAGTGCTGAAGAATTGATGCTTTCAAACTGTGGTGTTGGAGAAGGCTCTTGTGAGTCCCTTGGACTGCAATAAGATCCAACCAGTCCATCCTAAAGGAGATCAGCCCTGGGTGTTCTTTGGAAGGACTGACACTGAAGTTGAAATTCCAATACTTTGGCCACCTGATGCAAAGAACTGACTCCTTGGAAAAGACCCTCATGCTGGGAAAGATTGAGGGCAGGAGGAGAAGGGGACGGCACAGGATGAGACAGTCGGATGGCATCACTGACTTTCAGTAAACTCCGGGAGTTGGTGATGGACAGGGAGGCCTGGCGTGCTGCAGTCCATGGGTCACAAAGAGTCAGACACGACTGAGCGACTGAACTGCACTGAAGTAACCCAGGCTGACCTCAAGATCCTTATCTTGATGACCACTGCAGAGACCCCGTACTTCCAGCTGAGGTCCCATTCACAGGTTCTGGGGATCTGGACAGGAATATTTCTTCGGGGAGCTTCCACTCAACCTGTTACATTTTGCTTAAAAATGAAAACAGTAGTGACAGGACTTCCCTGCTGGTCCAGTGGCTAAGGCTCCAGTCTCCCAATGCAGTGGGCCTGGGTTTGATCCTTGGTCAGGGAACTAGATCCCACAGGCTGCAACTAAGAGTTCAGATGCTGCAACTAAAGATCTTATATGCAACAGCTAAGATCCAGTGCAGCCAAATAAATAAATGAAATATTTTAAAACACACACAAAAAAACAGTAGTGGCCACATCAGAACACTTTCTCCCAAATCCTTGGGCCTGAACAGTGCACCCAGGAACGTTTTGAAGCAAAACCCTGGACATTATGTCTTTTTATCTGTAGATAATTCAGTGTGTATCTCTGAAGCTGTAATTCCCAACTAGGGGTGTGGGGTGGTCCTGCCTCCCAGGAGTCACTGAGCCACCCCTGGGGGCATCTGCAATCTTCACCGCTGGGGACTCTCTTGGCATGCAGTGGATGTTGGCATGCACACACACACACCCACACAGACAGTCACATACACAGAGATGCTCATACACACACACACACAGAAGCTCATACATATACACATATACACACACAGATGCTCACGCCACTGCAGGCCAGTCTCAGCCATGATCCTTACCTGCCCCCTGGTGGCCACATTAGCCCAGGCTGAGCCATCCCCTAACCAATGCCTGCTGGATTCCTGGTGGGGACTGACCTTGATTCTGGAAGGACCTCTCTGACTCCCAAGGGCCTCATTTCTCAAGTGAGGGCCTTAGATGGGCCCCTGGAAAAGGGGTGGCCCTGGGGCCAAGAGCTTAACATTTAAGAGACCCACCAAGTCAGCCAGGAGAAGGGCCAGAAAGACCTCTGCCTCCTCGGTCCTCAGGGACAGGGTGAAAGGGGACTTGGCATCAGAGGGAAGCAAGTTGGTCAGCCAGAGGAGTGCGAAGGAGCAGATGGGTCTGGCAGCCAGCTGTGCATGAGTATCTGTGAAAACTGTAGAGGAGCTGGAGAAACAATACGTGTGAGGGATGGGGTAGGCAGAGGGGACAACTGAGCCCTAGAGGGGTCTGAGTATAACCTGCCTCTCCCTGTAAGCTACAGCTCTCCATTTATAATCTGAGGTCACCCATGTATGCCCTGGAGTCCTCCACCTGTAACCAGGGCCCCCTGCTTTGACCTGGGACTCCAATCCACAACCAGGTGTTCCCCACTTGTACCTTGGCTCTCCCAGCTATTACCCAGTGCCCCTACTTATAACCTGGGGTCTCCACTTCAATCCTGGGGCCCCTCACTTTTAACATGAACCTATAACCTTGGGTCTCCCAGAATAGCCTGGGGCCCCCATCTATAGCCTGAAACTTCCCACCTGTAACCTGGGGCTTCGTACCTATAATCTGGGACCCCTTGCTATAACCTGGGACCCCCACCTGTAACCTAGAGCTTCCACATGTAATCTGGGGACCCCACCTAGAAATTGGGGCCTCTCAGTGATAACTTGAAACCCAACCCTGGGGCCTCCCACCTATAACCTAGGGTCCTTATTAGAACCTGAAGAATGGTGAGGGTGAGAGCATGCTGTCAAAGCTGTTTTTCCCCAGCGTTACCATAAATATTCATACTTATTGCCTATGTCTATTAGTAATCCCATTTGTCACAGTTTACTGTCCCAGAGGTAATGTTGCCACTCTGGATCCAGAGTGTCATCTCTGACTGTTAAGTCTTTCTTTTTTACAGTGATTCATAAAGTAATAACACACCTCACTTCCAATGGCCTCTTACATTTCATGACATACGGTACTCTTACTCTTCACTCAGAGGAATGGGAAGCCCTGCCCACATCAGCAGCCACCCTCCCCCGACTCCCATCCCCATCCCAGACACTGACAACCAGGAACCCACTCTCCTGTCTCTGTGGACTTGCCTGTTCTGGACGTTTTCCATCAACGGAATTACACACTGTGAGTCCTTCTGTGTCTGGCTTCTCTCACTGAGCATCGAGTTCTCAAGTTCATCCATATGTGTCAATGCCTCTGTCCTTTTCATGCTGAATAACATTCCAGTATGTGGACATGCCATGATCAGTTTGTCCATCATCTGTTGCTGGATATGTGGGTTGTTTCCACTTTTTTACTATTGTGAATTGTGCTGCTGCAAACATCCGTGTACAAGTTCTTATGTGGATGTGTTTTCCATTTCTTTTGAGCAGAAATCTCAGATTGGAATTACAGGGCCATATGGTGACTCAATGTTAACCTTTCAACTGGTTTTCCAACCTGGCTATACCATCTATATGAAAGTTCCAGTTTCTTCACATCCTTGCTGATAATCCATTTAAAAAAAATCATAACCATCACAATGGGTATGAAGTGGTTTTGTTGTTTACTCACTCAGTTGTATCAGACTCTTGCAACCCCATGAACTGTAGCCCATGAGGCTCCTCTGTCCATGGGATTTCTCAGGCAAGCATACTGGAGTGGGTTGTCATTTCCTTCTCCAATGAAGTGGTTACTTTTATGTTATTTTTTTGTTTGTACCCTGTGGCTTGTAGAATGTTACTTCTCCAAACAGGGATGAAACCTGGGCCCAGGCAGTGAAAGCACCCAGTCCTAACCACTGGGACACTGGGGAATTCCCTGAAGTGGTTAATTTTAATAATATATATATCTTTTAACCTAATATATCCAAAATTTATCATTTCAATATGCGATCAATATGTTAATGAGTGTTTTCACATTACAGTTATTAATAAGATATACACACATATTGTTGTTGTTTAGTCACTAAGTTGTGTCTGACTCTTTTTTGACCCCATGGACTGTAGCCTGCCAGGCTCCTCTGTCCATGGGATTTCCCAGGCGAGAATACTGGAGCAGGTTGCCATTTAATCCTCCAGGGGATCTTCCTGACCCAGGGATTGAACCTGTGTCTCCTGCACTGGCAGGTAGATTCTTTACTGCTGAGCCACCAGGAAGCCCCATACCTAAATATAATACATACTTTTTTCCCTTCACATGAGGAGGCCTTCAAAATCCAGAGTGTAGTACTTCCCTGGTGGTCCAGTGGTTGAGCCTGCCTTGCAATGCAAGGACACCAGTTCATCCTCTGGTCCGGGAAGATCCCATATGCTGAGGAGCAGCTAAACCCATGCGCCACAACTACTGAACCTATACTCTAGAGCCTGTGCTCTGGAGCAAAAGAAGCCACTGCAGTGAGAAGTGCATGTGCCACAACGAAGCAACTCACAACTAGAGAAAGCCTCCACTCACAACTAGAGAAAGCCCAAGCATAGCAACAAAGATCTAGTGTAGCCAAAAATAAATACATTATATATATATATATATATATATATACACACACACACACACACACACACACACAGTGTGTATTACACTCACAGCACATCTCAATTCCAGCAGCCACATTTCAGGTGCTTAACAGACACATGTGGCCAGTGGCTTGTTGTACTGAATGACATAGCTCAAATTGCTGAGGACACAACAGTGGCCAAGACATATCTAGCCTCAGCCCCAGAGAGCTCCCAGTGCAGTTCCAGAGACTAAAGAAATATGGGAAAAGAAATATATAAACAAGATAATTTCTGCTGGTGACAAGTGTTAAGAAGAAAACTATACTTGAAAGGGGCTACATTCGAGGAAATGATCAGAACTTCTTGGAGGAGGTCACATCTGAGCCAAGATTTCAGCTTCATGGACTCTTTCTGCAATGGTCACCAAACATTTCCTATGTCCTTCCAATGTGTCCTGCACATCAGGAGAGGGTTGGAGTGAAGGAGAGTGGGATGCTAAGATTATCAAATACCCCCAGATTCTAAGAAAGTTGGGCATAAGTCGGCAGTTAAAAACATAGAAAATACCAAAAGGAATTTGAGTAGGGCAGTGTTGCCTCTTTTTCATTTTCTGCAAGATTGTTTAGAACCAATGTTACTTCTTCTTAAAATTTTTTATTATTAAAAATTTTGGGGGGTGCTCTGGGTCTTCGGTGTTGTTCGTGGGCTTTCTCTAGTTGCATCAGAGTTGGGGCTACTCATTGCTGGGGCTTCCCATATTGCAGAGCACAGGCTCTAAAGTGCTGGCTCAGTTCTTGTGGCACAGTGGGTAAGCTGCCCTGATGCATGTGGAATCTTCCTGGACCAGGGATTGAACTGATGTCTCCTGCACTGGCAGGCAGATTCTTAATTAACCACTGGACCAGCAGAATAGTCTTTCCCAAAATGTTTGATAGAAATTCATGAATGAAAATATCTGGGCCTTAACTGTCTTTGTTGAAGGTTTTTCCCTACAGATTTAATTTCTCTAATAGATATAAGACTATTCTTCATTGAGCTTTCATTTTAGTGCCTTTTCAGGTGTTGGTCTATTGCATATTGAATTTTGGGCATAGAGTTGTTCCTATATCTAATCCTTTTAGGTCACTTAGTTTTCTTGGTTAGTCTGGCGAGAGTTTTATCAGTTGTTTTGATCCTTTCAATGAATAGTCTTTTGGCCTCATCAGTTTTCCCTGTGTTTTTTTTTCTTTCTATTCTGTTTCATTGGTTTCTGCTCTGCTCTTTATGATTAAGGAAAAGTTATTTGGGGCTAATCTGCATGTTCTGATTAGGGCTTGCTGGTATGTTGGTGTGACTTGTGGTCCCCCCACCCCCAAAGCCACAGCAATCCGCCTTCTGTGGGTCATTTGAGAATCTGATGAAATTCCTAGATGTCCCCAAGAACACACACAAGGACACATTCAATTTCACACATAGATTTAGGCAGTTCACAGGTGTCAGGCTCAGAACTCGCAGCCTGGAGCCCAGATCTGACGGTGTCAGCTCCCACCGTTCCCACTTAAGAGAAGCAGTTTGTTCTGACAAAATTATCAAGTGATAAAAACCAGAAAGGTAGAAAAACCCCACAGGCCTGGAGGAATTTTCAATTTCATCAAGCCCTAGTATTTTGCCATCTCTGTGTTTTTCATCCAAAGCACTTTGCTGGCACTATGCCAGCTGAGTACTGCGTTTTACCCCGTGAGATTCTTTAGGGTAGAGACGGTCCAACCCACTTCTTGCCTCCTCTGGCCTGAGAGATGCTTAATAAAGGCTTTCTGGCTTCAATTGGCCACTTTCGGTTACTTTTTGACCCTTGACCTAGCTTCAAACAGGATTTCAGGGGACAGGCCCTAGCAGGCGCCCACCAGCGTCTGTGAGCCGCATCAGCGCCAGCCAGGGTTGCTCTCAGACACCCGCCACCGACTCCTGGTTCCGAGGGGCCCCTCGGCCTTTGCGAACTCCGACCCCAGCCTTCAACCCCTCCCAGGTCAACGCCACGGCCTCACCTCCTCACGCCTGCTTCCCGCCCCCTCCATTTGACGGGCGCCTCCGTGGGCCAATGAGCGAGCAGTAGCCACCCCTGGGGCGGGATCGAACGAGAACCAATCCCCGCTCCGGGACCCGCCCAGGTCCAAATGACCCAATGGGCGGTGGCGTCAGGGTTCGCTGCGGGGGGCAGGGCTGGTCGGCTCGGCCAACGGGCGTGCACGTCGGCGCCGCGAGGGGTGGGCCCGCGGCGGGCGTGCGGCGGAGAGGCGGTGCAGGGCGGGGGAGGAGGTAAACAAGATGGCGGCGGCGTGTCGGGCGCGGAAGGGGGAGGGGGCCCGGAGCGCCTGCGACTGAGGCGGGGCGCGGCGGTAGCGGCGGCGGGCGCCGGCCGGCAGCGCTGCCGCCTTGCATGGGCTGGACCCCCGCGCCGCCCCGCCTGCTCCACGCGTGCGGCGGCCAGGGCGGAATACGCGCCGCCCGGGTCCCGGCAACCCCGTTCCGGGGCCTGCGGCCTGCGCCGCCTCGGCTGCCCGGAGCCCCGCGCACCCAGCGATCCGCGACCGACGGCGTTCGGACGGAGAGCGAGCGCGGGCTGCCGTTTGGGGCTGGGCGCCCGCCGGGCCCGCGCGGTCGCTTGGTGTCCCGGGCCGGTGTGCGGGCGCCCGGGCGGCGGCTGGCTCGGACGAGGCTTGCTCCCTGCAGCCGGCGGGCCCCCGGCAGCCCCGGCGCTGGCGGGAGCCGGCCGAGCTGGACGAAGGTGCCCCGCGCGCTCCGGATACGCACCTGCCGGCGTTTCGGGCGCCCCGGACGGCGGGAGACGCCCCCGAGCTGCGCGCCCTGCCCCCGGCAAAGCTCACCTGTCCAGCTCTGGGAGCCCCAGAGCTGGCCTTCGCGGGGCCCCGGGCGCGCGCCATGGCCCGCTGGTAATGGACGGCGCGGAGAAGACTCGACCCGGCCGCGTCCGTGTTCGTTCGAGGGTC
Organism: Antilocapra americana; assembly: GCA_007570785.1. Lineage (NCBI taxonomy): Eukaryota > Metazoa > Chordata > Mammalia > Artiodactyla > Antilocapridae > Antilocapra > Antilocapra americana. The sequence goes on along the minus strand of ML661896.1, from coordinate 7,959,547 downwards.
TAAAGTCCCTGGAGGATGACCTAGCACTTCCAGGCCCCACCGGCCTCCCAGGGGCCCCAGTGGACGCGCCTGCCCGCCCCGAAGCTCCGAGGTCGGGCGGCCCCCAAACTTGGGACGTTGCGCACCCCCGGGTGCCCGGGCTCTGGACCAGCCGCGCCTTTTGAACTTAAGTTCAGTACAATCGTTTCTTTTTCAAGAGGATTTTCCTTTTTTTTTGTTCCCCCTTTCTCGCTGTCTTATTTTTTTGATTTTGTTGACTTTTAATTTTGGAGAAGGGAATTTTGAGGCGGGGCGGGGCGAGGAACAAAAGGAAGAATCGCTCCCCGCGAAGTTCACAAAGGGGATAAGGGACCGCCGGCCGGAGTCGGAGGCCTGGAGTTCAGGATGGAGGTGATGGACCCGCAGCAGCTGGGCATGTTTACAGAAGGCGAGCTGATGTCGGTGGGGATGGACACATTCATCCACCGGATCGACTCCACCGAGGTCATCTACCAGCCCCGCCGCAAGCGGGCCAAGCTCATTGGAAAGTACCTGATGGGGGACCTGCTGGGGGAGGGGTCGTACGGCAAGGTGAAGGAGGTGCTGGACTCGGAGACACTGTGCAGAAGGGCCGTCAAAATCCTCAAGAAGAAGAAGTTGCGGAGGATCCCCAACGGGGAGGCCAACGTGAAGAAGTAAGTGCGGGCTTCCTGGGTGCGGACGCGAACCGCTGGGCGGCCCCTTTCTTCCCGCTTCCTCCCTTCCTCTTCCCTTCTCCTCCCGGTTGCTTTCTTCCCTCCTCCGTTTCCTTAAGCACCCCAGTCGACCAGCCAGGGAGAGTCGTGGGCAACTCTTTGGGGGACTTTGGTGAAGTCAAGATCGCCCCTTGCGGCTGGGCGTCCTGCGCTCTCGGCCGCTGCGGGGCCCTCCTCGGAAGGGGGCGCCCCTCTCCCCTTGTGCCCTCTCAGCTGTCCTGAGGGCTCACGTACCGCCAGCGTTGGTTTGGCTTCGGAAAACCAAAAGCACTGGGTTCAGAAAGGGCTCTGCCTGCCGCCAGCATGTTTTCTCCCAGCGTGAGACTGTTGCTAGGGCCGGACACGCCATTTATTTACCCTGTTGGGGGGGCCGCTGCGGTTGCCAAAAATAATTGTTTGCACCGGTTTATCAGTCTGCAGGCGGGTACTTGGCCCTTTCTCACTCGCCTGGGATGTGCCACAGGACACATCCACGACTTGCAGGCTCGGTGGCTCCTGAGAAGTGGGGGTCGGCTTGTGCCCCCACAAACTTTTTACACAGATTTTTTTCAGGTGCCTGTCTGGCCATAGGCATCCCGGAGGCGGTGGGAGCCCAGCCTCCGTCCTTTTTGCTGGTTCTGGGAGGGGACACCCCCTCCTTATCTCTGCTGCTTGGGGATCCCACCCTACCCCAGCCCAGGGCTTTATCTAACGGGCCAGGTGGCAGGACTGGCTGGTGACCTTGGCCGGTCCTGGGAGTGCTGCTCCCTGATCACTCTCACCCCTCCCCCAGCCCCCCTGCTCTCCGGGCAGTGTGACAGTGAGTGCACAGCTGCTTCTGTCTGCTGTGGGACACCTGGAGAGCAGGGCAATGGGGTCAGACCGGCTGTGGACTGTGCCCCAGCCATGGACCCCCAGCAAGGGCAGGACCAGGTGTCCCAGGGCCAGCCCAGCCAGTTCTCTGTGCCCATTTGTCACCTGCATGGTGAGGGTTAGGCAAGGGCCACCAGTGTCCTGGGTGAGACAGGCCAGGGGATAGTGGGTGCCAGTGCCCTCCTGCAGGCTAAGTTAGGCCACACTTCTGATCCAGTTCCTACTCCCTGTTTCTCTGAGTCACCTTTTCTCCTTAATCCAGAAGCGTGTGGGGGAGAGGTGACCCTTGAGCTACCAGTTGGCCACCACTGCGGGTTGAGGGGCAGTGGGCTTCTGGATGCTGCTGGCAAAAAGGGAACCCCCTCCACACACATATACTCTCCAGGGCTGGTCCTTGTCCTCTTGGCTCCTCTTAGGCCTCATTCCTGGGTCTGTCCCAGGAGTGGGTTGCTGGACTCTTCCAGCCTGGACAAGCCCTCCTGGATGGAGTTGGTGCAGGTCGCCTTGGTGTCTGGTGCCTTATGCTTTGCTGCATCCCAGGCTGGGAGGGGCCCGGCTCATTTCCAGCACCAATTGATATTTGGTTAGGGCCATCCCAGCCACTGCTGGCTATCTGGAGGCTTGGGGGGGGGTGGGGAACCAGAGGCATGCCCTGAGGGGGGCAGAACTGAGTGGTTCCAGAACATCTGCAGATGCCCCACCTTGAGATGAGGGAGAGGTGTCAGGTGGGTGAGTGCCCAGTTCTTCCAAAGGGTGACGAATACCTGAGGAAGCCCCTCCCTATCTGCAAAGTATGTGCCCAAGGTCAAGTTAGAGGGCAGTCACCACCCTGAGATTCCCTCCTGCTTGGCCACCCGATGGAGGATTGCAGCTCCCAGTTCTGGTTTCCTGAGCCATCAGCTGTGGTCTCAGGAGCTGTGGAGACAGTGTCCATTGGAGGAAGCCCTGGGGAGACTGAGCTTGGGGAGGCAGGGTGGTTGGCATCCACAGCGGCCTGGGGGTCTCTGTGAGGTGCTACAGCTGCAGGGTCAGCCCCTTTCCTCCATCTCAGCCCCAGAGGCACAGGTCTTCCCCTCAGAGCACAGTTCTGGCCCCGTGCCACTGGCCACCTGTGGGCTGGTGCTGGGAGGGCCTTCAGGTTAGAACCCCTGCACCTCCTTCCTCAATGTCGCGAGGGCAAGCCCTGCTCTGAGCACCCTGTTCCCTTGTCCTGAATCCTGTCGATACGTGCTGGACTGCTCTGTGCATGCGCTCAAGCGGCGCCCCAAGATCCAGGCTTCTGGGTCAGCCTTGCTGCCAGGCAGCTACAGGGAGGGAAAAGGGCTCCTTTGTCTTGAAGAGACTTAATAAGCTCAACTCCAGACTCTTCTCCTGGAGTTAAGTGTCTGGAACTTTCCAGACAAGCCGCAGGAGTCCTGCAGCTCCAGTTGGGATGGGATGCATTCCTTAAGAAATGCAGTGTGTGACAGAGGAAGTCTCCCCTCCTGTGACTCCTCCCAGGAGGGCTGCTGTGGTCTGTGCTCGTCCCTCTTTGTTCTTTTTTATGTGTGTAAGTCACTCAGTCATGTCTGACTCTGCGCTCCCTTATGGACTGTAGCGTGCCAGGCTCCTCTGTTTGTGGGTTTTCTACTGGAGGGTATTGTCATGCCCCTCTCAGGGGATCTTCCCTACCCAGGGATGGAAACTGGACCCCCTGCATTGGGAGCTCAAAATCTTAGCCACTGGACTGCCAGGGAAGTCCCGCTAATTTGTTCTTGTTGTAAAATAGGAAGATTCAGGAAAGCATCAAGAAGTGAAAAAGAAAGCAGTCATCGTATTAACACTGACAACTTCGAACTTCTCTTTACCAATCCAAGAACTTTTTAATGAAAAGGGTGATTTTCCATGTAAGTTGTATCTGCTTGTTTTTCTGGTCAACCACAGAGGCCACTCTGGTGCCTCCCTGGCTGGGGGCAGCCCTGGGGCTTCACGCCTGTACAGATGGTGGGTACATGCCCCTCTGCCCCGACCCCTGGGAGGGCAGGTGGGCCCAGCTCATGGAATTCTCACCTGTCACAAGGTCCTGTTCTTTGTGGGCTTTTCCATCAGCTGTTGAGAAGCAGGGACAGTCTCCGTGCTCCCGCTCCACATTCCATCTGTGAGAGGGCAGCTCAGGGCCTGTGCCTGCTGTGTGCCAGATGCATGTGCTCAGTGAGCTGTGCAGAGCCGGGACTGGCAACTTGGGGCTCTCCCAGCTTCCTTCCTCATCAGTGTTCCTGGTGCTCCTGCCTTGTGTCCTGGCCCAGGTGCCCAGTGCCAGTCTCCAGGCCAACAGTGGTGACTGGTGGGCTTTTGGACCTGACGGTGAGTGGTTGGGATTTTAGTGGAGCCTGGACTTCCCTGGCCCTCATTCCCATCCTTCGTGGTCTCTGCCAGGTCCTGGCATCTGCTGGTACCCCCACTCTCCAGGTATTAGTAAAGCTTCCTCCCTGAGGCCAGCTGGCATCACCAGAGCACGGCTGCTCCTTGAGGCACCCAGGCTCTCATTGCACGTCCTGGCTGAGGGGTGATTAGATGCAGTGGAGCCTGGGGGCCATAGGGACACCCAGGTTGGGGTGTGGGGGATGCTGGCCCCTCACCCAGAAGCCTGTTGGAAGTCACAGCCCAGTCGCACATTATCATGTGTCTAGTACACAGCTGCAGGTGGCATGTTCTCTGAGCAGCTTTAGTGAGACACATTTTACATGATGTGAAACTCAGCTGAGCAGGTAACTCAGGGTCAGGTACTTTCCTGGAGAGTGCGACCACAACCTGTCTCTAGTTCCGAAACAGTCTATGTCCCAAAAGGAAGCCCCATCCCCATCAGCAGTCACCCCTCCTCCCCGTCGCAGCCCCTGACAACCAGGAATCTACCCTCTGTGTTTGTGGATTGGCATGTTCTGGACGTTTCCCATCAGTGGAATCACACCCTATGTGTTCTGTGTCTGCTCCTCTAGTGTTCTTAGGGTGCGACCATGTGGTAGCAAGTGTCAGAGCTTCTGATGCTGCCTGTGTGGGGGGGGGGACCATGTATATCTGACCCCATCAGTGGATGTGTGGGTCATCCCCTCCTGATGCCCGTGTGTGTGTGGACATGTATGTATCCATCCGTATTAGTGGACGTGTGGGTCATCTACTCCTGATGCCCATGTGTATGGACATGTGTATCCATCCCCATCAGTGGACATTTGGGTCATCCTCTGCTGATGCCCATTAGGAATTGTGCTGCTGGGCAGTTGTGCAAGCACGTGTTTGTGTTGAACTTCACTTTTCTTGAGTTTCTCCTCATTTTCATCTCTTGCCCCTCGCCACATGCTTAGAAGCATCAGCAGAAGGACCGAGGGGTGAGGGGGTCTTGCTCAGTGTCCCTTGGCCAGAGCGGCTATCACCCCTTCCTAGCTCTCTGTGGACCCGTCAGCATCTAGAGAGAGCAAGGTGGCAGGTCCTGGGGCCCTGAGGTGGGTGGCCGTGGGGTAGCTGCACCCCTCTGTGAACTCCAGTGCTTTAGGACCTGGCTCTTTCACTGCCCTCCCCTGTGGGCAGTCAGCGAGCCCACCCCGGGTCCACTCTGCTCCCAGGACCACAAGCAGGTCCCAGCAATGCCCGCCCTGAGCAACTGCGGCAGGACCGGAAGGCTTGCTTCCTCTCACTTCACTTCCTGCATCCTGGCTGAGAGCCCGGCTTTCCTCTTTCTTTAAATAATGTTTTTCTTTTTCTCTGGCCAGTGGTGCTACTTCTAGGTGACGAGAACATCTCAGCCCCTGCAGTGCATGTTTCAGGGATCCTCCTGCACCCCCTCACCCACTCGGAGTGTGTCTCTGTGCTGTCTCTGCCACGGTCTTGGCCTTGTGGGTGTGCGGGTCCCTTCTCTTAGTGTTTGACGTTGTGGTCCGTTCCCTGATGTTGTCGCCCCTTCCTTGGTGTTGACAGGGGGCTCACTCACTCCCTCAGGAGGCTGTGATCATGTTGATTGAGGGCCCTGCATAGGGCCCTCCCTCCAGAGCTGGCTTTCCTGATGTGGGGTGGGGGGTAGTGCTGTCCACTGCCTGGGGGTCCTTCCCGCGTTTAACTTTGCCTGCAGAGGACTCTTGCCCCAGTGGCTGTGGGCGGAGGGGGGAGGCTTGGCTGGGCAGATGGTCCCTGGATGGGTACTCATGGCACAGAAGGCAGAGACTGGGCTTGTCCACACCTGGGCAGGCCTGGGGTGAGCACCACCGCACGTGTGGTTGGCAGCTGAGTTTGGAGACTGCACACTGGGACTGGCAGCTGCTGCTGGAAGCCTGGCTGTAATGCCTGCCTCCCCAAGGTGGCCACATGTTGGCTCAGGTGTCAAAGGTCTCCACACGTGGGTTTATGTAGCATCTCTTTGGATGGAGAGAGGATGGTCACCTGGGCTGTCCTGTTGCCACAGGAGTCACAGTCTGGGTTGGGCCCTCCGTGTCTCCCGTCCCGTGTCCAGCAGGGAGGCCAATGGGATCGGTCACCTGAGCTGTCTCCATGCCACAGGAGTTCGGTCTGCACTGGGCCCTGTGTCCCATCCCCGCCCCAGCCTGTGGGCTCTCTACTGAGCTTGCCACCACGTGCCGCTTTCTGCTCTGGGCCGCAAATCCCGTCCCCACAGTGGGTGCCCTTGCTGGCCAGTTAGCCCAGCAGGCATCAAACACTGAGGGAGCTGCCCCAGGACCCATCCCCGGGTCCTTCTCTTCTGGCACCTCTGCAAGGACCTGGCAGCACGCAGCAGAGACCCCAGAGGCCTGGTCACCACTGTCAAGACAAAGGCTCCCATTTGGGCAGCCTGGGGTGTCCGCCTCTCTGACTGTCAGATAGAAGGGGTGGAGGACTTACAGGCAGGGGAGGGGCCCTGAGTCACCACAGTTGAGCTCTGGCCCTGGGGAGCCAGCAGCAGGCTGAGAGTCAGAGCTATGAGGTGATGGGGGAAGGAAGCCTGGGAGCACAGGGCCACTGCTGATGAGTGCTCATGGGCCTGGGGCGTCTGAGGGGGCCCCCAGGACAGGGTGCCCACGAACTCAGTACCTGGCCCAAAGCAGCCTGGGAAGGTCCGTTGTGGGAGTGAATGGGACCCACTGGTCCACAGTAGGGCCCAAGCTGGGCAGGTGAGGGAGGACCTGCCAGAGGCAGGGCTGGGGAGTCTGCTTCCACCCACCAGGACTCACCACACTGCCTTGTCCCCAGGGACCCCCAGAGATACTGGGAGACATCATGGTTGTCATGTCACGATGTAGGGGGACTCCTCGCATCAGAGTCTGTTCCCCACGTACCCACAGAGCCCGCACAGCCAGGGGCAGTGCTCAGGTGGAGCTGCCGTGTATGTGGTCCCTGCTCACGCTGGACAGCAGGCTAAACAGCCAGGGGTCAGATGGTGTGAACCCGGGGCCCAGCCTCTGAGTCACCTCCCCTCACTTCAGCTCAGGGGAACATTTAGAGGTGCAGCCTCTTGGCCTGGAGGGGACCCTGGGCAGGGACGGAGCAGCCAGTGGGCTTGGAAGAAGAAGCCACTGTAAAGCTGTGTTTCCTCCTTCAAATGGAGGGCCTCCTCTGCACTGGGTCTGGGGAGTGGGGGTTCTGAGAGCCGGGCCATGATCCATGTGGAAGGAGGACCTACACTATGAGGCCCCAGGATCGTGCACTGGTCTCTGAGGGTGGGGTATGGGTTTTCTGGAAATAGGCGACCTTTTCATGAAATGTGGAGAGTGGGAGGGGTGGGAGCCAAGTCTCAAGAGGACAGGCCCTCACCTGCCCTGATGTTCTTTTGTTTCACATGTGGGCTTTCTGGTGAGGACTTTACAAAACCTTGAGGTATCACTGACATGCCATGCAGTTTCGTGGCATTTGGTATCTTCTTAGTAATGGTCATCACTATGTAGGTCCTGGACATTCCATCACCCCAAAAAGAAGCCCTGTCTCCTTTGTCACCTCATCCCCTCCCCAGCCCCTGATAACCAGGAACCCACTCTCTGTGGATCAGCCTGTTCTGGACATTTCCCATCAGTGGAATCACACCATGCGTGTCCTTCTGTGTCTGCTTTTCTCACTGAGCATCATGTTCTCAGTGCCCATCTACGCGGTAGCAAGTATCAGGGCGTCTCTCCTTTTCAGGAGAAGGGAGATGCTCCTGGGTGTGAAGGGACACTGGCATTGTGTCCACCCTTGGGCTCCCATGGATGGTGCTGCCGTGAGCACATGTGCACAGGTCGTGTGTTCTCAGTCCTTCCAGGCTCATGCCCTTGAGTGGAGGTGCTGGGTCAGTTGGTGACTCTGCTTAGCGTTCTGCGAAGCCTCCTCACAGACCTCTGACTTTTCCCCCCTTCACTACCACCGGCTCCTGCAGAGAATCCTCAGGAGCTGTGCTGGCAATGGGGTGGGGGTGGAGAGGGCTGTCTCGAGTCCCGGCTCCCACACCCCTCATGCTGCCCCTGTGCGCCCTTGCTGTGGTCTCTGCATCTTCAGTTCAAGTGTTGGATGTCCCTGGTCTTGTTGCCGTGTTGAAGCTCTGCTGGGCTCTGGGAGACCCAGCATCCTCTGTGCGGTGCCCTCCACATGGTGGGCGTGGCTGAGCTGCCAGGACCCGGCTGACCACCACCCTCTCTCCAGGGAGATCCAGCTGCTGAGGAGGCTGCGGCACAGGAACGTCATCCAGCTAGTGGATGTGCTGTACAACGAGGAGAAACAGAAGATATATCCTGCAGGGGGTGGGGAGGTGGGCATGTTCCCACGGGTAGGCGGGCATATTGGCAGTCTCCTTGGCCTTCCCCTCTCCTCCGGGGCTGTGACTCCCAGAGGCCAGGTCTAGGGGCCTGGGGTCCTGCTGAGAGGTCTATCCCTGACCCGCTGGATGCAGAATGACTGGGCTTTTCTCCACAAAGAGGTGTGGCTGAGGGCTTTGACCTGACCCTGGCTCCCCCTACTTCCTCACTCCCCACTCCCTTCCCCTCCCCACCATGGCTCCAGCCTTCTTTTCCCCAGGACCCACATGGGCCTCTATCCCTCGCTTCCCTGGGAGCGAGGTGTAAGCTCCTCGGGATGGAACGACCACAGGCCTTCATGCTGGGCTGTGCGGGCTGAGCCCAGAGGTGGCACAGAACCCCACAGGACGGCCCTGGAGGGTCTGTGGAGGGGTGGGGATCCACTGCAGTGCCCATGATCTGTCCCAGGTGCTCCTGCTCACTGCACTAGTGCAGCCCTACCCCCAGCATTTGTCTATGTCCCGGGGCCTGTCCTGTCCAGAGCAGGGTGCCTGCTGCGTGTTTTCCTTAGCACGGCCCACGTACATGGTGATGGAGTACTGTGTGTGTGGCATGCAGGAGATGCTGGACAGCGTGCCCGAGAAGCGCTTCCCTGTGTGCCAGGCCCATGGGTGAGTGAGCTTGAGCCCTGCCACTGCCCCTGCCCCTGCAGGTCACTCAGGGCCAGGGCCTTAAAGGACCTGGCCCTATGTTCAGAGAGCTTATTCTGAATATGAGTGATATGGAAGTTCAAGTGTGATTTAAAACTCAGGGCTTTGGTGCCCAGTTTGCGACCGTTTTGCCTGGCTGCTTTGCACGGCCTGCGGCAGCTCACTGGCTCCTCTGCACACGCACTGCCCCGCATGCCTTTTGCGTGAGGCTGTGGGGCCCCCTGGTGCTGGGGGAGCCTCTGACCGGGCCTCACTGCCCCAAGGCCAAGTTCTCCTGGAGAGAGAGAGAACAACTTCTCCCCAAGTTGTTTGTAGGACCAGCTAGCCTGTGGTAGGAGGGGACGGGGCAGGGGCAGCGAGCAGCATGGCTCTTTCCAGGCCAGAGACGGGTGGCAGCACAGCCCAGGAGGCTGGCCGTGGGTGGTAGTCACAGAGCTGTGCCCGCAGGTACTTCTGCCAGCTGGTGGACGGCCTGGAGTACCTGCACAGCCAGGGCATCGTGCACAAGGACATCAAGCCCGGCAACCTGCTGCTCACCACTGGTGGCACGCTCAAGATCTCTGACCTGGGTGTGGCTGAGGTGCGTGGGGGGGCCCAGGGCGGGTGGGGCATGGGGTCCAGCACCTGGGGCCACTTCCTAAGGGCTACCTGGCGCTGCCACAGGCACTGCACCCATTTGCCGAGGATGACACGTGCCGGACCAGCCAGGGCTCCCCAGCATTCCAGCCACCTGAGATCGCCAATGGCCTGGACACCTTTTCTGGCTTCAAAGTGGACATCTGGTCAGCGGGAGTCACGCTGTAAGTGCCCTGGGCCTGGTTCCTTTACCCCAAGGTCCCTCTACCTCACCCACCCCAGCCCCGGGACTCTGTTCAGACTCCAGGCCTTCACGACCTGCCCCTCTGGCAAGTCCCCCATGTCTGGGGAGGCCACGGAGCCAGGGTCAGGAACTCCTGTGGGTAGGGGCACATGCACTGGGACCAGCTGTCCTCCTGCCCACCTTGGTCTTGTGCTGGTGTCCGTCCCCGTGTGCTGGTCCTGCGCGAGTCACCCTTCACTGTTTGGGAGAGGCTTTTTGTCCTGACTCCTGGGGCTGAGTTCTTAAGATACCACGAGTTGCCAGTGATGGTTGGCTCCCACCCAGACTACTTGGCGGGCATCTGTCCCTCCATAAGCTCGGCAGCAGTGAGGGAGCCTGTGTACTCCCGCCCAAGGCGAGTTGGTGCTGCAGCCCCCATGGGGCAGCCGATGGTCTGGGCCAAGAGGCATCCCATTTTATTCCATTGAGAGCTTACTGACATCCCCTGACCCATCCTGTTAGAGCGTGCAGTCCAGTGGCTTTCCGTGTCTTCACAGTGAGCCAGCAGCACTGTGGGTTCCAGATCATCGTCCTCACATCCGATCCCTGCAGGGGGTGGGGGTGTGTGTGTGTGCGTGTAGTGGGGGTGGGAGAGTGTGGCAGAGGCTCCAGGGCCACAGGGCAGGCTCTGACTGGTCTGTCCCTCCGGGCCACAGCTACAACATCACAACAGGCCTGTACCCATTCGAGGGCGACAACATCTACAAGCTGTTTGAGAACATCGGGAAGGGGGACTACACCATCCCAGGGGACTGTGGGCCCCCGCTCTCAGACCTGCTCAGAGGTGAGGCCCTCGGGGTAGAGGCCAGGCTGCTGGTGTGGGGGCTTCCGAGAGTCTTCCATAGACCACTGGCCTCTTGAGAGCTGAGCCATCTCTGCGGCACAGCTGCCTGCCGCCTCCCCCCTCCACCACATGGGAGGTGGGCACAGTGTAGCCAGGCTTGGAGAGCAGCCCTAGTGGAGCATGGGAGGGGTTGCTGGCTCCTTTGGGCTCTGCCACCTGCCCTGGGTCTTGGTTCCACCCTGTCCTGATTACCCATCCCTACGGAAAGTAACAGTGAGGGGGTCTCCTGCAGGACCTCTTTCTGCTGCAGTTTCCAGGCTTCTCAGCAGGTGGCACTGTCCTGCACACAGGGGCCTGGCCCAATGTGGCCCCCATAAAGGCACACCAGCATCCTGGGGTTTGGCTGAAGTTAGTGTTTTATGTTTTTGGATACCCCACATGGCTTGTGGGATCCTACTCATTGACCAGGGATTGAACCCAGGTCCACAGCAGTGAAAGCGCCAAATCTTCACCCCTGCACTGGCAGGGAGCTCCCTGGTGAAGTTAGTTTTGATGATATAGCACATCCAGGGTATCGCCTGTGTGACTGGTACCGTCTTAGGTCCTCTGCCCCCAGTCCCTGGGCCTTGTGTAACTGACCTGACACTCGGCTTGTGCCGGATACCTAATCCGTGCTTTAGCCTGTATGTGGCCTACAGATGAACAAGCAGTTTCACAGTCCTGCGCTGCTCCGGAACCTTCTGATGACCAAATCACACCAGTTCTCTGGTTGTTAGTGAAGGTGAAGTGAAGCTGGGCAGCTGCAGTTCAAGTGCTCTGCACTGGTGCAACCCAGTCCCGCCCTCTGCATCAGGGCCACCCTGGCAATCAGGCACTGGGCTCCCCGCCCTCCCAAGATCTTGGAATGTGGGAGGTGGCAGCCCCACCGACTCAGACCTGGCCCTCCCTACCCAAGTGTTCCTTGAAGGCTCACGGCCCAACCCCCCTACCCCCCTGGGCCTCCCCCAGCTCTAGCAAGGATTCCTTCCTTCAACGGGGATTGATAGGTGGGCGTTCTCTCAGTTTTAAGCTTTCTTTGCTCCAGTGACACAGATGATGACCTGTTATTGCCTTCACTCTTATAAGGACTTAAAACAGTCCCAAGTTATGGGGACTTCCCTGCTGGTCCTATGGTTACAACTGCAAGTTCTCAATGCAGGGGGCCCTGGCTCCATCTCTGGTCAGGGAACTAGATCTCATGCCACACCTAAGACCCAGTGCAACCAAATAAATAAGAAGCAGCCCCAAGTCTGGCTGATGAGATGGCAGAGGGCATTGGAGTACCTGTCCCCCAGGTCCAGGCAGTGTCCTGTCCTCTCTGCCTGGGCCTGCTTAGAGGTCTTGCAGAGCTGGGCGGCAAGCTTCCTGCCCACAGGTCTCTGAAACACTGCCCCAGCCCTGCCCTCACCCTCCCACAACAGGGCTGTGACCATGACCTTTACTCTTCTGCACCACTGAGTGCCAGCATCCCAAAGTTACACTTTTCTGAGAACAAAGCCACCTGTAGGGGAATGCGGACAGGGACTCTGGGCTCTGCACCCCTGTAGCCATGCTACCTCAGGGCAGCCCAGCAAGGCCTATAGGGCTGCCTTGCCCCTTCTGCGTGTCCGGGTCCCGGGCAAAGGCCTTCACACAGGTTCTAGGCTGTGTCCCTCTGGAGGCCCCTGGTTCTCCAGCTGCCTTGGGGATTTGGGGTTCCAGCTAGAATTGCCGGTCAGGCACTGCAGGGTCGACCCCTGTGCTTTGTCTTCCTGGGACGTGTGGACAGATTCAGGATCCCTGGGGTGGGCTCTTGTCCTGTGTTCCAGCCTGCTCCAGTATTCTTCTTGACCTCGCTTTGCAGCGGGGGCGGGGCTCCGCTCACAAGCGGCCTGCCCTCCGCTCCCACCCCTCCCAGGCAGGGGCGGGGCCTCTGCCCGCGCTGACCCCGCCCCCGGCTGGTCTCCTGGCAGGGATGTTGGAGTATGAGCCGGCCAAGCGGTTCTCCATACAGCAGATCAGGCAGCACAGGTGAGTCCTCAGCCCGGCTGGGTGCTGGAGGGGGAGGGCGGGGTGCAGGGGTCTTGCCGGCTCAGTCTCTCCTGTTGGCCTCACCCTTCTCCATCTCTGCACGCCATGTAGTTCTCTGTGGGAATTGAGGGTGGGCCCAAGTGGGGAGCCAGCCACGACGCCCTGATGCCCTGTTCCCACAGCTGGTTCCGGAAGAAGCACCCGCCAGCCGAGCAGCCGGTGCCCATCCCGCCCAGCGCGGACTGCAAGGACCGGTGGCGGGGCATGACTGTGGTGCCCTACCTGGAGGACCTGCACGGCTGTGCCGACGATGTGGACGATGAGCTCTTCGACATTGAGGATGACGTCATCTACACTCAGGACTTCACAGTGCCTGGTGAGCCCCGGTCGGGGGGCTCCGCCCAAGGGTCCGGTGGCCTCTTGGGGCTGGTGCCCTGCTGATGCCTGGCCTTCTTCCCCAGGTGGCGAGGAGGCGTCTGAGGCAGGGCTTAGAGAGAGAGGCCCACGGGAGAGCCCGTGCTCAGAACTTTCTGGAGAGGAAGCTGAGGCCAGGGCCTTGGAGGAGCTCCAGGCAGAGCCCGGGCCCTAGTGTAGCACCGCCCCGCCCACGCCCTGTGCACTGCGGGCTCTCACTGACCCTGCCCAGGGTCTGAGGGAGGCCAGGCCACTGCCCTGCCACCATGTCCACGGTTCTGTGCTGCCCCGGGGCTGGTTCCATTGGCTCTGCATAAAGGTCTGCTTGCCTCGCGTGTGCGGTCCTGCTTGCCTCTTTCTGGCTCGTTGGCCAGGGCTTAGATGTTTCCTGTAGAAAGAGCCTGTGTGCCAGGTGGCCTGTGGGCACAGACCCACCTTCCCAGGACATGTCAGCCCTCTGGTGCCCATGGTGGCTGGCTGTAGCCATTTCTCACTGGGATCCTGGGGTCAGGTCAGAGACTCTGCCCTGGGAACCTCGGCCACAGCCCAGTCCCAAGTCAGGCCTCCTGGATCTCTGTCTCTGGCAGAATAGGAACAAGGTGTTCTCCTTTAGGAGGCACTGGGGCTCTGGGACAGGTGTCTGGCTGGCTGAGTGTGAACCCTGCTGGGCCCCCCAAGCCCCGCTGGGCACTGACCACACGCCGTCCCTTCAGGCCTATGCCAGAGGCCTGGGCTACTTTTCCTGGGTGCGGAATGCTTGTCCAAGAGCAGTTCTCTGGGCCCAAGCTAGACCCCTAGCCCAGAAATGTCCCTACTCCTGCTGGGGGACAAGCCTGTACCGAGATCAGGCAGTTGCCCCTTGCCAACCTACCCTAGGCCAACATCAAGCTGTGTTGGGGCTGCTTCTGCTCCAGTCCCATCTCATGATCTGCTCACCAGGGTCTTCCTGGTCTGTCCCTCGTCCTGCCACCCACCCTGAGGGGTGTTGTTTGGGCAAGTGAAGCAGATTCCTTGCCTGCTGGCCACCCCCCAGCTGTGGTCGCTGTGCTGGAGGCTGAGCCCAGGTGGTCTCAGCAGCGTTGTGGTACTCAGCGCCATGGCAGCCCCCTCTACCATTAGAGCAGGCTCCTGACACCAGCCCACCCCACCATGCTCTGAGTTCTGACCTGAGTTGCTGCCTGTACCCATGCCTAGGGGGCTTCGGGCAAGGTCCAGAGGCCAAGTGAAGCCCCAGACGGCACTGGTGGAAATGCATTTCTGTGTGAGGACCAGATGGGCTCGAGGCAGCTATGGTGGTTTCCTGGTATCCACGGGAGGAGGGTGTGCTGTGGTCAGCATGGGCTCCCTCCCTCCCCCACTGCTCAGCGGGCACGCAGCAGGGCCCTAGGACCCAGTGAGGGCTGGCAGGCCACGTGGGAAGGCATGGGGTATGGGAGCTGCCTGAGCCTGCCTCTGTTCTTTCGTACCCGACATGGAGAGCCAGGGTAGGCTGTTTCAAGAGAGACATCGAGTCTGGACGCCTGGCCTGAGTACAGCCCCTCGTGTTCCATGGGGCCCAGTGGGCTCTGGCCTTCATCCAGGTGAGAGAGCTGAGGCTCGGGTCCCAGGCCTCTGGTCCTCCACCACATTTCCACTCATCTGAGTGCAGAGCCCCACTCACAGCTGAACAGGCAGGTGAGCATGGGCTAGGCCTGACTCTGGCTGGTTGGTTCAAAGGCCCATCCTCCTGCTCCCTGGATGAGGCCCTGTGGCAGGACCGGGCAGGTCAGATGGGACAGGTGTTGGGGGTCCTGGGTCTGGGCAGGAATCATGCAGAGCGCATGTGCTTTGGGATCCCCAGTCAGCACACTCTTGCCCTCTCCCCTTGAAGGTCAGGTCCTGGAGGAGGAGGCTGGGTGGAGCACACAGAACCGGGTCCTTCCCAAGGCTGTGTGCGTGAACGGCACTGATACCACCCAGCTGAACACCAGGTCGAGGGCAGAGCGCCGGGCCAGCGCCACCTCCAACCCTGCCCGCAAGGCCTGTTCGGCCAGCAGCAAGATCCGCCGGCTGTCGGCCTGCAAACAGCAGTGAGGGTGACTGCCCGCAGGTAGGATGGGGCCAGGACCAGAGGGTTGGGGGTTGGGGGGGCACATTGTGGACACGACCATCCTGGTTTGTGTCACTGTCCCTGGGGTCTGGGTTGGAGTTGAAGGAAGTCACTTTCTACGGAACACTGGCTACTTGGTGTGGGGCGGGAGCTTGGTGTGTGTGTGTGTGTGCCGGAGGAGGACCCCTCAAGCTGACAGCCTGTTTTGCAGACCGGAGGGCCTTGCCTCCTGTCCAGCCCAGGCTGCTCCTGGCATTGGAGGAGTTCGGGGGGTGGGAGGGTGCAGGGGGCTGTGTTCTGACTGAAGCTGTCGTCTCCTCTTCCTGCTCCCTCCTCCCAGCCCTGACCATCCAGTCCACAAAGGGCGTTTTGGGTGGGCCTCACGGGTGTTTGATATGAGCAGTGGGTTGGGGGCCTGAGGCTCCAGCTCCTGTCTGTCCATCCATGCCCCTCTCCCAGGGAGCTGCCCCTGAAATGGCCCCATAGAACTTACCTGCCAGTATCAGAACTAGTCAGGTGGGGTAGAAGCTCTTTGCCGGGAGGCCTGGTTCTGTGGCACAAGGGCCCTGCTTAATCCCACTAGGCGACCAGAGATTCCTGGGGTGGCCCCTTGAGGCAGTACAGCTCTCTCTGGCCAGTGGAGGTGTCTGACAGCATTGCGTGACTAGGCCTCTGTTCCCCACTCTCTGGAGGGATCCAGGGAGAGTGTGCTGCCTGTGACACAGGACCTTGTTTGGCCCAGAGGTGACTCACTTGTGTCCTGGTCTCAGTCTGTCTCCAGGAGCCCTGGCCAGGTCCTGCTCAGTCTTCCCGTCGATGGCTGGCCTGCTGCCCACCGCCCAGGAAGGCTGCCACAGCGCCCTCCGTGCTGACTGCTCCTCTGGAAGCCAGAGGGTCCTGGAGGGCTGTGGCTGGGGGACAGCAGGGACTGGGATCTGGCCCTCCCTCGGTGGCCGGTGGACACGACCTCCTGCTGACTGCAATCCTGTGCTGAGCCCCTTCCCCCAGCTAGGGGAGGAGGGAGAGGGCCCGGTGTGGCTCCATGCCAGCCTTCGCCATGCACTTTACGTTGAGACTACTGGTTCTCGTCTGCCCCAACTCCTCTTTTTACTCTGCCACTGGTTAGCACCTCCCACACCTGGTGATGTGTTCATATCAACCACAGCCACAGTGGGATGGGCATGACGTGCAGGCCTGCCGACCCAGATGCATGCCCATGCCCAAGGGAACCAGGCGGCCTCCTTGTGTTTGTTGTTTGGTTGGTTCCTTTTTATTTTTATTTTTTAAACAAAAAATAAAACAGGTGGATTTGAGCTGTGGTTGTGAGGGATGTTTGGGAACTGTGGGTGGCAGCATGCTGTCAGGGGATCTGAGCCTGAGCCTGGGGCCCTTTGTGGGTCCCACAGTGCAGGGGCTGGCCAAGCTACCTGCTGAAGACCTGGGCCACCTAGGCACATTTGCTTCTAGTCATGCTGGATTTCTCTGCTCTCAGCGGGAGCGGAGCCTCCCCAAAGCTCCACAGGCCCCTCCACTCAGCCCAGGGCCCACGGCTTCATGGCATGGTGGCTAGGGGGGTGTCTCATCCCCTTCTCCCCTAGACGTCTGTACTCTCGGGTCCCCAGAAACAACCCAGAGCAAGCAAGAGTATGCAGTAAATATTTATAATCAACCAGAAAACAAAACACAAACTCCATCACTGGATGGTACACAGACTGCCGGAAGCTTCAGAAGGAGGGGCGGGGCAGGGCGACTCGACGGCTGGCGAGGGCTGCCCCATCTTTTGGCAATAAATAAAGCTTGGGAAACTTGAAACCTTGACCATTTGGGTTTTATGTCTCAAACACTGGTGAGTTCTGGCGGCTCTTTGAACGGAGCGGTTATGGGGTGTGCGGCTTGCTCAACATGCGGAAGGCGGGTGTGGGGTGCAGACACCAGGAAGGAGCAAGGTGGGAAGGAGCAAGGTGGGAGGCGTGTGCAGGGCTGGGGGCAGCGGCAGCGGTTATTGCTTGGGGGATGAGGGGGTGGTGCGGACTGCCGCGAGCGCTTGCCGCGGTGAGGTAAACGGCTTCGAGCTAATTTCCCAGCCAGCCAGGGATCGCACTCTAGGTAGAGCTTCGGCGCCCTGCAGTCCCTGCTCATGTGTCTTGGCGCGAATTGCGGCGCGTGCGCATCGAGCGAATCTCGAGGCTTCATTAGCCTCTAGAGGAGGCGCTGTGCGCATGCGTGTTGCGCAGTCGGCCTGTATCACCCCCGTCTGGCTGCAAGCCCTGCGCATGCGCTTTCCATAGAAATGCGCCGGAGACTCGGCGCTGTGCGCTTGGCAACCGCCGTCAACCCCCCGAGGCCAGTCTGGGGCCAAGGGAAGTTGAGTGTGGCTCTCGAGACCCCAAGGTGAGAATCCGCTACACTCTCTCTAGTCGACTCTACGAAGTGCCTGGAGGGGACTTGTATGCACACGTTGGGGTGCTTGGGGAACCGCGCTCGTGCTCCAGGCCTGCGGTCCCAGCGCAGGCGCACCGGGGCGTCGCACCCCAGGTATGTCCGGCGCCGGGGCCCCGCCGGTGCCGAATAAGCTGACGAGGTGGGCACGGGGCGCAGGCTTAGACCGGGCTGTGGTCAGGGGACGTGGGTGCGGCTGTGGCCAATGCAGGGGCCACGGCGACCGGCTGGGCCAGCCTTGGCGGGAAGAGCCTGTCGTCGAGGCTGGCCGCCAACTTGTCCAGCAGCGCACCCGGGGTCCCGGCGCACAGGCCGGACCCCGGGCATCCACCACCGGGCTCCTCCTCGATGACGGGGATGGAGGACGTGGCTGGGTCGTCGCCCGCTCTGCCGTCGGGTGGGCAGTCGACACTGTCTCCGCGGCGCAGGGGTGCGCGTGCTGGGCGGGGGGTACCAGATTGGGCCGTGGATGGGGTGGGGGGCACAGCGCGTGCTCCAGGGTCGCTGTGCTGCCGACCCCGCTGCTGCCACTGCTTGCGTGCATGGGGGTGCGGGTGTGCGCGCGCCCTATGGCGCGCTGTGGCAGATGGGGCATCGTCAAAGTGCGGGTCGTGGCGTAGAAACTCATGGAACAGTGCGTCTGTCTTCTCGTCGATGCTGTAGTCACGGCGCGGGGCGCGGCGAGGCCAGGCTCGCGGGCTGCGGGGACGGACGGGTGTCTCTGGCGCGGGGCTCTCAAAGCTGTAGCCCACGGTGGCCTCGCGACCCGCACTCGTAAAGGAGGAGCGCTTCTCTGGCGCGCTGGGGGGCCCATCATCCCCCGCGCCGCGGCCTTCGATGCTGGCATAGCCGCTGTCCATCTGCAGCAACTTGCGTGGTCCGCCCGTCTCTCCATCTGCCGGCCGTGGCATGGGTGTGGACGGCGGCGAGGGCGGTGGAAAGGCGGGTGCGGCACCCCCGGAGCCCGAGCCCGAGCTGTCGCCACTGCGCACCGAGTCACGGTCGTTTCCGCTGCTACTGTGGTCTGAGGAGGCAGCCGCGTGCAGCTCGAGCGAGGCGCGCAAATTCCAGATATCGCGGTAGATGGTTGGGGCCTGCTCGAGCCCCCCATCCCTCTCTCCATCTGAGTCTTGTAGCTGTTCAGGCCCCGCGATGATGCTGCGCTCTAGGGGGGACTCAGGGCTCGCTCTTCCTGAGGCGCCCACCTCCTCGGCTGCCTCTAGCCTGCAAACCAGGCCGCAGTCAGGAGGCTGCATTGGGCCCCCTCCCCCGCACCCCCTCCTGACCACCCTGCTTCTTGGTCCAAGAGGATGGGCATGGGTGAGAACCCTCCAGGCTTGGCCGGGCCATGGAAGATGATGTTTCTGAGTGCTGCCTGTCCACTTTGGCCTGGATGCTCTTGGGTTAACCCGGAGCCATCCTGGCACCTGCCAGTTCAATCAGGGCCTTATGGGATGAGATGGGAGGGAGGTTCAAGACAGAGGGGATACATGTATAATACATATATTTATGGCTGACTTGTGTTGATGTATGACAGAAACCAAGAAAATACTGTAAAGTGATTATCCTTCAATTAAAAATAAATAAAATGTTAAAAGAAAATGTGACCAGGGTATCTGCTGGCAGTGCAGGGGGTTGGCCCTTCACCCTGAAAGAGTTAAGGCTCTTCTCAGATGATGCCTTCTTACTAAGAACTTTGTGTACCAAGGGTTTGCTGTGGTTGGATTGGACCAAGTGGGGTCCAGCTGAGCCTGGACACCTGGGTGACCCCCCCGGGGGGGGGGCACCTCAGCTCCCCCACCACAGATTGACAGGGACCCAGGAGGAAGATAACACATAGAAAGTTTTGATCTCCCTAACCAGGAAGCGCCCAAGATTAGTAAGCCTGCCCTGCTCCTTGGGTCCAGCTGTCCATCCTGCTGACAGGGGCCCAGAGTTTCCTGAGAATTGCCCTTGGGCTGGGGGAGAGGGCAGCACCCCCAGAAGTGGTCACAACAGTTTCTGGGTAGTGTCCAGCCCCAGGACCAGCAAGTGGGAGGTACCCTGGGTCCACAGCAGAGACCTTCACTCCCTAGGCTTCAGCAGGAAGCAGTGAGCCCCAGCCATCCCTCTACCCTTACCCATTCTCCCCCGCTTCCCTTCTCTGGTCCGTGCTGGAGAGATGGCCCCAGCGAGGAAGCCTCCAGGAGACTATGGAGCCAGAGGGACTCGACTGCCCATCCTCTGGGCCACCTATGGGGGATGGGATGGGGCAGGGGCCCACAGGTCCACCCCAGCACCTCTATCTACTGAAAAATACCTGCCGAGACTGGGGGGCGGGCTGGCAGGGCTGGCCAGAAAGGGGTGGGGGCTTGGGAAGACCATGGTGTCGCCCGCGCTGGCAATGTACTGGATGAAGTCCACGTGGGGGGCATTCCCTTCCTCCTGCTCCATGCTCTCGCTGGCTGCCCGCTGCCGCTGGAAGTGGTGTCGCTTGGGGGAGCCTGTGCAAAGGAAAACCGACCACCTGTCTAAGCCCCTCCTCGCACCAGGCCCACTGCCCACATCTGAGCCAGGCCAGCAGACACCAGCCTGGGCCAGGTGAATATCTATCCTGCCCCATGGTGCAGCTGGGAAACCAAGGCACTGAAGGCAGGAAGGCCAGGACCAAGAGCCCAGCAGCCAGGGTGGGCATGAGTGGAGGTGCCAAGGCAGCAGGCAGGTGTGGCTGGAGCAAGGACCCGTCCTGGACATCAGGTAACAGACACGGCCTGGCTGAAGGCCGAAAGTAGGGCCAAGTAAGGGACGGGAGAGGGAGACATGAATGACGCTCTCTCCTGCCAGCTCCAGATCTTGCCTTGCTGGTGGGCCAGGGAGACCTGGTGGTAGAGCCTCAGGGGTGGGGATGGTAGTAACCCAACAAACAGGTTCTGCGTGTTTCCTGCCTGCATTTGCCTATAATCACCTCTGGAATTAAAGGCTCCACCTAGGCTCCCAGTGGAGCAGCAGGACAAGCCCTCCTCTCCCTTTCCTGGCCAGGAGCACTCAACTAGAAATCAGTTCTCCCTCGCCCCCCCAGAGGCTGGCTCCAACAAGGGGACTTGTGCTGTCCCTGGTCCCCTCACCCTGCCTCTCCTGGCACTGGGACTCGCCACCTCCACCACAGGGCAGTAGGTGCCCTAGCAGCCTGGCCCTGCTGAGCTCCAATGAGCAGAATTGGTCACAGGAGTTGGTGCCACACCCCCCACCGCCACCCCCCACCTGCATGGCCCTTGGGTTGAGGTTTGGAAGCTCTGTATCCAGGGCTCCATGAGCAGGGGTCTGCAGCATCAAAGGCCCACCATCTGTTGCTGTAAATAAAGTTTTATTGGTACACAGCCATACTATTGTACGTGTCATCTAGGGGTGCTCTCACTAACACAGCAAACTGACTACAGTGCCAAAAACATGCTGTACGAGGCCTCACGGGAACTCACTGTTGTCTGTTCTAGCTGGACAAGCCCTGGCTTTACTGGGCACTGTGTGTAGCTCCAGGTCATCCTCCTGACCAGCTCGTGGGCGAGATGCTCACTGGTGAGCAGATGATGCTGGCCATTCTGGGGTGGGGACTTGGGATCACCCCCACCCCCGACTATGGTGCAGAGGGCATAGTCCCACATCCCCCTGGGCCTTACTCCCCACCAGGGGCTGCAGCTCACCTCTTGTGTCCAGACTGGATGCCCGTTGGCTGGGCTCCAGCTTCCATTTCTTGACCTTGAAGTAGGGGCTGGCCCCGTCCAGGCTAGCATGGCGCCTCAGGCGGGTGAAGAACTGCAGGACGGGGCCTGCTCCAGAGCCTGAGCCCACCTCCCCAAGCCCTGCCGCAGCCCCCTGCACACCAGGCTTGGCACTCCTGGCCCCAGTGTCCAGCTGTGAGAGAAGAGAGATGCTCTGAGACCTGCTGACTCCTCCCTGCTGCCCGAGTGTCTACCTGGCTTGGGCTACCTGTCACTCACTTGGAGTACAGAGGAAGAGCAGAGAGCTGGGGATGGGTGGGGGCCATGCTAAACCAGGGGGCTGGGCCTCTCCCCACCCCCAGACCCTGCCTGAGAGGCTCCCTAGGCACAGGCCAGCTCTGTCCTGCCAGCCCAGAACAGGACAGGGTAGGGGGTGTCCTGTCTCACAGCCTGGGATGGTCCTGACCACGCTCTCTCCAGCTGCTGGACAACCCTGGAGGTGAGTCAGGTGCACATGTGCCCCATGTATAACCTGCTCCTCTTCCTCCTGGGGCAGGGACCAGGTAGAAGCCCATAGGCTGACCAATGCTGGAGGCGGGCAGAGGATGTGTTGGGGGGGGGGCCTCACCGAGCTGCCTTCCCCGGAGTCACTGGAGGCCGAGGGGCTGATCTCGAAGTTGGCAGGGCCCACGGCCGAGTTGTAGGGGTCACCTGGCAGGGCGGAGCTGGGGCCCACGGAGCGGCCAGTGAGGGCCTTCCCCGGGGGCTGTGGGACAGAGCCAGGGGGGAGGAGGAAGCAGTGACAGGTCAAAGAGCACGGGTAGGTGAGGGGGCGTGCTGGACCCCCACCCACTGGACCTGGCCAGGCCCAACTTCCCACCCTGAGGTGAGGGGCACAGCTCGGGGAGGGTGTGGGTGGGCAAGGTGGTGCCTGCTGGGTAGGGGTGGGGTTGGGGTCCCACCCTCAAGCTCTGGGACACCTGACACCTGACTCACCTGGAATATGGCAAGGCTGGCCTTGGGGGCAACTGTGGGGTGTGGTGTGGCAGTTGCACTGGCCTCGCCCGAGTCACACTCATGAATGGTGACGATCTTGAGGGGTGGCAGGTGCAGGTGGGTGAGGCGAGCATTCTTCAGGTGGTGGAAGTCCCCCTCCGTCAGGGTGTACCTGCGCCCAGTGCGCCTGCCTGTCACCTCGGGCAAGCCGGGCTCCCCACACACATACCCCAGTGTCCTCTCCAGCCCCACTGTCACTCTGCCCACCAGGTGCTGGGGAGGGTGGGGGTGGCAAGGCGAGTTCGCAGGTTAGCTGCTGCACTGGACCTCCTTACCGGCGGCCCTTGTCCTGTGCCTTCCGACTCTGCTCAAACAGGGCTGCTTCATTGAAGGACACCCGGCGGCCGGTGGAGCTGGTGGACAAGAAGCGCTGGGTCTCGGTGTCCTGACCCTCCGGATCCTCCCCCCTGAACTCGGGGTCTGCGAGGAGAGCCAAGAGAGGGTGGGCCACGAGTGGGCCAGCAGGTGGCTAGGGAGGGGAGCTGTTGGGAAGGGAGCATGGAGGGCCCGGCTAACCACCAGGGGAGGGGCGGGGTGGGAGGGTGGACGGGCACTCGCTCATCCGCTCACACATTCACTCACGCAGCACGCGCCTGTGAGCACCTACGCGTGGGCTTAAGGAAACAGAGATGAGTCGGAATCGAGCCGCGCCCAGTCTGGTGGGGGAGACAGACAGACACAGATGGTCAGGCGGCCCAAGGGGGGCGGCCGTGGGGTGGCCAGGTGGGGGCAGACAGGCTGCAACAGGGCCTGGCAGGGTGCCTCACCTTGGGCAGGGTGGGCACCATTGTCCAGGTAGGTGGTGGTGGTCTTCTCTGCTTCCTCTGGGGCTCTGAGGAGCACAGTGAGAGAACACAGTGGGCCTGAGGACCCAGACTGGCTGCCCTCCCTGGGGGCCCAGCAGGGTTCCTGTCCAAAGGTAGCATCCCGAGGTCACAGGAGCCTGGGCACTGTCCTTTGGAAGTATGTCTGCATGCCTTAGTACACCTGCACCTGCTCTTAGTGGGGCTCTCATGCCGACCTGTCCCAGTTCCCCTGGGGGTTAGGGGACTGCGCACCTGTGGAGGCGTCGGTGCACCTCCCAGCAGCGCCTGCAGAGCAGCAGTGCACCCGACAGCACCACAAGGGTGCCCCCGACAAAGAGCGCCATCACCACCATCAGGAGCAGATAGTTGTCCAGGACTGGGTCAGGCTCTGCCTGCAGGGCCAGTGGGTCAGGGGTTAGGGCCAGTGAGCGTGACCTCTGGCAGCCCTACCCCCCCCAACCCCCACCCCCGCCTTTCCTCCCATCCCTCACTTACTGTAGGGCGATCCGTGGAGTTGTCCCACGTCATGGTCAGGGCAACTGTGGCGGCGGTGGTGGTGGTGGCGGCCATGGCCATGGTGGCTGTGGGCTGCATGTTGAGGCTAGAAGGGGGGTGGAGAGCGGAGGCAGGGGCTGCTCAGCTCCAGCTCCCTAGTCGCCCCTCCCGGCTTCCTTCCCGGGAGCGGGAGCAGGGGCCCACACAGGGCGGTGACTCACCGAGTAGTGGTGGTGGGGGAGCCCAGAAGCAGCCCCCACCGGCTCGGATCAGAGCCTCCATGTCCCCATCTTTGAGAAGGAGGAGGCGCGTGCCTATCAACAGCCAGCTTCCCCAGACGGTGGGGCCGGCCAGGAAAGGTGGCACGGGCCAGGAGCCCTACCCAGGCAAGGGGAAACTGAGACCTGAATCAGCTCACTACCGCCAGACGCCAGGGGTCCGGCCTGCCCCATCCAGGGAGCGAGAGGCTGCCTCGGCCCCAGGAGAAGGCTTCCAAAATAGCGGGGACTCAGACCATCCGCGGGGCTGTCCAGCGAGGGGAGGGGGCGGAGGGGCCGAGCCCCGGGACCCTCCAGATCACGCCTCCAGGAGGTTCAGGACTCACTCCGCCCAGCGCTAGTGGGAGTGACAAGGCCAAAGGAGGCGCATCTGTTCCCAACCCTCAAGAATCTGGTTCCCATGGTGACTGAGCTAGCAGGCCGAGCTGGGGGGGGGGGGGGGGGGGGGGGGGTGGCCAGGGGGCATGGGGGGGGGGGGGGGGCGCGGGGGAGGGAGGCCTCCTACAGGGGCGGCTGTAGCCAACCCGGGGCGTCAAGATGGCTGCTGCCGCCGCCGCCCGCCGATGCCTGACCGCCCGCGTGCCCCCGCAGCACTCCTCGCTGCCGGAGCCGGCCGGCTCCACGTCTGCCTGACGCTGGGGGCGCCGAGACAGGAAAGGTCTCAGATCTCAGCAAAGGGACTGCCTGGACATTGCACCTGACCGCCCTCCCCAACGCTCCCTCCGGGTGGGAAGGACCGGCGGCTGCACTCCGGAATGTCAGGGAACGGAGTCTGGGGCAAGGATGACCAGCAGCTCTGAGTGGGCACTGCGCGCGGCCCCTGCCCACAGGAATGGGAGAGACTGTGCACAGGTTCCAGCGCCCCCGATCCATCGGGGTTTTCACCCTACTGGACGGGGGGAGAGGGGAACCGAGGCCCATAGCAGGGGAGGGGCCTGGCAAAGGCCAGGTGTCCTCGACACTTCGGGTCAGAGGCTGGCCGCGGCTCCCCTGCATCCATGGGGGAGGGGGCCTCTCTATGTAGGTCGGGAAATGAGTTCAGGCTAGAGGGGGAGGTGGCAGAGGCACAGGGACGTTGACAGGAGACCAGGAGAGACAGTAGGAGGCCCGGGGGAAGGGAGGTGGGCTTCTAGGGAGCAGGCGGGGACGTGTACCTAGGGCGGAGGTTAGCCGCTGGCCAACCTTAAGTCCCGCGGTCCTCTGCTCCGGATCGGGCTCACCACTGCGCCCACCCCCGCGTCCCCAACAGGCCCCGGAGATGGGGATGGCGAGAAGTGAGATGCAGATAACCGACTTCGGGCTTGTCTCAACCTCGGGCTAAGCCAGGGAGGCAGAAAATGCCACGACTCTGGCCGAATCTCTCGAAGGGAAACAGGCTGGGGAGGGCGTGGGCGAGGGTCCCTATCCCGGGCGCCGAAGTCCGGGTGCAGAGCACCGCAGGTTGGCCCCCACGCCGGCCACGGCTCCTCCGCTCCCAGCCTCCGGCCTCGCCGCCTCGCGGGCAAGGGCCGGAGATCTCTAGCCAGAGCTAGCTGTGCGTCCTCGCCCTGACCCCCGCCCGACCCGGTGCAACCCCAGGCCCGCGCGCGCCTACCTCAGCGCCGGGGTGCGCGGCCCATGGGCGGCGGGCAGGCGGCTGCGCGTCGCTCCCGGCTGGCTCCGGCGCCCGGTAGCCGCGGTAGCAGGAGGAGAATTTATGAATGGAGACCGCGGCGCGCGGGGGAGGTAGGCGCGAGAGGAGGGGCTGCACACGTGATCGCATTGGCGTCTAGCCAGCTCCGACCCGCTCGGTGCCGCCCGGTCCCCGGCTGGCCGCCCCCACCGCGCTCGCCGCTGCGTCTCGCTTGCTTGCTCGGCGCCGGCCGCCGCCTCTCCTTCCCTTCCGGAGGGGGCGGGGGGCAGAGGGCGGAGCCTACGCTCCCAGGCGCCCCCTCCCCACGCGGAGCCGCCCTCTCCAGAGGCAGCTGAATCGCCTTTTCAGGTCCAAGGCGCACGATTCCTCGACCCTTCCCCTGGATCCCGGGGTACGGGGAATCCAAAGGGGTGTTGGTCCTGGGGCGCACGACTCCCCGCAGTCTAGTGTCCTGGGGGTGCACAGACTCCCCGTCGATGGCTTTCTCGATTTTGGAGCCTATTGGGTGCAGAGCCAGGGAGCTCTGGGGCACGTGTCCATCTTTCTTCCCTTGTGTGGGCTGCACTGTCAGGGTCGCCTTGTTAAGACTAGCAGAGATAATGGAACCCAACCTATTGTGAGTGCCACCAAACAGGACTATCCTGCAGAAACTCCATGTCAGGTCAGCCCCAAAGCTGCTCTTTCTGAGACAACTATGCATCATCCTTCTAGATGCTAAGGTCATCAAGCTACCACCAGCCTGACTGGCATCCCATCCCAGTTTGTCAGGCATTGTGTTCAATACAGCTCAATGGCTCTGCTTTCCTGTGCAGTGGAAGTGGAAGGACCATTCCAACCTCAGGGCCTTTGTGCCGGCAGCTGCCATGCCTGAATGGCCTGCTCCCTGTCTTGCTTCCTTCAGCTCTTACTCTCACCCCATGTTCCCATGCCCTGCTACACTTGGCTTCTCTTCGAGGCCCTGCATGTTGTTGCCTGCTGCTTGTTCCTATGTGTTGTGTCCTTGATCACCTCTGCCTTCTGACCTCCCAGGGCATATCCTGGGGGGAGCACAGTGGAGGGAACATGCGTGTTCAGTGGATGAAAGGGGGACACTGCCAAAGGAGGACAAAGGGCAGTCAGGGGGACAACTACCCAGGAAGGCTGGCTCCGGGCAAGTAGGAAATGCATGTGCAAAGTAGTCCCTGAGGTCCCAGAGTGTGTGGGCTGAAGATGAACATGCCAGAGGAGCAGGGGGAAGCCAGTTTGTGGTTCCCAGGACGGGAGTGATATTGTCCCTCTTGGCTGTGCATGGACGAGGCACTGTGGTGAGGCCAGGGAAGGAGCGGTGGGGCCATCCAAGCCAGTAATAGCTGCAGTGGCAGAGCTGGGTGGAGGACCCTTGTTGACCGGTCCAGCAGAAAATTCCAGGATAACCTCAGGTTTGGGACCTGGATAACAGGTAGCCCCATCCCCTTGGCTACCCTGAAACAGAAATTAAGACCAATGCAGCAGATAAGTTTGAGGCACGGATTAGAATAGGCCTCCATTCCAGTAGGATCCAGGGTTCCAAGAGGCGCGTGCGCAGAACGCACCCCTAAGAGATGGGAGTACAGCTTCCCTCTGCGAACATCCAACTAGGGCTAGAATGCCCCACGCATAGGGACCGACACCCTAGGAGCCCTTAACAGCGCTGACCTAGAGGGTCTGGCGGGGGTCTGGGCCCCTGGCCTTGGGCCTTCCTAGTGTGGGAGCCTCTTTTGGACACAGCACCTGCGCAGCCACGGGCCCAGGTGTGACACCTCCCCAGCGCTCTGCATCCGTCCGCTCCTCAGCCAAGGCCCTTCTCGATGTAGGCCCCAGCCCCGCGGGGCTGGGTTTCGCGTTTTCCGGGAGCCCAAGGTGGGGGCTGGGACCCAACGCCGGGAGACGACCTGCCCGAGAGCGAGGGCGGAGCGGTGACGTCAGCGCCGCGAGCGAGGCGGCGCGGGCCGCGGTGACGGCAGCGCAGCCCTGGGCCGCCCGCGTGCACGCGCCCTTGCGTCAGCAGCGCGCGGGGGCGGTGGCCGGGAGGGGCCGCGGGGAGCGCACCTCGGGGCATAGTGCGCCCTCTGCCGGTGCCCTTAGGGTTACAGCCAAGAGGTTCCCGCTGGACGCTTGCGGGAGCTGGACACCCTACCTGGGATGCCGTTTCTGGTTCGCCGTCTGCAACTCCCACAGTCACAGCCTGTTCTATCCAGCCCCCGCTCCTTTGTTATTTTTATGTATTTGTTACCTCCTAACGTACTGTACAACTTATAAACTATGTTGCATGCATGCTAAGTCTCTTAAATCGAGTCCGACTCTGCGACCTATGGACTGTAGTCCACCAGGTTCCTCTGTCCACAGGATTCTCTCGGCAAGAATACTGGGACGGGTTGCCATGACCTCCTCCAGGGGATTTTCCTCACCCAAAGATCGAACCCGGGTCTCCTGCATTGGCAGGCAGGTTCTTTACCAGTATTTCCATCTCGGACGCTCATATATTACGTTAATGTCTGTTAAACGCCCCCACCATCCCAAACTAGAGCAGGAATCTCGCTATTTCCCTGATGTCTCCCCAGCGCCTGACATCCAACGAGCGTCCCCCAAATCTTGAATTAAGTGTTTCCGTATCTTCTCCGCTCAGGCTTCTGGCCCCCAGGGTGCAGAGCGGTGTAACCGATCTCCCCTACTGTACCACGGGGCTAGGAGCGCTCGCCGGAAGGAAACTACAATCCCTAGCATGCGACGCGCCCAGGTGGTGCTTCGTCTTCAGCATCGCGCGCAGCGCGCCGGGAGTCGTAGTTCGCGCGTGCGCTCTCGCCAGGATCCTTCTCCCAGAAGTCCTCTCGCGTCGTCCTCCTCGCCCTCTAGGCCGCTCTCGTTTAACAGGAGTCTGCTCGCCTTCGTATTGCCTTCCGCTGTTCGCCAGCCGTCATGCTGCCCGTCGCGTTGCTCCGCCGTCCGAGTTTGGGCTGCCTCGTACGCCAGGTCCGCGCCTACGCCGAGGCCGCTGCTGCTCAGGCCCCTGCCGCGGGTCCGGGCCAGATGTCCTTCACCTTCGCTTCACCCACGCAGGTTCGGACGTCCGCGGTGCTCGGGACCCCATTCTGGACCCCTCTCCCATGTGGCCCAGGATCCGAGCCCCCAACCCTCAGGTCGGCGACTCCCACTCCAGACCCGCGCCCCTCCTCCGTGTGATCCCGGATGCGATCCCCCAACACTCAGGTCGGGGACCTCCGTTCCAGACCCTCGCCCCTCCTCCGTGTGGCCCGGGATCCGAGCCCCCAACCTTCAGGTCGGAGACCACCCCGATTCTGGACCTGTGGTCTAGGATCCGAGCCCCCAGTTCTCGGGTCGCCTGCCCTCAGCCTCTATTTCGACATACACCCGTCTTCGCGGGGTTCAGAACCTGAGCCTCTCGGCGCTTCTGCCGAATTCAGTGTCTCCTCCCCTGGCGGCTCGCTGTTGGTGCTTTAACCGTATCTGCTTCCGAGAGGGCTAGGGTGTCTGGATTTCGTCCTCAAGTAGAGGAAGGTGCTGCAGTCCTGCACCGGGATCCCTCCGAAACATTGGCCGCAGCGGAGCCGCCTGTGTCCCCTCCTCAGCTGTCAGTCCTGTTCTAGCTGTTTAACAGAGGACGCCGACTGCGGGGCCCCGAGGGACTGGCCTTAGGTGATCCTTTCTTCACGTGTGTTCTCTAGGTGTTCTTCAATGGCGCCAACGTCCGCCAGGTGGACGTGCCCACGCAGACCGGCGCCTTTGGCATCCTTGCAGCCCATGTGCCCACATTGCAGGTCCTGCGGCCAGGCTTGGTTGTGGTCCACGCCGAGGATGGCACCACTTCCAAATACTTTGGTGAGTCAAGTGGGCACACAGAGAGTAGGGCACCCACGTCTCAGCAGACTAGTCTTGTTTTCAGCTGGCAGCTTGAGAAAGGGCGCCAGGGACATAGACCGCCCCCACACCGGTAGCGGTCTAATTGTGGTTTGGGATGTAACTGCTCAGCAGTTGGGGCTGACAGACTGGGGAAAGAGACATAAGAGTGCTGCCTCTCAGGGGCTTTTTGGAGAAGGGGTCCTTGGTTCTGTAAAGGTCTTCCACAGTGTGGCTCCTGTTCAGCACTGGAATTCAGCTGAGGATCACCCCAACCTTAGCTCAGCTACTGGACAAAGAGAGGGGTCTCTGTCTCCATGTCCAACCCCAAATGGATGTACTTGGTGGCCACTTGTCCACTTGTGTGCTGGGGCTTTTCTACCCTGAAGCCAGGTTGTAGGGTCAGCCTCCCAGCCTCACAAGAGCTGTGGGGCTGACTCTCAAGCTCCCTCTTCCTGCAGTGAGTAGCGGCTCTGTCACAGTGAATGCTGACTCCTCTGTGCAGTTACTGGCTGAGGAAGCTGTCACCTTGGATATGCTGGATCTGGGGGTGAGTGTCCCGGGGGAAGCTGGGATTTGGTGGGAACAGGTGTCGGGCTGGGGTCCCTGCTCAGCCCTCACCCACCCCCACCCCCTGCAGGCAGCCAAAACGAACCTGGAGAAGGCACAGTCGGAGCTGTTGGGGGCAGCAGACGAGGCCACACGGGCTGAGATCCAAATCCGCATTGAGGCCAACGAGGCCTTGGTGAAGGCTCTGGAGTAGGCGGTGCCTGCTTCACACTGGTCCAGCTGGGAGACCGGGCCGGAGCTGGGCAAGGGTGGCCTGGCGTGAAGACCCAGCTCCGGGTGGGTGCAGGCTGACAGGGAGTGGGCCTGCGGGGAGTTGTCCTGTTAATAAGCCGCTAGGGGGCAGCGCAGTGCCAGTTTCTGCGCAGAGCTCCCCTTGGGGCCCTGCCCCTTTATGCTAAATAAACCCAGGGAAACAAGGCAGCTCTGGCAGGTCGGGTGGCTGGGGGCAAGCTGGGACGCTTGCCCTGCCCGCGGGGAATGCTGTCCCCCTGGGGTGGTCTCCTGCCCATCTGCACCACCGCTCTGCCCCTGCTGTGTCTGCTGCAGAGACCGCTGATCCTAGCCACCGCCAGTAGACAGCCTGCTCCCTGCCCAGCCCATATTAAAGACCTGGGATCCAACTTGTGTACGCTGATTTTATTCTGCTTGGTGGTGGGCTCTGGATCCAGCCCAGCGTCTCGCTGGCTTCCTGAGTCTGCCCACTGAGGTGGGGCACTGAACGCCAGCCTAAGCTTTCCTGGGGCCACAGGCTGTGTCCTGAAATGTCCTGAATATCTGCAGTAAGCTGAGGGAGGTGGGGGCACTGCTAGTAAAACCAGGCTGGGTTCTGGCCTTCACCCCAAGAGGGTGGGGACAAGCAAAGGTCACCAAGCTGGGGCTGGGGATGGTGGACAGGGGTGTGGTTTGCCACTTGTGGGCTGGGCCTGGGCTGCCCAGTGGACAGCAGGGCTCCACCAGGTTCCAGACTGTGACGTTTGCCCCGCGGGTGCCCCGCCCTAGCTGCACTGGGAAGGGGCCGGCTCTGCCTGCTCCCACGGAGGCCCCGCCCTGTGTTCGCCTGGCCTGTGGGTGGCCCCAGCTGGCCAGGTGCCCAGTCCCTGGTGGTGTTGGCACCTCTGTGGCACCCCGGCCCCTGGAATGGCCCCAGATGGGTGGGATGGCTGGGCGGGGGTGATCCTGGCACCTGGAAGCTTCAGTGTTATCCCACCTCCTTCAGCCAATCACTCCTTTTTTTGCAACCAAGGGGTGTCCCTGGGGCTGGCTTCAGGTGCCCAGCAGGAGTCGCCTTGCCCCCTTCCTGGCCCTGGGTCTGAGCAGAGCTGACAGGATTCCAGGGGAGTGAGTGTGTAGGAGAGCTCGGGCCTCCGTGTGTCACTGGCAGCCAGAAGGTGACAGAGAGGCCACTCCAGGACTTTTCATTGGTACGGATGGGCTGTGCGGTCTTGTGTCATGGTCCCGTGCAAGTGACTGTCCCACAGCTGTTTCTGAGGCTTGATGTCCCGGGAGCTGCCATGCCAGCTTACAGCTCTGGAGAGGGTGTTTGTCCAGGCTTGATCCTTCTGGGCAGGTGAAGCCCAAGCAGCTGGCCCCTACTTGCCGAGGAACCCCCAGCTCAGATAAGGCTGGAACAGCTGTGGGGGTTCAGGTGCAGCCCCACCCCACCCCCATCCCCCAGCTTAGGGCACAGGTCCTCCAGTTCCTGGCCAGCTCCTTATCTGGTCTATAAATAAGAGGGCATAACAGGAGGCCTGTGGAAGGAGACCATCACTGACCACTGAAGCAGTGGCCCTGCCACCAGGGAACCTGTCTCCGGCATTTCACCCTGAGGCCACAGCCTGGGGACTGGGACATAGCCAGGCCCCACAGCGCAGAGCAGGCCACCTGAGGGATGGGCAAGGCTTGGAACCTGACCTGGGAACCCCTATGCTGATAGACTGCAGGGACAGCCAGCACAGGCCAGGTCCTGTCCTGGGGTCAGGGCACCTGGGGTGGGAGTGGTCCCAGGGCCAGGAACCAGGGACCATGACCCCCTACTGAGAGCGCAGGCTAGATGGTGCCCAAGGGCTCATCTCCTTCCCAGGAAGTGATACCCTCATCCCTGGAGTGTGCTCGCAACCTGGGACCAGCAGCCAGATGAGAGGGGTCTTCTGAGGAGAGCCTGAAGCAGGCTGATCTGGCATGTTTATCAACTTGGACTTGTAAAGCCAGGTAGGGGCTGGTCCCCTCCTGTGTGTGTGACCCTCAGGGGGCCCATGTCAGGACCAGCCCACTCCCCTGCAGGCAGAGGAACCCAGCCAAGTGAGATTGGAGACCCACCTGAGGTCTCCACAACACCCCCCACCCAGTGCCACCTGCTCACTTGAGGGTCCCACCTGGCCTGCCTGCCCTGGAGCCCTACTGTGCTCAGACACTCCGGCTTCAGAGACCACATCCCCCATGTTGCTTCCCTGGACACAGACCCAAGCAGACCCATGGCCTGGTCCCACACCTGACCTTGGGGCCCTCTTTCAAGCCTCTTGTGCTTGGCGTGGACTTGCTCCTCCCTGGAGCTCTTCAGTCTCTGGCAAGCTCTTGTCCATCCCTCAGGCCCAGCCTTGATCCTGTGGGACTGGGAGTGTCTGGGTGTGCCTAAGACAGGGTGGAGGGTAGAGGCTGGGGGGCCTTGAGTGGGAGCAAGATGAGGACTGGCTCCATCCTGGAAAGAAGCACAGCCCTGGGAGGGGCCCCAGGGT
Source organism: Antilocapra americana (assembly GCA_007570785.1). Taxonomy (NCBI): domain Eukaryota; kingdom Metazoa; phylum Chordata; class Mammalia; order Artiodactyla; family Antilocapridae; genus Antilocapra; species Antilocapra americana. Next base: position 7,926,757 of record ML661896.1, on the reverse strand, counting down.
GAGGGTGGAGGTGGAGGTGGTTGGGTCAGATAAAGGGAGGTGCAGATAAGTGGATGGGGGTGGCCCGGGGTCCCCCTCCTCTGGACAGAGAGGGAAGGAGGACAGAGAGGGCCCTGCCCTCAGGGTCAGCCTTAGAAAGCCTCCTACATGAGGCGACCTGCAGGGACAGAGCTGCAGACAAACCCATGGCTGTGCGCCCTTGGTTTTATCACCTGTAAGATGGGCGGGGCGAATTTACCCACAGCCAAGGCTGGACACCAGCAGGTGAGCTAACCTAATGGGTTGATGTCAATCGCCAGGCTTAGGTGAGGGCCCTGTGTCCCCGGGGTTTCAGAGACTTGCTGTATTTTCTCACTCCATACCACGGGAGCTCACAAAGGTCACTGCCCTCCAGAGTCACAAAGCCCAGCAGGTAGTGATAGATGCACAGGGCAGGCCTGGAGCTGGTGAATAGCTCCATAAATACCCTCTGAGGTCACCGTTAAGGGATGCAGGAGGCCAGGGCAGCTGGCTGGGGCAGCACCCCCACTGCAGGCAGGTGACTCCGGCCTGTTTTCCTGGACGCAGGCCGCTGACTCAGAGCCCCCTTTCCCGTTCCCCAATGAGGGCTCCCCCAGGCGGCAGCACCGGGCCTGGGGTAGCAGGAAAGAGGAGGGGCAGCAAATCCAGCCGTGCATCCCAAAACCCTATGGCGAGGGCCGGAGTGCGGGTGCCCTCAGTCGTCAGCGCTGCCAACCTTGACCCTGATTCGTAGCATTCAAGGAGGGCTACACCCCTCCCCTTTTAAAAGGGCGAAGCTTAGGGGGCGAGTGGCCCAGGCCGGACGGTGCCCCAGGGCCCTGGCCGACCGGCAGGGGCGGGGGCCGGCCTGCGTCACCGCCCGCCCGGCCCCCCGCCCCCTGGCCGCCTAAACTCCACCCCGAGGGAAGGCGGTGCGGATAAAGGCTCAGGGTCCGCCCGTTCAGCCCCAGACCGGCTCCGCCACCGTGTACTCGTCCCGGACGTGGGTACACTCAGGACAATTGGGATCTCTGACGGGCCGCTCCTGGTGAGTGGGGGGCGGGACCTCGCCGGGCGAAGAAGAGGGCTCTCACTCTAGGCTCTTAAAGGTGCCCTACTTTTCTTTGTTCTTTGAGTAGGCAGGGTGTCTCCAACCCTGGAGAGCCCCTTGGGACGTGGAATGAGAAGGATTCGGCGCTGCCGGCAGAGTCCATTCTGGACCTCTGCCCCCGCCCCGCCTCCCGGGCACTCCCACTCCCCGCGAGTGACCTTGAGTTAGTTTACGTTCTGGCTTCTGTTTCCTCGACTGTGTAGCCCCAGTCTACTGACGCAGAGGCTTCAAGCTCTTAGGCTCCCTTAACGCCCGCAGTCCGGTCAGACTGCCGCCTACCCCGGGCTGCATCGGCGCCCCCTGCCCGAGTCTCTTGGCAGCGCTCCCGGGCGGGGCCGGCAGAGGGCGCGCCAGCGCTGCTGACTCACCGCAGCCCCGAGCGGCGCGCGCGGGCGCAGCCGGGGACGCCGCGTCACGTCACGGCTCGGGCGGGCGAGACTCGGGAAGCGGGCCCGGCCCGCGGGACGGGGGTGGGAGGCGAGGTGGCACAGGCGCGGGAGGGGCCGTCCGGCAACGGCCACGTCACCGGGGTGCAGCCCCGCCCGTAGCTCCACCCCTTGCAGGGACTTCACGCTTCTCGGAAAAGGGGGCACCTCCGGCCGACCCTCCCGCGAGTCCTTCAGCGGGGACCCAGCCACGAGGCACGGGGATCGCGTCCCGCTTCCGCTTGCAGCGGTTTCCCGGACGGGCGCAGGGGGAGGCCCGGGCTTCCTACTCTTCCAGCTTTGGGCAGCCGCTTTATCCCACGGCAAACCACCCCAACCTGGGTTCTCGGGCCCCGACGGCCCTGCCTCCCGCCCTTTGTTGCGGGACCCGGCCTTATGAATGGCTGCGGCGGGGCGGGGCGGGCCGGAGCGGCGCCGGCCCCGCCCCCGCCGCACTCCGCTTGGCCACCGGGTCGGGGGCGGGGCGAGGGGGCGGGCCCGCGCGTCCACGTGGGGCGGTGCCTCGGCGGCTCCCATTGGCCGGACCATGCTGCCGACTGGGCGTTCGGCGCACGCTGATTGGTCGGCGCGGGCCGGCGGAGTAAGTAGTGAATGGGAGGGGGCGGCGGTCCCGCCCCTCCGAACGTTGATACATTATAACTTTTTTTTCTGTTACTTTCACCCCCAGATCCTCTGGTGGCGGCGGCGGCGGCGGCTGTTGCTAAGGGAGGGGACGCGAGGGGAAGCACGGCCAGAGTAGCAGCCATCCCTGAGCGTGGCTGGGTGAGCGGCGCCCCCCACCTCTGGGACCCTTCCCGGAGCCCGCCGCCCTGGAAAGGAGTTGGGAGTACACTTCCCACCTAGGAAGGCGCCCCGGCGAGCCGACGCGACCTCGGAGCTCCACTCGGATTTTTGATTCCTGATTTGCCTTCCACTTCTGGGACCTCCTCCAAAGGGACGCTCGCTGCCCCCGCTTCCAGGGACGCATAGGAAAACAGTTTGGGATCTCTTCCCCCAACCCGTCCTGCCCGGAGGCGCGGCGAGAATTGGCGGCGCCCCGCGGACCCCAGCCCCTCAGCGCGGGCCGGGGATGGAGCCGCAGCCCGGCGGCGCCCGGAGCTGCCGGCGCGGGGCCCCCGGCGGCGCCTGCGAGCTGAGCCCGACGGCCGAGACGGCGCCCATGAGCCTGGCCATCCACAGCACGACAGGCACCCGCTACGAGCTGTCGGTGCCCCCTGACGAGACGGTGGAAGGGCTGCGCAAGCGGCTGTCCCAACGCCTTAAAGTGCCCAAGGAGCGCCTGGCGCTGCTCCACAAAGACACGTAGGTACCGCGCGCCCCCAGCCCCCGCGCCGCCCCCTCGGGCCCCGGCCCCGGGGCGGGAACAAAGAGCGCGCCGCTCGGGGAAGGAAGGGGGCGGCCAGACGGGGGGCGGGGGCGCGCCGAGCGCTCTCGGGCGCCCTCTGCTCGGCCTGCGTGTTTCGGCCCCCTCCCCCGCCCGGGGTCGCTGCACAAAGGCCGTTGTGAGGGCGCCTCAGGTCGGGCTTAGGCGGCGTCCCCCACGGGAAGGCAGTCTCGGGCGGAATAGGGGTCCCAGCTGCGGGGGTGGGGGGCTCTGCGGCGGCCTCCTCTGCCTGCGACCCGCCGGCTTCCGCATCTGTTCAGTGGCCCCCTCTGCGTCTGGCTGTTTCACCCCCCTTTCGCGTCTCTCTGCCCCCCTTTGTTCTCTCCACCGAGCGCTCTCCGCAGTCTACCCCTCCCCCTTGCCATTTAAATCGCCTCCAGGCCGGGGAGCCCTCCCTCCGCGGGCCTCCGGGGACACGCAATGTCCGTCCCCAGCGGAGGGGCCCGGTGGGGGAGGGGAGGGTGGGGGAGGGTCTCCTTTGTCTGAGCGGCGGCGGCTAGCGCCTGGGAGGGAGAGAGGGAGGAGGGGAGCCCGCCCGGCAAAGCCCCGAAAGGCTGAGCGCTTGGACCGCAGGGACAGCCCAGGCCCGGGTGGCTGAATTACAAGGGGTCGGCCTTCGGGTGGGGGGAGGGTGCCAAGGGGCGCTCTGGGCCTGGATGGTGCCTTGCTGAGGCGCAGCTGGAGTGTCCCAGTCCAGAATTGGGGTTCCTTGGAATAAGGAGTTTGAACTGCCAGCCTGGGACTCCCAGGGTCTGACCTCCACCCTCCACACAAACTCAGGGCCCTGGATCTGGAGACCAGGAAGGGGTGGGGGCGATGGACTTCTGTCTCTACCACATGAACATAGCCCTCCCCCGCGGACTCCGCTTCCGAGTCCCTGCCTTGTCTCGGCGGCATAGCCTCACCCTCTTCCTTCCTCCCCCCACCAGCCGGCTCAGTTCGGGGAAGCTGCAGGAGTTCGGCGTGGGGGATGGCAGCAAGCTGACGCTCGTGCCCACCGTGGAGGCGGGCCTCATGGTAAATGGCTGGGACAGCGAGCCCTGAAGCCCCGCGTTAGCAGGCAGCCCCCTCCTCTGCAGCACAGCCTCCAGCACTGACATGGGACCCCTTTCCTGCAGGGCTGCCCACCCACCCCACCCCACTCCACTCCTCCGTCAGGGCCCACCCTCAGGGTCTCCTCTTCTTCCTTTCTCTGTAGTCTCAGGCTTCCAGGCCAGAACAGTCTGTGATGCAGGCCCTGGAGAGCTTGACGGAGACCCAGGTAAGACGTGCGCCAGCGCCCTCCCCACCCCTGGGGGCAACCGGCGGAGTGCCCGGCCACTCCGGAGAGCTTAGGGGTTGTTTGTGCTCCCGGGAGGCCTGTGGGAAGGGGAGGGGACGCGCCGCTCCGCCTTCGTGCCAGCTTGGCCTGGTCACCCAGCTTCCTCTTCCTCCTCCCCGCCCCCCCAGCACTCTCCACCTGACCTTGAGAGCCTTCTCTCCCACGGTGGCTGCCGTGGGGGAGGGGGCCCCAGCTTTCACAAGCCTGCCTGCGGGGTGACCTTGGCCCATGCTCTCACACCACTCCCACACACCGGGTCCTGCGTCCCCATCCCCACCCGCTTTGTTGTGGAGCTCCCCCTACCCAGACTGCGGTTTCCCCAGAGCAACCTTTTTAACATTTTTGGTAGGGGGGGTGGTTCTGGGTGACATTCCTTCTGCCTTCTGTGACCCCATTGTGAGGGGTGGGGAGTCACTCCTGCCCCTCCTTCCTCTGGCCTTTGTTCTCTGCCCCAAGAGGGGGAGGGGGTGGGGGCGCCCAGCCCTGGGGCCAGAACAGCCCAGACAGGATGTTAGGAAAATATTTAGTAAGCGCGCGGGAGGGCGATGAGGAGGAAGGCTGGGGCTGGCCCACACAGGGTTCCCGGTTTTCTTGCAGCTTTTTTTTTCCCCCTCCTTTCCTCATTTTTCTGGCAGTGGGGCCCTCCTCCCAGGAGGGTGACACAGGCCTCAGCTATCCGCCTGCTGCCAGGGTGGGGGTGGCAAGTCCTCGGCCTCCCTGGCTGGGCTGGCCCCCGGCCTCAGAACCTGCTCAGCGGCTTCCCTTCCTCCTGCCCCCGAGGCCCTCGCCCCCTCCCCGGCGTGCTGTGTCCTGCCCTCACCAGCCAGCTAGCACTGGGGAGGAGGAGGGGCCCTGGGAGCTGGGTGGTCCGCCACTGGGAGGGGCAGAGGAGTGGGGGGAAAGCCAGGAGTCAGCTGGGGGTGTGCTTTTGGGGGCAGATGTGACCTGAGCTCCCTTCTCCTGTAGGGGGGTGTGGTGCTGTGTTTGGCAGGGGGCCCCTGGGGCGTGTTGGGTTCACATTCACCCCAGGGTGCCTGCGTCAGGAGGGAGTCGGGGAGGCGCTGGGCGGAGTGACTGGGCTCCCAGCGCTGCTTCCCTGCCTGGCACCAAGTCATGCCTGCCCCTTCGTCCTCCCCTGGGAGGAAGTTGAAGGGTGGAGTGGGGGGCCACCGGGCAGCCACTCCTACGAAGCCACCCAGGCCCTTTCTGCAAAGGGCATTTCTGGGGCTGGGGAGGGCACATGCAGAAGGGGCTGTGGGGAGGGGGGAGTGTGCTCAGTCCGCCTCCTTTGCCTCCTCCCCACAGCCCCCAAGCAGGGAAGGTTACACCAGCTGCTGCCAGCAGAGAGCAGGGAGGAGGTGGTTCTGAGTCATCCTGGCCTGTGTCATTTCTCAGAAATCTCCACTCCCCCCCCCAATCCTGGCCCCTGGGGAGAGCACAGTGCTGGCAGGCCCCCAAAGGAGGGGTCCAGTGCAGATGGGGGGATCTTATGGGCTCCTCACCTGCTCCAAAGGGGTTGCCACGTTGGAGGTTTACATTTCCATGGGCTGTATTGAGGCCTTGGGGGACTCAGGCCACAGAGATGAATGGTCAGGGCCCCCCCCCCACTGCCGGCAGAGGTGACACCTCCCCCTCAGCCCCGCCCAGGACAGATAAATATTTATCTTGAGAAAGCAAAGGTTAGGACAAGAATTTGTCCAGGAATTCCACCCACTCACTGCCCAAGTAGCTTAGCTGGGAGGGGGCCTGAGCCTAGCCCCTGCAGTGTGCACAGGCAGAGAGGGTGGGGAGAGGTGTGAGCTGGGGGTTATTTGAGAGCAGAGAGGTCGGCTGGGCCCCACCCCCTCTGGCCTCGGTTTCCCTTTGAAAGAACCAAGTTGGCCAGGGTGGGCCAGGCCCCCGTCTCATCTGCCTCTGTCCCCCTCAACAGCCCCCAGCGGCTCCCGACCTGGGCCGGGCTGGCGGAGGCGGCTTCCGGAAATACCGATTCATTTTATTTAAGCATCCGTGGCACCGACAGGGACCCCAGAACCCACAGAGGGGCGGCGCGAGGCCCCAGGTCACACAGCGTGGGGGGCTGGACCGGGCCGGGCTGGGGGCGCTGCAGGCTGGGGCCCTAGGCTTGACGGGCCTCTCTCTGCAGGTCAGTGACTTCTTGTCAGGCCGCTCGCCGCTGACCCTGGCGCTGCGTGTGGGAGACCACATGATGTTTGTCCAGTTGCAGCTCGCAGCCCAGCATGCCCCGCTGCAGCACCGCCACGTGCTGGCTGCTGCCGCCGCCGCCACCCGCGGAGACCCCAGCATGACCACCACCCCTGTGTCCTCTCCCTGCCGGCCAGTGTCCAGTGCCGCCCGCATCCCCCCAGTGCCCACCAGCCCTGCCCCCGCATCCTCACCTGTCACAGCCGGCTCTTTCCGTTCCCACTCAGCCTCTACCACCTGCCCCGAGGTGAGTCTGGAGAAGGGTGCAGCGGGAGGATGGCAGAGCCCCAGATATGTCTTCTGTATCCAGAATCCCAGAGTTGTCCCCACAACCTGGGCTTGTGTGGTGTGGTGGGTGATCCCCTAGACCCGAACCCCCAGGGTTACCCTCACACCCCAAGCTCATGTGCCCTCCTCCCTCATCAGCAGATGGACTGTTCCCCTGCTGCCAGTACCGGTGCCAGCCCCACATCCCCCACTGGAGGCAGCCCCACTTCCCGCTCCCGCAAACCTGGCGCAGTCATCGAGAGCTTCGTGAACCACGCCCCGGGGGTCTTCTCAGGGACCTTCTCTGGTAGGTGTCAGAGTGTCCCCATGAGCGGTAACACACACTAGGGATGAGACGCTCCCCTGGGTGGCCACGCACGTGCCTGGCTGTACAGCTGGACACAGGTCCACCCATGGGGGTACAAGTGCCCAAGGCAGCCAGGGGTGTCCTCTGTACATGTGGAACCCTGTGCTGCCAAGGCCACACATCCACCACTACGGTGTCTTCATCTGTGTCTACACACAGGCACGCTGCACCCCAACTGCCAAGATAGCAGCGGGCGGCCGAGGCGGGACATCGGGACCATCCTGCAGATCCTCAATGACCTCCTAAGCGCCACACGGCACTACCAGGGCATGCCCCCATCGCTCACACAGCTGCGCTGCCACGCCCAGTGCACCCCAGACCTCGGCCCCAAAACTACCTCCTGTGAGAAGCTGACGGCCACGGCCCCGGCCTCCCTGAGCCAGGCCCGCTTGTGCAAGCCCCCGGGTAAGTGTCCCCCTTGCACCCCCCCTCCATGGGTCTCTCAAGGCCCCTCTGTGTGCCTCTTCAGCAGCTGAGCCCCGGTGGTGGGGAGGGGGCCGCCAGCTGCCGCTAGCCCTGTTCTGCAGGCGCCTGTGGAGAAGGGAGTGTGTGTGTTGGGGCACACAGTGTCTTTGTGCCCTCCAGAGGGGGCTCCATCCGCACTTCCTCCTCACCCCCCTCAGGCACCTTCTCCAGATGGTGGGTGAAGCCACCGTGAATGGCCCAGTCAGCCTGAGGGAGGGAGGGGGTCAACTTCACCTCCCACTCAAGGGCAGCCTGTGCCCCCCTCCACTGCCCCTACAAAACCTCGTTATTCTAGACACATTCCCAGTCCTTCAGAATTGTGAAGTGGGCCCCGGAGCCCAGGTCCTGAAGGGGAAACACACAGCCTGAGCAGCTAATGTTTATGACAGCTGAGTCACTAAGGGCTGTGTTGGGCCAGCCCTGCCCTCATGGAGCTGACAGCCCCAGTTGACGGAAGGTTCAGTAGATATTCTTGTCTGGCTCCCTCGCTGGAGGGAGTGTCCTGGGTTGGGCCTCAAATCCAGGGGCAGCTGCTGGGGGACCTCGCATTTGGTTGGGATTCTGACCTCCAAGGGACACTCAGGTTAAAACCAATGTGTCCTCTGCAGGGGACCGGCTTCGACAGACAGAGAACCGAGCCACCCGCTGTAAGGTGGAGCGCCTGCAGCTGCTGCTCCAGCAGAAACGGCTCCGAAGAAAGGCCCGGCGTGACGCTCGCGGTCCCTACCACTGGCCGCCCAGCCGCAAGGCTGGCCGCAGTGACAGCACCGGCAGTGGCGGAGGTGGTGGCCCCAGTGAGGCGGCCGGCTTGGGTCTCGACTTCGAGGACTCCGTCTGGAAGCCAGAAGTGAACCCTGACATCAAATCAGAGTTCGTGGTGGCCTAGGAACCCTGTCCCTTGCCCCAGCCCTGGGTGGCTGCCAGCATGGCCCCGCACGGGAGGGCAGGTGACTGTCGGTGCAGCAAGAGGCTCCCCCCTCCCGGTTCCGTGTCCTTCCGGTGTTTTTTTTTTCCTTCTTTTTTAAAATTTCAGTTCCTACCATGGTTTTCCGAACTCTCCGTGGACTTGGGTTCCTGCCTCCTTGATTCGGCTCACACTCCCCGCCCCTTCCTCCATCCTCCCGACCTGCACTGGGTCCCTCCCGCCCACCTTCCCAAGCTCCAAATATGTAGCAGTCTTTCCAGATGGTTGAGAGAGAGCGGAGACAAGGAAGCCGCCCCCCCCTTCCGTTCTGCCGCCCTCCCCACTCCTTTCAGGTTTAAGTCAAAAACGTAGATGCCTCATTATGCACTTTACAGACAGGGCAGGGGGCCGCAGAGAGGAGAGCCCCCACCTCAAACTCTGGCTCTGAAACCACCGGGCGAGGAACCTTGCGGTCAGGTGCACGTCAACCGCGACCAAGCCCATGACTGCCAGGGATTGCTTCTCTTCCATGTTCGAACTGTTGTTCCTGATTTCCTTTTCCATGTTCCTTTTTCCTGGAAAAGAAAAGAAAAGCCGTTTCAGGGGAGAGGCTGGCCAGAGCCTGCCTTGGGGTGCGGGACCCTTTCCTGCCAGGAAAGGAAAGCGGGGGAGGAGCCTGCCGCCAGCCTTCGCCACCGTCCACGCACTGTGCGTTTCCTCCCGCCCCACCCCGTTTTTCTGAGCTTGGGGTATTTATAGACTATTAATTTTCTGACTGAGCCAATAGTGGTTGGGAATCTCTTGAAAAATAGGGAGAGAAATGGCTGGGGGTGGGGTGGGGTTGGTGCCCCACCCCCGGCCCTTCTTCCCCACCCAACCTGAGGGATCTGGGCCTGTGGACTGTCTGGGGGGCCCTTCAGCAGCCAGGAGGGGCGGGGGTGCTGAGCTGTGAAACCCCCACTAGGAGCATAGCTGTGTAGCATTAACCCCCTGTGGGGGGGGTTCGCTGCTGGTCTAATTTGGACCCCCCCCACTCACGCCCCTGCCCCAGGGGCATCCCCAGGGCAGAGGGGCAGACCTCCCCACTATTGGGGCCATTTCAATGGGGGTGGAGTTATTTTTTCATTCACTTATTTTTTACTGATAATGGAGACGTTTTTGCCCTGCCCCCACCTGTCAGTCTTGTCCTGGCCCCGCCCCTCTGCTGCGCAACACTCCCCCTACCCTCTGCCTCCCCCTCCCTGTTAGATGAACCCCAGGTCCTCACCCAACCCAGGTTATGTGTTTAAAGTTAATGGTTTCAGATGTGAACATCTTGTGTTAACTGTAGCTCTGTACATTTTTTGTGGGGGGGGCGGGGGGGGCAGGGGAGGGGTCAAGGATTTTGTTTTTATTTTCATTTTTCCAAAAAAAGAAGAAAAAGGGGCGGGTTTGTTTTTGAAACGCTGTCTTGGGATATCTATTTAATGTGTGTTCTGATGGTTTTTTTTTTTTTTTTAACGATTTTTAAATAACGTATGTGCCTCCGCTGGTCTGAGGGTGGAGGCCCTAGGCAGGAACTGTCCACCCTGTCTGCCCTTGGGAGGACCCCTCCTCCCCCGAGAAAGCATTACCCACCTTCGGGGGGTTGGGCTGTGGGGTGTCCCAGCACCTTGAGGGAGTTTCCTGTATGAAAACACGAAATTGGAAAAGAACAAACACCATGACTTCAACGAATAAACAGAAAATGAAACACAAGTGTATGTCCGGCCTGCTCGCCTGGAGGGTGGAGTGGTTACTGGGGGTGTTCTGAGTATGAGAGAGGGTGGTTTATCCCAGGAGGGCCACCAGGTCAGATGCTGGGGTAGCCCACCACCCCGGAGAGTGGAAGGGCTGCGGGGAGAGGGGCGAGTCCCATAACAGTTCCCACACCCCTTCCCCGCCCTCGGGTGAGGGTGGGCAGGAAGCCGCCTGGTAAGGGAGGGAGGGGCCGGCCACTTCCCGGTACCCAAGGCCGGAAGTCCTGCAGGGTGTGGGCACGGGGCTGCCCGAGAGCTGTGTGCCCTGGGTGGGGCCTCTCAGTGGGCTGCAGGCGAGCCCAGAGACTCAGTCTCCAAGGAGACCTGGCCACAAACTAGGGGCCACGGGTTCCTCAGCCACAGAAAGGGGGAAGTAGTTACATCCGCCCGCCCACGCGTGGGGAGGGATGGGCAGCCTGAGGACCCCTGGCTCAAGCTCCACCCCTAGGGGATTGGCGCCAGGCCTCCCAAGACACCCATCGCGCTAGAGTCAAGCCAGGGCCTAGGGCAGGCACTCAAGGCCCCTCAGTTTGGCTCCACCCTGGCCCTTAGTGGACTCCTTTCCGCCTGCCAGGCCTTGCATTCCAGCTCTCCCCAGCCCTGACCATTGCGATCAAACCTCCAGGCCTTTGCTCCGGCCGTGCCCTACCCAGGAGCACCCCTAGCACCCCAGCTCTGGCTGGGAACTTCCCCAGTCTGCGTCTTCCACCACTGCCCACCTGGGGCTCTCTGAGGGCCGGGCCGGGTGGCAAGTTCCACCTTCATCCACTTTGGGGCTGGGAAGAGACACACAGTCATAATACTGAAGGTCGTTTTACATGTATTTCCTCACTTAGCACAGTCACCTAAGAGAACTAATTATCCTCCCACTTGGTAGATGAGAAAACCCAGGCCCAAAGAAAAATACTGTTTGGTCCAGAGCACTGGGGGTGTTTGTCAAATTAGTGACCATTAGGCTCATTTCCTGTAGCCAAGACCCAGCCCTCCTAAGCCCCAGTTCCAGGAGCCCCATCCAGGAGGAAGGGAACAGGTGCAGTCCAGGAGTGTCCTGGGAGCACTTGTTAAGGCCCTTCTGCCCCTCCTGCCACCCAGTAAACCCCAAATCATTGCACACCCAGGCCGGGAAGGTATGATGCTTGGGCCCGCTTTATCCCTTCAGACCTTAAGGTCAAAAGCGCAAACGTCCCCTCTGGTTCGGAGGACCACAAGGTGGAGGTGGGGATGGGACAGTTAAGGTCGAACACCCTGCCCACGCAGCCGGACCCCCGGAGGTCAGGGCTGTGAACCAGCTGGCCACTGCAGGGCTGGATGGGGGGATAAGGAAGGAGGGTGTAGATGAAGGCACCCGCTGAATCACAGGAGCTGTGTCTGCACGGTGCAGGGCAGGGGGTGGGGGGGCACTTGGTCTACTGCCGGGTACTCCTCAGGGCGCTGTCTGGCGCCCAGCCCTGGGGTCCGAGGGTCACAGCCCTACCCAGGAGTCCTAGAACCCCACCCCGGGTTGGGGCTGTGGCCCTTGGTCCCTTCCCGCTGTGCGAGCCTGAAACGCACACGCCTGCGGGGGGGCGAGGAGGGAGAGGCGCCCAGCCGAAGGGGTGCAGCGACCTGAGAGGCGGCCGGTCAGGCCACGTGGGCGTGAGCAGCACAGAAAGGTAAATTGAGGCCCAGGGTAGGCAGGGGCTGCGGAATCACAGGAGGCGGGGACGGCCCTGCACCAACCAACCCCTCTTCTCAGGGAGGAAAAAGTTGAATGGGAGGGGGCGGCCCCCGGAAGCCCGCAGGGATGGAAACGCGGCTTCCATGGCAACGCGCGGTGAACCAGGCCTGACGTCGCTGTGGGGCCGGTGCCCCGCCCGCCCCCGTCTTAGAGTTGAGAGGCTCAGGCCCCGCCTACTCTTGGGATGCCTCATTGGCGGCCACCTCGTACGCGGCTCTGCTCGCACCAATAGCCGCGCGAGATTGCTGCCCGGAGGCGGGACTGCGGCGTGGCCAGGCCGAGTGCGCAGGCGCGGCGCGGGGGCGTGTGGCCCCCCCTCCCCCACCTCCTTTTTCCTCTGGCCGCACGTCCGCAATTTGGGGGCGGGAGGCGCGCCAAGGGGTCTGACGACCGCTGCAGCTCTGAGACGGAAGAGGGGGCGTACAAGGGGTGCCGCACGTGGACCCCCGCACGGGCGCGATCGCGTGCACCCGCCTTTCGAGCCCGGCCATTGTCTGTTGTCTCTTCCCCATAACACTGTGCGCGAGCTCCTGGCTAGGGGAGCGCAGGGCGGGGAGCGGGAGAAGGGCATTTGGGCTGAGGTTCTGCCAAAAGAATAGGAGTTTGCCAACTCCAGGGAGAGGGAAATGGTGCCCCGTGTTGGGGCCACGGCATGCGCAGATGTCTGAAGACGTGAATGCGGGTGCATTTGGGAAACATCTGAAAGTCAGCTTGGGGGGACCTAAAACAAAAGGCGACAGCAGCGACCCGGCAGGAATGATTCCTCAAATCTGGCTTGGGGACGATGAGATGGGGACCCCAAGGAGGAGGATCAGGTGGAGGGAGCAGAGGCCGGAACATCCCAGGAGGTGTCTGGTCTGGACTCTGCTTAGGCTTCGGAGACAAGCCTGGGAAGGGACAGATGAGGCATTGTCTGAAGGGGGCCTCTGGTTCACAGTGCGATGTCTGGCAAGGGAGCTGCAAGGAGTTCGGAGGTTGGGGACCCAAGAGGGGTCATGGTGGCAGGAAGACCTCGTCGCTGCCTGGCTATGCCTCAGTTTTGCTGTGACCAGTAGTCCACTCAGAGAAGGCAGAGATCAGTGTTAACAGGGTGGCCTTTGCCAGGTGGGGAGGATGTGAGGGGAAAAACTGGTCCGAGGTTACCCCTGGGGCTAGCTGGGGCGGACAGAGAGCCCGGACACTTAGATGGGGGCTGGCACTGGAGGTGTGGACAGGTGTGGCTGCCAAGGTGTGGAGTCCAGACAGAGGCCTGGATCCAGGTGCTGGCTCACAGATGGGCCGTGCTTCTGGGGTGATGAGGCAGTTGTAGGCGGGCAAGAGGTCACTGGGGTCACGTCTTTTTGTTCATGGCCAGAGTCCCCTGCGGGCGGCCAAATGGGTAATTGGGGCTAGCTGCACAGTTTTGAAATGCCAAAGGACGCGACCCTGGGTTGGCTTGGGAGGAAGGCTGGGAGAAGCCAGGTCCCTGGGAAGGTGAGGGTGAGTGGTGCCCGGCTGGGGCCAGCGCCAGCACCCCCAGCACCGGGCGTGTGCCCCAGCACAGCCACCCCCGCCCAGGCCTGGCGGGAACGCCCTCTTCTTCAGGCACCCTGGGAATGGGAGTTGCCAAGCTACAGCCAAGGGTGCTAGGGCTCAACTCAGGAGTCTCCCCTCCAGCCCCACCCACGGCCGCCCCCACCGGGCAGGGCAGAGGAGAAGGAGCCTCCGGAGTCACTTGGGACAGGTGAGCCGCCCAGCTCGTAGGTGGGGGCGGGGCCGCTGTCACCTGGGGCCCTTTCCCGACTGGAGATGGCCCTCCTGAGGGGCCTCCTGCCCTGGCCTGCTGCCTCGGTTCCCTTCACCCACGTGTGCCCCTCTCCCTCCTCCCTTTGAGTTCTCCTTTCCTGTGTCTTTCTGTTTCCCTTTCTGCTTTTCTTGGTCTCTGGGTCTGTCTGTATTTCTCGCTTCGACGGCGGTCTCCCTCTATTTTCGTCCAGTTTCGGCCTCACCGGCTCCTCCTCCAGACCCCTCCCCCGATTCCGCCCCCTCTTGGGGGCCCCCTCCCTCACCCCCGGCGTACATTCCAGCCTCCACCCCCGCCTCGCCGCCCCTCCCTGGAGCCAGCTGCTGCAGTGGTGGGTTCCCGAGATGCTGCGAGTAGGCTTGAGCTGGAGTCAGAGGTCGGGAGCCGGCCGGGGCTGGAGAGGGCACCCCCAACTCCTCTGGAATGTGGGCTGGGCCGGCCCCACGGGGTCGGGGAAAGGGGGTTGTGTGCCCACAGGCGGAGCTGGCTACATCTGCCCTGCGCACGGCCTACACCCCGAACGTTACCCATGGGCCTCGCGGAGAATCAACCCAACCCGGGACGCCTACACAGGGCCCCTAACTGCCATCAGACCCAGACCAACCCGCCTCCCCGTCCCACATGCACGCAGCACCCACTCTGCAATCCACGGGAGAGGCTCATCTTGCCTGCAGTACAGGGATCCTCATATGCAACGTCCCCCACAGTCCCAAGCCCGCCCCAACCTACACTTCAGTACCACAACCTCAGTCAACTGTGTGACCCTCAGAACTTGCTCTCACCCAGGGCCAAGACCTCCCTGACAAAAACCACAGCATTGAAGGTCACATCAGGCAGCCCAAACTCAGACCCTCAGAGACGCTGCTCAGCAGAGGCGGCACCCAAAGCCACAGACACCCAGCCACAGACACTGCCTACGCGCCCTTCCTCCTGCAGGCCCAGCAGAGCAAAGCGGCCACTGGGGTGGGCAGGTGCAGGAGCATAGGTGCACCCTCAGAAAAAGTGCGGCTTTCTCCTGCATGGCAGACCATTCCTTGAGCGACCTAAGACCCAGAGAAAGAAGAGAAAAACGGCCCTAGGAACCACTCCAGGGTGAGGACTGGTTGCCTCGCTATGACCCTTGCTGACCTGGGGAAGTGCTGCTGTTGCACCCATTCTCAGCTGAGGCACCCCAGGCTCAAACAGAAACCCAGACGCTGACTGCCCTCACAGCTGGGCATGCAGGCAGTCGCTGACCCTTGAGGGAGGGATGGGGATGGGCGGTGGGCAGGACAAGTCCTGTGGGCACCTGTGTCTGCCAGCTTGGGTGTGGGGGCAGGGATGTGGAGGCTGCTATTTATGGCTGCCTGGACACACAGGTCACAGAGGTGTCTTTTCTGAGCCCCTGGCAGCTGCCCCACGAGGGCGGGCTCTCTCCATGGTTGCCACTCCCAATGTTGCCATGGAAACAGCCCCAGTCAGGGGTCCTTTGGCCCCTCTATGTGTCTGCAGTGAGCCTGTATGTGGGGCCAAAGTCAAGGGAGTCAACAGGGCTTCAGTGGGGCTGTGGACCACACAGCCCTGCCCCAGTCTCAGAAATCCAGGGGGTTGCCTCCCCAGCATCCCTACCCAGGGAAGCTTTGGGGTTTCCATGAGCATGTAGTGGCTTCACCGGGCCTGCATTTCACACACACTTGATGTGCCATGCATGAATATATGTATTGGTATGGGTCTCCAGGGGTCCCGTGGGTCCCTTCACAGTCTGCCTGCAGTTGGTAGAGGTTGCAGTCACTAGCGTGGTCCAGGAGCTGCCTGACTTTTGTATTCCTGGGATGAGGGCCGCAGGCAGGAGCAGAAAAGAGGCATCCATCACATTCCTGGGCCATGAGTCGCAGGGAGCTCCACCCAGGAGCCCACCACGACCCCCTCCTCCAGGAAGCCCCCTTCTAGGAACAGGAGGGAAACAAGCCAGGCTGCAGTCAGCTGACTCTCCTGTACTCACTGTGGGCAGCCACCTGGGCTTCCTAGGGATCTCACATGTGCCCCCTAGGCATTCAGGTGGGAAATGGGGGTCAGTTAACCTCTTCTGGGCTCTGGCCTCCTTCCTGTCCTAGAGGCCCTGATTGCTGCTGACACAGTACATGGCATGTGCCCACCCCAGGGTCATGAGTCATGTCATGCCACCAGCCATGAGCACATATGATCTGGGAGTCCTGGTCCCCTGAGTCACGCACACACAGCCCTTCTGGGCTGATTCCACATCCTGGTTTTGCACATACTTTGGGGTCTGTTATTGCACATAGAAAATGACCATGCAGACATGTTTCTATGTGTGCACACGCATGCACACACCTCCATGCCAGTTTGCACATACACATACACGTGAGTTCTGTGCACACTTCCACACCCATGTGCACAGGCACACAGCCACTTTCATGCTCACACAGGCATGGTCCTCAGATCCTGTTTCTCCATCTCTGCACCCACGAGTCCCCTGCCCAGAGGCACACATGTGCACCACACCTGGCAACATACACATACATCCAGTCCCCACTTCTCCCTCCCTGGCTCTGGGCCCCTGGGACCTGGGCCAGGCTGGCAGGCTGGAGTTTCTGCCCGGACCGTCCCACTTCCACGCCCCCGCCGGGCAGCCGCCAGGTGCACCGGCCCGGCCCCCGCCTGGTCGGCCGGGAGGGGGTGGTAATTACGCGGCCCCGGGGTCTCTCCCCCTCCACGCGCTTTTCATCCCGGCCACGCCCGACCCTAGCCCAGACGCTCATTACTGCCTCCCGCCCGATCATTAGCCGGGGTCGGGGGAGGACCCGGCGTCCGGTTGGCCCGACCCAGCGGGGAAGCCTGGGGCTTCAGTGCGGGAGCACAGCGGGCACGCCCCCGTCTCTGTGGCAACGCGAGTGGGTGAGGTGCCCTGCCCTGGGGAAGCGGGGTGGTCTTCGCCGGGGGCCTGTGGAGGGGTGGTTTCTGAGTGCGCAGAAGTAGACCTTTGGCCTAATCCCCGTCTCGCCGGGCAGGCGGGAAGTCGCGCATCGCGGCCGCGAATAGCAGCTTCGCCCCTGCCCAAGGCTATTTTAAACCCCCTCTCCCCGACCACCCCAAACGCTCGGGCGGAGGAGTCGAGGGGGGAGCCTGAGGGCGGGACGGGAACCCCCTCCCACGCCGGTGCTCGTGGTAGTCGGCTGGACCGTGAGGCGGGCCCGGGAGCCCCCAGCCAGGCTGACAATGAGGCCGCAGCGCCCCCTTGTGTCCTCGGGGAGAACGTGGAGCAGGGCCGAGGCAGGGAGGAAGGTGGTCCCAGCTCCCTGCAACTACCCTCCCCACCCCGCCGCTCACGGGGACAGTCTTTGTTACACACTGAGTCACAGGGACATCCCGGTAGCCAGGTACGGATACAGGTATCACACCTGAGACGCAAGCACACACACTTCCCATACTGTGCCCGGGGAAGGCTCACCTGAGGACAGGTATCCACAGGTATAGGTCCATACTGTGATGGGAACCCAGGACAGTCGTGGGTACTTACTCAGCCCCGTACCGAGCAACAGCCTCGTAGTAAGTACACGCTGAATAACTGCTGGTGCAAAAATGAATGAACCAAGGTACTTCATAAAACCAGGAGAAAGCAGACTAGGAACCACAGAATAGTGGGGGCGGGGGACAAAGAGTGATGAGGGTCCCCTGTGACTTTGGGGTCCCCGTCGCCTGGGCTGGGGCCAGGAGCCGCCGACCTGACTGCTGGGGGAGCAGATCAGAACGCCGGTGGAGGAGGGGATTACTCTCTGGCTGGGCATGCCCGGCCCTCCGGCCCCACCATGGGTGCGGCAGGATGGGGAACTGAGCGAGGAGTCCCTCTGCTCTTTTTAATAACCGCCCTGCATGAGTAGCTGACGCAGCAGCTCCTGCTGCTGCTGACAGAGTTGTATGGTGGGGGCTGTGGTGTGGGGGACGAGGCGCCGAGAGTCATGAACTACTGCCTGAGCCTGGGGGGGGGGTCCCAGCGACCTTGTCACAGGAGACAATGTCCATGCCCCTGTCCCTACAGCGTCAGCTAGACCCACCTGAGTGTGGGGCTTGAGGAGGCCTGGAGCTTGCTTCGTATGTGTGTGAGATCTCTCTTCTCAGATTACCTCTTAATTTTTTTTGTTGTTTTTTAACCTCAGTTTGGGGCATATGGGATCCTAGTTCTCAGACCAGGGATTGAACCTGCACCCCTTGCATAAGAAGTTGGGAGTCCTAACCAGTGGACCAGCAGGGAAGTCCCTCAAATCCCTCTAACTTTTAGCAGAATGTCTGCCTTTGAAGACTGTCTGAAGCAGGAGTATTAGCTTGGGCCTCTGGTCTAGGGAGGCAGGGGTCTGCACTAGCTTTTTGTACCCATGGAAGGGTCCAGGGCCACAGAAGGTAGTATGGGCCAAGCCCTGGGCAGGGAGAAAGGAGTGACCAGAAGAGGAAAAACTGGGAACAGAGTTGAGGGTGAATCTCTCTTCAATAGCAGAGGTCTCGGGACCCCCAGACAGGAAAAATATTCATGAGGAGGAGCCAAGTGGCACGCTCCTGGCATGGGCAGTAAGTGGGTTCTAGATGTGCAGAACAGTGTGCTTCGAGGAGAGGGGAGGGGGCTGGAGCACACAGTGAAGTTGAGGTCTGAGCTGAATGTTGGGGTGCAGTGGAGACTCCAGGGCTAGGCACAGAGCCCAGCTCTGTGGGTTTGAGAGCCCAAGTCAAGATCAGCCTGCAGTCTAGAGCTGGGATGCACAAAAATGTCTGGGGTATGACTGTGGGGGTATGGGTGCCACCTACCAGAACTGAAGTCAGGGTTGGGGTGGGAATTAGGTGTGGATGCAGTCTGGAATTTGTACGGAAACAAAATTGAGAAGCAGGATGAATTTGGATGGTGGAGAATACTGGGGTCCACATAAATGGAGTTGTCTCAGTGTTAGGATTTGGGCGGGCTTTGGGGCTGACCACATTAAGTGGTGTATTCAGGAGAGTTGAGGTTCTAGGAGTTCTAGGTTGTCCGTTAACGTTGGCAAGTTTATAAGGACTGATGCCAAGGTTCAGATGAAGGTGGGGTGTCTGAGAACTGGATCTCGAGTGGTTCTGGGGACCTAAGTGAGGTTGGTTAGTCGGTAATTGCTGGAGTACCGCAAAACTAGGGGTTTCAGCCACCCCCAGAAGGTTCCCAGTAGATGCTCTGGCAGTATTCGCCAGAGCCCCTTTGTTCTCCGCCACAGGCCAGGGGACGGGCATACGGAAGTAGGTCCGCTCCGCCCCGCCGGGAGCCTGCCCCGCCCCCCACTCACAGGCTGGGGACTGAGGACCCCACGAGTCCCCGTGCGCAGCGCCCACGCGCGGGAGGGGGCGGGACCGCTACAGGCCCGGCCCCCCAGCTCATGAATATGAGGCACAGCTACGGTCTCCAGGGCCTGGGATTGGCCGGCGCAGGGCGGGGAGGGGAGCTCAGGGGCGGAGCCTGGGGGCGAAATATATAAGGCCAGGCGCACAGCGCCCCCCTCCTCACTCGCGCGTTAGGAGGCTCGGGTCGTTTTGCTGTCCTGTCTTCCCGCCTGCGCCAGGGACCTGCCCGACTCAGTGGTGAGGGCCCTGGCGGCACCGGCTCCACGGGCCCTGGGCGGCGGGCGGCCTGCAGCTAGCTGGACGAGACGGGGCGGCGGCGGCACGCCCTTAGGCGAGGGCGGTGCCAGGGCGGGCACGGGGTGGAGTCCGCCCCGCCAGCGGCGAGGGGCAGCGTAGACCGGGTAGAGCCGTAGCCGGACGGCATTCCTGGTGGGCCAGGCCTGCCGCGAGCGTGACATCTCCATAAAATGGCGGCCGCGGCCGCGAGCGCGAGACAGCGCCTATCGAAATGGCGGGAGCGCCGATGCCCGGATGGAGTGGCGCAGGAAGCGCGCGGGGGCGCATGCGCATGTTGGGCGTGGCCTGGCCAGGGCT
Source organism: Antilocapra americana (assembly GCA_007570785.1). Taxonomy (NCBI): domain Eukaryota; kingdom Metazoa; phylum Chordata; class Mammalia; order Artiodactyla; family Antilocapridae; genus Antilocapra; species Antilocapra americana. The sequence continues at coordinate 7,907,066 of ML661896.1, read as the reverse complement.
CCTCCCGTCTTTCCTATTGGAGTTCTGCGAGGGCAACACAGCCCAGGTGCCACCTACGGCTTATGTTTGGGTCCTAGTTTCGTGGCTGCAGGTCGTCTTATGGCCTGTTTCTGGCTCCTCAGCAGAAGCCTGTGTCCCATAAAGGGTCAATCTAAGCACCGCCCCACAATCCCGTCCTGCGTTGGCATCCCAGCGCAGACCGCCCCCCCGTGCCCCCCTGCCACTCCCTGCACAGTACTCTCCAGTGGACCGAGCACTTTGCCATGATGGTCTGGTTATGACTTAGTCCTTGGGCGTTTGCAAAGTGCGGAAGCCAAGGTGCTCTCAGCCCACGGGAGTTGTGGTCGATGTCCTCTTTAAAGGTTCAGTGTTAAACCTCCTGTGAGGTTGTCACCAGGCTGGAGTTTTGGGGCCCCATGGTCAAGTAGCACTGAGGAGCGCAGCAGAACCGCGGTGTGGACCCAGCTCTCGGAGCTCCCCACACACAGAATAGAGGCAGGGGGTCCAAAGTGATAAAGGAATTAAGGGCTTGTTTGAAATGAAGTTCTGGGTGTGGGCTTGGGACGGTTAAAGGGCAGCAAAATAATTTCTCACGGTTTCTCCCATGAGCATATGTTACTTGTATAAAGTATAGGGAGGGGTGAGTTTGGAAGCCCCTGCAGGACCTCAGAGGATTTCAATGGTGTTTGCCTCAGGCCACCATGGCATCAGATGAGGGCAAGCTTTTCGTCGGAGGGCTGAGTTTTGACACCAATGAGCAGTCACTGGAGCAGGTCTTCTCAAAGTATGGACAGATTTCTGAAGGTGAGACTGGTGCAAGAGGCGGTGGCTGAGCAGGGCTGCGCACAGGGAGGGCGAGGTCCTGACCTCAGATCTCTCTACTGCACAGTGGTGGTCGTGAAAGACAGGGAGACCCAACGATCCAGGGGCTTTGGGTTTGTCACCTTTGAAAACATCGACGATGCCAAGGACGCCATGATGGCTATGAATGGGAAGGTAAGGGGTGGCCACTTGGGGGTCTGGAGGGTCTGGGCTGCAGACCTAGGGTGGGAGGTGCAGAGGCTTACCGTGTTCACTCTTGGTCTCCAGTCTGTGGATGGGCGGCAGATCCGGGTGGACCAGGCAGGCAAGTCATCTGATAACCGATCCCGTGGATACCGAGGTGGCTCTGCCGGAGGCCGGGGCTTCTTCCGTGGGGGCCGGGGCCGGGGCCGTGGTTTCTCCAGAGGTGAGTGCCACCTGCGGGGATGAGGTGAGAAGCATTACTGCAGGAGCTGACACTTTTCCTCCTGTGCCCTCTGTAGGAGGTGGGGACCGCAGCTATGGGGGGAGCAGGTTCGAGTCCAGGAGTGGGGGCTATGGAGGCTCCAGAGACTACTATAGCAGGTGGGGGCAGCCGTCCTGCAGAGGGTGGGGGCTGGTGGAAACCACTTGAGGTGCCCTCCGTGCCCATCTGTGTTCTTCCTGCAGCCGGAGTCAGAGTGGCGGGTACGATCGAAGCTCTGGCGGGTCCTACAGAGATAGCTACGACAGTTATGGTAAGTGGCGCTCCAAGGGCTGCTGGTGGGAGTTCAATGCGCCTCGGTGTGCTCTGCCAGCCTCAATCAGAGCTGGTTACTCTGCTGACCCTGTAAGGGACAAGACTGCCCTCTCGAGTCTCGGTGCCAGCAGCCACTTCTACTGACCAAGGAGGAAAGGGAAATCCAGGGCCTCTGAGCAGAGTGGGCAGGCAGCGTCCGTGCCTGTGGGCCACCACCACCCTCGGCTGTTGGGGGGTTGGTTGCTCCTGAGGCTGCAGGGCTGGGCCCCTAGGGCCGGGCCAGGCGTGGACTGCTGCCTCTTGCCGTCTGCTTCTGCGCCTTTACACTGTGCCTGCTTCTTGTTCTCAGCTACACACAACGAGTAAAAATCCTTCCTGCTCGAGATCGTCCTTCCAATGGCTGTGTGTTTAAGGATTTGGGGAGCTCCGCTGCATCGTTAGTGTGTAGTGACCACGCCTCCTTGTGCCCACTTCTGTAGTCTTGTTGGTTCTGATCTTGTTAAACAGCCTGACTGCTTCTGACCCCCAGGTGGCCTCACTGCTGCCCTTTGCTTTTTAAGGAAGTGCATTCTGTTTTTAAGGGTTTTCAAATCGTTTTGAAAAGCACTTCCGGTTTTACTTTTAACCTTTTTACCACTAGCCAAGAGATTTTTTTAGAAAATAACTGGGGGTTGTGAGGGTTTTGTTTTTGTTTTTGGTTGTGTTGCCTTTTTCGTTTCTCTTTTCAGTGGGGTCAACCCCATGAGGTTGCTCTTTTTTGAGGTTGAACGAACTCTGGATCCGCTTTGTCGGAAGCTGAGCAAGCTGTGGCTTTTTTCCAACTTGGTGTAACATTTCTAAGTGTAGCGTGGTCAGACTGTGCAGGAGGCAGTGGAGGTGCCCGGGCTGCCCACCTGTCCTGGGCGACCCACAGTCCCCAAGAGGTTCTTGACAATGTGTGTTTATATTGTCCTTTTTTACTGAAAGTCATACACATATGCCATCACTGTTGTATTTGAAGTGGTTGAGGAATCCTTGTATGCCGTTCTCTTTGGCTTCACGAAGCTGATTAAAAGACTGTCTGAATGAACCTCGCTCTGAGCATCTCCCTTTGATCGCACCACACGCGTCCTGCTGCCAGCTTGAGGCAGGCAGAGTAGAGCAGAGCGGGCAGCTAGAGGACTAGGGCTGCCATCCTGCCTGCAGCTCCCAGAGCTAGAGGAGGAAAGTAGAGCCAGTGACGCTGGCTGGGCCCCTGTGACCACTGACTGCCCCCATCCAGTTAGGCAAGCAGGTGGGTGACGGGAGCGGGCTCTTGGACCGCAGGGCAGCCCCGGGATTCTTCTGGCCATGGCAGCTGGAGGGCTCATTGGGCGGGCAGCCTAGCAGGGACAGTGGACATGGGGGCACCCAACGCTGACCCTGAGCCCCTTAATCTAGAATCAGGCCAGAGAGCGAGCGGATGCAGACAGTGTCCCTGGGTGACCACAGACTGACTGGCTCATTAGCTAGCTCTGCTGTTGCTTTACAAGTTCTGAGCATTCTCTGCTAGCCTATGGAAGCTGCAGCCCCTCGGAGGACAGAAGTGTTGTGCGCCCAACAGAACCCTCTGAGACGCAAGCCGCTCCCTGGGCTAGCTCATATGTGGAGATAGTCCTGTCACCGAGGTAACTCCTTTTGCTCGTCCGCATTCCTCCTCTCTCGGGCGCTCATATGAAAGTAAAGCCATATTACCCGGGGAATGTTCCTTTGACTTTTTTGCTTTTCTATTTTTTTTCCTTTTTTTTTTTTTTTAAATAAAAATAAGGTGGAACCAAAGGCAGGCCCTGGCCGTTTGCCCTTCCCCACCTGCAGCCAGGTGAGCAGCCTGGGCAGTTGAGCTTCACCGGTAGGTTCCACCCACTAGTAGGATTGGAGACCACCAAATGCCCTGCCTTTTGGAATTTTTTGTTCCTCAATTGACTGTCTTTTCCAGACCTCTTTTAAGTCACACTCCTAACTAGTTCTCTATGGTGTCTGCTGCTGCCATGACATTTTTCCCAGAGCTTGTACTGTTTTCTAAGCAGCTCCGTCCCAAGTGGGTGGCTGGCTCTGCTTAAGAGTGGAAAAGCTCAGGCCTTCCTGTGGCAGGGCCTCAGGTTGGCTCCGATGACTAGCTTGAGACCCTCCCAGGAGCTGTGAATTGTTCTGGGGGAGGTAGGGAGGGGAGCTCAGCTCTGCCAGGGGGTAAGGGCTAACACTCGTTTGCTTTGGCAGGTTGAATGGAAGTCAATGTGACCTGGAGGAAGTGTGGCCTGAGAACAGTGTTGACCTGGGGTCCCTGTCCCAGGAGGGACTCTACCCAGGATCGAGCCAGAGGCACGGATGCCTGCCCTCGCAGCCCGTCGCCTGTAAGTGCTTCCTGGGGTGGGAGGCATGTGGCCCTTTGGCCCAGGCCCTTGCAGTGGGTTCTCCCCTCCTGGCAGCGTGATCCATTGGGAACAGCATCTTCGCCTCCTGCTAGAGTGGCCCTTGTGCTCCCCCCAATCCTTCCTGTCTTTCCAGCAGCTGTTTTACTGGCAAGGTTGGGGCACAGGGTTCAAGGTGCTCCGGGAGGACAAGGCTGTGGTGCTGGCACGGCGATGGGTCCTCACTCATGATGTGACAAGAAAGCGTGGAAGTCACGTTTGAATAAAGGGATGGTGTGTCCGCCCACAAATCTGAGTCTCGTTTCGGGTGTGGTGTGGAGGGGGGACACTGATCCTGCAGGGGTGGTCCAGGTGGAAGGAGCATGGTGGAGAGTCCACTGGAGAAAACCTTTTTTGGCCTTCGTTCTGGGCATGAGCTGGAATCAAACCAGGAAGAACAGCTTGGCAGCTCATCGCCTTCTTGGGCAGTTCCCTTGGGACTGTTCTCTCAGGGTCTGACAGGGTGTGGCCAGCCTGAGCAGAGGAGGAGGTGGTCCCTTGGGCCCCCCATCCCAGCGGGGCAGGCATCTCTCCCAGAGCCCAAGCTGAGGTCATGGCAGTGACCCTGGGCATGTTCATCTTTGCAGCCCATGGGGCTGGCCTTGCTCCCAGGCTGCTTGCTTTCTGCCTGGTCTTGGGGTGCAGAACCTTAGGGTTGAGCCCCGGTTCCACTGCCTTGGGCTCTGGGCTGGTTGTGTCAACTCTGAGCAGGGTGTGGCCCTGTGAGGTCTCCGCTTTCTCCCACTGGATGTATTTGATTTCTTCTGCCCCCCCCCCCCCCCGCCCCGCGCCGCCCACCAAAGGTAGGATGTGCAGGCTCCTGGCCTGGATGTCTCCTCCACTGGAGGATCAGGCCCAGTGTGCCACCGCGCAGGTGTCACTGCAGCCCAGGGCGAGTTGGGTGGGGACGAAAGTGTTCCCACGGCCCAGGTGGGAGGGAGGTCCACCGGGTACGGTCGCACCTGTCCCCGCATCAAAGTCCTTGACACTGATGGGTGTTCCCGATAACCCGACCCCGGCGTGGCGTGTGGGGCGGCCGCGGTGCTCACGCTCCGGTCGGGGTAAGGGACAGGCTCCGAGCCCTCGGGGCAGGCTGAGCGAGGAGCCGTCGGGTTCGGGACGCGAGGAAACGTAAGGGTCCAGGTGAAGTGAGGTGAACGGCTGGGAGCGTGGCTAGGCAGTTCCGGCTACGAGGCCGCGCCCCCAAACCCCATTGGCTGACACTGCCCCGCGCCATCGAATGACAGCCCCTAAAGGGGGCGGGGCACAGCGTTTCCGCAGGGCAATGGGGCCGCGCTTGCTGCCGCCGCGGCTCCTGCTGCTGTCGGCGCTCTTGCTGCCGCCACTGCTGTGCAGAGCCGAGGGCACGCCCCCGTCACCACAGGCCGCCTTGCCGCCGCTGCCTGTCGTGACGAACGGGAGCCAGCCGGGTGCACCGCACAACAACACACAACCGTGGCCACTGGGTTCGCCGGGCTCGCCGCTGCTGCGCTCTCTCTACGTGGTCACGGGCCTCATCGTCCTGGCCGCGCTCTACTTCCTCATCCGGGCATTCAGGTGCGTCAGGCACACGCCGCCGCCGCCCTGGCGTGGCCAATCCTCGCGCGCCTCGCGCCCCACGTGCTTAGGCGCCTGAAGCCCAGTGCGCCAGCGTCACGTGGCTGATTGGGTGGGTGCGGTAAGCAAGTCACGTGGTGCGCTGTTATTTTATTATTTTTTTTCCTGAAGTTTGGGTGTTTGAGTGCTGCTGCTAGTTTTCCAGACGGAGCCACAGAGGCGGGAGGTTGCGTAGGGCACCGGGAGTCTCCGGGACACTATGCGGCTCCGCCAGGCTGGCGACGAGAGTCGCGGCAACCAACCTGTGAGCCGGGGCTGGCCGTATCGTTCCCTGTAGTTAATGCTCACAGCCCGGCCGGGGCCAGACCGGAGCCTGCCCCTGCGCTTTCCTGCTCCTGCTCAGTCCAGAGCTGGCCATGATTATCGGTGTCTAGAGTCTGCCCATGCTCCCCCAAGAGTTGAGGACTCTCTTGCTTTTCCCGCCTGCAATACGGGAGACCTGGGTTCGATCCCTGGGTTGGGAAGATACCCTGGAGAATGGAAAGGCAACCCACTCCAGTATTCTTGCCTGGAGATTCCCATGGACGGAGGAGCCTGGCAGGCCACAGTCCATGGAGTCAAAAAGAGTTGGACCCAACTGAAATGACTTCACTTTCTTTCACTTTGCTTTTCCCCAAGCATATTCCCTGCCTGGGGCAGGCCGTTTGTCCCCTCCTCAGGCCCCTGATCTCTGCATTTGGCTTCCTCTCTCGGGTTGATCTCCAGAGAGTCTGTGTCCCACAGAGCTGACCACATTCAAGTGCTCTCAACCAGGCTTTTCTGTCTTCCTTGAACACTGCTGTGGGTGCACAACACTTGTCTCCCTGTCAGTGCACGCTGCATCCATTATGGTGGTCAGGAGCCGGAGCTTCTGACTGAGACAGCTCCCCACTTGATGTTTCTGGCAAACCTTAATATTCTGTCTGAGACTTAGTGTTCTTATCTGTATAGTGGGATAACAACCCCCCCGCCCCACAACCAGGGGTCCTAGCTCAGGAGCCTGCCAAGGTAGATGTCCACCTTTTGTTATTGACATAAGAGCAATTGATGATCGTTGTGACCATTGTGAGAAGAAATGAAATTTGCCCTAGAAAGTACACTGCTAGGCTTTGGGAATCATGCAGAGGAGGATTACGGGAAAAGGTGGGAAGCTGGACAGGGGGTTAGCAGCTTTGTGGAGGAGTCCGTAAGAGGGTCATCGAGTGAGCCTGGGCCTTCTTTCAGATTGAAAAAGCCACAGCGGAGGAGATATGGGCTCCTGGCCAACACCGAGGACCCCACTGAGATGATCTCAATGGACAGTGATGAGGAGACAGTCTTTGAGACAAGGAGCCTGAGATGGTAGGGTAGCACTCTACACACTTTCAGGGGCTCCTTGGGTGGGTGTGGGGTGGGATCAGCAGGAAGAGAGTCAGGTGGACCACCTGTGCCTGTGCTCAGCATAGTCAGCACCCAGCAGCAGGGGTGGGCCTGGAGTGAGCTCTGCTTTGCTGTCACAGGCTGCATGGCCTCATCTGAGGCCCCTGTCTCACAGTTTCAGTTTCCCATTTCTTTAACATGGGAACCAGCTGCATGGCTAGAGTAGGTGGGCACTTCCTCTATGCCTGACACTGAAGGCCAAGATCAGTGTCAGAGATGGAGGATGCCTGCTGGGTGCTACCAAAACTGGGGAATGGGTCTAAGACTGTCTCTCCACTGCCCAGCCCTAGGAAGAGCATTCCTGGCAGAGGGAGCAACGGAGACAGAGAGAGGGCTGACAACTGAGGTGACCCAGGGGCTCTGGGCTCAGGGCCAGTGACTGCCTGAGTGGGATTGATGGCCCCTTAAACCCCAGCTTGTTGGGGGCTCAGATCCGCAAGCTTGGAGACCATAGGACAATTCTGATTTTCTGGCCCCCATCCCACCCCCAGAGGGAGGCGTGGGTATGGTTCACGAATCCTTCTGGTGTCTGCATCTCCTGGCTAGGGCACCTACCCACTATCCCCCAGGTCAGGAGTTGTCAAGGCCTGCAGGCAGGGGGTGGGGGCCAGCCAGTTAGAGGGCTCAGCACTCAGCCTCAAACACAGCTGGATGAGGGCAGAGTTTGGTGGGCTCACCCACATTTCTCACCACCTTCTACCCCTCCTTTCCAGATGTTTGGTTCAGGAAGGGAGCATTTCCAGTGACCCTGTGGGAAGGATGAAAGGCTGGGGCCCTCCCAGTGCTTGGAACACCCTGTCTGGACCACAGAGCGTGTGTGGGGCCCTCCCAGCCCACTGGAAGCCAACTCAGCCCTCCCTGCAGACACCGGCAGCCTCACACAGGACTCTGAGGCCCCTGGCCATGATGTGACTTATACCAGTCACCCTCCCTGGTGGGAATGCGGCAGCCCCAGGCTGAGGCCTGGAAGGTGGGCAGGCTGGGTGTCCTGTCTGGGAGCACTGTCCCTCTGGGGTAGGGACAATAAAGGCAGCAGTGCTTTTGTAGCCAGTACCCAACTCCACAGTGGACCAGACCCAGTGCCCTGGCTTACGGGTGCAGCAGGGGGCAGCAGATCTGGGTCCATGTCAGCCTCAGTTCTCCCACCTGTGACCATGTGGATCATCCCTAGTTGTTCAGAGGGTCCCATGGGGAATCCCATAAAGGAGAGGGAGAGATGGAGACCTGCCCCCACCTGCCTGGAAGAAAACCCTGCCACTAGTTATCTCTAGACTTAGTAAAGGAGAACTCCTGTTTGTCCACCAAACTGCTTAAGGGCTCCCCTTCCAGGCCGACTTCAGCCCGGGGCCCCTCAAGGGTGGTGTCCTCTGCTTTACCACACACTACATTCCAGGGCCATTTCTCACAGAGCACCAGGCTGCAGCATCCAGGTTTGGAGCCAGCTGAGGCTCCCCGTGCCCACCCTGCCTCTCTCTTTTCAGCCTCTAGTGAAATCAGTGGTGAACTTGATCCCCCATCCCAGGCAATCTGTGCTGGTACTCAGGCCTCTGTCCTGGCCTCCCGAGTCCCATGGGGACACCTGAATTCCACAGCATGTGGTTCATCCTGGCCACCTCAGTCCCATATCTGGAACTTGAACACCTTTCAGGAATCTGAGTCCCATCAGGACAACTGATCCCCATTCTGGACAACTGATCCCCATTCTGGGCACCTGAACCCTGTAGGGGTACCTCAGTCCCCATCCTTATCACCTGGGATTCAGCCTGGCACCTGACCCCATGGGGTTGTTTCACTCCCCATCTTGACCATCTGAGGCCCATACTGGTCACCTGAGTCCCACTGAAGTACTTTGGTTCCCATACCTTGTGATGGGTTTGATGAGTTCCTCTTTGGGCCTTGTTTCTAGGCAGAGTCTGGCTCTGGCCTGTTCCCCCCTGCACCCTATAAATGTGGTTGTGGAAAGCAGGACCAGTGTGGCTGGCCTATAGCTCTGTGCCCAGTCTGAGGTTACTCTCAGCCGCTGGCTGAAAGCATGGAGGCCACATTACAAGGAGCTGCCATCAGAGGGAGCTGCCACCAGGTGGCAGCCTTGTGCTGCACAGTCTCTACCCTGTTGGTCTATGGTCCCAGGTGTGGCCTGAGCCAAACTTTGTACAGGTGGGAAAATAGGTCCAGCTGGGGGCCCTGTTTCTTACACTTCAACTCCACCTTGTTGCCATGTCCACCATGGGATGGTCTGAGCGTGCTGCCTACTCAAGCCTCACCAGCCCCTCTGGCCAGTCTCCCTCAGACCTGCTGACCCTTCCCCACCCCTAGCCTGAGCCTGGGTTCCTGAAGAAGCACCATCTCTATCACAGTCAGCTGGTTCCCCCTCCCTCCAGCCAGGGTCCTTTGCGTTGGCCCTCAATTGACTTCATTCTCTGTTGGCAATATCTCCCATCATGCCCCAAGGCTGCTCACGATTCCTCTTCCCCTTCTGATGTGCTACTGCCATTTTCAGGAGGTCCTCCCTGACTACCCACTACTATTCTTTGGGAGAACCCTGTACAGAGTGACCAGCAGGTCCCCAGTAGCCAGGAAAGGTTGAGGAACTGAGGCCACAGTCCCAGGGAGGCACTGAGATGACATCCCCCAACCCAACCCCCATGCTCTCTCCCCATCTGTTCCACCTGTGGGTCTTTCTACACATCTCTGCTTTTTTGTCTCTGTCTTTATCTGATTCTGAAGCCTTGCTCACCTCCCTGTTGGTGTGTCTCACCATCTGCACTGCCTCTCCCTCGGCCCCCCTCTGTTTCCGTCTGTCCCTCTCTCATTCAGGCTCTCTCTGTGCCTGACTCACTGGGACACGCTTTTAACAGGCACACAGACACTGTCCATGCCCCCTCCCCTGTGATCTGCGCCCCTTTCCCACAGCTCTGAGCGATTTCTACAGCTTCAAAAGGCACGTTAATTACCCTAATGAGGTCAGGAGAGACCCCGCGCTCTGCCATCGGAGCCGGGAACACACCGCTTGTCCCCGCAGCCCAGCGCCTCCTGCCCACCCCCCTTGGGTGGGAAGAAGAGTCCTGCCCACTACCCGGCCCCTGCGTCTGTCAGCGGTGTCAGGGCGCGCATCCGCGCCCCCCGCCTTAGTGTCGCGTAATTGGCAGCCCCCGCCAAGGTTAATGCACTATTAGCAGGAAGTTCTCAGCGGCTAAAAGCCCGGGAGGGGCCTGTCAGCGCGAGATGAAAGGCCCTGGGGCCTGGCTGGCTGCACACGCGTGTACGTGTGCATGCTGGGTTGGGAGGTCTTCCAGCACCTTCCTCCACCTTGCGCACTCATGCATGGGCATAGGCGTGACACACGGCCATGGGGACACATGACATGGCAGCCATGCATGCGGATGTGCACACAGAACAGAAGCCCACATGTGCACAGGTGTCACCCACAGCCGGTCCCAAGCCCATGCCAGGTGCAGGTGCCCAGACCCACCGCCTGCGCCCTCGAGGCTCCTCCCACCACTTCCATCCTCTCCACTCGATACCCGGGAAGTGCCCACTGGACACGCCGCAAACCAGCCCCTTGGCCCATGGGGGCCACGTGGGGGTCTCTGGCTCTTGGGTGGCTCGATCTGCACAAAACACCCCACCCCCAACTTCCTATCTCCATCTGGGGAATGGGGCCAGGTGGGGGCGGGGGAGGCTGGACGCCTTCGGCTCAGAAAGTGGGTAGCCAGTGGTCAAGGCCAGGTGTCTTCCCTGGAGATTGGGCTCCTCTGCCAGCTCTGACGAGGGTCTCCCTCTGACATGGCCCCAGCACCCAACAGGCCGCCTCCTGGGGTCAGCAGGCAAGGGAACTGTGCCTTCTGGATGTTCTGGGACCTCTCCCCTGATTCCCCCACTCTTCTGTGGGGATTCAGGGCCCCCCATCTCCTGCTCTTTGGGCTGTCTCAGCCACCACCTCCCTCCTGGCAGCCCTTCATGTCCAGAGGGGTGGCTCCAACCACAGCTGTGTGGCCCTTGGACCAGCTGTTTAGATGTACCTTCACTGAAAGTAAGTGATGTCTTAAAACCCTGCTCCTTATCCTGCTGTCACATATCCTGTGCCCAGTACCCACATGGAGCTGCTGGTGGTGCCTGTGTTGGACCCAGCAGATCTGAAACTTGGACATCCTTGTGGGAAGTTCTTCTAGACATGCAATGTGGGAAGTTCTGGACAGTCCTCAGACTGGCAGGTGGCACTGGGAGGAGGGTGGCTGTGTCCTGGGCCCTTTGACTGGGAGGGTAGACGGGGGTAGGGAGGGGGGAAGAGAAGGGAGGGACATTGCCAGGGAGGCACCTGGTTGGTTGGGCTCTAGCCTGGTTGTGGGGGTTATAGGGATGTTAGATGTGGGCTGAGGTTTCAGGGCCTGCATGGACACTGGGCATGAGGGTGGGAATTTTAATTGATCAGCAAGAGAAAGGGACATGTGTGTTTGTTTATTCTGAGTAACAGCCTGGGGAGCTCTCCTTGAGACCTCTCCCATATGCCAGCAGATGCCTGTTCCCCACTGCCCGTGGGGACACACACTATACCCCGCTCTGACCTGGGTCCGTGGAGCCCCAGACCTGCCAAGGCCTGCACCCTCCCAGCAACGCCTTCCTGCTTCCTGAAAAACTGTTGAGCTGGAGCAGGTGGTGGATTTGGTCCACTTTTTTCTGTAATGAGAAATTCCTTTCTGCATATTTTTAGCTTTCTCCGAGGCACTGCGGTCTTTGAAGGTTGAGGGTGCCCTGGACACTGATCCCCAGCTCTGGTGATTCAAGTGCCACAGGTTATGGGTGGGCACTGGACTTGGGATCAGTGGGCGGGTGATGGGGGGTGGGTGATGTGTTGGGGATGGTGGGCAATGGGTGAGCAGGGGTGGGTGCTGGGCTGGGAATAGTGGGTAGTGGGTGATCGGTCACAGTTGTTGCACAGTAGGTGGTGGGTGGTGGACCAGAGCTGATGGGCACAGGCTAGGGGCAGGTCTGAGCTTGGCTCAGCTGAGACCCTCCCAGAGTCTGAGGCAGACCTTCAAGCCTAGGAGAGCAGACCACTGTGAACAGGGACAGACTCCCATCAAAGACCCTGTCCTGGGTCTGAAGCTGAGGCCGATAGTGACTCCTGTCCCTGACTGAGCCTTGAACTAAGACTGATCCATGTCCCCAGAGTGAGCCTGACCTCTGACCATTGACTCCATGACCCTTGACCTCAGCTGACCTCCTGATGGCTGGTCTGGAGGCCAGGATGGCCACTCACTCTGGAAGGGGATAGAGCCTCCTGGGCACCCACAGCAGTCCCACCAGGCAGGGGTCCCTGAGGGCAGCTGGGCAGCTGTGCCTGTGGCCCTGTCCCCGCCTCGCCTGGGGCCAGGCTGTGGAGCTGCCCTGCCCTCCCCTCCCTGGGCCCCCTCCTCTGGGAGCGGCCAGCAGGCGCAGGGAGGTTGAATGGGGGACGTGTGCTTTGTTCCTGTCCCCGCTTGGGCTCTGACCTTGAGAGAGAGACGAGAACAGAAGGAAAACGGAGCTTCTGCTCAAATCCTCTCAGCAGCGGCATCGGCAGCGGCTCCCATCTCGGTGGCCCCTGCATGCAAATGAGTCGACCCATCCCGGCCTCAGCCAGGGCATCCCCTAGCCTGTTGTGCCCTTCCAACACCCCCACCCCTGCAGGTCCAAGTCCTGCTGGGTGCGACAGAGGAGACCCCCAACCTGTGAGGTCTCATGACATGGGAGGGGGCTCTCATCCCAGGGCAGCGAGAGCTTCCAGGTGGTCTCCTTTGGCAGCCAGGCCTGGCCCCCTGGGCTCATGGCCCCTGTCCCTGGGCTTGGGCCCCATGCCTCCCTGAGTGGCCACCCCATCACTCCCCAGAGAGCCAGATCAGCCAGCCTGGGCCAAGCCTGGCCTATGTGGCTGAGCTCCAGACTCAGGCTCCAGTGGTCCAGACGGACTGTTTAGAGGCCTTGCCAGGTGAGCCTGGGCCTGTTCTGGTCCTCTTTCAGCCTTCTGGGCCTGCCCCAGCCACTGTTGGGGGCGGGAGGTGGGGCGTGTGCCTACCTTCCTGTGTGGAGCCCTCTAGGGCAGGCCTGGGACTTCAGACTCCAGCAGCTACAGTCAATGGACAAGATCCAGAAGCCAGAACACCCCAAACAGATGGGCAGAGTTCCCTGGAGGACAGAGGACAGACAACCTTGCAGGTAGGACTGGGGGTGAGGAGGGCTGAAACACCGGGAGGACAGGCCTTGAAGAAATGAAATTTAACAGGAAGAAAGGGAAGGGCCTCCCAGGGAGTGGCCTGAGCAAAGAGGAGTAAGAAGAATGCTCAGGGAACACCTGGCACATGCCCACAGCATATCCAAAATGCATTTACCCTCCCCACCTGACTGTGGTGAAGCTCTGGCCTCTCAAGTGAGTTTTCTGCAAGGAGTTCTGATAATCCCTCACGCATGACCTTTCAGCTCTAGGCTCCCACACTGCACCAGCCAGGCCTGGAAGAGAGAAACAAGTCCAGAGAGGTAGAACCTGGCTGGGCACTGCTGACATTTTCCAGCCAGCAGTTGGTGACAGGGTACCTTCACAAACTCAGGAGTCTGGTGAGGGAAAATAAGAACAGAAATGAAGGACAGGACCCCAGTTCCTGGCTCACAGTCAGCCTCCCCCCAACCAACTTGTTCCCCACATCCAGGAGTGGTCACTTTGAGTGCCCCAAACGGGTCAGGCACTCTAGCCCTCTGTTCCACCCTCTTGCCAGACACCTTTCCGGCCCTTTGTCCTGGTCAGACTCCCTGTCCTCCCACCTCCTGCTGTCCTGAACCCCAACTGGGCTGCTGGGTGTGCTGGGTACCTGCTATGCCTGGTACCCTTCGTGGCTGAAGTCATGATTTCTGTTTCCTTTCCTAGATGAGGAGACTAACTTAGTGAGAACTGACCACCTCGGTGGGAGGGGGTGCTCCCTGGGGGTCCTGCAGGGAGGCAGCAGCACCTGCTGACTTCCCATTTTGGGTAGTGAGACTGCAAAACCCTTCACCGGACTGGGCAGGGTGGCACGGTGTTGGGGGAGCCTCGGTTAGGATTCTGGGGTCTGGGTTTGAGTGAGGGAGGGCACAGGGCCGTTTCTGGGTCTTCTGTTCCCTTCCCTTGTTGGCTCTGCAGACCAGATTGCTGGCTTGAATGGAGATAGTTGAGAACAACTCGGGCGACCCTGGGTCCGGCCCCAATGATGACGAAGGTGCACTCGGGGCCCACAGAGTTAGGGTGACAGGGAGCAGGACCTGGGGCAGGGGGTCCAAGCAGCCCGACCGGGGGAGGCATCCCGGACAGTCTGGGAGGGGCTGGGGGATGGGGAGGTGGGGGCGCAGTTGGGGCTGCAGCCCCCCGCCCAGCCCCCGCGTGGCCGGGGCACGGCAGGAGAGGGCGCCCGCGGCCCTCCCGGCGTTCGGGCGGGACAAAGGCCGGAGCCCCGGCCCCTCCCCGGCGGGTGCGGTGGTGACGGCCCGCGTTCTTAGTGTCCGCGCGGCCGGGCCGGCGCCCGGGGCGACCCCGGCGCCCAGCCCGCCGCCGCCTGACTTCTCGGCGCCCGAGGTCGCGCGCGCTCAGGCGGGGGCGGCCGGGGATCTCCAAGCGCCGGCGCGCCCTCCTCCCGCCCTCCCCGCGCCCGCCCGCTCGGCGGCGGCGGAGGAGGCGGAGACGGCTGGCAGGCGGCGGCCAGGCGAGCGCGGCGGCCGGACCGGGGCCATGGCGCCCGCGCAGCGCCCGCTGCTGCCGCTGCTGCTGCTGCTGCTGCTGCTGCCGCTGCCGCCGCCGCCCTTCGCTCGCTGCGAGGACGCCGCCCGCGCCAACTCGGACCGCTACGCCGTCTACTGGAACCGCAGCAACCCCAGGTGAGCGCGACCGCGGGCAGGGACCGCGCGCCGGGAGACCCTGGACTCTCCAACCCCAGCCTGGCCTCCCACTCCGGGCTCGGGGCGCCCCTGCGCGCTGCCCCCGGGAGTGAGGGCGCCTGCTTCCCACGGGAGCCTCCAGGGAGTTCCGGCCACCGGAGTTTGGGGGACTCACTCCGCGTGCATCTCCCCCCGGGGCGCCCCTCCGCCTACAGGTTTGGGAGACTTGGCGTCCTGCATGCTTCGGAGCGCCGCTGGCAAAGGAGTTTGGGGATCCCCTCTGGCACCCTCAGAAGCCGTTTGGCCCTAAGTTCACTTCCCGGAATTGGGGGACCCAATGCTCAGGTCTCTCCGGGACCTCCGCTAGCTTTAGAGTTGGTGGGAATGCCCAGGAATCTTGTCACTCAGCCGCGCCCAGAGGTGAGGGACTGAGGTGGGGGACCCTGGCCCCGCAGGGGAGGGTTCCTCAGGTACGTTCTGTCGGAGGCTCCTCAGATGAACTTGGGGAAGTTGGAATGTCCCTTCTCCTGGACCAGTGTCCACATTTGCCTCAGGAGGTCCGTGGTCCTGGCTCTCGAAAGGATGGAGAGACTGAGGCACAGAGGAGGCTCAGGGTCTGTCCCCAGAGTCCTGATCAGGTGGTGTCCTCCACTGTCCTCCTTGCACTGATTGGGAAACTGAGGCACAGAGGGGCCAAGCAGCTGGCTCAAGGTCACGGTGATGGGAGCAGAGCTGGGACTAGGACCCAGGTGGCCTTGTGCCCAGCCTGCCACGCCCAGCCCAGGTGCCCCGCCCGCCTTCCTGTAGACCTTCTCTAGGTCGGGTACTGAGTATGGTCTGGGGGCAGCAGGAGCCCCTGCTACTCGAGCGAGAAAAGTTTGCTGGGGACTGACCACATCCTGGTCAGCAGTGGAAGCCTTGGACCATCCGGGGTCTGGGAGGCGGGAGTGGGCTGGGGGTCCCATGGGAGATGGGATCTAGGGTCCTACAGCTCCCAGTCTGCCCCACTGTCATGGTCACAATCATATCCAGGCCAGCTGGGCTGCACGTGGGGGCAGGGGCGCCGGCCTCCCCGCCCCCTGATCCTCTGCCTCCAGTCACTTTCTTTGGGTTTTCAAGCGCCAGAATTGCCTGCCTTCCAAGCCAGCGGTCCCCTGCTGTCCTTGGTCCTCCTGCAGAAAGTTGCATAAAGGACTGTCTTTGAAGCCAGCCCTGGGACCAGGTCGGGGCAGGGAGCCCACCCAGACATCCCCCTCATTTGCCTGGCTGTGGCGTCAGCCCCGGCTGAGGGCAGAGACCCGGCCGAGGAGGGACAGCCAGGCTGCTGTGGAGTGGTTTCCCTACGCCGCCCGCCCCACTGGTTACATGTGGGTTTGATTACGGTTCTTCCCTGCGGCCGAGCAGGGAGCCCAGCGGGCAGCACTTCCCCGGTCCAAGTTTTTGGTTTCAACCTCGGAATCCCGTCCCAGCGTTGCCTGTCCTTTGTTCTAACAAACGCCAGACCCACCAGGAGCTTCCAATGGGGACAGAAGGGGGTTGCGGGGGCCGGCCACTGCCCCACTTGCCACAGGGCTGCAGGCGGGCTGGCAAGGAGGCAGCCCCCGATGCTGGCTCTGTCCAGCCACTCAGCCATCTCCTGTTGCTGACCCGACAGCTCTCTCTGACCAGCCGCCCAAAGGGACGGCCTCACTGTCCAGCACAGACCCTGGCAGTCAGGGATGGCTTCTCTGCCTCCTCCTGCTTGGGGCGTCCTGGGTGGGAGGTGACCTCCCCGACTTCCTGCAGCGGGGCCTGGGGTCCCAGGGAGCCCTTTGCCTGGGAAGCCCGGTTGGGTCAAGAATCAGGGCTCCGTTCATCGCCACGGTTGGGGGCCTCTGCTAAAGGGTGTCCCCTTGGGAGGTTGGGTATCCTGGGGTGTCTGGAGCAGAATCTGTGTCCAGTGACTGGCTGAGTACCGGGCACAGGAGGAGGGTGCTACCCAGCCTCAGGCTCTGAGGGCACCCGGAATCGACATTTCCCGAGGGTGCCCAGTCATGGGGGCAGCTGCCACGGTGCAGGGAGAGGTGTGAAGTCGGCAGGTGGGTCTGATGCGGGAGGCAGTCCCTTGGGCAGAGACGAGAGACAGGCTTGTGTGGGGACGGGTCGAAACAGGGAGACTGGTGGCGGCAGCCGACAGAGGAGCCAGGAAACGCAGAGACAGGCCATGCAGGGGGGGGGGGGCGCACACAAAAGGCACCGTGCATCGGGAAGGGGACGGAGCCAGGGCTGGGCCACCTCGAGTAGGGTACCATCAGGCAGCAGAGGATGCATGCGGGCTAGTGGAGGACCACCAGGCCCAGGCAGTGCTGCGGTGAGGCTGGCCACCCTCGCCTGGCTGGTCTGTACCTGCGCTGAGGTAATGAGTGTATGGCTGTTTCCCCAATTGCGTTCTCCTGCTGTGCCGTGGATTTCCTGTGCACATGAGGCTGGCCGACGCTACCAGGGAGCCCCGCACCCACCTCCACTGCCACCGAAGGGTGGAGACTGGGTCCAGCCACGGACCCCTGCACCCTCACCAGCCGCTGTTCAGCCGTCTAGCAGTCCGGTCCCTGCCTGAGCTGGGCACTGTAGGTCTGGCTACCGGGCATCTCTGGGCCTGTCTGTGGCCATATTAGACTGGGCTGGGCATCATGGCGGGCTGCTTCTGGGGTTGTGGGGGCGCGGGGACACCTCAGAGGCTCGCTGGGCTGTAGGGCATGTCTGCCCTGTAGCTGCGTGTTCTTTCCCATACTGTTTGGGGGTCCTGGCGCCCGGGAGGTGCACAGCTGTGTGTGTGGCGCACACGCACTGCCCCCCCCCCCCCCCCCCCCCCCCCGCCACACAGACACTCAAGTGCCTACATGTGTTTGGCAGCCCTGGCCCTGTGTGTCTGCACACATTTCCACATGTGTGTAACTGGAGAACACACGTGTGCAGGGTGCATGCGTGTTTGCAGCAGTGTGTCTGGATGTAAGGTGTATCTGTACATGCAGATCAACACCTGGGGAGAAGGTGTGTCTGTATGTGGGGTGCACGCATGTCTTTGGAATGTCTTCTTGGCGCGCACATGTGTGTCTGTGTGCATAGCCTGGCTCTGGGGGCCCCGGTGGGGGGGGCTGACAGCTCACACCAGAGGGGGGTGGTCACAGCTTGCCCTCTGTGCCCACCTGACCACTCCTCCACCCCCTCCTCCAGCCCAGGTGCGTCCCTGCTGGGGATACGTGTCCGGGTCCTGTGGGCTGAGCTCCTTGCTGCCCATGGTGCAGAGGGGCCATTGAGGTTCAGAGCTGGCACCAGCGGGGACCCTCTTGTCTCTGAGTACCCCACCTGGTTGGAAGTCTGCAGCCTGTGTGGACCCAGTGGTGCAGACCCTGAGTGGGGGTCCTGATTGCCCTTGGGTGTGGGCAGCAGCCATGTTCCCATCTCAAATGGCCAGGGGGAAGATGGCGACTAGGACTCGGTCTTCCCTGTGGGGGTGTTGGGCACCCCTGGTGCCTGCCAGCCATGCCCAGGCCTCCAGGGAACCGGCTTTGAAGGGGTGATGCCATATTTTGCCGCATGAGGCTTTTTTGTTTTGTTTGAAAGAAGCTCATTCACTCGACTTAAGGGGGACTTGGAGAGTGAGGACCCATGGACCTGGGAATTTTGGGGTCCGAGGGTGTGATCTGGGGGGCATGGAGGGCTGGAGCTTGGACTTGGGGATCTGGGAAGCCCTTGAGCTAGTGGCTTGGCTGCTCAGAGCCCCTGCGTCATGTTTCCTCCGTGAGGTGGGGCGGCAGGCTGTGCCCCCTCTGTGGATAGCAGCAGGGTGGGCACAGTATGGACAGGCAAGGCATGGATATGACCCCAAGGGACGAGAGGCCCCCGACAGGGGTGGGAGAAACGAAGGCCATTCCTGCCTGCAGGCAAGCAGGGAGGCTCCAGACCCGCCTGCAGTGTATCTGCAGCAGCAGCGAGGTTCTGGTGGTTGTGCAGTGGGGGAACCGCAGTGCTGGGGTGGGGGACCAGTTCTGAGGTTCCCCCCACCTGCTGGCAGCCTGGGCTCTGAGGCTGGGATCCGTAGGCTCACTTTCCCCAGCCTTGGTCCCTCCCCATGGTGGACAACTGCCTCCCACCCCCACCCCTGGCAGCTCAGCGTGCAGAGGAGGAAACTGAGGTAGCAGCCAAGCTGAGGACTGGGGGAAGGGGAAGGACTGGTCTCTAGCCTGCGTGGGAGCTGGGCCCAGGGAAGGGGCAACCATCTCTGACCTCAGGGGCCCTCAGCAGATGTCACCTGAGGATCATGGGTCCCTCCAGGCCTCAGGTGCAGAGGTGGCCAACCTTGGAATGTGCAGGTGTGTGAATGGGGGATCTGGGAGGCAGGGTTCCTGCAGGTTCGATGGCTGGTTCTGCAGCCCCTGAGCCAAGCCCAACGCAGGGTCCCGCCTCAGCAGCAGCTTCCCTCCCCTCACCAAGGTACCTAGCACGGACCAGCCTTGTCCCCAAACCCCTGGCATTGCTTTGGGGAAATTGTCTGTGGCGGACAGTTCCAAAAGGAGGGCTCGACTGTGTGCCCTGCCCAGGGGGCCAGGCAAGGAAGGGCACAGCCACCTTTGTGCTGCCCCATCTCAGACATACAGCTGAGAGCTTGGAGCACACAATCCAGACTCCGAGCTCTGTGGGCTGGCCCTGGTGGGGGCTCACCTCCATACCCACTCCCATGCAGGGTCTTGACTTCGAGGGGCTCTGTTCGCCACCCCGGCCATGTTGTGCCTCACCCCCCAACCCCAGCCATGCACCCCCTCATCTTGCCTGTCCACTTAATGGATCGGACTCCCCATTATGCCCCATTTCATGGACCCAGGGAAAGTGATTTATCCATGGCCAGGAGGAAGTTATGTCCAATGGGGGTCCCCCTCTGAGAGACATGCAGGTCTGGGGCTGGCTGAGGGGTGTGGGGACACCATACACACGGAGGGGGCTGAGGAGGGTGGGGTGACCCGGGCAGGCATGCCCCATGGACTGGGCACCTGGGCCTCCTCCTGCCTGAGACCAAGGCCCAGGGGGATGTGGGCTGACCCTTCAGCCCTTCCCTCACCTTTCCCACCCACCCGGCCCCATTTGTTTCACCTCCTGCTTCCATGGTGGGGCCCGTGCCTCAATTTACCCTGCACCCACAAGGCCATAATCGTCCTTTCTTGGCTGATGCTGCACTATCGTGATGCCATGATTTTCTTTCCTTTTTCTTTAAAGCCTTTTCTTATATATTTATTGGGCTGTGCCAGGTCTTGGTTGCAGCACACGGGATCTTCGAGCTTCTTTGTGAAATGTTGGCATTGAAACCAGGGATGGAACCCAGGCCCCCTGCATTGGGAGCATGGAGTCTTAGCCACCGGATCCCCAGGGAAGTCCCGAGGCCCTAATTTTCAGTGAGGTCCCAGCCTTGGTCTTTGGGGGCCCTGCTGTCCATTCGGGCAGGCCTGGGTGGTTCTTTGCTGGGGTCTTCATTGGCATCTCTGAGCCCTTTAGTAGGAGCTGTGAAATGGCTCAGACCAGGGAGACAAGAGACAGTGAGTCGGAGAGTGAAGGGGACAGACTCCCCCACCTGCCCTCCCCTGCCTCAGTTTCCAGGTTGGGAAGGCAGCCCAGCATCCCACTCCCATTTTGGGTGAGACTCCTAATTAGTTTCTGTGCTGTTAGCATCTAATGACTTGACTGTCACCTGACTGGAGCTAATTAGCTGCAGGCCGGGTGGTTGCCAGAGGAAGGGGTGGTGGGTGGGGTTGGAGTGGCTGCCTGCAGGGTGGACATTGGCAGGGGGCGGGCAGGGTGAACCACTGGGGGTGAAGGTGTAGAGGCTGGGGGCGGGGAGGTCTGAAGCCTTGGGGAGCCCTGTGTCTGGGAACCATCCCAAGTCAGTCATTAACCCCTTAGTGAGAATTTCGATCTGTATCTACTGCTCCCAGGGATCATTTGCATATCAGGCCTCGGCACTGGTGGAGGAAATGAAAGCTTTGTCTTGTTCTCACCAGGCTCAGCTTGGGATGGGGTCCATCTCCCCTGCATTGATGCCAACCTGAGCAGGGGTGAGCCTCCAACTTGAAACCGGGAATGCCAACGCAAGGCCGTGGCTATTTTAGAGCAGGGAAGGGAGAAAAATGTCCATTTTGGCTCCCAGAGCTCAGGTGTGGAGGTGGGTAGTGGGGCTTCTGCTGGGATCCGCCTGCCTGGGGTCCCAGCTTCCCCACCTTGAGGCAGCTTTCTGCTCCCTATTACTCTAGCACCTGAAAGACCTCAAGCGTTTGGCCTTTGACTGACTAACAAACATGTATTGAGCACCACAGTATACTGGGCCCATGCTGGCCACCAAGCAAGGGACAGAGAAGGAGGCTGACACCCGGAAGGTAGACTGTGGACTGTGTAATGGTATTAATATGATGATGTCCAAAAGAGATGAGTTGGGGAAAGTAGGGAAAGCCTTGTCAGGCTGAGGGAACAGCGTGTGCAAAGGCTCTGGGACAGGAACAGGAGCAGCCCCTAGGCTAGCATAGCTGGGAGTGAGCTGGGGAAGTCAGGGGGTTGACGAGGTTGGGGGTGGGGGCCATATGAGGCCCCATGAGCCTGGGAGGACTATGTATTTTGTTCTGAGTGACAGGGAGCCAATAGAAGGCTTTGAGTCAGTGGATGGCGAGGTCTGATGAACACTCAGAAAAGTGATTCCTGGATTTTGTGGGGCCCGAGTGGAACCTGGGTGTCCAGCCTCTGACCCAGCAAAGCAACTTTGGTCGCTGATATTCTAATGAAGGTGAGCTGGGGGGACCTGATGGTGCTGGTATCAAGAGGGGAGGAAGGCCGGCATAGGCAGAAAATGGGGAAAGACAGGCAGGAGAAAGGGGAGACAGTGCAGCCCACATTTTCTCCAGAAGTGCCCTGCGTGGAGTCACATTTTTTTTCAGACTGAACGTATATCCCTGGCATCAAGCCAGGGACAAGAGGGAAAACTGAGGCCCAGAGGCCAGGACCAGGACTCCCCCACCTCTGCCTATGGTTCCCCATCACAGCCTCCCTGCAGGGCCTGCTGGGGTGAGGGTGGGCCCCTGGGCAGCTGCTGGGCAGTGGCTGTTATCGATCAGTTGATCAATTGGGCTTTCAATGGGGCCAGGAAGGAGCGAAAATGACTTCAAAAAGCCTGGAGCAGCTTCTGCATCGATTGTGCCCAAGGGGCCAGAGGACGCGGCCGGTCAAAGAGACGCCTGTGCCCAGCCAGCTGCAGAGCGGCCCGTGGGATGGGCAGGCTCCCAGCCCCACTCAGGGCCACCCTGCGTCTATGCAGCGCCTGCTGTGTGCACAGCTGAAGTTCTTCCATCTGCCTCAGGGATCATCTCCATGACAGAGTTGGAAACTGAGGCTTTGAGAAGAGAAGGCAAGGGCCAGCTGGGCTCCATCCTGGGTTGGAACCAGATGCAGTTCCTCGGCCCACAACGGACCTGCACTGCCAGACAAATTTATTCTGCAAAGGCCTTCCCACCTCTGCGGGAGGGAGTGGGCGCCCTATTCCTGGGTGAACCCAGTGCAGCAGGGAAGGACTGGGAGTTAATCCTCTCCCTCTACTCCCTGACCTGAAATTCTCTGAACCTTGACTTCAGCCACAGACTTGAAATCATCATCCGGGGTCGCTCCTGACGGGTGGGGGAACTGAGGCACCATGGGCCAGTCCCCTGCCTGCCTCCTTCCCAGCTCGAGGGTCCCTGGAGCCCTTGCCCCTGCCTGACACAGTCTCAGGGTGGCGGGGGCCAGCCAATGCCATCTGATCATCCAGCTGCCCCCTCAGGTGCCAGCTGTGCCAATTAGTGCTCCTGGTATGGGGGCTGCCTCGCTCCCTTCTGCGGTCCGGGGCGGCTGGCACAGGGGCACAGAGGCAGCAGCAGGGCCAGAGTCCCAGTGGCCTCACCCTCCCGTGCTGCCGCCACCCCTCACCAAGCCTCAGTTTCCCTGCTGGTGTGGGGAGGGAGTAGGTGGGGGAGCCTGCCCCCAACCCTCCACTGCCAGGCCTTTTATGTGCTAATAAGCCCCTTTTGGGAGGCCCCCTTGTCCCACCTTGGTCCAGGCCGCGTTTACATGACAGGGACCCGGGGGACTGCGTCCTGGAGATCTAAGGGCTCCTGGAGCTGTAGCCGGAGGCATTGATGGAAGGGGAGCTCCCTGTCCCTCGCTCAGCTGACCTCCATCCTTGCCTGATGAGGCTGGGTCAAGGGGGCCCCCAGGGAAAGGGGTACAGGCTATGCGACACTGAGGAGACCTCCAGGGCCAAGGCTTGGAGGCAAAGCTGGGGGGCCAAAGTGTCAGGGGTGGGGAATCAGGGAGTTGTAGGGTAGGTAGCTGCCAGATTTTGGAGGCTCTGGAGGGAGGATGAAGAATGTCATTTAGGGTGGAAGGGGTGGGGTTGAGGGGGTCAAACCCAGGGCACCCCTGAGTTGGACTGAGGGGTGGGCGAGTCTGAACATCCTTCATGTCAAGCCCCGTCCCTTCTGGGGATACAGGAGAGGGGCCAAGCTTGCCTCAGAGAGGCAGGGATCACTGACTTGTGTCCCAGGTACCCTGGGTTTTCTTGGCAGGAAAATCTGCAGAAGGAAAACAGGAGGCTGTCTCTGGGGATGGCATGGAGGGCTGCCCGGAGGAGGGGGCATTCAAGTTAAGCAGTTTAAGTTTTTGGAGTGGGACTTCCTGGTGGGGGGGGATATCTTGTGCCAGGCCTGTTGTGGCTGAAGGGCCCAGAGGTGGATTCTGCAGGGAATTGGGGGTCTGGGGGGTTGTGAGTCACAGGGCATCTGCTTGGGTGTATGTGGTTATCCAGAATGCCTGGGGGAAGGCCCTTTTCCCTGGGACAAACCTCACTGTGGCCCTGGGGTTCAGGGCTAGTCTGGGCCTCCAGGCACCTGCTCTGGCCTTGGTGTGGCAGGGTTGTTGTGCCAGGCAGGCACCTGGCACCTGACCGTGGGCAGAGTGTTCCCCCCAACCCTTCGCCCTTCCCCCATCTCCGACCTACCCTTTTCCCCTGCACTGACCCATCACCCACACACCCTCCCAGGGCTCCCCATCCCCCTGTGCTGAC
Organism: Antilocapra americana; assembly: GCA_007570785.1. Lineage (NCBI taxonomy): Eukaryota > Metazoa > Chordata > Mammalia > Artiodactyla > Antilocapridae > Antilocapra > Antilocapra americana. The sequence continues at coordinate 7,883,098 of ML661896.1, read as the reverse complement.
CAGTAACCCCTCCCCATTTCCCCTTTCACTGACTCTGCGCTTGTCCCCTGCACTGACTCATCAACTCCACACCCTCCCAGGGCTTCCCATTCCCAGGCCCCGCCCCTTCCCTGCGCTGACCCCCATTTACCCCATCAGTTAACTTTCCCTTTTCTCCTGCACTAACCCATCACCCTACTCTCGGCCCCTGCTCCGCATCCTTGAGCCCTTCTCCCCCGCGCTGACCGCCGGCCTCGCCCCCAGGTTCCACGAAGGCGCGGCAGACGACGGCGGCGGCTACACCGTGGAGGTGAGCATCAACGACTACTTGGACATTTACTGCCCGCACTACGGGGCGCCGCTGCCGCCGGCCGAGCGCATGGAGCACTATGTGCTGTACATGGTCAACGGCGAAGGCCACGCCTCCTGCGACCACCGGCAGCGCGGCTTCAAGCGCTGGGAGTGCAACCGGCCCGCGGCGCCCGGAGGCCCGCTCAAGTTCTCCGAGAAGTTCCAGCTCTTCACGCCCTTCTCTCTGGGCTTCGAGTTCCGCCCGGGTCACGAGTACTACTACATCTGTGAGTGGGGGCGGGCTCCCTCCCCTCCCCTCCCCTCCCCCTCCCTCCTCCCTCCTCCGCCGGGGCCTCTTGTCTCCATCCTCGCGCCCTCGGCCTGCGGGTCAGCCTCTGGGCCGCTGAGCCAGTGGCCCCACGGTTAATTCGTCTTACCCTGAGACCAAGGGGAGCCCACCCCATGTTGCACTGAGGCCAGAACTAGGCCTGCCTAGTCTGGTCGGGGAGGAGTGATGGAGGACACACCGTGAACTGGGCAGGCATCTCTCAAGACTACCCCCGTCTGTCCCCCTTGCACCCGGGAGCCCAGATTCCCAGAGGAGTATGGAGGCGTTTCAAGGTCGCAGACAGCCTTGGTCCAGGTCCACTGGGCATTCATGCCCTGCTGTACGCCAGGGCGGGGGCGGGTAAACTGTCCCCGCGTCTGCTGGGCGTTAGGGGCTCCCGAGGGGCCGCTTCTTCCTCCTCCCCACCAAGTGCCACGGGCAGGGTCTGGCATGGCGGAGTGCGGCCAAGGTTCAAGTTTCCACTAGCCAGACCTCAGCAACCCGTAGTCTCTGAGAACCTGAGAACAGGAGGGTCTCGTCATAGCCCCTTCCAAGATGGGGTCCCAGGAAACCCACCTGGGCCCAAGGCGCTGACTCCATTTCTCAGCGTCTTGGAGACTGATGGGGAGCAGGTGGGGAGGAGGAGGGAGCCTGCCCCCCCCCGCCCAACCCAACCCCTGCCCCGGGCTTCGGCTTCAGGGAGGGACCCAGCGCCTCACCACCCTGGTTCCCGTTGAGTCAAATTAAACTCTATGAGGCTCCATTTCCTCTTTTCTCTGCTCTATTTGGATTTTTTCCTTTTAATTCAGGGAAGAAGAGGGTGGGGGAGGGGAAGAAGGTGTTTAAATTAAGTCCCCCCGTAATGTAAGAAAAATTACATTTTTCTTTCTGAGATGGGAGTTTCATAAAGATAATTATTGTAATTATTCGTTCTATCTCTGTGACGAATGTTATTTTTATTACGTGCTTTTTATCTTCATCTCCCAGCATGAGGGACTTCTGGGGGGCAGACAGAGGTGACGGCCACAAAGAGGACTGGCCAAGAACACAGGCGGGGACAGCCGCAGCCGCGCCTGTTCACCTATGTGAACCCCACCACCTGTAGGGCCTCAGGCCTCCCTCTCTGTCCCCATCCTGGCCCCCAAGCCCCTCTCTCCTGACTCATGGCCAGTGCTCTTAGACTTCCCCTGTTCCCCAAGTGGACCAAGAAGCGGGAAGCCCTATGGTGGCATTTTAGGTGTGAGGACTCAATGCACTTCAACCTCCACGTGACCCCGGGCCTTGTGGGTCACTGTCTAAGGGAGGCCGGATGCTGCTTCCTTCCCAGGCCTAGTGGGCTTAGGCAGTCACCCAGTTGGGGCTTCCATGGTGACGTAATGATAATAAATCTGACTGCCAATACAGGAGACACAAGAGATGTGGGTTCGATCCCTGAGTCGGGAAGGTCCCCTGGAAGAGGGCATGACAACCCACTCCAGTATTCCTGCCTGGAGAATCCCATGGACAGAGGAGCCTGGTGGGCTACAGTCCATGGGATCACAAAGAGTGGGACACCAGAGCACCTACCTTGGCCACATGAGGCCTAGATAGGGGGTGACTTGCCAACATTGCAGATCCCTGAGAGCAGAGATTTGATCTCAGGTCAATCATTTGTTTGTTTGTGGGGGTTTTTTGCTGTTTGATTTTGTTTTGTTTTGTTTTGGTTTTGGCTGCACTGTGTGGCATGTGGGATCTTAGTTCTCTGACAAAGTGTCAAACCCCTGGACCACCAGGGAATTTCCTTTATTTGCTTATTGAAAACACATATTTTTATTCCTCACCTTTGAACCTTGCCCTGTGCTGTCTATGGATTCAGACATAGACACCCCACCCCCATCTCTGAGGTTAGGATTCAGTGAAGTGAGGGGCAAGGGGAGCATGCAAGAGGACTTCTGGGAATTCATGAGCATTATGTCTGGGCCTTTGATGTATGATGAGTTTTATGTGTGGATTCCCCTACCTAGGGTCTGACTTGGGTCATGGGCATGGGGAAGCAGATGCAGTCCCAAGAGGTCCCAGGCACTGAGTCCCCTGCCCTACTAATCTCCAACCCCTCTCTTCCAGCTGCCACACCGCCCAATGCTGTGGACCGACCCTGCCTGCGACTGAAGGTTTATGTGAGGCCAACCAGTAAGTGCTTGGGGGTCAATAGGATCCTTAACTCACAGAACCCACTGAGTGGTCAGTGGAGTCAGGAAGGAGGTGGTGACAGAGTACCGTAGGGAGTCCCACAACCTCACCAATGGCTGGGACAGGCCCTGCAAATGGGGCCATGTCAGACCTTCAAGGATGAAGTTGCAGGGCTTCCCTGGTGGTCTAGTGGTTAAGAATCCTCCTGCCAGTGCAGAAGGTGTGGGTTCCATACCTAGTCTGGGAAGATCCGACATGCTGCGGAGCAACTAAGCCTGTGCACCACGACTATTGAAGCCTATGTCCCTAGAGCCCGTGCTTGGCAGCAAGAGAAGGGGCCAAAATGAGAAGCCCACACACCACAATGAAGAATACCCCCCATCTGCTGCAACTAGAGAAAGCCAGTGTGCAGCAATGAAGACCCAGTGCAACCAAAAACAAATAAATTTAAGAAAGAATGAAGGTTGAAGTCAGCAGCTGGGCCTCCCTGAGGCTGAAGCCCTCTATCCAGTGTGGGCTTCAGGAAAGTTCTCCGGAATACCTATGTTCTAAGCTCTTGAAACATCATGATACTCAGAGGGAAGGGGATTCCCATGGCCTCACCACTTCACCCGGCTGAAGACACATTTATTGGGCTCCTGCTGGTTGCCACACTCTATTGGAGGCTTTGCCCCAGAGGTACAGGGGCATAGATCCCTTAGAGCAGGGTCAGGATCTCAGGTCAATCATCTGGTTATACTGTTTTTTTATTTTTGCTGTTTGATTTTATTTTGTTTTTGGCTGCACTGTGCACTGTGCGCAATCTTAGTTCCTCAATCAAAGATCAAACCAGTGCCCTCTGCAATGAAAACCCAGAGTCCTAACCACTGGACTGCCAAGGAAGTCCTGAAACTGAGATGTTTAACAACATTGGGTCTTGATGAGGTCTAGGAAGCAGGGTGGGGGTGGGTGGGCCTGCCACTGACCACCCTGTCTCTTTGTCCCCCCACAGACGAGACCCTGTATGAGGCCCCCGAGCCCATCTTCACCAGCAATAACTCCTGCAGTGGCCTGGGCAGCTGCCAGCTCTTCCTCAGCACTGTTCCCGTGCTGTGGACCCTCCTGGGCTCCTAGCCCGCCAAAGGACACCGACTCCACCTTGATGGCCCGCCTCTGAGACCAAATAGAGATGCCGTTCCTCCCACCACTGGTGCTGCTCTGTCAGGCAGGGCTGTCCACACGTCCCAGGCTGGCCGGGGCGGGGGCAGCCAAGGCCCCCTCAACCTGTGCCCGAGAGGCTAGTTGTTTACCCAGCTCGTGGCCATGCCATCTTGTCTGAAGGCCCTGGTGAATCTGGGGACCTCTTGGCAGTGTTTGGATTTTTGTTTTGTTTTTAGTGTATTTTTCATGGTTGGATCAGAAAGACTTGAGTTTCTAATTTAATTTATTCGTTGCTGTCGCCTGTGACTTTGGGAAGGAAACAAAATGGATGGATGGGGCAGGGGTTCCTGGCCCACTGGGAGAAGGGGAACTGGGTCTGGTCATTCTATTTGTTGGTCCTGGCTGGAGGTGACCGTGGAGTGGACCCCTGGGATCCCAGTGTCCCCCTGGGACAGGCTGGCCTGAGGCAGAAAGAGCAGGTGGGTAGTGAGTTCCCCTGACTCTGGTCCACGGGCCCTCAGACCCCTGCCCACCCAGCTCTCCCCTCCTCTCTCGCAGTCATTGTCTCCCAGAGCAGAAACCATGGGGTTTCACTGGAGGTTGCCTTGGAGCCCTAGTCCTGGGAATCATAGCATCCTAGTATCTTTCTTAGTGATGTCTTAGGCCCCCTCGTCCCCCTAGCCTCGCACAATCGCCCCAGAGGCAGAAAAGATGTTTCATTGCTGTAAATAGAGCCAGCAAGTATATACTGTGATTTATTTTTACTGTATTCCTGAGGATGGACTGGAATTTTTTTTTCCTCACCCCTTCATGTGGTGGGGAGGGTCTTTTATTTTGGCGGGGGTGGGGTGGGGTAGACGTTTTAGCGTAGAAGCCGCACTTCGCAATAAGCTCCTTTGTCTGTCAGACCCCCTTCCCTCTCCTTTATGACTAATGTTTGTAAGAAAAAAGGAAAACAGGACAAAACTGGGGGGAGGGGGGCGTTGAACATCACCACCCAAAAGAGAAACCTCCTCCAAAAGACACTTTAATGAAGTAAACAGCTCATTTATACAGATTTCATATTTCTACCCGCCTTTCCTGATCTGTGTTTTATATATATTATATATAAATATATATGGTGCGTGGCCGCTGGGAGCCGGCTCAGGCACGCCGGCGGTGGGGGGGCTTTTGTAGGGGTCGTGGATGGGCGGCCTTGCCACGCCTGGAGCTGGCGACGGGGCCTCCCCAACTCCGTCACAATCAACTTTGGATTCTGTATTTTTTTATAATAAAATGAGCGTAAGCATCCAGGGTGTGTATTTGTATTTGGGGCCTGCCAGTCCTTGTTGGAGGGGTGCTTTGAGTTCATAATTTGGGGTCAGTCTGGGATGTGCTGGGGAGTGGTGTCTGCAGACCATAGGGCTGATGGCGAACCTTTGCTTCTGGGTGTGCGTCATTTGGGCACAGGGCCGTGGTATGAGCATTTGTGGGGTGCTGTGCCTTTTTTCACCTCTCTGGGAAATGGAAACAAGCCCCTTCTCCCTGGGGCAGCTATGGGGGGGCCGGGAAGAGGCGGGGCTGCCTTTGAGTACACAGCAGGGGCTTATTAAGTGTCCACCACCTGATGCACCTGAGCAGGTTGGAATCCCCAGATCCCAGGGCCAGTCATTTCCCATCCATGCTGGGGGGCGGTCCCCAGGTTCTGTGGCAGGTCTCTTAGGATCCTACCAAGTTCTATGTGTGGTGGTCCACTGCCTAAGACTGACCTCCCAGTGTAGGGGACTCGAGTTCGATCCTGATCAGGGAACTAGATCTGACATGCCACAGCTAAAGATCCTGAGTGCCGCAGTGAAGACTGAAGATCTCTCATGCCACAGCTAAGACCTGGTGCAGCCAAATAATAAAACAATGGAAAAAGAAAACTTCCATGTCATCTTGGTCGCCAAGCTCTACCAAAGTGTGACGCAGTGTCCCCAGTGACTCCAGGCCAGTGTGGAGTTTTGTCTGTCATCTCGAATCCCCTCCTGCCTTTCCAAATGGCATGTATCAGAGGGTTCTGGAGTCCCAGGGGCCTTCACCCCAGCCTAGCCCAGGAGAGGCACAGAGTGGGGCTGAGGGAGGGGGCCTCAGGGCTGCTCCTTGCCTCAGTGCCACCCAAGGGGACTGTAGCATCCCCGGCACAATTAGTGGAGAGGGAAGGCTCTCGGCTAATTAATTCGGCAGTGCTGGGTCCAGCAACGGGGGTTGCCTCTTAATGAGGCCAGCGAGCGACACAAAGACCCCTGTGTGTATCCCACCCGCCCTGCCCAGCATCAGGGGACGCAGGGTGGCCACTGCAGAGTGTCACGGAGGGAGAGCTGAGGGACCCCTGCACTGCAAGGCTTCCTTTGCCCACCCTTCCCAAGACCCCTCACCCAAACACCCCAACTCGACCATAGAGCTTGAGGGAACTGGTGAGAGAGGGTTAAATGCAAGGATTGTGGGGCAGAATGGTAGTTCATTTTGATTTTGTTACTAAAAAATTTATTGAGATATAATTCACATACCACACAAGCCATCTGTTTAAAGTACGATTCCACAATTGCTATTCATTTACAGGGTTGAGCAACCATCACTACTGATTCCAGAACATTCCATCACCCCCAAAATAACCCCACTCCTGTCCCAGCCCCTGACAACCAGGAACCCACTCTCTGTGTCTGTGGATTGGTCTGGATGTTTCCCATCAGTGGAATCACACCCTGTGTGTCCTTCTGTGTTTGCTTCTGTCACTGAGCATCGTATTCTTAGGGACCATCCACATGGTAGTGAGTGTCAGGCCCTCTCTCTCTTTTTCAGGGCTGAGTAATATTCCAATACATGGGAGGGTGACATTCTGTCCATCCACCAGTTTACAGACATTTGGGTAGCTATTATGAGGATTTTGTTATTTTTGAGACAAAGTTTTAACACAAAAGGTGACCTGGGATGGATAAGTACAAAGAGCTATGTTCGCACATTGGGGTATTTGCACATGTTCCCCTAGCAGACCACACCTGGCTCTCTCCCCAACCCCCTTTAAATGTGTCCCATGTCCCCTCTCAACCTCCCTGGTCAAGCAGCCCTCACCCCACATCCCCTGCTGTCAAATCTCTGATATTTTTACTTGTCCATCCATCTTCCTTATGGGCTGAGAGTCCCTAGAGGGGAGGAGGACTGGTCCACAGTTGTGTCTCTCCTGGGACTTGTCATCTGCCACAGGCACAGACACACATACACACATATGCAGAGAAACCACACAGCCTTGCCCACCTGTGCACCCCCTGTATGGACAGGTGCTTGATTTGAAGACTCGGTCTCTCAGGAACCACGCCGTCCATCACTGGCCACTGGTAATGGCCTTGAGGGCCCATACCAAGATGCAGGGTGGCCTCCACTCCTGGGGCTGCACTGGGCACAGAAGGTACTCCAGGCGGCCATGGGTATGCAAGTCCCGTGTGTACCTGGAGGTTCCCTACGGAAAGAGGGTTGGGAGGCAGCATGGGAGAACCCTGAAGTTCCCCTCACATCATGACTGTCACTCTTGGGTGGAGCTGGGCTTCCTGGTAGGGTACCTCTTTGATTTGTGGACATCTTGGTTTGGGGGGATCAATGCCCACAGTCACAGGAAGGCACTGCAGCCCCTCCCCTCTGGGTCGCTGTGTCCCCATATAGTCTGAGAAGAAGCCCCAGGCCATGCCTTGGGCCCCCAACTCTGGTACCATGATGGAAGGGGCTCACGCATTGCTCTCTGGACTGATGGGGACCACCTTGGCTTTCAGGGGGTCTGATCAAGTCCCTTGACCACAGCCACGCCATGGGGCATATCGGAGGAAAGGCCACTGTTCCAGAGGCCCTGGACTCACTTCCCCTCTCCAGGTGCCTCCAGCTCCTCCTCCCTCCTGACACCTGCCTGCTCCCTCAGGGACCCTCCAACATGATGCCCCACCATTCATGTTTCCCATGTCAGTGTCAGCATCCCCAGTGAGCATTCAGTGAGTGCCTCCTCTGTGCAGTCAGTGCTGAGACCTCCCTCAGTCTGTGGGGTCAGGGCGAGGATGCTGAGTCTTGCCCCCATGGTCCCTGGGCCCCATATTTGGGGGCATATGGGTCATGGGAGGAGGCCACAGTGATGGGCACCCTGGACCATGTTGAAGGTGGCCATGCACAGACAAATAAAAAGTGAGTTCATGGGACTTCCCTGGTGGTCTAGTGGCTGAGATGCTGTATTCCCAATGCAGGGGGCAGAGGTTCAATCCCCGGTCAGGGAACTAGATCTCCCATGCCACAACTAAGAGTTTGCATGCTCCACCTAAAAGATCCCACATGCTGCAACCAAGACCTGCACAAGCCTAACTAAATAGATAAATAAATAAAATTAAAAAAAAAAAGTGAGTTCACAGCCTGGGAGCCCCCAAGGAGCCATAAATCACCACAAGATGACACACAAGCTGGAAATTAAGAGGCTGCAGCTGGGCTGGTGAGGCTGGTGGGGCTGAGACGGGCAGTTGTGGTGGGCAGGAGCCAGGAGACCCTCCCACCCTCAATTTCCCATCCCGGCTTGCTGGCAATGGCCCTTATTGGATCTATACTGGAGATGATCACTAGGGCTGGGGTTGGGTGTGGACGGGGGCAAGGCAGTTGCAGAGGGGAGCTGCTGCTGCTGCTAAGTCACTTCAATCATGTTTGACTCTGTGCGACCCCATAGACGGCAGCCCACCAGGCTCTGCCCGTCCCATCCCAGGGATTCTCCAGGCAAGATCACTGGAGTGGGTTGCCATTTCCTTCTCCAATGCATGAAAGTGAAAAGTGAAAGTGAAGTCGCTCAGTCGTGTCTGACTCTTAGTGACCCCATAGACTGCAGCCTACCAGGCTCCTTTGTCCATGGGATTTTCCAGGCAAGAGTACTGGAGTTGGGTGCCATTGCCTTCTCCAGGAGAGGGGAGGGAGGGGCTCAAATGTGGGGCTCAGGGTAGGTGCGGGATAGGGACAGATTGCTGAAGATTCAGGCACTTCTTTGCATGGTCTTGTGGGAGGGTAGGAGGGAGGGGGCAGTGCACAGAAGGCTCTGGGGCAGGACTGGAGGCCAGGAAGGAGGAGTGAACTCTGGGTGGGGGGTTGCTGAGCCTGAGGCCCCAGCTTCCTCCCAATGAGGTGTTCAGGAGGCCACCTACTCTCCCTGTACTGTCCCCTGCTGCAGGAAAACTGCACCACAGCCATCCTCTCCTCACTCTCGCTCTCGGGAGCCAGCCGGGAATCTCAGGGTGGAAGCAGGGAGGTTGAGGGCTGGACCCCTCCCTCTGAGGCCAGAGAAAGACTCTTCCAGGGGGCCGCCTGTCCGACAGCCCCTGACTTGTTCCATTGATCCTAAAACAGAGACTGAGGCCCAGAGGCAATCTATGGGCCCTAATGGACGGTGCAGTCCCTGGGGAAGGGAATGGACGAGTGGTGGAGGAGACCCCTCTCCTGTGCAGAGGGGGAAACTAAGGACCCACAGGTCAATGAGGGTGGATCCAGGGTGAGTCCCAGGCCTCCCTGGGCCCAGGGCAGCCAGAGATGGACAAGGCCTGGGTCTCCTCACAGCAGCCAGGGTGGGTACCACCCTGCAAGTCCTCCAGGAAACGGGTTCTCCCACCAGGCTGTGCAGGTGGGGGGCGCGCCACCCTGGGACCTGGGCCCCTCAGGGCCAGAGCCCTGGGGGTGGGCAACTCCACCAGTTTCCGTCCCTCTATGCAAGGATGGTGCTGGCAGAGAGCATGGGGTGGGGGGGCTAATGTCTATGGCGCCCCAGAGTCTCTGGCCCACTGGGCCTCCCTCCTCCTCGGCTTCCCTGATTGAGGGGGTCTGCACTGACCCTCCCTTATTGAGGCGCTGGGATGGGGTGGGGGGTCTGAGGCAGCCTCAGGGCATTGTCCCACCCCCACGGCGCCCGATGGGAGGAAGAAGAGGCAAGAGGTGGTGCTGGGCCCCGGGGACCCTAGGGCGGGTTGGAGTGGGGGCTGGAGAGCCAGCTGCTCCCCTCACAAAGTTTTCGGCTCGAAGTGCTGAAAAGCCTCCTGCGGCCCCTGGGATCCGGGGGGGGGGGGGGGGGGGGGGGGGGGGGGGGGGACTGCAGTAGGGACTGAGGCTGGGGGTGACCCCACCGGAAAAGGCCTTGACCTTGAGATAGGAGGGGCATCCGGGCACCTCACCCCTTGGCGCGGAACCCAAGGTCCCAGGTCCCGCACCCCTTCCTCTGCTCCAATCCCTGCGTGGCTCCCCAACACTTAGGACAGGGCCTCCCCCTCCAGTGAGGCTCCATCCACTGCGCCCCGCCGCGCAGGCGGGTCCCACCACGCGCCACGGTCCCCTGCGCGCCTTCGCTTGCGAAAGGGCGTCACTTCGTCCTCGAAGACCGCGCTCTGGGCCTCAGTTTCCGCGTTTACGAAGTGGGGGCGTGAGCTCCGGTGTTGGTGGGGGGGAAGGACGGGCAGGCACGGTAGAGCAGTAGGCTTCCCCAGGACTGTTTCCCCAGGTGTGCGAAGTGGTGCAAGGTCTGGGTTCCAGTCCCGACTCAGCCTCTCTCTCCACTGGGACCCGCCCCCTCCCCGCTGGGCCTCAGTTGACCTCTCTACTAGGAGTAGAGACCCAGCTGAGATCCATTTTATAGATGAGACGCCGAGGCCGAAGGAGGGGGTCCCACAGCTGGGACCTGGCCGTCAGCGAGGGGTGAATGAGGAGGGAGGCAGCCAGCGGCTCCGGGTGGTCCGGAGTCTTTATTATGCGTGGAACTCTCCGCAGCGGCTTGGCTGGGGCGCCTGAGCGGGCGGGGCGCGGCGGCAGGACCGGCGTTGGGAGCCTCCTTAATCGGCAAAAATGAGAGCCTGCTATTACCCTGCTGCGGGGGGCACGCCGAAAGGGCCCTCCTTCTGCGCTCCTGCTTCCCCGCCGCCCGGCAGGCGCGCCAGAGTTATGGTTTGCAATATGCTGCTCCCCTCCGGGCCGAGTGTTAATGACGCAGCGCTGCCCCCGGCCCCCCGCACCCGCGGGTCTTTATTAGCATCATGCATCATGCCTGCAGCCCCGCTGAGGTTAGCAACGTCCGGTGGCCAGAAGGGGAAACTGAGGCACAGAGAGTTTAGTGACCCACTTGGCCGAGGGCATAGCTGTAGGCATCAAACAGACTGGGGTTCCATCATAACGGCCTCTGCAACCCACCATGCATGAGTCATCGCTCTTCTCAGAACCTCAGTTTGCTGGCCCAGAAAATGGTGCTATAGTGGCACAGGGTGGGGCCTCTGCCTGGGGGGAGGGGTTCTTTTTTTTTTTAAGTCTATTTTTTTATTCCTTTATTTATTTGGCTGCTGGGTCCCAGCAGAGGCATGCAGGACCCTTTACTTAAAGGAGTGGGACAAAGGATGAGATAATTGGATGGCATCATCAACACAATGGACATGAGTTTGAGCAAACTCCAGGAGATAATGAAGGACATGGGAGCCTGGTGTGCTACATGGGGTTGCAAAGAGTCGGACACCACTGAGCAACTGAACAACAACATGGGATCTACCTCCCCAACCAGGTATCAAACCTGGGCCGCCTGCATCAGGAGTGTGGAGTCTTAGCCAGTCTTCCCTGAATCACCAGGAAGTTGCCTGCCTGGGGGATTCTCAGTGACCCGAATGGCCCCATAAAGGCAGGACTTTTGGTTCTCCCCCACCCTCTGTGGCCCCAGCATCTGGCACAATGTCAGCCAGCCCCCACTGAGCATTTGTTGAATGACTTACTGAATGTGTTTGGTGCATGGACTCCAAATTGAGTGCTTCTGCTCACCAGCAAGGCTGGTGGCGTTGGCCTCCTTCTCTGATGCTGGTTCCTCAGGGAAGGCCTGGGTGTGGGGAGGTAGTGGGGGATAGCCTCTCTCGGACGAGGGGGGCAGAGGGGGCACTGCAGGAGTCAGCCTTGCTGGCTGGCAGATCTTTAAATTAAAATACATATATACACCAGATAAATAACCCAGCCCACATCCTGGTGACAGGAGGAATTAAGTCGCCCAGTTGGGGACCCTGCAGCAGTGGCTGGGGTGGGGGTTGGGGAGGCATTGCTGGCTTCTTGCCCCTGGACCGCCCTTCTTTCTATTGGGGAACATCCCAGCATCCCTGGAGCCTGCTGGGGACCTGGGGGGACTTTAGGGGTCGGAGAGTGAAATCTGGGTCTGAGACCTGAATTCTGAGCCCCAGGGTGTACGTTTAGAATCTGGTCCTACTGGATGAGATCCACTTCCCCCCAAGTCCGTGGCACTGGACGTGGAGCTGGGACACAACAGATGTGAATCCTGGTTGGGCCTCTCCCCTCCCGGAGGTGTAACTCCCCCACCCCCATCAGGTTGGCTGCCAGAGAGACCCCCCCCTCTGAGTTCACAGGGAGGCCCCTGTGGGGCCCACATGACTGAGGCGTGCTCCAGGGCCCCATCCCTCTGCCTGAGCTCAGCCTGGAGGGCCAGAGGGGGTGGAAAGGGAGTTTTCAATTAAGGAGCGGCTAATCACCCAGCAAGGGCCGTTCTGGGGCCCAGTAAATCTATTATGAAAAGCCTCTAAATGTATGTAAAACCGGCCTCCACAATCCTGGGATTAGGCCTCCGGGAGGGGAAACCGAGGCGCAGGCTGGCTGGTGGATTAGTGGAGTGAGGCCCCTGGAGGGTTGGGGGAAGCTGTCCCTAGGGGTGGGTAAAGGGGGAGCAATCTCCCTCTGCGGAAGCCAGGACCTGTGTTCAGCAAGGGTCTGAGGCCCAGATAGACCTGGAGTGAAGGTAAAGATTCTGCCTGCAATGCAGAAGACACAGGTTTGATCCCTGGGTCTGGAAGATCCCCTGGAGGAGGGCATGGCTACTCACTGTAGTATTCTTGCCTGGAGAATTCCCATGGACAGAGGAGCCTGGTGGGCTACAGCCTATGGGGTCACAAAGAGTCGGACACAACTTAGCAACTAAATAACAACAATTCCTTTGTGCTTTAAGAATGCCTTTATTGAGCACCTGCAGTTTGCCAAGCCCAGTGTTGAGGGCAAAGAGTAAAGAAGAAGGAGGCAGCCTGGGGCCTAGGCAGCTTGGGGTCTGTGTGTGTGCATATGTGCTCAGTCATATCTGACTCTTTGCAACCCCATGGACTGTAGCCTGCCAGGCTCTCTGTCCATGGGATTTTCCATTCAAGAATACTGGAGTGGGTTGCCATTTCCTTCTCCAGTGGATCTTCCCAACCTAGGGATCGAACCTGCATCTCATGTAGCTTCTGCACTGGCAGGTAGGTGTTTTTTTTTGTTTGTTTTTTTTTTACCACTAGCGCCACCTGGGCAGCTTGGATCTGGTGAGAGATAGATGTCCGCTAGACAAGGGATGAGTCCATGAGGAGGTTGCCGCAGGTGGAGGCAGTGAAGGCTGGAGCCCAGGAAGGGCCAAGGTTGGCGTGGGAGGAGGCTGGCAGAAAAGAATCTCGTCTCTCCTTCTGAGGGGACAACAAGAGAGCCCTGTGAGGTTTTTAGCCCAACTGGCCCCTATCCCTGACCCCCTCCCAGCATTCTTTGCAGAACATTGACCCTCAAAGGCCACCTCCCTCCAGGGCTCAGTTTCCCCAGCGTGGTCCCAGCATTCCCGCTGACCCCATCTGACCTTCATGCTCCAGGAGTCTGCTAATTATCCTTGGCCCAGCTGCTTCCTCCTCTCCTCCTGAGGTCGTTGATCCCTTCCTACAGAATCCCTTCCAGGCACCCAGGTGCGAGCAGAGAAGGAAGAGGTGTGCCCTGCTGAGCGGCCTGAGAACATGGCAGCTAGCCGTGTCTACCTGCCTTGGCAGAAGCCAGTGGGGCCTTCTCTGGGCCCCTGGCCTGGCTTTGGTCCAGCCACCTGTGTGTACCTGCCTCCCAGGTGCTGGGAAATAAACAGGAGGCTGATGGTTCCCATGACTCAGCTGGTCCAGGCCCCAAAATTTCCCCAAGTCACTGGTACGGCTATGTGGCCAGAGGGGATGGGGAGGCACTGGTGAGGCCAGTCTGGGATCTGGGCCTCGATGGGCTGCCAGACCTCGCTGTGTGATGTAAGAGGTCGTGTGGGCCCTCCCTTGACTCAGTTTCCACGTGTTGTCATCAGCAATGGCTTGAGGCTGTTCCCAGCACTAGGGGGTATGGGGGGCCCCAGGTGCCCCCCCATCAGCCTAGCCGTCAGTCAGGCCCGCGGGGCCCCTTCAAGTCGTCACGGCCCAGCAGTGGTCGCGGGAGGGATTATTCTGGCCTGTCCAGGATGGACTCAAGTGGAACCAACGCGCTGACGAGCGGAACGCGCCCCCGTAGGCCAGGCCTGCCCTCCTTTGTCCTCCGCCAGCCCCGCCTGCCTGCCTTCACAGACACCGCCTCCAGCACTGCACGGCACAGTCCCAAGCCCAGCGCTCAGCCATGGCCCCCACCAGGCGAGGCTGGCACAAAACTCCACTGGGCCTTTGGCAGAGCAGCTTCTGGCCTGGAGCCCCAGCTGAGCCCCTCCCCAGCCTCAGTTTCCCCATCTGTAGCATGGGTGTACCTGCCATGGCTGCCTGTGGGTAGTCTGAGGATTGGTGGGGCTGTGTGGGCAGAAGCGGGAGGCGGGGGCAGACACCCTCCCTGAGCTGCTGCAGTTTTCCCAGGGGTGCTTGGCCCAGCCCTCCGCGCGGTCCCACCACTGAGCCTTTGTCCAGGAAATTCGAGGTGGCAGGGAGAACGGATCTGCTGGAGGCCTGAAAGGAGCCGAGGCAAATGCTGTTGACCCCTGGCCCCGGCCCCCTAATCCCAGGGTTGAGGCCCTCACTGGGAGAGGCCCTAAGAGATGGGCCTGGGTGTGACCCTCGCCCCAGGCACCAAGGGGGGCTTCCGGGTCAGGGTCACAGGGGCTTTGGAGAGCACATCAGTCCCCTTGGCCACGTGTCCGGTCACCACCCTGCAGAGGCCCGCAGAAGAAACTGAGGGCCAGCAGAGCCGTCGGCAGCCCCAAAGCCCTGCCACCTCCCGGCTGGTGACCGGAGGCCAGCAGCTACCCTTTATGAACCTGAAAACGGGAAAATCTAGAAAATCTGGTGGTCTTGGAAGGCAGCTCACAGCCACGCTGGATGTCCCAACTCCCAAGTGGCTCTGTATCTCAGTGCACCCCTCCGGGCTGAGGGATGGCTGAGAAGGTACATGGCCCTGGTGTCCCCTCTGGGAAGGCCTCCAGAGACCCTGGCCTGGAGTGAGGGAGGGGCTTTCTGATTGGACTGCCCTCTTCTGGTCTAGACCCCTCCATTGCTCCCACTCATGTCAAGACAGTTTTCCCCACCCAGACAAAAGCCGCAGAAGCAGTGAGGAAAGCTTTGGCCATCAAGCTCCATGGCCTGGCTTCTCATCTCAGTTCCCCCTCCCCAGGTGTGAGTCCACAGGTAAGCTGCCTTCATCTCTGGCCCTCCCCTGGTGGCCAGGGCTGTTGTGAAGATATAATGAGGAAACGCAGTGATCAGGCTGAGCCTGGTGCTGGACATACAGCTGGCACTCAATAGATGCAGCTTTGGATGGTGCTGGATGTCAGCCCTGGCTCAGGTCCTGACCTAGGGCCACCATGCATGAGTGTTCTGCCTCTCTCTGCTTCTACTGGACTTGCAGGGCTGGCTGAGGAAGACTGAGACAATTATTAAGCAGATGCTTGCTAAATGCCCAAGGAAGAACTAGGTGAAGGGATGAGGAGAAGCGGGTGTCCTGGCTTCTGGCAGCTGCGGCAACTTAGACTGCCAGCTCCTTGGAGGCTGCCGCTAGGAGCCTGCACTGAAGATTAAATGATTCCCCACTGCTGGCTGGCTGGGATGCGTTCACACGCTCGGGCGCCCCTGCGCTCCCCGGCGGCCGCGTGTCTGTTCCACCCTGCCGAGCTGTTCCCCACGATCAATTTCAATTTGGCCTGGTCTCTGCCTCTGCAGCCTGGCCCTCCTTGGGGGCTGGAGTTGGGAAGAGGAGGTGGTGGCTTCCTCAGCCTGCCCACCCCCAGGTCCCAGCACCTGTATCTGGTGCCAGTTGCTTCCCCCTTTCTGGGCCTCAGTTTTCTGGAAATAATGGAAAGGTGAGGGGAAGGCAGCCTGGGGTCAGGCCTATTTCATCTGACCTCCTGCATTTCTTGAGTGCCAACTGTGTGCCAGATCCTATGCGGGATGCTGGAAACATGGTGGGAACCAAAGTGGACATAATTGAGATGGGCTTAATCAGGGCAAGTTAATTGGGCCTGGAGGGGTTGGGGGGAAGGGTAGCATATGCAAAGGTCCTGAGACAGCCAGAACACAGGGAGGCCTGTGTGGCAGGAGCAGGTTAGGAGAGCAGGCAGGGGACATGTGGAGGAGCCCAGTGACAGTATTACTCAATGTTAATTAACAGTTTGCATTTATTTAGTGCCAACTATTTGCCTCATCTCCTTGGACCTCACAACTACCCTTTATACGCTCAGTCGTGTCTGACTCTTTTGCAACCCCATGGACTATAGCCCACCAGGCTCTTCTGTCCATTGGATTTCTCAGGCCAGAATATTGGAGTGGGTTGCCATTTCCTCCTCCAGGGGATCTTCCCCACCCAAGGATCGAACCACATCTCCTGTGTCTTCTGCTCTGCAGTAAGATTCTTTACCACTGAGCGCTTGTGGGAAGATTGAAAATTGAAGCCAAAGAGGGGGTCTCTGGCCAAGGCTGCTGTCTGGCAGAGCTGGGGTTTGGTCCCCACTCAGATCTGTCCCAGGATCCCAGGCAGGATGGTGGTAGGGCCCGTCGCTCCCTCTGCAGTGCACTGTCAGCCACCATACCACACCCCCCCATCCAGGCACCCCTCTCTTCCCCCACTATTCGGGGGGCTCCAGGCCCCCTTCAGTTTCTGGGGTGAGTAAAGATATAAATTGGGTCCAGAGTCCCTGAAGTTTGACTTGAATTCACCTGTCCTGGGTGACCTTGGGTCATGCCTGACCCTTTTGTGCCTCCATTTCCCACCTTGTAACAAGAGACTGTGGGAGATTCTTTGCTCTCAGACTAAGGTGGAGGAGAGTATGAAGCTCCCGTCTCCTGGCTTTGAACACCCCCTGCAGCCCTGCTTGGGCCTGGACCTGCCCTGTGCACCTGGCAGCGGGTGACCCCCCCCACCCTCGCTGCTGTACGCCAGGGGGAGAGGGTACCCCCAGCCCCAACGCGAGTGGTGAGCCTGGTGGTCCCCGCGCGCATACCCAGTTGTGCGCCCAGTGGCCCTGCATCCTCCTTGGGGCCCAACCCAGGCTGTGTGCCCAGCGGCCCCGTGCCCTTCCTGGGCCCCACGCAGCTCCGGGTCCGGCCGCCGCTAGGTGGAGCGAGGAGGCCGGCGGAGACGCGGCGCGGGAGGACGCGCGCTCCGAAGCACAGAATCTCGAGACGGCTCCGTGCTCAAGCCCTTTGCCCTGAAGACAAGGAAGCGCGCCGCCCCAGGCCGAACAGCCTGGGAGGGGTGCGCGTGGGGAGCGGGAGGGGCGGGTCCGGAGCGCTCGGTGAGGTCCCACCACCGACCTGACCTTGACCCCCGACTCCTGACCGGGCTGCTTCCGGAGGATGCAGGCGTCTGGGGAGGTTGAGGCTGCCTGCCTCCATGTGCAGAGGAATCCGAGAATCCTTTTGGGTTAGGTTCTGAGGACCCGCTTCCCATCCCCAGGCAAGGACTCAGTGTTAGGGAAGACAGGTGAGCTTCTCTGAGGAGGTGGCCTTGCAACTGACCTGGAGCCTGAGGTATCCTGAGCAGGCTGAGCATTCTGCCGCAGGGAGGCAGCTTCCCCCCACCCCAAGGTGGGCTGCAGGCCACCCCTATTCCAGACCTTCCTATGCCATAGGAGGAGGGTGATGCACTTTAGTTTTGTGCAGAGGGTACTGGGGAGCCATGGTGGGTGAGAGCAGGAGAGTGGTATGGTGTAAGTTATTTTGTTTCCCAGCTCCCAGCACAGGCAGGGGTGGGGGCCTGGGTGGGTCAAAGAGAGGCTGGGGGGTCCAGGTGGGGCCTGGGCAGGGATGGAGCCGGAAGGCTCAAGATGTGGATGGTCTGAGTGGGCTCAGGTGTTACCCACTAGCCCTAGGCTGTCCCCTGCTTCCCAGAACCTCAGGGCTGGATCCATCCCCAACAGGAACCCCCAACCTGCCCTCTCCCCCTACCCCCACTCCCTTCTGCCAGCACCAGTTCCATCTGCCCTCTGAGGAGTGGCTTCTAGCTGCATCTTCTTGGAAGACCCATCTCTCAGAAAAGAAAACTGAGGCACAGAGGGTTTGGTCACTCACAGCACATCTGGGGCTCCCTTTGTGTAGTTGGAGCTTCCCAGGTGGCTCAGTGGTAAAGAATCTGCCTGCAATGCGGGAGATGCAAGAGACATGAATTCTATTCCTGGGTCAGGAAGATCCCCTGGAGGAGGGCATGGCTACCCACTCCAGTATTCTTGCCTGGAGAATCCCATGGACAGAGGAGCCTGGCAGGCTATAGTTTGTGGGGTTGCAAAGAGTAGGACATGACTGAGCCACTGAGCTGTGTAATTAGCACATGTGGGTTTCTTTTTCTGCAATTAGCACATGTGGTTCCCTTTTTGTACATCTAGCACATGTGGATCCCCTTTTGTGTAATTAGCACATACGGGGCTCCCTCTGTGTAATTAGCACATGTGGCTTCCCTTTTGTACAATTAACACATATGGGTCCCCTTTTGTACAGTTAGCTCATGTGGGTCCCCTCTGTGTAATTAGCATGTGAGATCCCCCTCTGTACAGTGGTCACATCTGGGGTGCATCTGTGCAATTAGTGCCTTGTGGTCCTCATGACCCCTTCTAGGTCATTAGCACACCTGGGTCCCCACTGTGGTGTGATTAGCCCATCTGTGTCCTCGACCACAGAAAGGCCACATTGGCCTGGCACCCCTGCTTATTTCCACTGTGGGAATGGGATCCCCGAAACACATGATTCATCCCCCCTGCACACCAGCTGCTCTGGGGGCAGCCCTGGGGTCCCTGCTCAACCCCTGAATCACATCCCCGGCTGCTTTCCTACACAGGTTCATGCACCGAGAGCCAGAAATCTGACACCCATCTTCTCCCCATAGGCTACCTCTCCTCCTTGCTCCCTGCCCCCAGCCATCCTGTTCTGTTTGTCCCTGCCTCAGGTCCCTTGTACAGATGTTCCCTTCCTGTGTGTGACAACCCTGGGCTAGCCAGGGAAAAAGCAGCTCCCCCCCACACACACCCTCCCCAACGTGCCGACTCCATTCTCACTTTCAATCCAACAATATTTATTAAAAATGAGGTAGGGGTTGTGCTCCTCTCTCTGCAGAAAGCCATGATCGAGTTCAGGAGAAAAACGTGCTTGAAAAAGGGCTACCTCGTACAATGACAGAGTGAGAGGTATGTTCTTGCCTAGAAAAACTATAATTGCACACACCACGTAGTTCACCCGTTCAAAGTGGGCAGTTCAGTGTTTTCAGGTCCATTCACTCTGTTGTGCAACCATGATGTCTAATTCCAGAACATTCTATCCCTCTCAAAAGAGACCCTGTCTCCATCACCGTCACCTCCATCTCCTCCCTCAGCCCCTGACAACCAAGAACCCACTCTCTGTGTCTGTGGATAGGCCTGTTCTGGACGTTTTCCATCAGTGGAAAGGACACACCCTGTGTGTCCTTCTGTGTCTGCTTCCCTCACTGAGCATCATGTTCTCAGGGTCCATCCATGCGGTAGTGAGCATCAGGGCTTCATCCCCTTTTCATGGCTGAGTGATGCTCCCGTGCATGGATGTTCCCATTTCATTCTGTCCTTCTCTCCACATTAGTCAAGGACCTTATGAGATCCATGTCTCAATATCATATGTAGGCCGCTGGAACTGGCCCTTCCTCCCTGTGGCCAGCACTTCCAAGCTGGAGTCTCACAGGGATCCACAATTTTTCCCAACCCCCTCCAACTGTCCCCCTCTAGTACAACATATATGGAATCAGTGCGCTTCCCTCATGCAGGACTCTGTTCTGGGCGAGGCTGGACACTCTTTGCTTCCCAGGGCAACCAGGGCACTTGCAAAAATCCCCAAATCAGACCGTGACCCTCTGCCTAAATCTGTGGCTCCTGATTGCGCTCGGGGTTAATCTGGATTCCGGGGCATGGCCGGACATCCCTGCTGCCACAGGATGGGGCCCCATCATCCTCAGGAGGGTCCTGGCTCAGATGGGAAGGATGGGGTGGGCGAAGGCTGGGGGCATGAGATTGGCCCCATTTCCAGGTAATGAGGTGGAGGTTTGGGTGGTATGGTGTTGGGACTCCAGAGAGCAGGGTCTCGGCTACCCTAGGTGATGTCAGCTAAACCCCTAGACATGCGGACCCTGCTGCCCACCCAGCATCCCTGCCTGGAAGGAATGGCCCTTGTGGACAGCTTAGCATCTGGCTGTGGCTTCTGGCGATGGTGAGGTGGGGAGGGTGCTTGTCAGAGACCCTCAGACCTGCGGGAGCACCGCCAGCCTAATGAGGGTCCCCAGGGCCCCTGGCCGGTGCACTGTCCCTCTGCCCCCACCCTAATGGGATTGAGACTTTTGAAGTTAATAGGAAACCAGGAGGCTCTCATGTAGAGAATAGACGAGAGGGCTTAGAGTGGCCTTTGTGAGCCGGGCCCGCGGTGATGAAAGTACCATGAAATCCACGATGTCACCAATGCCCCATGACCATGACAGGCTCCTTTACTGGAAGAAAAGAAGGGAAAATTCCTCGAATAGTTATATGTGTGCATGTGAACATACATGTATGTATGTGTAGTGGCAGGGGCCCTGCTAGGCCTGAGGTGCCATCTCAACAGAGCGCTAACCCCTGGGGCCTCTGCATCAAGCAGGATGGTCCAAGATACTGGGGACTTTTAGCAGCCAGGAGTTCCCAATTTTCAGGCTTAGCCTGAGTTAGAGGTCATTTGTCACCCAAGGCAGGGAGCCCTGCTCGCAGCTTGTTGCTCTCTGCTTGTATGCCTCTGGAGATGTGGGGATCACTACCTTGAAAATCTTCCAGACAAAGCCTTCTTGCATGTGGACCTGGTTGAGTGTGAAGTTGCGCCTTACCTGGGGGTGGACACCCAAAGTCAGGGAGGACAGGGACACAGGACAGAAGGAAGTGCCATGGTTTCAACATTATTGAGATACTAATATATCTTTTTTTGGGGGGGGTCTTTATTTTTTGGCTGTGTTGAGTCTTTGTTGCTGCACATGGGCTTTTTCTAGTTGCGATGAGCAGGGGCTGCTCTTTGTTTCAGTGCTCAGGCCTCTCATTTCAGTGGCTTCTCCTGTTGCAGAGCTCTAGAGTGCGGGCTCAGTAGTTGCAGGACACAGATTTAGTCGCCCCACGGCATATGGGGTCTTCCCAGGCCAGGAATCGAACCCATATCCCCTGTATGGACAGGTGGATTCTTATTCACTGGACCCCACCAGGGAAGTCTGAGATACTCACATATCCTACAGTTCATTCATTTACAGTACAGTTCATTTGTTTTACTCTATTTACAAGGTTATATGTCCATGGACACAAGCAATTCTAGAACATTTTCATCCTTCCCAAAAGAAGTCCTATCCCCATCAACAGTCACCCCCACCCCCTCCCTGGCCTCTGACAACCAGAAACCCACTCTCTGTGTCTGTGGATCAGCCTGTTTTGGACGTTTCCCTACAGTGGAATCATACCCTGTGTGTCATTCTGTGTCTGCTTCTCTCACTGAGCATTGTGTTCTCAGGGTCCAACCATGTGGTAGCCAGTGACACAGCTTTACCATTTTCGAGACTGCATGGTATTTCTGGTTGTGGAAGGACATGTGTGTTTATCTGTTACCATTGATGGGAGTTTGGACCATTTCCCCTCCCTTGGAGTTTATGGAGAGAATGCTGTTCTTTTGAAAACCTTTTAACCATCCTATGCCTTGTGCATTAAACCCTCACACAAGGTCAAGGCCTCCTGAGGCCAAAAGTAAAGTATGGGTCCCAACCCAGTGAAGGATGTCTGCAGCTCCAGGGGAAAACCTCCAGTGGTGTCAAGGGTGTGGACCCTGAGTCTCTTCATGTGATCCCACCCTGACCCCAGTGTCTGCATCTGTCAAAGGGCTCTAACAGAGCGCTAACCCCTGGGGCCTCTGCATCAAGCAGGATGGTCCAAGATACTGGGGACTTTTAGCAGCCAGGAGTTCCCAATTGTGAGTAACAACCTGGGGACAGCATCTGTGCCCACACCTGCTTTCACTTAAAGGTGGCTCACACGCTCCTGCAGATGGGGGTCTCACCGCTGCTGTGACTGGAGGGCAGGCCAAGCATGTGCAGGGGGTCTCCCCATGCCCATGACCCCTCCATTTTCTGCCCAGACCCCCAAGAGGGTGACTTTCTGCCTGTGGCCCCCAACCTTCGAGGGGATGGCCCCAGAGGAGCGTGTTTGCACCTGTTGTGCAGAAGTGGGGAAGGAAGGGGTGGGGTGGTCCCGAGCCTGCCCTGGGGGTGGACCCACCTGATGTCTGCAACCTGGTAGGGACACTAAATCCTCCTTATCCCTCCCTGGAGCTGCCCCTTTCTGCCCATTGTGCCAGGCAACCTATACACGACAGTCCCCAGGGAGGAGAGGGGCTACATAAGTCCCTGCCCTCATTCACCCCAAAGTGCATCCATCTCCTTCTTTCCTGAAGGAGGTCCCGGAGACTGAGTGGAGACTATGTGGGGCAGAGGCCAGAGAGGTCATGGGGGCCAATGGCCACACGGTAGTTCAGAGACAGAGGAGGAGCTGGGACCAGGTTGAGGCTTCTAGGCTAGGAGCTTCATTCTCAGCTCCCAACCCCCCAAACCCCAATCCCCGACTGACCATGATCTGTTCTGTGGCCTCAGGTGGGAGGCCACCTGACCCCTCTCAGTCTGGGATCAAGGGTGAGCTGATGCTACCAGGTCAGGGCTCCTAGGAGTTCAGAGGCTGCTTCATGGCCACTCCCAGTGTCCAGAAGTGGGACACGCTTCCCACCCCAGTGTCCGGAAGCTCTGGGGTGGCCCCATCTGAGTGTCTGCTGAATGCCAGCCACAGCCTCAGGGATTGGGGCTGAGACACCTTTTGGCTCTGCCAGGCCTGAGCACCCCAGGCCCCTAGGAAGGGCTTCTGGACCTGACCCTGAAGCTGAGGGGGGACCCTATTCTGTTTTTTTTTTTTTTTTTGGCTGCACTGTTCAGGATTTTTGTTCCCAAACTGGGGATTTTTGAAATATATTTAATTAATTTTTCACTGTGCTGGGTCTTTGTTGCTGTGTGGGCTTTTCTCTAGTTGCGTTGAGTGGGGGTTACTCTCTAGTTCAGGGGAGCAAGCTCTTCACTGCAGTGGCTTCTCTTGTTGCAGAGCACAGGCTCTAGAGTGCAGGCTCAGTAGTTATGGCACACCAGCTTAGGTGCTCCGAGGCATGTAGGATTTTCCCAGACCAAGGATCGAACCTGTGTCCCCTGCATTGCAAGGCAGATTCTTAGCCATCAGGTCACCAGGGAAGCCCCTGAAATGAAATTTTAGAGGATGATAAATTAGGGATTTCCCTGGTTGTCCAGTGGTTGGAACTCTGTGCCTCCCTTGTAGGTAGGCGTGGGCTTGCTCCCTGTTTGGGGAACTAGGATTCCACATGCTATGTGGCATGGCCAAAAAAAAAAGATAATAAAATAATGAAGACAGAGCAGTCCTGTCCTTAGGGAGCCTACTGTCCATGAGCTCCACAAGCTGCCTCTGTCTCTCTCAGCCCCAGTCTCTCCCTGTCTGTCTTGACAAGCTCCAAGGGAAGGGGCAGGAGGCCTTCCCAAAGGAGGTGTCATCTGAGCTGAGGCCTAAAAGGAGAGGAGTGTCTTGAGGTGAGTTGGGCAGAAGGCATGAGAAGAGCAAAGGCCCTGAGGTGGGTGTGTAGCTGGGTGTGTTTGCAGGTCTACTCGGTGGCAGGTGTGGCTGGAGTTGGGGGCTAGGGGAGGAAGAGGTTGGCACGATGAGGCCAGTTGAGGGCTTGAGGAGGGTTCCAGGGAGGAGTTTGCTTCCTCCTCCCACTCTCTGAGGTCCCTGGGCACCATGGCAGAATTTGGAGCAGGAGAGGGACATGATCTGGTAATGGCCCATCAGGAGAACCAGGTACAGAGGGCTGCCTGGAGGTGGTGGAAGGAGCCCAGGGCAGAAATCCTACCAAAAAGAACTTGAGTGGTGGCTCCTGTGCCCGGTGGTGAGGGTCCTGGAGCCCACAGCTACTCTCTGAGAAGAGGGGCCCAGCCACCTTCCAGCCCTCAGCTGTCGTCTGAACTCTGAGGGAACGCCAGGCCCAGTGAGAATCTGGGGCTTTGACTAGCTGCAGTGGGGGCAGCTTCTCCCTGCCCTGGGAAGGTGAGGTGGGCCTGGTTTGCAGAGGGACCAGCATGTCCCTGTGGCTGGCACAGCAGTGTCTCTCCTGGGGAAACTGCCCCTTATGGCCCCTGGCATGACCAGCCAGTCACCTCCACCTGCTAGGTCCTGCAGCATCCAGTGTTGTTAGTGGCTCAGTCACGTTGAACTCTTTGTGACCACATGGACTGTAGCCCACCAGGCTCCTCTGTCCATGGTATTCTCCAGGCAAGAATACTAGAGTGGGTTGCTATTTCCTGCTCCAGGGGATCTTCCTAACCCAGGGACTAAACTTCCATCTCCTGTGTCTCCTGCATTGGCAGGTGAGTTCTTTTTTTCTTTTTTTTGGCAGGTAAGTTCTTTACCACTGAGCCACCAGGGAAGCCTAGTGTCCAGTGTACATAAGAAAAAACTGAGCCTGGGGCTCTGACCTTGGCCGGACTGCATCTCAGGCCCCATCCTGGTTCCCAGGCCCGCCCTGGCCCAGGATGCTCTTCCCTCCTGGAACACCCAGATTGAAATTCTCAGGCCGTGCACGCCAGCAGAGAATCCATAATGCATTGTTTAGACAGATGCCTTTAAACGGCTCTGTGGCAGGGGGTGGGGGGAACGGCGGGGAGAGGGGCTGCATTGGGAGGGTCACCCTTTTTTCCTGCACAAAGGTCAGCTGCAGACTGTTGCCAAGGCAACGGCCAGCTTAAAGATGGAGGCTTAAGGAGAACAGACATTCCTCTCCCTGAAATACCCTGTGCAAGGGGCCTGGTCATAGGCTCTGGGGGCGGGGTGGGGGGCCAGAGCCCAAGGAGGTGCAGAGTGGGGGCCCTGGGAGGAACGTGGGGAACCAGGGGCAGATCTCAGCCCTTCCTTGGATGGGTCTGGGGCCTGCTGAGACCCTCTGAGCCTCAGTGTTCTCAGTGGTGAAGTAGGAACAACAGGACCCCTCGCCCGGCTGATGGTGGAGTCACCTCCCGGGCCCTCCAGCAGCTCTGATGCAGCCAGTGGGACCTGGCACTTGGAGGGCATCCCAGTCTCCCGGGGGTATGTCCCATCTGAGCAGTGTCCCAGAGGATGAGCTGGAGCATGGGAGAGGCCAGGGTTCTCCTTCCCTGATTCCCGAGCCCAGGGCAGGAACCCTGTCAGCCCTCTGGGTCTGAACAAGACCCAAGGCTCAAATTTGCAAACCCGAGGGCAGTGATCTCCATGGAGAAACCACCCCCAACCCCGCCCAAGAGGGATAACGGGGCCTGAGACCCTTGGGTAGCAGCCACTCCTGACCCTGTGGGCTCCCAGGTCCTTCAGAGCCAGCGGGAGTGGACGTGAGCAGCCTTCAGCTTGGGGACCACATCTGTGGCTGACATTACTGTTTGGCTGTTACATAAAAACAGCCTGTCTGCACAGACCTCTCTCCCAGAGAGAACTTTGAACTAAGGTGTGCACCTCTTCACAGTCTACGGTCTTTCATGACAGCTTTAGTTAGCAGTGACCACATTTGACTTCTGCGATACAAGGGACGGAATTAGGAAGGCAACCTTTTCATTGAGATGAACTTCACACAACACAAAATTAATTGTTTTCAGGCAAATAATTCTGTGGAATTTTGTACATTCACAGGGTTAGGGTTACTAATCATCACTTCTGTTTGATTCCAGATCACCCCATCCCCCCAAAAGGAAGATTGTCCCCATCAGCAGTCACCCCCTACTCCCTCCCCAGCCCCTGACAACCAAGAACCCACTCTCTGTCCGTGGATCAGCCTGTTCTGGATGTTTCTCACCAGTGGAATCACACCCTGCATGTCCTTCTGTGTCTGCTTCCCTCAGTAAACATCGTGTTCTCAGGGTCTGTCAATGTGGTAGCAAGTGTCAGGGCTTCTCTCCTTTTTGTGGCTGAGGGATGTTCCCATGTGTGGAGGGACAGAGGCACCTTTATGAAAACCTGTGCTGAATCAGGCTCTTCACACTGATGGCACCCACCACCTAGGTGGGTCAGAGCTGCCCCAGGGGAACAAGAGGACCAAGGATAGTATGCATGGCCACAGGGGCCAGGGTCCCTGCCCGAGGCTGTTCTAGGGGTGCTGGCCCCAGCTGAGGCCTGGGGGTCAGCAGGTGGATTAAGGGGACCCACAGTAGGTTCTCATTCATGTGTTTGATGAGTCTGTATATACTGTGTGCTAGGCACTGCTCTGGGCATGGGGAAAGTAAGGCTCCAGCTTTCCCCGGAGGCTCCGGGGGAGGGTCCATCCTGCCTCTCCCAGCTTTTGGAGGCTCCAGGCATCCTGGGCTTGTGGTCCCATCACCCCAGTCACTGCCTCCATTGACATGTGGTCTTCTCTGTCTCATGAGGAAGCTTGTCAGTAGACTTGGACCACCCTAATCACTTGGGGCTTCCTAGGTGGCTCAGCAGTAAATAATCTGCCTGCCAATGCAAGAAACACAGGTTCAATCCCTGGTTCTGAAAGATCCCCTGGAGGAGGAGATGGCAACCCACTCCAGTATTCTTGCCTGGGAAATCCCATGGACAGAGAAGCCTGGTGGGCTACAGTCCACCGGGGCTCAAAGGAGTTGGATTTAACAATTAAACAACAACAACAAATCAGAGCAAGGACCCCAGGGCCTTTACTGGCTGCAGCAGGGGCGTCTCTACTTGGGGAATTGCTCTTTACCGGCCTGGCCAACTGTTCATCCCCTCTTCTCTTTTCTCTAGATCCTTAACTTAAAAAAATATGGCCTGTGTGCACCAGAGAGTCAGGTCGGGGAGCATTCAACTCAAATTCTAAAGACAGAGTCACCCCCACCACGTGGGTCAGGACACCAGGAGGCCTTGGTCCTCTGGCAGAGCAGCGGGCCCTCCCATCTTGGACTTGCGGGGTTGAGTACTAGCAGCTTCTTCATTTCCATATTTTAAACACTTGTGATAAGATACACATAACATTAAACCTATCACTTCAACCATGTTTTAAGTGCATAGCTTGGTGGCACTAAGCATATTCACACTGTTGGGCAACCAGCCCCCATCATCTCCAGAACTTTTTCATTTTCCCAAGTGGAAGCTCTGATCCCATGAAACACTAGCTCCCTCTCCCTTCCCCCACCCTGGCCCCACCATCTACTTCCTGTCTCTGAATCTGACTCCTCCAGGGACCTCCTGTGAATGGAATCAGACAATGTGTGTCAGTGTGTCCTTCTGGGTCTGGCTTCTCTCACTGAGCATCATGTCCTCAAGGTGTAGGAGGTGTCAGAACCTCCTTCTTTTTAAAGGCCGAGTAATATTCAAGTGTGTGAATGGACCATCATCCGTGGATGGACATGGGTTGTTTCCACCTCTTGGTTACCATGAATCACAGTGCTATAAAATGGATGTGCAAATATCTTTTTGAGACCCTGCTTTCAATTGGGCAAATATGCAAAGGTGACCCGGAAGTGGGATAACTGGGTTATGTATGCATCTGTGTTTAATTTGGGGGGAGGGAGTGCTGCTATCCTGTTTTGCACAATGGCTGCCCATGTTGTGCTCCATCAGCCGTGTACCACCCCTCAGCCAGCCTGGCTGCCCAGCACTGTGGTAGAGATGCCACATTTGGTTATTGAGTTTTTACCTGCTATTTTCATAATAAATGTAGACGTGGGGCACCCTCTGTAGGGGAACCTGTTTGGAGACGCACCTGTTTGGGGGCTCCCTGTGAGGGGAAGCTCCAAGGCAGCACTTTGGAGGGTGCACGCTATGCCTAGACAGCATATTAAAAAGCAGAGACAGCACTTTGCTGACAAAAGTCCTTCTAGTCAAAGCTACGGTTTTGCCAGTAGTCATGTACAGATGTGAGAGTTGGACCATAAAGAAAGCTGAGCACTGAAGAACTGATACTTTGGAACTGTGGTGTTGGAGAAGACTCTTGAGAGTCCTTTGGACTGCAAGGAGATCAAACCAGTCAATCCTAAAGGAAATCAACCCTGAATATTCATTGGAAGGACTGATATTGCAGCTGAAGCTCCAGTACTTTGGCCACCTGATGCAAACAGCCGACTCATTGGCAAAAACCTGAGTGCTAGGAAAGATTGAAGGCAAAAGGAGAAGGGGACAGCTGGGGACGAGATGGTTGGCTGGCATCGCTCACTCAATGGACGTGAGTTTGAGCAAACTCCGGGAGATAGTGAAGGACAGGGAAGCCTGGGGTGCTGCAGCCCATGGGGTTGCAAAGAGTTGGACACGAGTGACTAAACAACAACAACACCACGCACTGCAGCCATTCAGCATCCTCTGGCTCTGGCCCAGTGTGTGGTTTTCTGGGGGCGGCTTTAGCAAATGACCAGAAATTGCATGGCTTCAAACGACAGGATTGATTCCTTCCCAGTTCTGGAGGCCAGAATGCAAAGGTCCAGGTGTGGGCTGTGTGGCTCCTTGAGGCTTCAGGGGAGGGTCCTTTGGGCCTCTTTCAGGGTCTGGCAGCTTCCTGATAATCCTGGGCCTCCCTCAGTTTGAATCTGCAACACCCTGATCTCTGCTTCCACTCTCACATGGACTCTCCCTGTGTATCTGTGTCCCAATGTTCCTCTTCCTATGTGGACACCAGCCATGGCATCAGGGCCACCCTTATTCAGTGTGATTTCATCTTAACTTGATCACATCTACAAAGACCTGGTTTCCAAATAAGCCCTTGATCCCAGGTTCTGAGACTTGAGACATGGACCTATTTTGGGGGGCATACACAGTAACCCACAATACTGAGGGATGAGAAAACCCATCTTTATAGATTAGAACTGACTCTAAGTTTGTGTAAATTTCATGTCAATGCCCCTGGGTGCGAGGAGTCAAGCAGATTCTTATGACAGTAAGATCAGGCCAGAGGAGCCTGGGGATGTGAGAACTCTGAAACATGAAATGAAACATGAAATTCTAGATGAGATCCAGGAGCAGAAAGAAGATATCAGTGGAAAAATGGGTGAAATCAAAGAAAGGCTGGTTTCCTTGTTAGGGAACTCCCCCTCCTGTCAGAGTTTCCCATGGGGAGCTGGGTGTCAGGAACCCAACAGACTGGCTTTACAACTTTTCTGAGAATCTCAAATTATTCCACAATAGACAGCTTACTTGGGAAAGACATCCTTGGATGTCTCCCTAAAGTCCTAGAAGAAATTTCAGATAAGTTTCTTTTTAGTTTTGAGATGAGGGAATCCTTTTAAAATTAGCTCTAAATGCCAGAAACCATCAAGAGGGAAAAAAAACAAATAAACCCTTCAGGGACTTCCCTGGCAGTCCAGGGTGATTAAGACTCCACGTTTCTACTGCAAGGGGCTGCTTTGGACTGCTTCCTGACTGCTATACCTGGTCAGGAAACTAAGATCCCACTTGATGCTTGGTGCGGCCAAAATAAAAGAAAAAACTTTCAACTATCAGATCATTGAAAAGTTTACAACAAATTATATATGGGTAACCATTGGGACACACAATTAATATCATTAATGTAAAAAACTCTGCTGCGAATCAACAAGGACTGGCAAGCCAGGAGAAAAAATGGGCAAAGCCGGTGAGCAGTTCTCCATGTGAGAGATGTTCAGCTCAACAGCCAAAGAAATCACTGAAAAGAGATGTCTTTTTCATTTTTTTCTGTTTTGTTGGACAAGGCTGAATGACTGATAGAGATTTAAATTGGTTATACTCTATATATCCTTCATATGTTATATATATTGGTTAAAAAAAACAATTTTTTTAACCAATGGTCTGAATCATCTATTTTTAAAGATTTAATACATGCTCAGTGAAATAAGTCAGAGAAAGGCAAATACTATTTGATCTCAGCGCCAATGTGGAATCTGAAACAAAGACCAAGCTCACAGATGCAGAAAACCAATGAGTGGTAGATAGAGGGTGTGTTCAGGGGAATTGGGTGAAGGGGTTAAGAAAGTACATTATTCCAGTTATGAGACTGGTAACTTACATCTTGGTGACTATAATCAACAGTGAAGCCTATATTTGAAAATTGCTAATAGTGATCTTTAAAGTTCTCATCAGGAGAAAAAATAATTTGTAACTTGGTGTGAAAGGATGCGAACCTATCATGGTGATCATTTCTTAATATACACAAATATGGAATCATTCTATATACCTGCAATTAGCACAGTGTTATATGTCAATTATATTTTAATTCAGCAAAAAAAAAAAAAGGCAACATAAAACATGTTTAAGGGCAGTTGGGATGGGGGCATGTGACTCCTCATGTTAACACAAGCTTGGGTCCTGGGCTCAGTGGTTCTACTTCTAGAAAAACGTTGTCTGAAAGCCGCAGCAGTCAGGAGGCAGCGTGTGTCCAGGGCTGTGTTCCCACCAGTGACCTGCACGTTCATCTCCAGGCATCCTAAGGATTCACTCCCTTCTGTGTGGAGGGATCCCCAGCAGTCACTGTAAACAAGTGAGTCTGGCTGTGAGGGACACTGTTCTTGTATGCTGGTGTCAAACTCACCAAACAGCACGTAAAACACTTAGGACGCTCTCCAGCCATCGCCATGTTTATCCCTGGTGTTCATCCCAGAGAAGTGAACATTCACGTTCTGCTCACAGTCTGTGCAAGAACGTGCAGGGCAGCTTATTTTCAAAACCTCCTAGTGGGAACCAACCCAGATGCCCTCAATTGGTGACTGGCTACACTGGTTGGGACGTGTGCACCACAGAATGTTCCTATGCACAACGTAGGAACCAGCCACAGGGCCGGCTACACAGTGTGTGTAACACGGGTGCCGTGCAAAGCTCTGAGGGCTCTGAGCTGCACAGCTGTATCTACAGAACAATCTCAAGATGAGAAGAGATGGAGAATGGACATGGGACGGGGGGAGGGGTGGGGCAGGGGTTACAGGAATCTGCACGGAAGATACAGTGATACAACCAATTCATACAACCTACATACAATGGATACAAAGAAGCCTGCATCTACCCAGCCTTATGTAGCATCTTAGTATCAGATGCCTGGTTCTGACTGTGGAGGGAAGCTGGGTGATGTGTAGATGGGCCTCTCCGTGCTGTCTCCACATCTTCATGTGATTCTGTCATTATCTTCAAATAAACCATAAGAAAAAGAAATAAAACAGCATAAAAAAAATATGATCCCATTTGTGTGAAAGCACAGACTCCCTGACAGGGTGTTCCTGGGATGGTGATGTCCGTGTAATCTAGGGGAACGCCTCCTTTCTCCCTTTTCTGAACGCTCACAGAGTTTTTCCACAGGAGGTATATTTTTTTACCATACAAAAAAAAAGAGCAATTTTTCAATTTTTGGAAAAGACGCACCTGTGGTCTGGCCAGACTCCGTGTGTGTGTCATGTCCCTGGTGCCCGAATGGATGAACGGGAACCGCATTACATGTGGTCCCCGCAGACATGACAGTGTGATTTAAGTGTCACGGCTTCCTGAGGAGGGTCACCAAGGGCAGCAGTAACCCTGCTCCGACAGGGAATTAGTGTCAGCCCCGGGCTGGGGTGCGAGCCTGGCTGCCCAAAGCCTGCCCTTTCCCTGGCGGGCCAGCGACCCCCGAGTCTCCCTGTGGCTCTCTCTCCATCTGGCCATGACAATGGGGCACCAGCATCGTAGAAAGCGTGGAGAACTCTGAAAATAGCTCTAGACCAAGCCACAAACTCTCACTCGAAGGTCTTCACCCAGGACCCACTCTGGCACTAAGGAGTGTATACCCCCCTGCCCTTCCCCTCCCGGATCCGTGTGCATGTGTGTGTCCGAGTGCCTGTGTGTATGTGCTCACTCACTTTTCCTCTCCTGATTAGGGGTATTTTGCCTTCTGATTTGTAACCTGTTTACCTGCTAACAATGTCTCCGAGCTACCACGGCTCTTCTCTCATGAGGATGGTGCTGGGACAGAAGTTTTAGCAGTTGCAGCCATCCTCCTTCTGGTCCAGGCAGTGGTTTGATGCTTGCTGGGACTTCTCCCAGGAGGCAGCCCCCTCACCCCCCTCCTCCAGGGATCTGAGCAGATGTCCCCTGATCGCCCTCCAGGAGGGCAGCTCATGTCCACACGCCCGCTGGCTATGGAGGACGGGAGAGACCGGGCAGGCGAGGCTGATTAAAAAACCCCCAGAGGTAGGTGGTTACTCTAAACATGGGTGGGATCACAGGTGATGCGTGGCCTCTTTCTCCCACCAGGTATTTTTGGTGATCATGTATCTTCTGACACCTGCTGCCTTGTCTCTGTTCTGCTTTTCTCTCCGGAGCCTTTGTTTCCTTCCCTCTGGCCAGGCAGAGCTCTTTTCACACAGCCTGGGAGTGTGGTGGTGTTGAGCAGTGTGGTTTGGGGGTGACGAGACTGTCTCTCCTTTCTTGATGGCCCTGGACCCAGCAGGGGCTGATGGCCTGTCTTTGTAAGTGGAGAGGATGAACAGCTTGGGGTATCCAGGTTGGCTGCCCACCTGGTCCCCTGCTCAGGAAGCCTCACTCAGGACCTTCACCCTGGTCCCCTGCCCACTCCTTCAGGCAGGAAATTTCTGTGTCTTCTTTTGAGATTCCTGCCCCCCCATTTGGCTCCAGGCAGAATACTTCTTTCTTTTTACCCTTCTGGAAAATTTCCTGCAGATTATATTCAATTTTACCTAAACACCCTCTACACATTCATCCCCAGCCACCAGGCAGAGCCCCCCAGATCTGATGCAGACTGGAGAACAGGCTGGTGTCTGGAAGGGGCCAGGAAGGACCTGCCACAGTTCAGCTTGTTGTATGACCAGGGGCAAGACCCAGGCCTCAGTGCCCAGACCAAGGGCAGGATTCTGTGCGGGGCCCAAGCTCAGCAGGACCCCAGGTGTCCTGGAGGGGGGTTGGGGTGGGTGAGGAGGGGAAGTGGGGCACAATGGGCCCCTGAACCCTCCCCTGGGGTCCAGTTCTCCCGAAATCAGACGGACACGGCTGTGGAAAGCCGAGGCTTGCGGTGCAACAAGGCGCTGGGCACACAATGAGGGCTGTCATCCCGAGTTTTCTGCCATCCCCGCGGCCACCATGGAAAGCGGGGGCCTAGGGCCCTTCCAGGCTGACTGTCTTTGTCCCCTTTCTGTGCATCCCTTGGGGGAGACAATAAGGACACCTTCCCCTTCCACCCTCTGGACAAGTCGGGTGACAGCTATCGGTCCATAGCAGTCACGGTCAGACTCTTGCCATGGGGCACTTGGGGGAGGAGTGGGAGTGGGGGTGGGGTGGCTGGCTTTGTGGGTACTGACACATCCCTGCCTAGCAGAGTCTTGACCTGGAAATGGCTTGTTTCCCACAGGGACACGATGTCTCCCTCCACAGCCAGCTAGGGAAAGGTGCGGGCAGTGACTAGCTAGGAGGAGCTGGCAGCCAGGTCGACTTGGGCTGAGGGTGGGGACTGGAAACATGGGTGATTATCTGACTCCTACAGATCAGGGGCTCCTTCGGGTAAGCAGGTGGGAGGGTGGCTCTGGAGCCCCCAGCCTAGCCCAGGCCGACACCTTGGAGCTGCCTGGTGCAGAATTACAAAACAGCGCTGAAAGGCAATGAACACAGACCCAATTTCCACGATGGCTGGAGACCAAAGACTCAGGCAGCAAAAAACTAAGCTTCTCCTTTTTCATAAAATAAGAAGCCCACTACCCACAATCAGCCCGTCTCAGCTGGTCCCTAAAGTCTGTGGAATTGGCACATTTCCGACCAGGGCCTCTGGTTCTCGAGGCAGAACCTTTGGTGGGCGTTTCGCCTTGGAAGTGCCGCTGCTGTCCTTCCCCTGATCTCTAGCGTGGGGATCACAGCTCCTGGTGTCAGTGGTCCTGGCCTCCCTGCTAAAAACCTGTAATGGTTACACAGAGTCGGGTTCTATGAATAAAACACGAGGCCAGCCTGCGCTTCCTCTCCCACGGTGAATGTATAATCAGAGCAAACTGCAGTGGCTGTGGCGGTGCGTGGGGGCCACACCCCAGCGACAATCATTGATTCATACCTGGTGGCTGATGGCCTGCTGGCCGGTGGGTTGTCCTAGCTCTGGTGCGTCTGCTAGGACCCGGGCTCTGAGGTGTGCGTTAGGTACCTGGGGAGCCCCCAGGCCAGGCAGCACCCTCTTCCTCAGAGTGCCTGTTTCATGGAACTGGGGGTTGTGGGTCAGGGGAGGAGGGGAGAAGCTGGCAAACAGGGTTTTCTCAACTGAAACGTGGTGGCTGATCCCCCCGGGGGAGCAGGGGCAGGAGTTCCTGTTTCTGTGAAGCCCTGGGTGGGGTGTCACCTGTGGAGAATGTCCTCCAGCTGGCAAAGTGGGCCCTGTCGGATGCCTGGGCTTATGGGACAAATTCCCCCTGAAGTGGTCCCTGAAATTCTTTTTTTTTTTCCCATTGATGTGAAATTTGCATAAAATGAAAGTAACCATTTTAAAGTGAACAATTGTGTTTAGTACCTTCATAAGGTTGTGCAACCATCACCTCTACCTAATCCCAGAACCTTCCATCACCCCAAAAGAAGCCCTGTCCCCATCAGCAGTCAGCCCCCCATCACTTCCCCCAGCCCCTGACAACCAGGAACCCACTCTCTGTGTCTGTGGATCTGCCTGTTCCTGGCTCCCAGGAGCTTCCCAGGTGTACAAACAGCATCGCAGAGACCTGCTTCCAAATCATGAGTGGGGGCACTTATGGTTCACCTGGAGTTGAAAATGTAAATGGTGTCAGAATTACATCAGGGTTGTGGGGGAGATAGAGCCCCCACCTGCCATGTGCCTTCTGGGGTGGGAATGGGGACATGTGGATGCCGGCGATTACAAAGGGACCCCCGATTCCCAGCACAGGTCTGGGCCCCGACCTCCACCCCGAGTTGGGAGGGCTTTGGTCAGGGCAGGAGGACTGGCGGCTCTAGGGCAGGGGTACCCCGTCTGTTTGGCGCCAAGGATGGGTTTCATGGAA
The DNA here is from genome assembly GCA_007570785.1 of Antilocapra americana. Lineage (NCBI taxonomy): Eukaryota > Metazoa > Chordata > Mammalia > Artiodactyla > Antilocapridae > Antilocapra > Antilocapra americana. The sequence continues at coordinate 7,847,937 of ML661896.1, read as the reverse complement.
GACAATTTTTTCCACAGACCAGGACAGGGGTGGGGGAATTGTTTCAGAATGATTCAAGCATGTGACATTTATTGTGGACTTTATTTCTATCATTATTACATGAGCTTCAGCTCACATCATTAGGCATCAGATTCCAGAAGTTGTTGTTCAGTCGCTCAGTCGTATCCGACTCTCTGCAACCCCACAGACTGCAGCACAACAGGCTTCCCTATCCTTCACTATCACCCAGAGTTTACTCAAACTCATGGTAATTGAGTCGGTGATGCTAGAAATTGGGGACCCCTATTCTAGGGGACAAACATAGCTTAGGCCTTAGCTGGGTGTCCATTGCTCCCTGGAGAATGACTCCTTGGCCGCCCTCGGGACCAACCTGGGTGACTGCTTCACAGGACAAGGAACGCTGTGCTTGTAAAGCAATTTCTGGACATTTGATTACTCTTCTTGCTTTTGTTAATACTCTCCACTTTTTTGGAGAGTCTTAGAGTCACAGAAAGTTTGCAAAGACAGCACGTGGCTTCCATATGCCTGTCCCCAGTGCCCCCACTGATAGACAGCAGCTCACCTTGACCTGACACATTGGTCACAACCAACAGGCCAGCACTAACTGCTGAGTCAGGGCTCGCTGACACATGCATGTAGTTCCCTGACATCCTCTCTGCCCCAGGGTCCCTCAGGCTCCCCCCGTGACAGCCAGGTCTCCTGTCTCTGGGGTCCCTTTGGGCTGTGATGGTTTCTCGCACGCCTTGTTTGCTGCCCTGGGCAGTTGTGAGAAGGCTGGGTCAAGTCTGTGGATGCTCTATTGAGATTTGCTGATGTGTTTCACATGGTTAGACTGTGGTGATGGCTTTTGGGGAGGAAGACCAACACATCACACATACCGACAGTTGATAAAAGCACTTAAAAATTTTTTTTAAATAAAATAAATTGAAGTATATTTGATTTACAAAGTGTTAATTTCTGCTGCACAGAAAGTGGTTCACTTATACACGTAAGAGGTTTCCCTGATGGCTCAGACAGTAAAGAATCTGCCTGCAATTGAGGAGACCTAGGTTTGATCCCTGCATCGGGAATATCCCCTGGGGAATGAAATGGGAACCCACTCCGGTATTCTGGAGAATCCCATGGACAGAGGAGCCTGGCAGGCTACAGTCCATGGGGTCGCAAAGAGTTGGACACAACTGAGCGACTAACGCTTTCACTTTTACTATATACACATTCTTTTTTATATTCTTTAAAATTTTTTTTATTTGTTTATTTGTTTTTGGCCGTGCTGGGTCTTTGTTGCTGCACACAGGCTTTCTCTAGTTTCAGTGAATGGGAGCTACTTTCTAATTTCAGTTCAGCAGCTTCTCATTGCCGTGGCTTCTTTTGTTGCAGAGCATGGGCTCTAGGACACATGGGCTTCAGCAGTTATGGCTCGAAGGGTCCAGAGCACAGGCTCAATTGTTGTGGCACACGGGCTTAGTTGCTCTGCAGCGTGGGGGATCTTTCCGGGCCAGTGAGCAAACTCATGTCTCCTGCATTGACAGGCAGATTTCCATCCACTGTACCACCAGGGATGTCTATCTTTTCAATATTCTTTTCCTTTATAATTTATCAAAGGATATTAAACATAGTTCCCTGTACTATACAGTAGGATATTGTTTATCTATTCTATATATAATAGTTTGCATCTGCTAACCTCAATCTCCCAATCCTTCTTTCCCCACCACTCCCGCCTTGGCAACCACAAGTTTGTTCCTCTATACCTATCAGTCTGTTTCCGTTTTGTAGATAAATTCATGGACATGATATCATATGGTATTTGTCTCTCTCTGACTTACTTCACTCAGCATGATAATCTCTTTTCTCTCTTTTATTTGGCTGCACTGCACAATTTCTGGGATCTTAATTCTCTGACCAGGGATTGAGCCCATGTCCTGGGTAGTGAAACTGAGGAGTCCCAAGCACTGAACCGCCAGAGAATTCCCTAGCATGACAATCTCTAGGTCCAATGATATTGCTGCAAATGGTATTCTATCATTTTTTTATGGCTGAGTAATGTTCTGTTGTATACATGTACAACATTTTCTTTATCCATTCCTCTTTCGATGAATGATGAATGTTTAGGTTGTTCCCTTGTCTTGGCTATTGTAACTACTGTGGCTATGAACATGGGGTGCGTGTGTCTTTTCAAATTATAGTTTTGTCTGGATATGTACCCAGGAGTGGGATTGCTGGATCATATGGTAATTCTATTTTTAGTTTACTGAGGAACCTCCATACTGTTCTCCATAGTGGCTGAACCAATTTGTATTCCCACCAACTGTGTAGGAGGGCTCCCTTTTCTCCACACCTTCTCCAGCATTTGTTATCTGTAGACTTCATAAAAGCAATTTTTAAATTACAAACTTTTTAAGTGGTAGAGATTTTGGAGAGAACAAAACTCAGAAAAGAGAGCAAAAAACAAAAATCTATCAAATTAACTATACATATACAACCATGTGTAAAATATAAACATATATATGTATATATTTTTAAAAATTAAACATATAACTTTAAGGTTGAAACCACAGCATAATACTGAATTTTAAAAAAATGTTTATCAAAACATAATTTACATATCATACAATTCACATATTTAGAATGCACGATTCAATGGTTTCTGAAAATATTACATTATCAATTTTTTTAATTGCATCAAACATATATATCATACAATGTGCCTTTTTTTAAATGTTAATTTTTAAGCTTTATTTTTCAATAATGGCTTTATTGAGCTATAATTCACATAACATAAAATCCACCATTTTAATGTGTACAATTCATGTTTTTTTAGCATATTCATAATTGCACAATCATCATTACTATCTAATTTCAGAATGTTTTCATTAATTATTATCAGTCAATTCCAAATTTCCCTCCCCCCTCCCCCTGCCACCACCCCAGACGACCAATGTGCCATTTTAACCACTTTCATCGGTACAGATTCTTGGTATTTTTTTAAAAACCTGACAATTTGGAGTTTAGTCCCTATTTTCAATTTCCTGCTGAAGATAAAAATGTCTTTCTCCTGAGTCAATTAAAAATGCAAAATGAAGTGTTAGTCGCTCAGTCGTGTCTGACTCTGCGACCTCACGGACTGTAGCCTGCTAGGCTCCTCTGTCCGTGGGATTTCTCAGGTAAGAATACTGGAGTGGGTTGCCATTTCCTTTCTCCAGAGGACTTTCCGACCTGAGTTGATTAGCCATTTGTATATCTTTTCTTATCAGCCTCCTGCTGGTCTTTTCCTTGGGGAGCTGCTGGCTCCCCACCGTAAGTGATGAAGCCTTTCCCAGCCAAGCCCTGCAAACCTGCTTCCGTCCTCCACTCCGCAGCCTGGCTCCCATCCTGGGAAGTAGGTCGGGGTTTCAGTTTGTGGTCTACTTCCAAGGACTCTGGCAGCTGTTGAAAGGAGGGTTGGAAAAATACCTTGGGAGCGGCTGGACCATAAGGCTTGTTGGTTTCCCGTCAGGTTTAGAGTGACACCAGCCTGTGTGTGTGGGCCGCGGGCGTGTGGGAGCCGCCAGCGGGGGTCCTCAAACCTCCTCTGCCCTCCACCCCCAACACACCGCCCTGGACCCTGCACTCACAGCCTCTGGCTGGTCCCTCTGGAGTGCCTCCTGCTTTCCGGCTCCAGCAGGAACATGTATAAAGTATTCTGAGAGGCAGATTGTGTTTTTATTGTTTAGGATGGGCTGTCCTTGAAGCCTTAGGTCCTGGAGCCAGAGAGATCTTGAGGTTGATTCCTGGGGCTTCTCTCCACAGGCGCTGGGTTTCCTACAGGGGCTGGAACAAACCACTGCAATCGTGGTAGCTCAAAACACAGCTTGATTCTCTGACAGTCCTGAGGTCAGGAGTCCAGCTCGGGCCTCACGGGGCTGAATCCAGGTGTGGGCAGGCCTGGTCCCTCTGGAGGCTCCTGGGGAGCACCAGGTCCCCCCTTTTCCAGCTTCTAGATGCCCCACATCCCTAGCTCATGGCCCCTCCCTCCATCCTCACAGCCCCTAGAGCAGGCTGTCTGTCTCTGGTCTCTCTGCCTCTGAACCTCCCCCTCCCTTTTATGAGGGCCCTCACTGTGTGAGATGATGCCTCCACAGGCCCTGGGCCAGGGAGCAGACATCTCTGGGGGCTGAGTTCTAACACCTGCTCCAGGGGCTGGGAACATTCTATCTGGCTCTCAGAACCCTGTCTCTGTGGCTTCGAGACAAACTGCGTACAAAGCTCTTAAGAGCTGGCTGGGCCTGGGGTCTGGGGAATGCCGGGCATGGCCAGGGGGCAGACACGAGGCCCCTCCATCCTCTAGCCTTCCCCTAGGGGCCCAGACTGAGGCCAGGCCTCAGAGGTTGTGTCCTGCCTGGTGTCAGGGGCACAGGCTGGCCCTGGGAGACTGGATGGGGCAGAGAGGCCCCTGCAGGCCGGGTCTGGGGATCCCGTCTAGAGAAGGGCTGGAGAAAGCCGGGAGGCACTACAGAGGCATCATTCCATGAGGCCAGGGCCAGGGGATTGTGAGCTGTCAGGCCTCACGCCATGCTCTCTCTGGCCATGGTATATGGCTTCAGGTTAGTCTTTGAGCTGCCCCAGCCCCTCAGCCAGCTGGAAACTAGGTCATTACAATAGGAGCTGGTAACCAAGGAGCACGACTCGTGGCTGGGCTATGGGGATCAAGGTAGACCCTGCGGCCTCAGCATTGCTGGAGTATATAACAGCTGGAGTTGGGGCCCACACAGGAGATCAAAGCTCCCCCAGAGCCCCCTCAAATCTGTAGGGGTAGGGGGAGAGAGGTGGTCCCCGGGCAGGAGACAGCCTGGGACCCCCTCAAAGCTGCAGAGCTCATGGGCAGCTGTGGGGGAGCAGGTGAGCATCCTGGCCCAGAAGGTAAGACTGGGCACCAGGCGGGGTCCAGGCAGCAGGAAAAAGTAGGCAGGCACCTAGCAAGCTCTTGAGATCCCTAGCAAGATGCCCTCAGCCCTCATCACAACATGGGACCACGTGGAGCTGCGTGCTGGGGAAGAATGGAAGAGAAGGCTCCAGATGTCCACGTTAGTGCCCAGCACGTGTGGACCAGTGTCCTTAGAGTTCAGGTTCTGTTATCAGTTGAATTGTGCACCACCCACCCCCCATGCCTCCCAAAAAATTCCGAAGCTGAAGTCCTGACTCTGAATCTCAGCGCGGGATCTGTGTGTAATGGGTTCTCTGCAGGAGGAGTTAGTTAAGGGGAGGCTGCGCGGGAGCAGGTGGTCTTGATGAAGCAGGACTGGGAGCCTCATGCGAGGGATGCTTGGACACAGACACTTGGGGAGGGACTATGTGAAGGTGGAGGCAGAGTTGGGGTGAGGCCCTTTACAAGCCCAGGGTGACCAGCAACACCCAGGAGCTGGGAGACAGTGGGGTAGGGGAAGAGAGATGGTCCCTGGGCAGGAGCCAGCCTGGGACCCCTGATCTCTGGCGTTGTTCAAGTCTGTGCTACTTTAACTGAACACAGGTGTTGATTTTTACTATTATTGCAGAAGACACACCCATTGTCCATGTTCTTCCCTCAGGGGTCATGGGAGAACCAAGTGTGGACACTGTCATCAGCTCGGTATGTAGCTTCCCCAAGAGGCCGAGGGGTTGGGCTGCAGGGGACCTGCGAACCAGCCCACCCTAATGCACACCTTGAAGCCCCAGCCCCCTCATGCCATCCGTTTGTCACAACCAGCAGACTAGAGATGTTTAGGATTCATACCCATGCTCCTATCGCATTGGTTCAGGTTCCCTGATGTCCGAGGGGTCTTCGGAGATGCCTGCGCCTCCCGTCTCCTGGGCCCCCCTAAGCTGTGATTTTTGGTGCCCTGGGAAGTTGGGAGAGGTTCATTGGCACTTTTTCTTGTGGTTATCAGCCTGGGAGGTGGTTTGGGGGAGGGGTCCTTAGTCCACACCCACCTTGGTGGTTCTCCTGTGAACTCGGGTCACATATCCTCGGGATCCAGGTCCTGGAGGGAGACCCCATGACACACACCCAGCATCTCTAGTGTATTTCACATTGTTGATAATTAGGTTCTTCCATTTCCTAAACTTATTTCGCTCTGGTGTTCTGTATGTTTTACTCATATTTTACGACCTTTAAAAATGAAAGGATGCCACCTGTATCTATAATCCTAAATGAAGCGTCTCCTTCATCCTGCTTTTGAACTTTAAAGGGAATCATACTATGAAAAAAAATTAAAGGAAAACCTCAGATCTCAGAATCTGAAAACAAAAAGTAACACTTTTCTGTCCTTAAAAAAAATTGCTCAGTGTTTGGTCATTCATATTAAAAAAAAAAAGTGCCCTTTCTCAAATTTCAGAAGTTAACACTGCTTTTAATCATTGGTGGCCTCTCTCTAGGACATTTTAAAGGAAACTTCATATTCTTTAAACTGAAAGGCAGCACTTTAGTTGAGATTGAGTTTAACAGAGGTTAACCCACAGCCATGGGTCTCACTTGGGCAGTCCTGCCCCCAGGGGATGCTAGGTGACGTCTGTGGTGTCTGTGGTCAGGGAAGGCTCCTGACATCAAGGGGGTGGGGCCAAGGAGGCTGCTCCACACCTCACAGCGGCCAGGATGTCCCCCTAGACATCCTGAGAGGGGTCCTCAGGACCCCAGAGAGGTCCAGAGGATAACCACTGGATGTCAGCAGCCTCAGGGGATGGAGTGATCCTGCCCTATGCTGACAGAGCCCACCCCTGTGTGCATCTGTGTCCAAACGTCCCCTTTTTGTAAGGACACCGTCATGTTGGCTTAGGGCCCTAATTACACCTGCAACAGCCTTATATCCGAACAAGGTAACATTGTGAGATTCCGGGGCTCAGGTCTTCAAGTGTGGACTTGGGGGTCGGGCTCAAGCCCTACCACTGCCCTCTCTTCACACAGTGAACTTGCCACTGCTGAGGGGGTCTTTACCTTGTCAAGGTCACCTGGATTCTAGTCCTGTCCTTGCCGGCATCTTTACGTCAGCACCATCAGCCTCAAGAGGCAGAAGCTGCATTTAAAAGCTTTCTTTCAACTTGCCACCTCCATCCTGGGGCCAGCACAGTCTCTGGAGTGGCCTGGAGCAGCCCCACATGGCTGCCTCCCTGATTCCAGATGCAGTGCCCCTGAGGACAGGCACCTTCAGGGAGCCCTGGCCATGCCCAGGCCCCCCCAAAGTCGGCATGGAGGTGGCAGAGGTGCTGTTGCAGTCAGGCACCTTGTTTTAAGTCCCCAAGGGGTCCAGCTGTGGCCTCCCTCTGGCCTGGAGTCCCAGAGTCCCGCAGTCCCATTGAGGCTACATTTTCAGAACAGCGTGTGTCCATTACTTCCAGAACCTTTGGTTGCCAGTAGAATATTGAAAGTGAAAGTGATAGTTGTTCAGTCGTGTCTGACTCTCTGCGACTCCATGGATTAGAGTCCATGAAGTTCTCTAGGCCAGAATACTGGAGTAGGTAGTCTGTCCCTTCTCCAGGGGATCTTCCCAGCCCAGGGATTAAACCCAGGTCTCCTGCATTGCAGGCAGAGTCTTTACCAGCTGAGCCACAAGGGAAGCCCAGTAGAATATTAATGCCCTCTTTCATCCCAACAAGGACACGGGCACTGTCTCTGTGTAGGGCACTCCAGCCCTGACATGGGTTTGCAGAAACATGACATGTTGCAGGGTTCTAGATACCTTATGGGGCTCAGTCCCCACGGAGCTGGACCCCATCAAGGATACCTGCAGTCTGGGGCCCCTGAGTTCCCTACTTACAGATCTGGGTGGAGGCGGGCATACTGGGAATGCAGAGGAGGAAAGGGACTGGCGGGGGTAGCCAGGGCTGCTTGGAGACCCCCAGTTGGACAGATGGCAACTGGTCCTGACTTGAGTGTGAGGGGAACACAATGTCAGAAATGGTGCATCTCCCCAGGAGGAAGGACCTGCCTGCATCCCCAGGCATGCCACTCCCCGCCCCACCGTTCTCCTTGGGGTGGGGTCACACAGGTGTCCACTCACCTCTGTCCTCCTGCAACCCTGGAGGCTTGCAGAGAGAACCGATTTCTGGAACATTGCCCTCATTTTTTAAAACGCATTTTCAAACTTTTTACTTGAAATAATTATAGTCACAGAAAGGTATAGCTAAATACACAGATAGTTGTGTATGTAAGTGTCCTTGGCCCAGCCTCCACCAGTAGTGACACCTGGTAACCATGGCACCAGGATCCTACAGCATCTGGTACCAGAACCCCAGAAAGAAGCTGATACCAGAGTAAGCAGAGTAACTATGTTAACTAGATACTAGTATGTACAGATAGTAGCTGGATATAAGAGTTGGCAAAGAGCTGACTCATTGGAAAAGACCCTGATGCTGGGAAAGATTGAAGGCAGGAGAAGAGGGTGGCAGAGGATGAGATGGTTGGATGGCATCACTGACTCAATGGAGATGAGTTTGAGCAAACTCTGGGAGATGGTGAAGGACAGGGAAGTCTGGTATGCTGTAGTCCAGGGGTCTACAAAGAGTCAGATAAAGCGACTGAACAACAACCAGAGTAAGTGGATGGCAACTAGATTAATTAGGTACTAGTGCACACAGTAACTAGACACCAGAGTAAGCAGATGGTAACTAGATTACCCTGGTACTAGAGTGCCCAGAGAGTAACGCGGTCCCAGGAGAGCCAGACAACAGAGTAGCTGTGCCGCAGAGCATCATCAAGTCCAGGGTGCAGCTGCTGGCCCAACCCCAGAGCCCACTCGGCTTTGCCAGGTCCATGCACGCCTCTGTTTGTGTTTCCCTGCCATCCGGTTACATGCACAGATGTGAGTCACAACTCCCCAGGTCAAGTTACAGGAGGATGTGGGCCCCCTTCCTGCACCCCCTGCAGGCCCGGCCTCACCTGGGTGCCCTCCGTCCTGAGGGCCACTTCCACCAATGCTGTGGGTGCCCGAGGACCAGGCAGATTCCAGAGTGGGTGGCGTGAGGACTGAGAACACAGCAAATGCACTGTGTCTGAAAGTTTGTTCTGATCATCTTTCCTCCGTTTCCCTCACTCCTTTATATTCTGATGTATGGTGCTGATTAAAGCAGGCATCAGAGCCTAGGATTTTCACACAAAAAAGGTGGGGAGGGGAGTGTTTATGGAAACATTCACAGCTACATTGTACCACCGATGAGATGTGTGTTGATGAGCGGTGACCAGTGACATGGGGCAGCTCTGTGGCTGGGCAGAGGGCATTGGTGATTAGTGCTAAACCCTCTAATGAGAACAGAGGCTTGCTAACGATGGGAGATGGTCAACACACAGATCCAGGCAGCCCAGGAGAGCTTTGCACATGGGAGAATCAAACGTGGCTGGTCCTCAGCTGGAAATGCGACTTTTCCTCCAGTTGCCATCACTCTGACAGGCGATCATGGGTTTCACATTCTTCACTGATCAGTTTCACATTCAGAGAATGAAATTCTGGGTGGTAGGGAGATAGACACTTCCCAGCACCATCCCACTTCGTTTTGGTAAGATTGTTGAGTGAAGTCGTCTGGTCCTTATCAAAAGAATTAACAGCCTAAATACACCACAGCTCAGGTCATAAGCTGCCCTGTGAACCGTGGCAAATACAAAATATGACTCGACTAAATTAACTAGACGCTTGCAGTTTTCATCTCTTAACTAGATTTATGATGGCCTCTTCTGTCCAATGACAGCTTTGGATGGACACAAAAAGTAGAACCCAAGCTTCTAAACAGGCTCTGAGTCAGGGGTTAGGGACAGGAGAATTTCATGGGGACAGGGTTACAGTTTGGGACTATGGAAAGTTCTGGAGATGATGGTGGGGATGGTTGCCTGACAATGTGAACGTACTGAGTGCCACTGAACTGTGTACTCAGTAAATTTAAATTATGACTGTTTTACCATAATTTTTGAAAACTGCCAAGTATAAGAATTAGACACAGAAATAAATAACCCTTTGCATCCACCTTGAATCTATACCATGGAACTGAGGTGTACCTGCCAGATGAGAAGCAAGTGACAGTCCCTCTGCCTCTGGTGCACAGTCTGGTTCCCACTTGGGTCCAGCCTGGAGTGAGGACCTGGCCCTGTGCTGCAGTTCTGGGTCCTTTGTGCAGCTGTCAACCGGGAGGGGCGGCTGAGGTTCTAGGGGACTTAGAGAGGCAGAATCCTTATTTTTGCTCAGTGTGTCTTGTGAAAAGTGAAAGTGTATGTCGCCCAGTTGTGTCCGACTCTTTGCTACCCCGTGGACTATAGCCCGCCAGGCTCCTCCGTAGAATTCTCCAGGCAAGAATACTGGAGTGGGTTGCTATTTCCTCATCCAGAGGATCTTTCTGATCTGAGGATTGAGCCCCAGTCTCCTGCATTGCAGGCAGATTCTTTACAGTCTGAGTCACCAGGGAAGCCACTGTTTCTTGGGTGGAATGGAAACAAGGTTGGGGTGACCCTGAGAATTTGAGTTTTTGGTGCCAGGTTAGAGGGCTGGCTTGGAGCCTGGGGGTACTGGAAGGGACGGTCAGCACTGTGTCCGTGTGGACGAGCTGCAGACAAAGAGGAAAGTTACTGCCTGGAACAATGTGAGATAATATGATAGAGGACCTTGAAGAAAACAAATAAAAGACGGTTGTAGATTACCCACGTCTGGGAGAAGAACAAGGAAACAGAAAAAAAGCAAGAAAACAAACCCTCACAGCGGCGCTTGTTTGAAATGCAGATGACACTGTGCAGCCTGCCCTGAAATGCCTAATAGTTAAAATGAAAGGCTTTTTTAAAAAAATCAAAGGCAAACAGGATGGAAACTCAACGGGGCCTAATCCTTGACTCTTTGTTGAAGAGACACTGCAGTGCGCCGCCCTCTCCTGATCTGGGGATGCGGGATCTCTGTGGAGTGGGGGATGCAACGGCAAGAGAACAACTGAAGGGGGGGCCGTGCCGGGGTCACGTTTCCGGCAGGGTGTCTGCTGCCCTCTGAGCTGAACAGTGAACATGTGGGAGGTGTCCCACATGGTATGGGAAATGCTTGCTGGTAGGGATGAATTTAGAGAAAAAATATTTTTTATGTGGTAAAATATACATAACAGAAAATGTACCATTTTTTAAGTGCACAGCTCGGTGGCATTAAGCACATTCACACTGTTGTGCAATCAGCCGCACTGTCATCTCCAGAATGTTCTCATCTTCCCAAACAGAAACTCTGTCCCTATGAAACACTGACTCTCCAGCCTCTGGCCCCATCTGCTTCCTGTCTCTCTGGATCTGACTCCTCTAGGACCTCCTGTGAGTAGAATCAGACAGTGTGTCCTTCTGGGTCTGGCTTCTCTCACTGAGCATCACGTCCTCAGGGTTCATCCCTGTTGTAGCAGGTGTCAGAACCTCCTTCTTTTTTATGGTGCAGTAACATTCCAGTGTGTACATGGACCAGACTGTGTTTATCTGTCATCAATCCTGGACACTTACATTGCGTCTACCTTTTGGCTATCCTGAATGGTGCTGCTAAGAACATGGGTGTGCAGATCTCTCTAAAAATTCCCTAATCTCCCTTCTTTTGGGTCTGTACCCAGGAGTGGGACTGCTGGAGCATATGGTGATTCTATGTTTAAATTTTTGAGGGACCTCCAGACTGTTTCCACAACAACTGTACCTTTTTACATTCCCAGCATTCGCAGAAGAGGTTTCCAATTTTCCTAAATCCTCATAAAGTTGTTATTTCCTGTGTTGTTGTTGTTTAGTATTTGCCATCCTAATGGACGTGAGGTGGTATGCATTTTTGAACTCTGTTCTTAGTAACATGACTAGGCTCAATATTTTTGATTTCTATAAAGGTGGGTTTGGAAATACGTAAAATGGGGATTAGAAAGCATGGGTAATTTTCTTATTCCATTGTCCATAAAGGCATTTTTTTTCAAAAGATTAAAACTACACACATTGATTATCTCATAGTCCTTCACAGTCCTGCAGGTCGGGAGTCTAACATGGGTCCCTCGGGCTGAGATCCAGGTGTGGGCAAGGCTGTGCTTCTTTCTTAAGGATCTATCTTTTCCAGCTTCTAGTGGCATCTCTGTCCTTGTCTGGCGACACACTTGTCTCTCCAGGGGTAGCCAGAGCGCTCTATAGACAGGGTCTGTGGCCAGGTATTGTAGCTGCTGCCCAGTTAGCATTTCATCAGCAGGGCTAGTCCCTGGTCAGGAAAGCGCCGTGAGTGGCATTGAGTCCCGAGACCCGTGAACGACCGTTCATGAGCCAAATGCACATGGCTGGTTACTGACATGCTTGACTGGACCCATCTCGGATCTCAAGAAGGAAGGTTTTGGGTGAAGAGGAAAATCAAGCTGTTTGCCAAAATCAGTTTGGGAATACCAGGAGATGGCAGGCGGGGTGGCTGGGCGGGATGGGGGAAGATGAGGTGGGCTGACATTGGGAGCTGGCAAAGGAAGTCATGGGATTTGCTGCCTCACCTCAGGTTCTCCCCTTCTCCTGCTGTGGCCCCTGCCCGAAGGGCAATGCTGACCTATGAGGGGAAGTTCAGATCTGTCTGCTACAGACGGCTGCCTTTCATTTGTTCAGACACCAGGTGGAGGGCCCACACTGGGTGCAGGCACTGGGCTTGTCCTGAGGACACCCCAGGGAGCAAGCTGACCCAGGCGTGGCTACTTCCAGGGCTCCGGCAGGGATGCAATTAGCCTATGGCTGCGGGTCTCCCCCGAGGGGCACTCTGCTATCCTAGGACACGGGGCCATGTCTGGGGACATGTGTGGTTGTCATGACTGAGGGTGCCCCTGGCATCAAGTGGGTGGGGGCCAGGGATGTTGCTCCATCCCCCACAGTGCCTGAGACACCCCCACTCCCCTCAGAAAATGACAGGCCTCAGCATCAGCAGAACTGGGGGAGATGCCACTCTGGCATTAAACTGGTCAACATGCAATGGGATCAGTGCTGAGCAGGGCGCACAGCTCCTTTACAGAGGTCAGTAGAGCCACGGATGACACCCGAGGTCAAGTGAGGAATCTGGGCTCCCAGGACAGCTGGCAATGGAGCAGCTGTGGGGAAGAGGGTTAACATGATGTAGGAAACAGCAGTTAGCTCAGTGGCACTTGATGACCCCTTGGGGTCTGGACGGAGGCAGACACGGATCACGGAAGAGCTAGCATTGTGTAACTGGTCTTAAAACTTTTTATTGTTTTTTTGTTTTTTTTTAAATAACAATATAGGGAATTTCCTGGCAGTCCAGTGGTTAGGACTCTGAGTTTTCACTGCCAAGGGCCCAGGGTTGAATCACTGGTTGGAAACAAGGATTCCAGAAGATTCGCATCTGGCCGACAAATAAATAAACAATTTTTTAAATAAAGGAAAAACAATACAGAAGTAACATAGGCCAAAGGCAACGGGACAAAAGGAACAAGATGGAACCCCACTGGCCCTTCCTTCCGTTCACTCACATCTGGCTGACATCAGCATGAGACAAGCTAGAGTCTATGGAGATGTGGGTATGTTGGGGTTTTGTTGTTTTAATCGGTAGCATGGTTCTCCTTGGGCTTTCATGAATTGCAGGTGTTTTCTAATAACCATGTTAATACTCATCTTTGTAAGACATGGTCGTACCACACACCTGCTGACTACTGCCAGGGCACTTGGGTGCCAGGCTCCAGCCAGCTGGCTGATTGGGTCATGCAGGCTAGTTCTCTGCTTTAGCTGAGCCAGTCTGGCTCTGCCAGGATCTGGCTGATCTTGCCACGTGGCGCAGGGCATGAAAAGGGGATGGTGGAGGTCCCTGACCACACCTGCTCTGCCATCTCCCAGCTGTCTCTTTGTCTGTTGATCTCCTTGGGTCCCCACCTCTCTCGGCTCCTCTTCCTCTCCTTTCAAGCAACACTATTTTCTCACACAGAGGTGTTGAGCAGTCTCTCTGTGTGCCCTTTCATCTCACATCCTCAGGGCCTCACTCACCGTCCCTGAGTACTAATTAAGGTATTTTCCTAAACAAGCCCAGTTGCATCTCTAAAATGAGTTCTGGTGCCAGCCAGTAAAATTAATTTCTTTCCTAACCATCCTCTATGATACAATAACAAACGACATGCCGTCTCTCTTCAGCGGGAGGTCAGCGTCTGGGGAAGACGAGTGTGTAGACAAATAATTACATTACAGCGTGAATCAGCGAGGCTTTGCATAGTGGTGCTGCGGTGATAAATACCCCAAAGCTCGGCATCTATAAACAACTAAGGTCCATTTCTCATGGACACTAGTGGGACTGGATTGAACATCATTCTCCCCAATTCACTTCTACCCAGAATCTCAGAGAGTGACCTTGTTTGGAAACAAGCCTTTGCCGAAATTAATTTATTGAGAAAAAGCTGTACTGTATCAGGGTGGGCCCTAAATCCAATAGCTGGTGTCCTTATAAGGGGAGACACAGGGACACCAAGCAGGGAAAAGGGCCATGTGAAGATGGAGGCAGAGAGGGAGGGGTGTGTCTACAAAGTTAAGGACAATCAGAGCCCCAGTAGCTGGGAGGGGGTAGCTTCTCCAAGTCCCCAGAGAGAACCAGCCCAGCCCACGCCTCATTCTTGACATCTCCACAAATGTGAGATATGTGGATACCGCTGTCTGCATCCAAGGGAGCTCATCCAGCAGAGCTGACAGGGTCCCTCTGTGTGTCACTGTCCTCCTCGATCTCAGGCCCAACTAGTGAGGCAGCCAGCATCAGCAGTAGAGCCAGTCCTCAGGGTGGACAGAAAGGGGAAATGGGGGCATGCTTTCTTGCCATGGCACTCTGCTCATATGTCATCAAAGCAAGTGCCCTGACCATGTCTGTATCAAGTGGGCAGGATGTGGGTATGGAGGAGAGGACCACACAGATGGGAGCAGTGCCAGTGAGCACCAAGCTTTAGGTTCAGACTGGCTGTGGTCTCAAAGAGAGAACCCAGCTTCCTGGGATAGACTCCTAGGAGGGTTTCCGATTTCCTGAAACTCTGGGATTGGAGGGGGATGTGGCCTGGGGAGCATGGAAACGGAGGAAGGCAGGTGAGGCAACGAGGGAGCTCTGCCTCAGTGGACCAAGAGACCCCATGTGGCAGCCACCAAACATGGTGGCTCAAAACACCACCTTCTGAAAGTTTTTGTGGGTCAGGGGCCTGGGCACGCATGACTGGGTGTTCTGCTAGGTGTAGGGGGCTGTGTTGCATCCAAGGCTGGGGCCTTTTCCAAGTTCACAGGTCACTGACTGAACTTCTTTCCTGGCAGCTGCATCATTCAGGGCATCTTTCCTCGCCGTGAACCACGGGAGAGACTCTGTAGCCTCTAGAGAACCCTAGTCTTCTCCCTCTTCTAAATGGCTCCTTCGATCTGGCCAAGCCCAGCCCCAATAATCTCCCTTGTAATTAACTACAGGTCAACTGACTAGGGACCTTCATTCCGTTGGGAAAATCTTTTTGCCTTTGCCAGAGTATCAAAGGATCACATTGCGGGTTTTATCCACACTCAAGGGTGTGAGTCATTGTGGACTGTCTTAGGACTCTGCCTGCCAAAAAAAGACACTGACAGTGAGGGCGCTGGGGAGTCCAACGGCAGCACAGCTAGAGGTGTGGCTGCTGGCTGTTGGCACCTGTGGTCTTGGCATGAGTGATTCGGGAGGTACAGGTGCCTTTCTCTTTGGGTTTTTTCCTCAGTCCCCCAGAGTCACAGCCAGACTCCTCTCTATTTTACGTGCTACAAGTAAGGGTCCTGAGCAACAAAAATACTGCTCTGGGTTACACAAGGGTGAGGTATGGGTGGCTTCTGCTGTGACTTCTCAGTTGCCTCCCAATATCCCTTCTCCCCCATATGGAAGACCCTGTTCTTAACCGGGAAAGTGGTTCCCAGAATAAAGATGCTCTCCCAGCCGGCCTGCCCCTAGGCATTACTGGGAAGGTCTGTTTGGACCCTACGTGGGATGTGGGACAGAGTTGGTACAACGAAGGTCTAGGTGACTCAGGCCGTCCACTGCCCCTCGACCCCCTGCTGTGGGGAGATTGGGCCCCCAAAGATGTCCACCCTTTCCTCTCTGGAAATTCTGTATATATCATATGAGATGACAGAGGGTACTCTGCAGGTGGGATGATGTTAGGCACCTTAAGATAGGGAGGTCACCCAGCATGTGCTCAGTATGGATTACTGCTCAGTAACAAAAAGGAAGGCAGTCCTGATTTGCAAGTGGGCTCAGAGGCATCTCCCAGGTACTGTGCTGAGGGGGAGAAGCACAGTTTCAAAGGTTCTGGGCTGTGCTGTGGCCTCTATAGAGCATTCTCAGGATGATAAAGAGGAAGAAGAGTCCTGGAGCCCAGGGGTGAGGCATGGCAATGGGGGTGGGCAGTCTATGCGGGCGAGGTAGCTGGAGGCAGCTCTCTGTGGGGACAGAAATGTCCTGTAATTGGATTTGTGGTTACAGGAGTCTACACAGACTGTTCCCATGTCACTGTCCTGGTTTTTACACTATAGTTACATAAGCTATAACCTCAGGAGGAAGCTAGATGACAGGTACAAGGGACCTCTCTGTACTGTTTTTTGCAAATTTCTATGAATTTATAATTATTTCAAAATAATAAGTTGGAAAACCCCCAAAACCTTCCAAGAGCACCTCCAAGGCCCAAGGGACTCTTGTGTGCCACTCCACCCTCACACCTTGGTCCTGACCTCACCAGGCTTCACTCAGTTCCTCTGTGTAGTTGGACTTGATGATATGCCAGAACCTTTGCAGTTCCCTAAGCTCTGAAAGCTTGCTCCCAACCCATTTAGGCATTAGGTTTCAGGGTTAAACGTTATTTCCTTTATCCCGACCCCCCAACCCCTCACTCCAGACAAAGTTGTCTTTGTTATTCTCAGGGTTCCCTGCACTTTTCCTGTATAAACTTCCTCGCAACCTGTATTTATTTTATGGTGCAGTGGTTAACACCCTGGACTCTGCAGCAAGACTTCCTGTTTTTAATCTCAGCTCTGCCTTAGACAGGTGATTTAACCTTTTTCTGTCTCAGTTTCCTTGCCTGTACTATGGCTGGGCGCAGTGATGCCCAGTGATTCATGTCTGCTGTTATAATCGTTTTGTCTTATATCTGAGCTGGGCCTGAGACTCACTTTCACCAAGAGAACGTGGTGGAAGTGAGGCCTGGCCAGTTCAGAATTTATGTCTTAAAAAGGACCTGCAGTATCCACTGTTGTGGTCCTGGGAACCTTGAACACTCATGTAAGCCAGAAGTCAGCTTCCCTGAAGGAGTGAGCACCCAGAGAGAGGCAAACCCCACAGGCCTAGGCTCTGCTGAACATAAGCACCCACGTGGCTTGGCAAGACCAACAACCACATGGGCGAACTCAGGCCAGACTGCACACCTGTGAACAAACAAATCAGTTCTTTTGGCTAAGTGTATACATTTTTATTTGTGTATGCTTCATGATGCTTTGTTGTACAGTGATAATTGAAACAACGGGGCTTATTATTACACCATCATTTCAGGGCTCTTGTGTTAAATAACATTAATTATAAAGCACTTATAGCAGTGGCTGCAAAAAGTGTTACAATGTTACTTGTGATTTTATTAAATGTCTTCCCCACAAGGCTGAGTTCCCCAAGTGATATTTTCCTCACCACTGTAGGCTCAGTTCCTGTCACCAAGTAGTTGTTCGAATCTTCAACAACACATACATGCCCCAAATCATAGAGACTCACAGTTGCACCAAAGGACCTCCTTCTAAAGCAGCACAAAAGACTGGCAGAGTCGCTGAGAGAACATCTTTTAACAAGATCCATCCTTTTTGGAAGTCTGTTTGGCTTCAATTAAAAATTGTTCCCTTCTACTGGAAATGTATCATAAACATTTCTTGTGAATGAACACATTTTTAAAAATAGCTTCCATTGTGTTTTTGCTAACCAGACGTCTATTGCTGGACATTTCAGGGCCTCCTGATTTTTTTCCATGATACAAGTAACACTGAAGAAAACATTGCTGTACATACATCTTTGTGCATATCTGATTATATCCGTATGATTTATCTCTGGATGTGGAAACAGGGGTTGGAGGGTCTGAAGCATTTCCGAGGCAAGTGACAGATAATGTTAAGTAATTTTCCAGAAAGGTACCAATTCACACATCCCAACAGCCCCGAATTAGTGCTGCGCATCTCATAGCCGGCGCTGGGGCAGGGCCTGAGTTTTCTCCTCTTTGTTAATTTGACGATGGGAAGAAAAACATACTAAATTTGTTACTGAATCATGAACTGAACCAAAGATGAAAACGTATTTACACACACCCTAGCAAGAGAGCCTGTTTCAGGAAGGAACCTGTATTTTCTTTTCTAAAACATCTCTATTTGGCTGGGCTGGGTCTTAGCTGCCCCCACGTGGGATCTTTCTTGCAGCACGTGGGACATTTAGTTTTCTGAACTCTCAGCTGTGGCATGTGGGATTTAGTTCCCTGACCAGGGATGGAACCCTGGCCCCCAGCATTGGTAGCTCAGTCTTAGCCACTGGACGACCAGATAAGTCCGCAATCTGGCATTTTCTAAAACGATGGAAACGAAGCATCCAAATCGCTGAAGGACTGAGACACCTGCCCCCTCCCACGATTTTTCCGTTAATTTGGGTAAGGAGGCCGTGAATGGACCCCACTGGTCACCTCAACCTTGTTAACCAGGATTCTGATCACCGTGGGACGGGCCAAGCGGCTACCTGTCCCTGCGTGGGCTGCACAGGTGTCCACGGCCCCAGGGACCCACCACGTTTGACACAAAACTTTCCAGAACGAGGCGGGCCTAGCAGCACAGGCTTCTGAACCGGCTACCCCGAATCCCAACTTCTGCCTTTGACATGACAGACACACTTGGAGCTGAGGTGGAGGCGGGGGCCGTTTGTGGGGTCGCTACTTGGCACATCTGACGGCACAGTGTGTTCACTCCGACCCCACGATGGGAAGGCGGGCCCGAGGGTGGTAACTGCTTCCCAGGTCACCGCCCACAAGAATGGGTCATTTGCGAAAACGCACGGCCACTCCTCTGGTGGACGCTGGTCGGAACCACCGTGGCGCCTCACGTCACGCACCTCCGGCTTTGGAAAATTCTGGAAGGCTCTCAATGGTTCCTCCAGGGCCTTGGCGGGAGGAGCCTCGAGGGCCGCGCGGACCCGACCGGCGCAGGCGGAAGGCAGCGGGGCCTGGGTCGGGAAGATGGAGGCCGCCGCCGTCGCCGCCCACCTAGCGCCAGCCATCGCAGCCCGCGCCAGTCAGTCAGCCTCGCGCGCGCGCGCCTGCCCTTCGCTCTGAGACTTGCGGGGCGGAAGGGGCGGGGCCACGACGCGAGCGCGGGCGTCCCACTGGTCGACGGCAGGGGTGGGGCTTGGCGACGACTCCAGGCTGGCCCCGCCCCTTGCCCGCGGGAGCGGCGGCGGCGGCGGCGACGGCGGCGGCGGAGGCGGTGAGCGCGAGCGCGGGCGCGGGCGGCGGTGGCGCCTGGGGCGGCACGGGTGCCACCGCCGTTAGGCCGCCGCGGCTTCCTCGCCCCCCGCACCGGGCTCGGGGACGCCGCGTTGGGGAAGCCGGGGGCCTGGTGAGCCCGGCAGGCTGCGCCCCTCGGGCCGGCCGGGGCGGCGGGGCTGGGCCTGGGGGGAGGGGCGAACCCCGAAAGAGGCTCCCTGGGGCAATGATCCTCCCTGCCTCGGATCTCCCATTTCTGTTCATTGAATCTCTCTCTCTCTGAACCTTTGCTCGCTGAACGCCTCCTCTGCCTGCACCCCTTTCTCTGCGCCTTGAAGCCTTTCCTTTGCTTTTTGAAACCCCTCCTCCCTGCCCTGAACCCAGCCTCTGCTATCTGCACCCCCACTTCTGCTTCTTGAACCTGGGTTCCTCTCTCTGAATCGCCTCCTTGCTGTCTGAATCTCCACCTCTGTTGCTTGAATCTCCCTCCTCTGCTACTGGGCCTTCAGTCTCCTGCTGTGGCGAACCCCACCTCCAACTTTGCACAAACGAACCCCCACCCCACCCCCACCCCCCAGCCCCTCTTTTCTGCCTGCAGCCAGACCAGCCTTCCTCGTTGATGTAATGAATGGCCTGCAGCTGTCCCCTTCCTTTAAGAGCAGTCTTTTTCCTCCGATTTTATTTTTTTGCGCCAGGGTCAATTGTTAGCGCCCCAAACACCGGAGGGTTGTAAGCTTTGACTGTTTAAAACGCCTCTCGTGCCGAGGTCAGAGGCAGGCCCTCAGCACGGGTCGATTTATTCAGGAGCCTTTTAAAAACAATCTAGGCAGAACTTTTGGGAGGGAATTTGACTGAATTTTATTTGTGAGAATAATCGAGGCGCCTTCCCAGGCATCAAGGCCAGTCATTTCTTTTTGGCATGGAGCCCCTGGGTACAGGATGATGGAATTGAACCATCTACTTGAGGATCAGCCCGGCTCACCTTCACCCTTAAGGATTGTGGCTGCGTCGAAGCGGGAAGCAAATAATGTTATAAACCACCGTGCAAATTTTGTTGCAGGGCACATCGCGTCAGACTTTCAAGTACTTTGTTTGTGCCAAATCATTACCACTTGCCACATGAGTCTAAATCATGACGGATGCCAAGTATGTCCTCTGCAGATGGAAAAAGCGATTATGGCCTGCAAAGGTGACAGCCATTATTCTGTAATTTCAGGAATTAGAAATGACTTTCGGGTGACAAGTAAAATCTTTATCATGAGATACCTAGGAGTTGCTTCAGCAAAATAATTGAGTCTGAACACTTGGTGCTCAGATTGTTGGCACGGGTCCTTGCTACTGGTCTAATGGGGTTTTGGTCGAGTGCTTACAAGGTTACACTTCTGGAAGTGTCTTTTTTTTCCTCACGCTTAAAAAAAAAAGAATTTTAGCAGTGTCAGCTATAAAAAGGCATGTAAAGCTGTAACTCAAGGAAATTTTTGGCAAGCAGCCCTGATAGTAAATAACAGGACTGTCTTGGGGACGCTTTCCAGCATTGTGGTGGGAAGAGGGCCAGATCTTGAGGCAAGACCCTGCTTCTGGTCTCAGTCTGCTGCTGTCCCCTTGTGCCTCAGTTTCCCTGTCTCTGCAGTCCTGTCTCATTCTTTAAGAATCATCCACTGCATTTGTGTTTATATGTCGCTACTGCTTGTCAGGGTCAGCTGTGTTTTTTGGCTTGTAACAAGGTTGTGTGTTTTTTTTTTTAATGTAGGTCCTGGCTGGAACTGAAAAATCAACCAAAAATAGAAGGAAAAAGGGATTTTTTCTAAACGTTCAGATACTCTCCTTAGACAAAAAGTTAAGTGTTGTGTTTTTGTAGTCCCCCTGCATGGGATTTGTGATACGAGCCCCCCCTAAAAAATGTAAAGTCTTCTCTTATGTTTTCTCACCTCCTTGCTTATCAGTGTGGTCACAGTAACCCAAAGAGGAAAACAACCAATTTTATTTAATATATGTCTGGAAATTGAAGAATCTCTATGTGGTATTGATGTCCAGAAAGATCAGTACAAAAATGGGATGGGTGTAAATTATATGCTGGTAGACTCTCGTTGGGGTTCAGGTAGGCCTCTTTCCTTCCTACAGTTACGTTTGTGAGAATTTCTTTCAGAAATGTGTGACAGCCCTCTGTGTTCTGGGATATTTGATGTTTGAGCCTCTGCTTGTAATAAGAAAGTGTTGTTTAGCATTCAGAAGACAGAGCATGGAGGGGCACAGGGTAGCACGTTACATCCCATGGTGGAAGGACACAGATGACTGGGGACGATTAAAATGGCCCAGGTTGTGCGTTTCTGATGGGCAAATTTCTAACTAGAGAGTGAAACAGGGTCAGCCCCTGCTCTCTCGTCGCCAGGTCCTCTTCTTTCTTTAAAGCCGATCCTAAGCCTACTTAGTCCGAAGCTCACACTTTCCCTGAGGCTGGGAAAGTAATTGAATACTTGAGTTTAAAAGGGAAGCGCATCCTTTTAAACTAAAACACACCTGCTGGGCTGTAAACAGCTTTTAGTGACATTATCATCCGCTCTGGAAATCTAACAAAGGAGTTATTTGCGCAGTTGAAAGTGGGATGTACCTCATAAAAGTCACAATTTGAATTCATTTTTATTCTTAAATCCAGCCAACCTTTTTCTGTGTTAAAAAGGGAAAGGGGAAAAAAAAAAAGCCACATTCACAAGGGTCCTCGCTGCCTCTAACCTCAGGCGCTTGAATTCCTGGTTGGCAGTGACTCCTGGTTTGAGTGGAAGGGTAGGAAAGAAGAAAACGAATCTGATTCTTTTGTCGTCTAAAGCAAAACACATTTGCGAACATCTTGGTGGCACTGCTGGTGGCGCATAATGGGCGTCTCTGTCCCCGCAGGATTAAGGTGAAGAGTGCGGAAGCCAAGGTCCTGAGAAAGGTGCACATCGAAGACATCGCCTCCTCATTAGGTGAGAGCGTGTTTTTCCATCCCAGTGAGGTCTGGCAAGAGCACGGGGTGTTCTGAGAGAAAACAGACTTGGCCTTCTGGATGCAGAGTGACCCCATTCCCTGTTTCTCCCCTTCCTGCAAGGAAATGTGATTTCCCTGAACTAGAGGAGCTGCGTCTGTCTGCTATCTCTAACCTTCTAGAATCTGCCCCTAGAGCCTGTCCTGTCCTTGACACCCCCTCACCCCCCAATGGCCAATGACAGCAGCATCAGGGCCCGCTGGCTCCCTCCACGGCCTGCAGCACACTCAGAAGGGGTGTGCCTCCCCAAAGAAAGGGCAAGAGGCCTCTTTCTGCGTGGGTTTTTTATTTTTTTGCTTATTTGTAATAAGACTGTAAAATGGTTCTGTTGTTCTGGCCTTCGCCTAAGGTTTAAGAAGCAGTTAGGTGTATATTTACATTCCATTGCCCGTGCCCAGGGGAGAAAAAAGGGTGTCACTGCCACCAGCCTTTTGGCCATTGGTGTCTGCAGGGCTCTGGGGGCCAAGGGCAAGGGCAAGGCGAGGCAGGCTGGAAGTGGAGCCCTGACTCCCATCTCCTCGAGGGTCAGTGTCATAGGTGAGACAGACCTGGCTGAAGTCCGGCTGAGCTTGACCCCTGGTGCACTGCCCCCTCCCAGACCCACTGGGTGCCCACCTAAGAGCTTAGGCAGAGAATTTTCTGTCTTGTGAAAAGATTGCCGAGGATCTCCCAGCGGCGACTGGGAAATAGGGTCTGTTTTCCTGCATCTTTGGGGAATGGCTTTGGCTCAGAGCAGGGTGACCAGCTCAGGCGGCATCCACCACTGCCTCTCGGCTGCCCTGATTGTTCTTGCAGATCATGTTGAGGGGCTGATGTTTGTGGGCGCCTTTAATATTAAACAGGGCAGAGTCCTGTGCCGAAGGAAGTGTTATTTATGCCTGCTGAGTTCTGATATTGCGTCCGTCATCTTGTTCAAATAAAGGGCGCCAGAGCCGTGCATGGGAATGAATGAATAAACTGTGGTGGCGGGGAGGTCAGGCCGGAATCTCTGCACCTGCGATGCCGTCCACTGGCTTTGAAATGCCCTTGCAGAGTGTAGACAATTTGCTGGTCCACAAAGAGCCTTTAGGCAGCTGTTTTTACCCCCCCCACTGCCCCCACCGCTCCCACCCAAGAATACCCTGCCAGCAGTGTCCTTTATTTATTGACCCTGATTGAATTGAAATTGTAAGGCTGAGAGAGGATTTGAGAAATATCTGAATACATTTTGTGGGCAGTATTGTTTTGTAATCTGGAGGAGTATACAATCCCAGGCAGGGCAGGCTCAGTCAGCGTGCTTTCTGGGGAAAGGAAGCCTTGTAGCCCTGAACCAGCAGCTATAGTTTGATGCCCAAGTCCCTGTTTTGGGGAAGAAGCAGGTGAGAAGCATCGGCCCCTCTTCAGGTGTGAGGACCAGCTTTGGCGACACGCCAGAGCTGGCAGGGTGTTGCTGGGCGCTGGAGCCCGGTGCCCATTCATTACCAGGCTTTGTTCCTCCTCTCCTGTCCGACAGCCTCACAGGACGGGGCTCCCTCTGCGCCCCTGGAGGAGCTGGCCTACCGGCGGTCACTTCGCGTCGCTCTGGATGTCTTGAACGAAAGGCAAGGGAGCTCTTCCAGGGAAGGAACGACCCCTCGGCCTGCAAGAATGAAGCCCATGGAACCAGCCTCCTGGCCCTCCAAGCCTAGCCTTTCCCCATCATTCCTTGAAGACACGGCAGGCAGTCCGGGGCTCACAAGGAGGGAATGTGTGTCCCAGAGGCTGTCCAGCCTGCCAGCTGGTGAGGAGGATTCCGAGTGCAGAGTGGACCACAAGGAGGGGCTCTGGAGAAGCGGAGGCCTGGGTGCCCCGGCTGTGTGTTCAACCAGCGGTGGTGCTCAGGACAGGGGGACATCCAGAAAACAGCAGGCAGATCGGATGACGCACCCCAGCAAACAGGGGAGGAGCCCGGCACAGGGACCGTGCTTGGGTCAGAGAGTGGCTCCATCCTCAGAGGGAGCTGGCCAGGAAGATGGTGAGACAAGGGCTGGCCTGGCAGCCCTGTGCTCGCCTCCCGGAGACAGGGATCCGAGTCCTCAGGATGGCTGTCTCGGCGAGCGCCTGGGCCTGGACAGTGGCCAGAGGCCGAGGGCTCACATGGGTCCCTACAGCCCTGCTCAGCTCGGCCCCACGGAGGAGGCGACAGACACCCGGCCACTGGAGGAAGGTAAGGCCTCAACAGGGTGAGTCAGGAGAGGTTGGCAGTGGGTTCTCCCGTGGCTGATCCAGAGCTATGCCCCAGATTTTAATGAGATCATTACCAGAACAGATCCTAAGTAGAGTTTCCTGGGGCCTCTTTCTCTGTTTCTCCACCACGCTCTAAGCACTTCAGCTGTCTCCTATACTCATGTTTTTATTTTTGTTTGGCAGCGGAGGGACTAGAGGGACGCACGGTGGCTGCGGCTGTGTCTGCTCCGGGAGGATTAACTCCTTTCTCCTCCCATTGTAGAAGCCCTAATGCACTCCAGTTAAACTGACAGGAATCTCAGAAGTGATTAACTCACTTAAAGGACCCCTTACTTTTTCAGGATTCCCATGTGCATGTGTTTTTGTGTGGCTGCAGCCATGCGCTATGGTTTTCTCTGTTCAGATGCTCCCACTTAGTTTTGAAATGCTAATTTGGAGATCTTCATTTATGCATGGCTAGGTACAGTGCTCTGTCTGCCCACACTCACTCTGGGTGTCTGCCTTTCTTCCCCTTTCAAGGGGCCCCCTCCCCGGCGGTGGCAGTGAAGCAGGGACTACTACTCTGAAGGGGGCCAGCCCCAGAGCTGCATCCTCCCCATGTGGCCGAGTGCACTCTAGGAAGGGACAGGCCCCTGGTTTGTTCTATCTGCTCTCCACGCGCTTGTGGCTACTCCTGCCCTGTCTCCTCTGTTGAACATGCTTTCACCGAGCAAGGCTGAGGGCAAGTCCACAGCAGCAGCTTTGCTCTCTGAGCTGATGTTCAGGGATCAGGAGGTGTTGGTCCCTGGTTAAGTCCCCAGGACTGTGACTGGTAAGGTCTGATCTATCCTTGTTGGCAGTCCGGCCATTGTCTAAAGAGTTCGTTGAGCTGAGTGCTGTGAACTCTCTCCTGGAGGAGGACGAGGATGACGAGGAGCCCCCGAGAATCCTGCTGTATCACGGTGAGTGACTGACGTCTTCCTGGGGTGAGACCCCTGATGTCCCTGTGTCCTGGGGAAGGTCTTTTCGCTGTTTAGCTTTTGTCCTGAACCCAGACCTCACAGAGAGGAAGCCCTGGCTCCCCTCTCTCAAGGACAAACACGTGTGGGGGGTGGGGGATGCTCCCAGGATGCCAGGGCCCAGCCTTGTTGCTGTCTCCTCGGAGGAATGGCAGAGGGCCGCCAAGTGAACAAGTGGGCTCTGTCACCACCATTGGGTGTGGCCTGGTGCTGCCTCTCAGCTCTCCAGAGCAGTGTCCCCACAGCAGGGTGGCTGCCCCTCCAAGTGAATGCAGGACCCCCGCCCCAGTGCTGAGCAGTACACAGGTCAGCTGCCCTGACCTCCCCGGAAGGGGTTGAATACAGGCTCAAGCATCCAAGCCAACCATGAGTGGAAAGTTAATTATCTTGAACTAAACAGTTGAGGACCAGCTTCAGTTTTCCAGTTACCCGTTAACCGTTCATCTTAACGTAGTCTAGTTTTTTTTTGTTTTTAATCTTTTTAGCCTGAAATGTTTGTGCATTCAAAGACTGTGGCCCGAGCTGCACGGGCGGTCTGGGGGCCCTTCCTGCCTGCCTGGAAGGCTGACCTGCCTTCGGGTATTTCCCGCGGGCTCTTCCAATTGTTCTCATGGTGGCTGGTCATGCGTTACTGGGAGGGACAGGGGTAGTCACTCACCAAGCCCTTCCCCGCTGTTGGGGTCTGGATGCATCCACCCTGGGAGCCTGCAGTGCGTGGGCTCCTGGGGCATCGCTGAGGTCAGTTCCTGCAGGCACAAAAAGGGGCACTGTACCTTCCTGTGGAAGGCATTTCTGTCTGCCTGGGGGTCACTCAGGCCCTAGAGTCATCTCCTTTCTCCTGCTTTTGTCTTCCATTGGGTTTGGTTGCTGGTGTTTGGGTTGACTGTATCTGTGACTGTTGTCCTGTAGGGCCCTGTGCTCCTCCCAAGGGTGACCAGCTCTCCACTTGTGCCCCAGGCATCTCCCCTTCCTCCATCACAGCACCCTGTCCCTCAGAGCTCTTGCTATTGTTAATGCTGCAGCTCAGCCATGAGCCTCTGGGGTCTGCGAACTGCCTCTGTTCCGTGCTTGCTTTTGTTACCTGGTTTTTTAACATTGAGTTATTTATTTGTTCTGGGTTTTTTGTTGTTGTTGTTTGAGGATATAGTTAAATTTTATTCAGAAATTATTAAAGAATAAATCATTTATTCTTATGATTGGGGGCAGGAGAAGGGGATGACAAAGGATGAGATGGCTGGATGGCATCACCGACTCAATGGACATGGGTTTGGGTGGACTCCGGGAGTTGGTGATGGACAGGGAGGCCTGGCGTGCTGCGGTTCATGGTGTCGCAGAGTCGGACACGACTGAGCGACTGAACTGAACTGAACTATGATTATTTTTTTTCCCCACTTTTTAAAGCCCCTAGTTTCTCAGATGAACTTCTCAGAAATTTACTCCCCGTGTGGGGTCCTCACTGTGTGCCATGGTCTTCTTTCTGTTTATGTGCTGCGTTTAAAAAGTTCTTTTCCCTGGACTAATCTGAGACTCAGAAAAGGGGCAGATGTGGCACTGTGCCCCTGCCTGTACACGCGTGGACTCCACCAGGAAAGCCACACGCACCCCAGCCGCTGGTGGCCAGCACTTAGGTTCCAGGATCAGGAGTACACCCTGCCCTCCCAACTCTCGGGTCTGTCACGGGAACCACATTAACCCTGGGCTTGAGCAGCGTCTCTGTGGTTATGTTTTCTCAAGCAGCTTCATCTGGTGCTCGATATGGATCTAACATGTCTCTTCTTTGTTTTTTTTTTTCCTTTAAATTCTAGAACCACGTTCGTTTGAAGTAGGGATGCTAGTCTGGCATAAATACCAAAAATACCCCTTCTGGCCAGCCGTGGTAAGAACACCCCTCTACTTCCTGCTTGGTCAGTTGGTTCCCTGAGCCTGCAGCCCAGGGTGCCCCATTCTAGACATTGGGTGCAGGCGGGGTTTTCACTGTTGTTCCTGGTGAAACAGTGGATCCGTGAGCAACAGTGTAGAGACAAATTCACCTAAGCAAGGGGTCTCAGCCTCCCGGCACTGCTGAGAATGAACCTCATAGGTCAGGTTTTCACCAAGCAGCTTTAGAAAGTCCGGCTCTGAAAAAATGCCCACTATTTGTTCATTTTAAATATTGTACATTTGGGTTTTTTAGTTCGTAGCTTAGGGTGGGGGTCCGCTGCATGTGTAATTGCAGGTGTTTGAGGTTCTGGCTATACCCTAGTCAGATGGACACTCTTAAACATGGTGGTACCTCCTCCAGGTGCCCAAAGGGTGCACACGGTGGGTCAGGTGGAAAATTTTTGAGCCAGGGGCACCACCCACCTGCCTTTGCGCCTTCTATTTCCGCCTGAATTTATCCCCTGTCCTCTTCCAGCAGAGAAAGGATTCTCAGGGTTCTAGTTATAGGTCTTTAATTGGGGGAAGAGGCAGTGAATCGGAAGGTCTCTGCCCTGTGGAGCAGTTTTCTTTGCTGCGGTGAGTCTCGGCTCATGCAGTCAGCATGGCCTCCAGGCATGTGACTGGTGGTCTTGGGAAGGACAGGATTAAACCTGCGTGATGTCTGTGGAAAAAGCTTGGCTGTGCAGGTGAACCTGGCACCCCTGTAGTTCCTTGGCTGCTGGGACCTGACCATCGGGGCCCCTCCTCTCCCTCCAGTGCTTGCTTGCCGGAGGCGCCATGTCCCCCTGTGGTTGGCAGCCTTCTCCGTGCCCCTCCCTGTCCGCCAGTTCCCGGGGGAGTTTTTGGTTAACCGGGGCCAGCACTGTAAATGCCCAGTGAGTATAAGAAATGAGGAAGTCAGGCCAGACACCCCCCAGCTGTGGACCTCCCAAGCTCGCTTTGCTTGTCCCCCAGAATGAGGAGGAATGTGCCCTGAGCCTGAAGAGACTCAGCAGGAAGAAGGGTACTCACAGAGGCTGTGGTTCCTCTTTTATAAAACTGACCAGAACCACGCCCCCACCTCCCCCCGGCTTCTCCTCAGCTGTAACAGTGCTAGGAGCTGGGTAGCGCTTGCTGAGCATTTCCTGGTGTCAGCTGTCCACTGGTCACCCCGGGCCAACCACCTTTCTTGTCACACACTTGACAAGGTGGCACCACGAAAGTGTTGAGAACATGAACACAGCCTCCTGGCTCTTGGGTGCTGGACACCTTGTGTTCTTGGGTCTGTCTACAGGTCAAGAGCGTCAGGCGGAGAGATAAGAAGGCGAGCGTGCTCTTCATCGAAGGGAACATGAACCCCAGAGGGAGAGGGTAAAGCACAGTTATCTGCTCTGCCCAGTGCTCCAGGTTGGAGGGCCCTGAGGTTGACCCCCAGTGGAGCACCCTTACAAAGGCTGTATTGAGACACCTGGCCAGCAGTCGGGTTTTCCAGACTGCTTGTTGGCTTCCAGAATCAGCTCTGCCAGATGGCCATGGGCCTCCACAAACCACAGCACAGTTCACTCCCTGAAGGCCTGTGAGCAATCCCCCACCAGGTGACCATTCAGTAACCCCCACAGACCTTTATCGTGGGACAGAAGCACTGTCTGCCCAGAGCCGGTCCTAGAAACACCCCGCTGCCAAGGAGGGGGAGCCTAGGGACCCCTGGAGGTACACCTGGGCCCAGGCCTGTCTCCCTGGGGCCTCCTCTCCCATGAGTGGGGCTCTCCCAGAGGAGGGGGGCTTTTGGGTCATGAGGTGGCACCAGTCCCGTTAATCTCTGCCCTCTGCTACTAGTATCTCAGTGTTGCTCCGACGACTGAAGCACTTTGACTGCAAAGAGAAGCAGGCACTTCTGGTGAGTGGGTGGTTCCTTGTGCTGCTCTGAGCTGCTGGCTTGGTTGTTGGTAACCCTGTCCCCATGTGTACCTTCAGACAGTGGCCATCCCGGGAGTGGCATTTGGCCCCGGCTGCTCTGCTGGAGGTCATCACCCTAAAAAGTCTCAGCCTCCAGGGAGGCTGCCCCCCATTCCCCCTGACCATGTGCAGGGTGACCACCTGTTTGGTGGTGGACAGGGTTCCCCCTGGAGGGGAGGTGGTAGGGCTCAGGCCGAGGCCAAGGGCTCTGAGCTACTGCCCCCAGATGGGGCTGTGCTTCTGTGCACTGTGCTCCTCAGGGAGGCTACCCCATGGCCCTGTGACCAGCCCGCCTGCTCCCTGGGAGCTGGTGCAGGCAGAGCACCGTGTCTAATTTGAGATACCTCATTGTGTCAGCTCCACCTTAATGCCAGCGTCTGCTTGGCCCAGTCAGTGGGTTCAGGCTCTGTATGGGATGAGGCTTCCCTGCTTGCGAAGTGAGCTAGGGCCTGGGGTGTGTGCAGGCTGTTTGGAAGGTCGGCACCTATGTGGAACCCATCCTTGGGCTTTCAGGAACAATGGTGGGGGACAGGAGGAGAGCAGGAATTGAGGTTGAGATCCTGTGCATTTAATACCGGGGGGACGCCTGGGTTTGCAAAGATGGCATGTGGTCCATAAATGACTTGTTGTCTGGGCATTCCTGGCCATTCTGTTTCCTGGAAACGGGCTGTGGGACAACTGACAGGCCAGACCCCAGTTGTCCCAAGTGCCTGTCAGTGAGCCTGGCCACGGCCCGAGCACTCTCCTCACCCAAGCTGCCTGCCTGCTCCCATCAGACACCTGTGCGTCTTGGGCTGGTCTCGCTGGTCCTCCCAGCTCAGGGCTCTCCCACCAACACTCTGGGAGGAGTGTTTGTTTGGAGTCGCAGGCACAGAGGCTTTTCCTGTGGGCTTGGTCTCATGCACCCCATGGCCCCTCCGTCTGCTGGCCCATTGGCTGCAGTGGCGTGGGGTCTCTCCGTTCCTATTCTCAGGTCTGTGATTCTCTCTTGGCCCTGAGGGCTCGGCCCACGAGTGACTGTTTTCTGAGCAGCCCTGGCCTCAGACGTGCCTTGGGAGCCTTGCTCAGGTTCCTTCCTGGCCGAGGGACTGAGGACACAGGACGAGGGAGGCACTGCCTGCAGCCTCCTGCTGACAGCCGCCGTCTGGGTCTCATTGCAGGACGAGGCAAAGGAGGACTTCGCCCAGGCCATCGGCTGGTGTGTCTCCCTCATCACTGACTACAGGGTCCGGCTCGGTGCGTGGGGCTGGGGCTGTGGTGTGGGCTTCCCTTCATGCCTCCAGGGTGAGCACAGCCTGGCCCTCAGGTGGGCTTCTCCTCTCTGAGAATCCTAGCTAAGGTCCATCCTGGGTCCGAACAGGACAGTTTCCTTTGAATGCAGGCAGTTTCCATCCACAGGGGCTCATTGCCTGGGATGTGATAGGGGTGCTCTGCCTGGTCCTGATCGCAGTCAAGGTGTACACCTGGCAGACAACCTGGTACTGTGAGTCCTGTGTAACCGGCTCCTTTCCTGCCCATGCAGGCTGTGGCTCCTTCGCTGGCTCTTTCCTGGAATACTATGCAGCTGACATAAGTAAGTCTGCCAAGTCTCCCAAAGCAGAACTTGCTTCCTGGCCCTCGAGAAGTGGCAGTTTCTTTGTCTGATCTCTGGATGGGAGGTGTGCAGTGGGCAGTGCGTATCAAGCCTGAACCTGACTGTGTAGCCACGCTGGGTCTCCAGGCCCCACAGATCCCACTGCTGAGGGGCCCCCACCTCCTGTCTGTACTCGCGGCCACTCACCAAGTGTGCAGAGCTGGGGCATCTGGGTGGCTCCTCCCATCTGCCTCATCCTGGGCATTTTGAGTGGCACTGGTCCTTATGGAGCAGTGCAGATGAGCTGATGCTGATTCCCTGGGGTGGGCGGTAGAGGGCAGAGCTGGGAAGGGTGGCGAGGGTCCTGTGGGAGTTCCTGCCCAGGTGGGGTGTCCTGGCCCCTGCCCATATGGTCACTGAGGGCGCCCAGTTAGGGGAGGCTGTGCACTTCCTTCATAGGCTCCCCTGTCCGCAAGTCCATCCAGCAGGATGTCCAGGGGACGAGGTTCCCCCAGCTGAGCGGGGGAGACCCCGAGGAGCCTGTGGCTGGGAGCTCACAGGGCAGGAGGCCAGCCTACAGGAAGGTGCTGCCCGATCGCTCGCGGGCCGCCCGGGATCGGGCCAACCAGAAGCTGGTAGAGTACATTGTGAAGGCGCGGGGCGCTGAGAGCCACCTGCGGGCCATTCTGAGGAACAGGAAGCCGTCCCGGTGGCTGAAGACCTTCCTGAGCTCTGGCCAGTACATGACCTGCGTGGAGACCTACCTGGAGGACGAGGAACAGCTGGACCTGGTGGTCAAGTACCTACAGGGCGTGTACAAGCAGGCAGGCTGCCAGCTGCTGGCACGTGGGCATGGAGACGGCATCCGCTTCATCCTGGACGTGCTACTGCCTGAGGTGAGTGGCCAGCGGGCCCTCTGCGTGAAGGGTGTGTATGTAGGGAAGGTCTCCCAGGATATGCAGCAGGGTGGAGGGGCCGAGTGTCGTTCTCCAGGAATCTTCCCTTAACCTCGTGCCACCTGAGCCTCAGTTTAGAAAGGGCACTGCCGGATGGGAACAGAACGTGTGGGACTGTATCAGAAGGCTCAGGAACACTGAGCTTTGTAACCACAGAGAATTTCAAGCATGTTAAAAAAATAAAGCAGCGCTGCGAACCTTCATATGTCCATTCCCATCTGCAGTAGTGGTCTTGTTCCATATGCTCCTCCAGCCCCTTCTTCTGGACACACTTTAATGTGAGTGTAGGAAGGGTGACCCTGCCCCCCGGGGACACTGGGGGCATCTGAGGTTGTCACACGTCTAGTGCTCCTGGCACAGAACAGGACGCTGCTCCACCCCCTACAGCCGAGGATGGCCCCATGTCAGCAGTGCCTAGGTGAGGGACCCTGGTTGGAACGAGAAGGACTTTCTATGAATTTTGAAGTAACTGCAGTACTCTTTCATCTGGAGAAACTAACAGTAATCCTATGATTCTAGACATCTAATGTGTATTTAATTTACCACTTTGGGTTTCTTTCATTTCGGTTAACTCAAAGAGTTTTATGATTGCTCTTTGTTTGGCGGCCTGCCTTTTTTGGGAGGTGGGGGAAGGCATTGCTTATCTTGCTTGTGGAATCTTAGTTCCTCGCCAGGGATTGAACGTGGGCCTTGGCAGTGAGAGCACTGAGTCCTAACCACTCGGCACAGGGACATCCTGGGTCCTGCTTTTCTTTGCTTTGAGTGCCATGAACTCTCATCTTGTTGATTTCACTTGGGAGCTTCACTAGGAGCAGATTTCGCAGATGGTGTACACATGTGAGAGCCTGCTGCTGGGAGGGCCCTGGCGACTGGACTGTCCACCTTTGTGGTCTTCTCCAAGCCTGGTGTGAGTGGCCACGCACGGCCCAAGCCTGACCTGCACTGCCTTTTTGCAGGCCATTATCTGCGCGATCTCAGCGGTAGACGCGGTAGACTACAAGACTGCCGAGGAGAAGTATATCCGAGGACCGGCGCTGAGCTCCCGGTAGGTGTTCCACACACTGTATCCTGAGGGCCCTGTCTCTGCTTGCGGCTGGCTGGGCCTTGGGGCCTCTGGTCCGAGTGGGCAGAGCTGGGCCCACCTCGTCCGAAATCATCCTCAGGGCTGACGTCCACCTCCCCCTTGTCCTCCCCCGTCACCTTGCTTCCACGGCTGTTTGAGGAAACCGTGAGATTAAGCGGCAGCCGCCGCCTGCCGTCCCTGGCTGGCAGGAAGAATGCAGTGATCAAGATGTTCCTCTACATCCATGGTGAGCCGCCCCGGGCTGGCCTCCCAGCCCCTAATCCCGGCTCTGGGCTAGCTGCCAGGCTGGCTGGGAGCAGGCCTGCCGCGTGGCCCTGACAGGCTGAAGACTCAACTAGGGTCTTGGGCCAGGGCCGAGCAGACGCACACAGTGGAGTCTGTCCTCAGT
The DNA here is from genome assembly GCA_007570785.1 of Antilocapra americana. Taxonomy (NCBI): domain Eukaryota; kingdom Metazoa; phylum Chordata; class Mammalia; order Artiodactyla; family Antilocapridae; genus Antilocapra; species Antilocapra americana. The sequence goes on along the minus strand of ML661896.1, from coordinate 7,814,434 downwards.
CTCAGTGGTCAGCTGACCACCCCTGTAACTGCATAGAGAGAAGGTGCTCCCAGAGACTGAGGTCCAAGTGCCCCTCCCCAGCCAGCGCCTCCCACATACTTGGGCACCAGTCAGAAGGCGTCCTGTCTCTACAACCCAAGCAATGGCACATGTCCCAGGGCCGTGGGACCAGTGACTCTCTGCTGCCTTGGGGACACGGTCCAAACGGCTGAGCCTGGACGGCCAGGGTTCCATTGGGTTGGGTTTTAGTTGTCCAGTGGGTCCATCCCAATGCACCCACCTCCGCTGTCCTCTCACACTGTTATTTGCGTTTAGGTTTGTATGCACAGGCCATTGAACCTCAACACAGAGACAAAGTCAGGTCTCCTTGTGGGGTCCTTAGGCTGCAGTGTCCCATTTCCCTCAAGGGCATCCCCCTCAGGGTCACGTTTCTTGTTTAGCTTGAGAGGAGCGGCCAGTCTACTACCTGATATTGTAATTTTTTTAATAGATAGTCACTTAAGGATGACTTGATGCTTCATCTTCTTTTCTTTGTAGTTTATTTTTTTTCCATTGTGGTGAAATATACATAATATTCACCATTTTCTCTACTTTTAAGCATACATCCTAGTAGCATTAAGCTCATTCACATTGTCGTGTAGCATCCATGCCATCTCCAGGACACTCCCCAAACTGACACTGGGTCCCCACTAAACACACACTTCTTATTTAAGGGATGATGGGGGTTGTTCGTTTTTAACAGACGTGTAGTTTATTTACAATATTATGTTATTTTCAGGGAAACAGCAATTCAATTATATATGTATGTTTGTGTGTATATCTTTTTTTTTTTCAGGTTCTTTTCACTACAGTTTGTTAGAAGATATTGAGTGTATTTCCCTGTGCTTTATAGTTAATCTTTGACATTTATTTCATACATAGCACTCTGCATCTGTTAATCTTAAACTCCCAGTTGATCCTTTCCCCAACCCTTCCCCTGTGATAACCATAAGTTTGTTGTCTATGTCTGTGAAGTCTGTGTTTTGTAAAGAAGTTCTTTGTGTCATATTTTAGATTCCACACATGAAGTGATATCACAAGTATTTGTCTTTCTCCATCTGATTTACTTCATTTAGCATGGAAATTTCCCTGGTGGTTGGGACACCATACTGTCTCTGCTGGGATCAGGTGCTATCTGTAGCTGGCAACTAAGATCCAACACAGCATGCTGTGTGGCAAAAAAAAAAAACACCAAACATTTCACTTAGTATAATCTCTAGTTGCATCCATGTTGCTACAAATGACATTATTTTATTCTATTTCATGGCTGAGTAGTATTCTGTTGTGTATGTGTACACATCTTTATCCAGTCATCTGTTGATGGACATTTAAGTTGCTTTCATGTGTTAGCTGCTGTCAGTAGTCCTGCTATGAACATTGGGGTGCATTTATCTTTTTGAACTATAGTTTTATTTGGATATTTGTCCACGAGTGGGATTGCTGGATCATATGGCAACTCTCTTTTTAATAATTTTGAGGGGAGCTTCCATCCTCTTCTCCACAGTGGCTGCACCAATTTACATTCCCACAAACAGTGAAGGATTTTCTTTCCTCCACACTGTCTCCAGCATCTGTTATTTGTAGACTTTTTAACAGTGGCCATTCTGACCAGTGTGAAGTGACACCTCATTGTAATTTTGATTTGCATTTCTCTAACAATGAGTGATGTTGAGCGTCTTTTCATCTGCCTCTTGGCCATTTGTCTTTTTTGGAGAAATGTCTATATAAGTCCTTCCGTTTTTCTTTGTTTTTTTTTTTTTTTTTTTTTTAAGTCCTTCCGTTTTTCAATTGGGTCATTTGTCTTCAGGTTGTGGAGTGGTACGGGTTGTTTGTATGTTTTTTAGTTATGGAGTGGTATGACTTGTTTGTATACTTTGGAGATTAAGCCCTTGGCAGTCACATCATGTGCAAATATTTTTTCCCAGTTTGTAAGCTGATGGTTTTCTTTGCCATGCAAAAGCCTGTAAGTTTGATTAGGTCCCATTTATTTATTTTTGCTTTTATTTCTGTTGCCTTGGGAGACTGTTGACATTTATTAAAACACAATTGCTGAGGAAAATGAAGTAATTTCCTTTTGTTTTTGCAGGGAAAAAGAAATATTTGATAACCAGCTCCTTGAAGAACGGAATCGGCGATGCTGAAGCAAGTGGTGCAGTGCTCCATGCCTGCATTCTGGGGGCCGGGCGGGCCGTTTCCCTCTTGTCTGCGGGTTCTGTTTTCCTGGCTCTTGGGGGAGGTATACTTCCCAACAGGCTTTTAAAGAACAGAAACACATTATATATTTTTTTTTAACTTCACGTCATTACCTGTGACTGTACCGCATAGGTTCATAGAAGGTGCACATTTGTTTTTTATGTTAAAAAGCATTGTATCTGACATTCAACAGGAGTTTTAAAGACATACGAGTGTGCTGCTCCCGGCACATCAGAATGTTTTTCCGTTTGTTTCCCTCCTCTCTGCAGTTCCTCTCCCACTGGCTCCTGAGTTTGCTGTGCCTCTGTTCTGTGTTTTTGAGAAAATCTCGTGTTTGTGAGAGGCAGACCAGAGGCCTGCTGCCGTCCGCGCTCTCACTTTTGCTGGCACTCGGGCAGGGGAGAGGTGGACCTTGAACCTCTCTGGCCACTTCCTCCTCAGTCCCTCTGCAGGTTTCTCCACCCAGCCCACTCCTGGACCAATATGACAACCCCTAGTGGTAATTCCTCCCATCCAGCCTGGCCAAGGTCACTGTGTGTGGCCTGGGCTGTGGGTTCGTGGCCTGGCACCTGGGGAAACCAGACCTTTGTTCTAAAGCCAGAGAGCATGGACAGGTCCCCTGCCGCCTCAGAGTCCCAGGCTAGGGGCCCCCTCTTGGGAACAGTTGCCTGAAGGCTGGGTCCTCAGTGCAGTCACAGAAATTCTATACACCACAGATTATTTATTCTAAGCTGACACAGAGCTGCTTGTGGAAGGAGACAGCCAGGTCCACACTGTGATGGCTGCACTGCAAAGTCTGAGCCTGGCCACTGGGGAGAGGTTCTTGTAGGGGTTGTGAGGGGTGGAGGGGTGAAGGAGTGGGCCCTGACCAGAGTAGGGTGATCCAGGAGGAAGGAGGTACAGCCATCACTGCAGGCACTGGGCATGGAAATGTTACTTCTCTGCTGGTTTTGCATGACTAAGCAGAAGTGCAGCCTCTGGCCCGAGGTCTGGCTGAGCCACCCTCCAAGGAGACCCCAGGGGTGTCCTGGCTGAGCTGGCTTGGAAGGATTCACCCGCTTTTGGAAGGTCCTTTGACACTGAGCCTTCTTGAAGCAGGTCAGGGTGGAGAGCAGTACGCTCTTGCGTCAGGGGACCACGTGAACTATTCTGTTACCGTCAGGTATTTTTGTATATCTATGTTCTGAGCTCTGCTTGTGGAACTGAACTGTTGAGACTGGAATTAAAGGCCATTTTGCAGCCCTGCTTATTCTTTTCTGGGACCCGCCTGCAGCCCACCATGTGCAGGCACTCAGGCAGCCACACTGTCCCCAACAACTGCTTCTGGAGGCCCATACCCCACTGGGGAGTACTGCACTGTGCTGTTCTGAGCAAGATGTGCTTGGGGCTCCCCCCCGCCCACCCGGCACCTCAGCTCTCACTGTGTCTTGTGTTCTGTGGATTCTGAGCGTTGTCTGTTCAAGCTTTGTCCTGGATCCACCAGGGCAGGCGGTGGTGGGTGGGACCTGCTAATGCCCCCAGGTAGCGTTGGGCAGCGGTGAGGAACCTGGAGCCAGCTGACCCAACTGGCTCTCCAGGTGAGGGATGTTCAGAAGGGTCTGCCAGGTGGCCCTAGCTCCCCCGGGAAGTCAGCACACTGACTGCCTATGAAGCATCAAGAAGACATACCCAGCATAGCACCCAACACAGGAGTGCAGGCAGGGGCCCCCAGCAGCTGGTCTGTGGCCGTCTGCATCCCTGTCCTCCAAAGCCCCAGATTCCCTGCACCCCCTCACCTGCAGTCCCCCCTCAGCCATCCTGGGCTCCAGCCAGCTAGAGACAGCTGGCTATGCCTCTGCACGGCCACCTTGCTGCCCTTGGGTCTGGTCATCGCCCACCTGGTCACACTCCTGGTCCGCCCTCCCTGACCCTCCTTCCACCCAGACTCCAGATCTCATCAGTACATTCTTCCTACACTTGCTTCACCTGTCTGGCTCCAGCCCGGATGGCGTGAGGGGTGATCAGACCCCCAATAGAAGGAGCAGCACATTTCAACAAAACTGCTTCCTGGAGGGGAGTTCCCTGCGTTCACTTGGGCACCTCTTCAAGCCTATCTTATTCAGGAAATTGATTAAAACGAGGAATGCAGGGCACATGCATGCATGCGGAGAATCTCAGATCAGCTATGCATGTCTGGGCAGTGTGGTCAGGGCCTCTCACCCCTGAGGCGGGGCTTCTCCCTCCTGGCTTTCCTGTCACGGCACCCCCTCCCCCAGCCCCTGCTCGCCCTCTTCTCTTGCTGCTGAGCACAGGCTGTAGGGGCCCCTGGCTCAGTGGTTATGGCTGGAACACAGGCTCAATAGCTGTAGCACAAGGGCTTAGTTGCTCGAGGGCATGTGGGATCTTCCTGGACCAGGGATTGAACCTGTAACACCTGCATTGACGGGGTTTCTTTACCACTGAGCCACCAGAGAAGCCTCCCCCGCCACCAAACCTTTAAAAAAAATTTTAAATTTATTTTTGGCTGTGCTGGGTCTTCATTTTTTTTTTAAATTAACTTATTTGGGTTTATTTAAATTAGAAAAAAAATCCAGCTCCACAGCCTAGCCAGTCGTGGGAACTGAGGACTTGGAGGGTTCCCTTCGGCCCCACCCGCTCTTCACTCCTGCATGTGCGGGAGACGGATGGTGACGGCGGCCAGAGCCCACCCACCCCTTCCCGGACCTCGATCGCCAGGCTCTCCGACACCTCTGAGCCGGTCCTCGCCCGCTAGGAGGAGTCCTGCTGCTCACTTGAGTTCCCCCGTTTGCGGGTCAGTTTCACTATACGTAAAATGGGTAGAACAGGTGCCCCACAGGATTGTCACAAACCACATAGGAGGGACTTCCCTGGCAGTCCAGAGGTAGAGTCTGTCTGCTAATGCAAGGGTCACGGGTTGGATCCCTGATCAGGAAGATCCCACATGCCTCGGAGCAACTAAGCCCCTGCGACACAACTGCTGTCCCGCTCTGCGAAAACAGAGAAAAGCCTGTGCAGCAGTAGACCCAGTGAAGCCAAATATAAATACTTTAAAAAAACACACACATCAGAGACGGTGTTTTTGCAAACTCCCTTTTGCCCCTCTTGGTGTTCAACAGTGTTTCCTTTTACAATTAGCATTCGTTCTAATCCTACCACTTAAAATACATTGGAAATCGAGGTGGGAGGGGGCGGTGCCTTGTGGCTGGAATTTCAGTTTGGGGATTGGCGGGATGGGGCGGGGGGGGGGGAGGGGCGCGGGTTTGAGGCGTTTGTCAATTCAAGCCCTACCGCGTTAGCATAAGCCAATGTCAACAGCCACACATTCTTGGTAAACGAGCTGAGGGCAGCTGGATCAGCTCTGAGTCAAAGAGAAGGCTGATGCTGGCAGCGCCAAAACTTTTGCCAAACCCGGGATCGAACCAGGGACCTTTAGAGTTTCAGTCTAACGCTCTCCCAACCGAACTATTTCGGCTGGGTAGCCAAAGTTGCCCTCGTCTCCCGACTCCGCCCCACTCGGTGCATCTCGTACGCAGACATACTTCGGACAGTCCATGCGGGCCGCGCATGCCTCGTAGGGTCGCCTCTGCAGCGAAACGGCAACTCTGTCTCTGTGGCGCAATCGGTTAGCGCGTTCGGCTGTTAACCGAAAGGTTGGTGGTTCGAGCCCACCCAGGGACGGAAGGTAGACCTTTTCGTTTCCCCGGGTAAGAAGAGAGTGGGCTACCCTCTTCCTTTTGCCAAGAGGCTCCGCGCGCACCTCTGTGTTCGTCTAGTTCCGCGTGGGGTGTCCGAAGTCGCTGCGGTGGGGCGTCCACAGAGGCGGAACGTCCCCACCCAAGTTCCGATTTTTCCGCACCAGCCGAGCCGCTTTGGGCGACGGCCCCGGGCATCCGGAGCGCTACAGAAGACGGACCGTAGAGGTTGTCTGAAGGCCGAGGCCAAGATGGCGGCGCTGGCGGGTGAGCGGGTAGGGGCGGCGGGGTCGGGGCTTGAGTTGCTCCGGGAGACTTTACCCCCAGCCGCTCGGGCAAGCGGAGGCTGAGGGTGATGCAGGCTGCCATCTTTGGAAGGAATTCCAGGCAGGGGCAGAAGGGGCCCACATTTGGCCCAGGACGCTGCCCCTGAAATTCCCGGGAGGAGGCGGCGCGGGTGGGTACAGCCCTGACAGGGAGAAAAGTGAGGCCCAGAGAGAGGCTGGAGGTCACACGGCCTGGCAGGGATGGAACGCGACCCAGGGCAGCCTGCCACCCTGGGAAGGGGTCGGTCACCCGCTGAGCAGGCGTCTAAACCCTGGCTGCTCCAGGGCCCTTTCATCCTCCGATTAGCGATTAAGCGCATAGGATGGATTCCCAGGGTTGTAAAGGAAAGTGGATATACTGACAGCTGTCAGGATACTGTCTGGGAACCAGGGATCTGTTCGCAGTCCAGGTGCTTCATTAGTCATGCCTGGAAGGCCAGGGTCTAGTGGCGGGTCTGCCAACTGCTGTGTCCTTGAAGGAATGAAATGGGCATGTTTCTTTACACAGAGTTGGCAGCAGTCTCTGTGGCGTAGTTAGGAAACCACTGTCATTTCTGTTGGTGAAATGCCTGCGTCCTGCTAATACTGCTGTAGTTTTGGCTATACTCAGATTTTAGGGAAAGGCCAAATTTTTAGTAAGGCGTGGGTGACCATAAAATGGGTATTTTTCCTTCCCGTGCAAGTTTGCCTGCCTTCTGAATCCTTACCGAAAGCCTCTTGCTAAGTCTGGACCACAGGTTAGAATTCCCTCACCTTGGAGGTGAAGGGCATTTACTGTGCTGTGAGCTTACCCAAAGCCCTAAGGTTAAGTTGGGGGGCTGAGGCTGAGAGATAGGCAGCTCACACAGGAGTCGAGTTGCCCAGCCTCTGGGACTCCGGAACTCCTAGCCCAGGGCCTGGAGCCTCGCTGAAGTCTTTGGATATGTTGACTTGACACACATCTGTCAGTCTGAGTCAAGGCCATGACAGACACTAGGGGAAGTCAGGGAAGCCTTTGCATCTGGGGCAAGCAAGCACCATACAAGAACATGTGGATGTGGCAGGATCAGGAGGGCCTAGGAAGCTAGTGTAGACCCAGGCAGTTGAGCTGAAACCCACCCCACAAGAAGGGCCGGGTACTCCAGACAGAGCATGGCACTGAGGCAGGTGGGACACTGATGTGCCTAAGGAAAGGAGCACTGGCCTTCAGTTTGGACTGTGTCATTGGAAACAGGAGAATGACACTGGACACCGTTTGGTGTCTGCTTCATATTCTGAAAGATGGCCTTTTTTTGGCTGTACCTCACAGCTTGCAGAATCTTAGTTCCCCGACCAGGGATCAAACCAGGGCCCCTTGTAGTGGAAGTATGGAGTCCTGATCCCTCAACCACCAGGGAAGTCCCCTGAAAGATTGTTCTGTACCAAACATTTGTTAAATGGAGTCAAGATAGACTGAGGGTGAGAGAGCGGGGTGCTAGGTCCTGACAAGCAAATGCCTAGCTGGACGCTCCCGGCCAGTGTGGCCTCTGATGCTGCCTCAGCTCACTGCCTTCACCCTGTGGTTCTCTTTGCAGCTCCCCACCTGCTCCGCCCGATCCTTGTTGTGCGGTGAGTGCCTGCCTCAGGCTCTGATCCTGATCCTCTACCCAGCAGTGAGGCCCTGGCTGGGAGGGGCTTAAACAGGGCCATTATGGTGCCTCAGATTCGGGAGGGCCCTCCAGCAGCGCCCGGTCTGGGGCCATTAGGCCTCCAGGCTCATGTCTGCCTGCCCTCTTCCCCTCAATTCAGCCATCACCTGGCCCTGGAAGGCTTCTGGTGCATTTGCTCAGGCAGCAGCCCTGTGCAGACCTCCTTGGGATGGGAAGGCAGGTGGCTGCCAGGCCCTTGGTGAAAACAAAGCCCAGAAATCCAGCCCCAGCCCCAAGCTTTCAGGGACACAGCAGATCTCAGGGGAGGGTCTTCTTTTTTTTTTTTCTAAACCAAAAACATTTTGTTTTGGTTTGCAGCTGATTAACAATGTTGTGATAGTTCCAGTGAACAGTGAAGAGACTCAGTCATATATATACATGTATCCGTTCTCCCCCAAACCCCAGGGGAGGGTCCTTTTAATGGAGGGGAATTGAGGGCTCTGAGGACAGTGTGGATTTGGGCTGATTTTATTTTGATTGGCTTTTCCCCTAGGAATAAAATAGATAATGCAAAGCAAAGGGAAAATGGGAAAACAAGGAAATTTTCAGATGCAAAGCAGGTACTTTCTAGACCAGGGATCAGCAGATTTGTTTCCCCAAAGGGCCAGATAGTGGATGTTTTTCGCTCTGGCTCTTTAAAAACAGCCACAGCCACCAAGAAACTGAATGGGCATGGCTGTGTGTCAGTAAAACTTAATTTACAAAAACAGGCGGAGGGCTAGATTTGGCCCTTGGTCGGTCCCCCCATATTGGTCCCAGGGTGACCCTGTCAGCAGGCGCCCCAGGCTCCCTGTCATGTGTGGTCCATCTCCTGACAGCTCTGGCATGGGTGCCACTCTGCAGGTGCGCGGAGTCCATTCGAGCATGGCTGCTGACAGCCCGAGCAGGTGAGGCTGGCCTTTCTGGGAGCTACCCCCGACCCCCCGCCTGCAAGGCAGTGGCCTATGGCAACCCTGGGGCCCTCCCACCACCCAGTGGGGCACTGCCAGGGATCCTTGCCCTCAGAGTCCTGCCCAGCCCCCTCTGCACATCCAGGCTGATGGCTGCACATGTCCAGACCAGGAGCTTCCTGACAGAGTGTGTCAGCCAAACCTGTTTTCCAGATAAGGAGACCAAGTCCCTGAGAGGACAAAGTCCCACTGGGGCTGCAGCAAGGCATGTCCTGCCCCAGGCCTGGGCAGCAGGTAGGAGCAGAGGGGACACCTGCCTGGCTGACGCCTCCCCATGCCATGTGTCCATGCCCAGCACCCAGCCCGCTGCATCCCAGGCCAGAGCCGTGGTCCCCAAACCTGCCGCACTTCCCAGCAGCCGGGGCGAGTATGTGGTGGCCAAGCTGGACGACCTCATCAACTGGGCACGCCGGGTGAGCCCCTCCCTGTCTCTGTCCCTCAGGCCGCGGCTGCCAAGTGGCCATGGAGTGGGCCAGACCCCTCTGGGTGGAGACCTGAGGCTCTGATTCTCAGGATCTCTGCCCTTCCCCCTGCCACCCCCCAGAGAGGATGACCCACCTCCTTCCTGTCTTCCTTCTGTCTTCTGTTCCTCTCTTTTAATGTAAAAATTTTTAACTGGAAATGGGTGATGAAAACAGTAGCTCGTTCCCAGCAGATATCCTAACTTCCACCCCACCCCCCGTGTTGGCCTTGGGATAGTCTGGGTATCCTCATGCTCATCTGTGTCTCCCTCGGGACACATGTCCTCTCCCCTAGGACAGGGGCTCCTTTCAGTGCCCCCTGGGCATCCCGCTGGGGAACAGGCCCCCATTGATGGTGCTGTACAATGTTCATGTGTGACCAGCAGGGCTGCAGTGAATGCCCCTCCAGACCCGCAGCTCCAGGGTGGCCATGTCACTGGGGCCAGGCACTGTGGAGTCGGCCACTGTAGGCACCGCTCGGGTGCCCTGCCATGTTGGGCTGCCCTTGCCCTCTGGGTGGCCCAAGCCCAGTCACCTGAATTAGCACATCTGCAGGGCAGCAGGGACCTTGGCCAGATCCCAGAATGGACACAGACAAGTAGAGAGAACAGCTGGGGGCAGTGAGTGGTAGGAATCAGACACAAGTTGGAGGGAAGTCAGGGTGCATCCAGGAGGGCTTCCTAGAGGAATTGGCCCTTTGAGTTCAGGCACTGTTGGGAACAAGGTCCTACAGGGGCTTAGTCACAGGTTCTTGATCTATGCCAGGTGTGATCACTGGGCGCCCAGAGCAGCATGTGCCATATTGGAGGCCAGATTTAGGGGAGACTGGGGTTGTGTGCACTGTATCATTAAAACTATTTGCAGTTGGTTTTAGGGCTTTTCTGTGTTTTTCTTTTTGGTAATGTGGCTGTTGGGAAACATGAATCCACTGACCAAAATCACTTTGTCCTCCTGGCAGGCAGTCCTGGGCTGAGGCAGCATGCTCAGGCTGGTGACCAGCATCCAGAATGCCTTGGGGGTCTGGAGGTTATGTAGTCACTGTGGGCTAAGGTGTCATCTTAAGAAAGGCTAGGCATCTGGATTTTTCTTTATGAAATTGCCCAATTTCTTTAAACACAGTGGGCCCCTCAGTCTGCTCACTGGCCACCCACCCTGCCCTGTAGAGCTCGCTGTGGCCCATGACCTTCGGCCTGGCCTGCTGTGCTGTGGAGATGATGCACATGGCAGCGCCCCGCTATGACATGGACCGCTTTGGTGTGGTCTTCCGTGCCAGCCCGCGCCAGTCCGATGTGATGATCGTGGCTGGGACGCTCACCAACAAGATGGCCCCTGCGCTCCGCAAGGTGGGCCTAGCCCCAAGGCTCACCCTTTCTCCCCGTCCCCCACCCCCCAGCCTTGAGCCGCACATAGACCCCTGTCTCTTCTAGGTTTACGACCAGATGCCGGAGCCCCGCTATGTTGTATCCATGGGGAGGTGAGTGCCCAGCGGGGTAAGGTCACATGACAGACACTCTGGTGACACACTGGCCTCTCTCCTGTCTCCTTTCTGTGCTGCCTTCTGACTGGGATCGTCCGGAATGTCCACTTCTGTCCCGTGACAGTCATACCCCCACCCCAGCAGCCTGTCCAATTTCTGTGTTTGCAGTAGGACCATGGGAGGGACGTCGTGCTCTGCAGGGGCCGCAGCCTTCTCTCCATCTGGCCAGCTCCTATTTCTCCACGCCATTAAAGGCTGTTTAGTCATCTAATTTCTTGGTGGAGGTGGAATTCACATACTATAAAATTCACCTTTCAAAGCATACTATCCCATGGGTTTTGGTGCATTTACAGTGTTGTGCACCCATCATATCTGTGGAGGAGGTGTGGGTTGGGGGCTTCGAGGGGGGAGAGAGGTGGGCAGGGTGGTGGGAAAGGCCCTCACAGCCCCGCTCCTCTCCCCCAGCTGTGCCAACGGAGGTGGCTACTACCACTACTCCTACTCGGTGGTGCGGGGCTGTGACCGCATTGTTCCAGTGGACATCTATGTCCCAGGTGAGCCCCCACCGGGTGCACAGAACCCCCTTTCCCCCACTGAAAGGGCTCACCCTGTGAAACATGAGCAGACTAGGGTCCTGGAAGAGGGATATCCCAGCCTTTTCCCCCGTTGTCCCTGGAAGGTCTTCCCAGCTGTAGGTCTTTGACTTTACCTGGATTCGGCTCACTCCAGTCTGCCCCTACCTCTTTGCAAGGGTCCTGGGGGGCGGGGCAGTGTGGCCTGGGTGTCAGCAGACCGCCCACGATTGTCTCCTGGGTCCCAAGCCAGGTCACGTTGGGGTGAGGGCCGTGGACAGGGCAGCTCACCTGGGCGGGGCCCTCCGGGCCTTCCCCTACCCACATCTTGGCCTGGAGGTCATTCCTGGGTTCATTCCATCTAGCGAGCAGGCCTGGACCCCGAGGGTAGCCCCAACCACCTGCTCACCCCCACCCCCATCCCAACTGCCATTGGGTGGAAGGGTCAGAAGCTTGAGGCACCGCTCCCCTGCAGGCTGCCCACCGACGGCCGAGGCCCTGCTCTACGGCATTCTGCAGCTGCAGAAGAAGATCAAACGGGAAAAGAGGTTGCGGATATGGTACCGCAGGTAGTGCCAGCGCCCGGCCGCCCCGTGCATCGTCCCCCTAAGAGGCGGTCAATAAACCCGATCAACCCTCTCTGCAGTGTGCTCTGTGGGCTGGGGCTGGGGGCCTGCAGGGAGGGCAGGACCTTGCCCTCGCGTGGGGGGAAGCTGAGGCCTCGGGAGGGCAAGTCAGAGGAAACAGGATGACAGGAGAGTTGGGGTGCAGCCTGACTGGGTGGGACCAGAGCGTCTGGATCTTGGGGCTGCCACCCTATGTGACCCTGACCTAGTTCCACCTCTTCTGAGGACCCCAGGTGCCCACCAGCAGGAGTGGGGGACGGGCCATCGGTGATTGATTGTCAGTCTGCTGAGGGCGGGATGGGAGAACAGAAACTAGCGGGGAATGGCCACCGGCTCCTTGGAAGCCCTTGTAGCAGATTTCTTTCCTTTTAACATTCTTTGGAGAGGCAGGAAAAGTAAAAGCAAACACACTTCTGTCCCACTGCTGATGGGCCAGACCAGCGTTAGCGTTTATTTCATCCTCAGGTCCTCTGGCAGAGAGGGACAGGGAGGCTGGATGGGTCTGGACCAGGGCTGAGGGCTGGAGCCCTCAATTCTGGTCACAAAGGCACTAAGTAGGGGTAGGGGTTCCCGAAACCCAGGGCCCCCAGGCGGCATGGGCAGCTGGCCTTTGGGCTCAGTGCTTGGTGACCAGGGGCGTGATCATCCGCGGGAAGGCGTAGTAGCGGCAGTCGGCTGGCGGGACCAGCTCCAAGATCTGTGTGTGGATGTTATCCCGCCGGAAGCCTGCCTCCAGCAGGGCTGGCACCTGCGTCTCCTGGCCAGAGGGAGGCGCCAGGTCAGGGAGTTGGGGAGAGTGGTGACGCTCTGCATCCTGCCCCTCTGCCAAGTACCCTGGAGCCTAGGCGGGTTGGAGGCTTGAGTGTGGGTGTGTCTCCAGCTGGTCAAACACCACTTCCAGGCTGTCAGGGGGTCCTCGCAGATGGAGGAAACCAAGTGGGCAAAGGCCCAAGACAAAGGTGGCCAGACCAATAAAGACGAACCCTGGGTGCAGGAGGGCAGAGGGAGGGGTGCGGGGACTCTGGGCCGCATCCCTCTATCCCCAGGGCATGGGGGAGCCACCAGATGTCAGCCTGGAGAGACTGACTTCTCCGGATGTACAGGTCAGCGCTCAGTCCACCAAGGAGATCAGCCCCTAGGGCCGGTGGAAGCCAGGGACCCTCCCCAGATCACAGCTGCCTCCCCACCCAGAGTCATTGCCCAGGATGGGGTGGGGCACCTCAAACATGGTGGTGATGTCCGAATACTTGGTCTTCATCAGCTCCCCCCAGGAGGTGAGGTTACAGTAGGTGAGGACACCCCCTGGCTTCAGCAGGCGGAAGGCATGGTCCTGGGGGTGGGGGTGAACAGTGGTCAGGAAAGGATATGAGGGTGAGCAGAGGTGTTCCCAGCAGACTTCCCACCTCCTGGCAGGTCAGGGGAATAATGGAAGGAGAGGTGACCCCTGCATGGACAGCAGGTGCCCCACATGGGGCTGGTTCTACATTCTGGGGCTGGTAGCTCACATTCCACCATCAGTGGCCCTACCCGAATGAAGTTGAACTGGTGAGTGTGCCAGGTCTCCTCCGACAGTGGGTATGTATCATACAGGATCCCTGCGTAGGAGGATGGAGGTCACATGGTTGCGGGGGGCAGATTTACTGGGCAGGGCTGCCAGTGGGAGCCTCAGGGAGGCCCCAAGTGCCACAGCCACTTCCACGCATCATGTCTCTTCTGTCCTTCAGGTGTATGTGCACCTGCATGCCAGGCTCCTGGACATGCATCCGTCCATGCCGGCCTCTTGGCTCTGTGCCCCAGTGAAATGTCCAGACTTCATAAGCAGGCAAAGGGGCTGGCAGGCCCAGCAGAGCACCCCCCCAGCTCCCAGAGCCCCTCACCATCAAAGTGACTGTCTGGCAGGGTGGGTGCCACCTCCTCCCACAGGCCTTTCAAGGGAACCACCTTGGAGCAGAGGAGAAAAAGAGGGCTAGGTCAGAGGGGGCCCAGAACTCCATCTGTTATGAGGGAGGGGGCAGGGCCTTCACCCTGAGGACACGGGCCAAGGGCAGAGACAGGCACCTTGTGTGGCTGCTGCCGGGCCCAATCCTGGAGCCGCTGGAAGACACCCTCATTGCACTCGATGATCCAGTGCTCCTCAATGGGAGCCTGCTGCACCTTCGTGGCTGCGATGGCCATGCCGAAGCCCACTTCTAGCACCCGGCCCCCTAGGCAGACAGACAGCCCAGATGTTACCTGCTGGGTGGGGCTGGTGAGGCTTACCTGGAGGAGGCGGCACGGGGGCAGGGCTTTGGTGAGGAGAAACATTTGCCACAAGGACGAGCAGCAGAGCAGAGGTGGGACAGAACACAGCAGCTCTGAGAGGGAACAACGTGGGCCCGGGCCAGTAGCCAGGGAGGGTGGCCTGCCAAGGAGGCCACAGACAACAGCTACTGGGCTGGCCAGGCCAGGGAGCAGGTCAGACCCTGGACTTTGAGCCCTGGCCCAGGCTGTTTACACTGAGGGTGCTTATCTGCTGATTTGCGCAGTCCCCAGCCCCGCAACAGTGAAGTCAACAAAGGACAACGAAGAACCAGGATTCAAGGCCCAGGCCTGGAACAGATGGGGCAGGGATTGATCCCCTTTGGGTCAAAGACAGGCAGAGATAAACGCCTTAACCAGGCAGGGACGCTGGCTGTGCCCATTTGGTAGATGGGAACACAGAGGCCCAGAGGTGGCATGCACAGCCTCTGGGGTCGTGGGGAGCCCTCAGCACCCCACGGGCTCTGACACCTGGTGCAGGGCCACTTCTGACAGCTGTCTCCCGGCCCTAGCTTTCCCAGAGCTATTCTTAACTGAGGCCGGCCTCCCGCGACTCCTAGGCAGGAGAAGTCCCCACGTGGGCTTGGGCAGGACCTCGCCAGGCTGCCATTCCCTGTCCTCGACCTCGCGCGGGGTGGGGCTGGGGGCGGGGGCCGGAGGCTGAGTTCCGCGTCTGAGAACCCATCCCCCGATTCACCCCATCCCCGAGTCGGGGCGTCAGTGCTCCTGGAGAGGGCATTCCTGGTACTCAAGGCGCCCGCAGCGCCCCCAGGACAACTCCGCTGCTCTCGCGAGCGGCCCTACATTCCAGGCGAGGAAAGAAGGCGCACAGAGACTCCGCCGCGTCGCCGGAGAGCGGTCTGGCCTCGGTCGGCCCCGCTCGCCGGGCCGGTCTACCTCTGGAGGCGGCGGCGGCCGCCAGAGCGTGCATGTAGGGGGTCTCCCAGCGCTCCATCACCGGCTTGCCCAGGATCTGCAGGTGCGTGTCCGACGCGTCGTAGGTTGCGGGCGCAGCCCGCCATGCGGGGCTGCAGTTCTCGCCGGGCGCGAAGATAGGGGTCGCGGCGGGGGCGCTCATGCTGCGAGATAGTCTGCTCGCCCTGCAAGTTCCAGAGGGGGAGGGCCGCGTCCCTGCAGTGCCTTCTGGGCAGGGGGCGGGGCGGGGCGGGGCGGGTGGTGGGCGGGACGAACAGCCCAGGGCAGAGGGCGCGAGCCCATTGCGCGGCGGCACGAGCGGCCTCTAGCGGCCATGGTGGAAAAGGCGTCCCTCGCTGGGTCCCGGATCCCCGGGACTGTCCCTCCTTGCTAAGCCTCCAGCGCCTGGCGGGTAGACCAGGCACTGGAGTCCTCAGGGTACTCACCCTGTCGCTTTCCTGCCTCAGTTTCCTCATCTGTCACCACCGACCACATCAACATCCCCCTCCTTGCTGGAGTGTGAAGGTCTAAGGATTTTCCAGGTAGGATTGGAAGTGCTTTAAAGTGTTTACAATTACTCATCTTTCAGAAGTGTTGCAGTGGCTTCTTTTATACTCGTCATTTTTATGTTATTTAATTTTTAGTTTTGGGCGTGCCACATGGCTTATGGGGGGGGGGGAATCTTATTTTCCTGACCAAAGATTGTAACTGGGATGTGCGGTGAAAGCACCACCAAGTCCCTTCAGTTCAGTCGCTCAGTCATGTACGACTCTTTGTGACCCCATGAGCTGCAGCACGCCAGGCCTCCTTGTCCAACACCGACTCCCGGAGCCTACCCATATTCATGTCCATTGAGTCGGTGATGCCATCCAACTATCTCATCCTCTGTCATCCCCTTCTCCTCCTGCCTTCAATCTTACCCAGCATCAGGGTCTTTTCCAATGAGTCAGCTCTTCGTGTCAGGTGGCCAAAGTACTGCAGTTTCAACTTCAACATCAGACCTTCCAATGAACACCCAGGACTGATCTCCTTTAGGATGGACTGGTTGGATCTCCTTGCTGTCCAAAGGATTCTCAAGAGTCTTCTCCAACATCACAGTTCAAAAGCATCAATTCTTCTGCGGTCAGCTTTCTTTATAGTCCAACTCTCACATCCATACATGACTACTGGAAAAACCATAGCCTTGACTGGATGGATCTTTGTTGGCAAAGTAATGTCTCTGCTTTTTAATATATTGTCTAGGTTGGTCATAACTTTCCTTCCAAGGAGTAAGCGTCTTTTAATTTCATGGCTGCAATCACCATCTGCAGTGATTTTGGAGCCCCCCAAAATAAAGTCAACCACTGTTTCCACTGTTTTCCCATCTATTTGCCATGAAGTGATGGGACCAGATGCCATGATCTTAGTTTTCTGAATGTTGAGCTTTAAGCCAACTTTTTCACTCTCCTCTTTCACTTTCATCAAGAGGCTCTTTAGTTTTTCTTCACTTTCTGCCATAAGGGTGGTATCATCTGCATATCTGAGGTTATTAATATTTCTCCCAGTAATCTTGATTCTAGCTTCTGCTTCATCCAGCCCAGCGTTTCTCATGATGTACTCTTCATATAAGTTAAATAAGCAGGGTGACAATATACAGCCTTGATGTACTCCTTTTCCTATTTGAAACCAGTCTGTTTTTCCATGTCCAGTTCTAACTGTTGCTTCCTGACCTGCATACAGGTTTCTCAAGAGGCAGGTCAGGTGGTCTGGTATTCCCATCTCTTTCAGAATTTTCCACAGTTTACTGTGATCCACACAGTCAAAGGTTTGGCATAGTCAATAAAGCAGAAATAGGTGTTTTTCTGGAACTCTCTTGCTTTTTTGATGACCCAGTGGATGTTGGCAATTTGATCTCTGGTTCCTCTGCCTTTTCTAATACCTTGCTTGAACATCACTAGGAGTTCCCTTATCCTTCCTCACTTTACAGGTGGGGAAACTAATGCTTCACAGGCAAAGCTGGCAACCTTATGGCTCTGAGTGCAGGGGTGTGGGGACCCAGAACAAGCCCTGACCATCCCTCCTGAGCTCACATCACTCACCCACATCACCTGAGACCCCAGAGGCCTGATGAGCAGCTCAGGGCACAGACGCCTCCAGCACTGGGACTGAAACACACACCCAGCAGTCAGCAGTTGCCAGATCCTCCTCCCTAGGACGGTAGGCAGGACAGCTCACCCCTGCTGTCTCACCCCAGGGCAGCCCTGGGGGTCAGCTATGTCTTCTGCCTGCCATGCTGGGACGTGGTCCTAAGTGGAGCTGGGATGTCCTCCAGGCTGTTCCTTTTCCTGTCTGTCTGCACTTGAGGGCCCCTGGGTGTGAGTCTGGAACACTCCATCCCTGCCAAACTTTGTACATCCCAGTAAACGTGTGGGAAAACTGAGGCCCAGAGAGGCTGCGGTCTGAACAAAGATCCATACAGCCAAAGCTATGGTTTTCCCAGTAGTCGTGTACAGTTGTGAGAGTTGAACCATAAAGAAGGCTGAGCGCTGAAGAACTGATGCTTTTGAACTGTAGTGCTGGAGAAGTCTCTTGAGAGTCCTTTGAATTCCAAGAAGATCAAACCAGTCAATCCTAAAGGAAACCAATCCTGAATATTCATTGGAAGGGCTAATGCTAAAGCTCCAATACTTTGGCCACCAAAGAGCTGACTCATTGGAAAAAATCCTGATGCTGGGAAAGATTGAAGGGAAGAGGAGAAGAGAGCGACAGAGAATGAGACTGTTAGATAACATCACCGACTCAATGGACATGAATCTGAGGAAACTGGGAGATAGTGGAGGACAGGGAGCCTGGCTTGATGCAATCCATGGGGTCACAGAGAGTGGGACATGACTGAGGGAAAGAACAACAACAAGCCACGCCCTTCTGTGTCCGCCTCTGGATGGCAGCTAACAGCCCTGACCTGGCTCCAGACTCCTCCCCACAGGACCTGCCCACCCCCTGCAGAGCTCCTGTGTCCCTCCTGCCCCCAGTCCTTTGCACACACTCTTTTCCCTGCCGGGACAACTTCTCCTCTCTCCTGGCCTGGTTGCCTTCTCTTTCTGATTCATGGCTGCAGCCACACCTCCTCTGGGAGGCACCCCCCTTCCAGGCTGAGTACAGCCCATCTGAAGCAGTTTTATCTCTGGTACCTCTCTTTGGTATTTTACTCACTGAAGATACTTCTTTAAGGTGGTATTGTCTGTCTGACCCACTGGTACACAGAAAGTGCTTGATTAAATCGTGGGGGTACATTGGTTCTCATGTGGTCTGGATAGAAGAGCACAGATTCCATGAGACTCTCAGAAAGAGGCACGGTGAATAGATATCCCAGGCACCAGGGCTCGGCTCACACTGCTTTTTGTCTCTCGTAAGTTCATGTTGTCTAGTTTCGGCTGTGCTGGGCACTGTGGTGGGGGCTTTGCAGGCATGCACCCCAGTATCCTTGAGCCACCTGTGTTTACAGGAGGCACTCACTAATGTCACCCAATTCAAGCTATGCCCCAGAATGCCCAGCCAGAGACAGGGGAAGGCAGGCTGTATTCATTAGCTATTGTTGCTGTTGTTCAGTCACTAAGTCATATCTGACTCTCTGTGACCCCATGGACTGTAGCCCGTCAGGCTCCTCTGTCCATGGAATTCTCCAGGCAAGAACACTAGAGTGGGTTTCCATTTCCATTGCCAAGGGATCGTCTGGACCCAGGGATCGAACCCATGTCTCCTGTATTGGCAGGTGTGTTCTTTCCCGCCGAGCCACCAGAGAAACCCTCATTTGCTATTACTATGTAGCAGACTGCTCCAAATGTAGCTGCTTAAAACAACCCCCTTTAGCATCTTTCTGTGGGTCAGATTCAGGTGCAGCTTAGCAGGTCCTCTGCTTCACAGCCTGTGGTGTGGCTGCAATTGAGATGCTGCCCAGGGCTGGAGGGCTCATTTGAAACCCCAGCTGGGGATGGATCCACTTCTAGGATTGCTCACCAGCAGTTGGCTGCATTCAGTTCCTGGCCACGTGGGTCTTCCTGAATTTTCACCTTAGCTTCTAGCAAGACGGAAGTCAGAACCGTTTAGTCTGGTCACAGAAGGACATCCCCACACCCTGGCCATGTCCTATTGGTTAGAAGCCAGGTGCACAAGGGTAGGGACCCCAGGAAGTAGGGGTGGACTCTCAGCAATTGCTGCCCACTCAGACCCTAAGAGGAAGCGATAATGACAGAGGAAGGGAGTCAGATGGGACCGTCACCTGCATCTTTGCTGCCAGGAGATATGGAACCTCCCCTGTCTGGTCAAGCTGCTACCTCCCACTGGTTGCCAGCAAACAGCCAGGACTCCATCCCCAAGAGTGGCTGAGAGCATGGCACAACCTGGCTGGCAACTCAGCCTAGGGGTCTCTGTTCCAGCCTCAGTGGCTGGTGTCCTCTTCCCTCAGTAGAGTGACCACTCTTGCCCCACTGATGGCTTCAAATAAACGACACATGGTGGTTCCTTGTGTCCACTTTTCTCAAGAGAGCCTAGCGTACATGCCCTGTTATCTGCATTTTGCAGACTTGGACTCAGAAGGTGACTTTCTCAGGGACACACAGTGAGTCAGTGAGGATGGGAACAGGGATG
Organism: Antilocapra americana; assembly: GCA_007570785.1. Lineage (NCBI taxonomy): Eukaryota > Metazoa > Chordata > Mammalia > Artiodactyla > Antilocapridae > Antilocapra > Antilocapra americana. Next base: position 7,794,592 of record ML661896.1, on the reverse strand, counting down.
TACCTGACTCCAGACTGCAGTCTTCAAAGATGTTTTAAAAGAAGGAAAATATTTATTTTCTGATTAGAAAGGTGACACAGTTGATCAAAACATTCCAGTGTTATAGAGTTGGCAAACTCTGGCCTGCAGGTCACATCCCCTTTCTGTGATTTTGTTATAGCCTCAGTAGATAAAGAATCTACCTGCCAGTGCAGGAGACACAGGAGATGTAGGTTCCATACCTGATGGGGAAGATCCTCTGGAGAAGGGAATGGCAACCCACTCCAATATTCTTGCCTGGGAAATTCCATGGACAGAGGAGCCTGGTGGGGTACAGTCCATGGGATCGCAAAGAGGCAAACACAACTGAGTAACTAAGCACACAAGGATGTATGTGAGCTAAAAATGGTGTTTTTTTTTAACATCTTTAAATGGTTGAACGAAAATCAAAAGTATTTTGAGACACGTGGAAATTATATGACAGCCACATTGGTGTGTCTGTAAATAAAGTTGATGGTCACAGCTATTTGTTTCCATATGAACTCTGGTGCTTTCCGATTATAACAGCACAGAGTCATTGCCACAGAGCTTCAGAACTGAAAACATTTACCATGTGGCCCCGAACAGAAAGCTTCCCGGCCCCCTTCCAGAGCAGCCCACAGCTCCTTCCTGGAAAATGAAAGTCACTCAGTTATTCAGCACATATCAAGTTCCTCACCCCAGGAGTCCTGCCCTGGCCCCACCCAGAGCTCAAAGCATATTGAGGGATGGACAAGAAATAAATAATAAGTGCATATCACCTGGTAGCTATGACAGAAGAAAGTCCTCATGATTCCTGCCCCCTGTCCAGGTCTCTCCTCTACCATGCAATGTCCATGCCATATATTTTCTCTGAACACAATGTTATATATAGTTTTTAAATTAAAAGGGTCCAATGGGCTCCCCTGGTGGCACTAGTGGTAAAGAACCCACTTGCCAATGCAGGAGACATAAGAGACTTGGGTTTGATCCCTGAGTTGGGTAGATTCCCTGCAGGAGGACATGGCAACCCACTCCAGTATTCTTGCCTGGAGAATCTCATGGACAGAGGAGTCTGGTGGGCTACAGTCCATGGGGTCTCCCACAGAGTCAGACACAACTGAGCAACTTAGGACACACAAAAGGCATTTGTACATCCACTTTCATAGCAGTATTATGCACAATAACCAAAGGGTAGAAGTTACCCAGTGTCTGTCAGTGGGTGATGAATAAACAGTACGTGGTCCTTCCACACACGGGGGACTATCACTCAGCCACGAAAAGGGGTGAAGCACTGACAACTCGCTACCACATGGATGGACCTTGAGGATGTGATGCTCAGTGAGAGAAGCCAGACACAGAAGGACACACACTGTTGGATTTCACTCACAGGAGGTCCCTAGAAGCATCAGCTCCAGAGACAGGAAGTAGATGGTGGGGCCAGGGACTGGGGGAGGGGATGGGGAGTCAGTGTTTAGTGGGGAAAGAGTTTCAGTTTGGGGAGGTAAGAAAGTCGGGAGATGATGGGGAGGGGGTTGCATGAATGCCACTGAGCTCTGTACTGAAACATGGTTACAATGGTAACTTGTACATTTTATTGCAATTGAGAAAAGGGCAAAAACTCTATTGTGTATTGGGTATGCCTGAACCAACCCATGTTAGGAGTTAACATTCAGGAAAGTGTGCACATACCCCTATTCACTGTTTGCCCTGGGGTAGGAAGAAGGAAGTGAATGAGGAGGAGGGAAAAGTAAGCCATCAAATTCATCTCTTTAAAAATATCTGAAACAAAAGTTACAAAAATGCTAAAATGTGTTGGTTTCAGCAGTGACAGGTACATGGCTGCTTGTTTTACCTTGGGTAGGTGTCTGTGTTTTTATTTTTCTTTATTTTGCTGCATGGTGGATCTTCATTCCCCAACTAGAGATTGAACCTCTGCCCCCTGCAATGGAGAGGTGGCCAGGGAAGTCCCTAAAAGTACATTAATTTAAGCGATTTATGTCTGCCTTCCTTCATTTGACCACATCCTGTGCATTTCATTCACACCCTTGTGGTTTATTTATCCAGTTAGCAATGGACAGACATGTGAAGTGAAGTGAAAGTTGCTCAGTCATGTCCGACTCTTTGCGACCCCATGGACTATACACTCCATGGAATTTTTCAGGCCAGAATACTGGAATGGGTAGCCTTTCCCTTTGCCAGGGGATCTTCCCAACCCAGGTCTCCCACACTGCAGGCAGATTCTTTACCAGCTGAGCCACCAAGGAAGCCTGGACAGACACATGGGTTGTTTCCAATTTTCTGATCTTCTAATAGTGGGGTGTGTGGATTAGGGCATGTCTATCTGTTTTTGCACTTGGGCCATGCTCCTCCCACTCCTGCCAAGTGTTACAGGTTTCTTATGACCTGAAAAGCTTTGCAAAGTCCCAGGGGAAGGGCAGAACACCTCCCTGATGCTACCTGAACTCACTGCTTTCCCCCTCCCCTGAGCCTCTGTTTCTCACCTGCAAATGGGGACTGATAGGTTTCCCTCCTCCAGTGGAATCGATGATTCCAACGTGCTTAGCAAATTGTAAAATGACCTAAGTGAGGTGTATTATAAATGTTTTATGTTATACTGTTGGCTTGACACCTGGTTCCTTCATTCCTCATAGTTCATTTGATTTTATGGTTTATCAGTTATATTGTTAGGCTACCAAGAGGCTGAGAAAGTGAATGAAAAGTCACTAGGCAGCAGGAACCACCATCTGACAACAGCATACAGGTCAGTTTTTATTTTATCATGGTCTGTGGGTTGCTCCACCTCCCTTGTTGACCCGGTGGGCAGATTATTCTTTGTTGGGGGACTCTCCTGCCCATTGTAGGGTATTTAGCAGCATCCCAAGCTTCCACCCACTAGGTGCCAGTAGCACCCACAGCCAGTGGTGATAACCAAAACTATCTCCAGACATGGCTCAGTGTCCCCAGAGGAGGCTGAATTACCCTGGATGAAACCCACCCCTGTCGACAAACGACGGCAGGACCATCCTTGGCACATGGCAGGGGCTCAATGTGTTTTCATAATCATTGGGTCTACAGCCAACTGTTGGGTTTGATTCCAGTTTTTCCCCTGAGTGAGTGACCTTGGGCCGGTGATTCAGCCTCTCTGACCGTCGGTATCTTCTTCTGGGGCAACTGGAGCAGCTGAGGCGCGGAAGCTGAACGCAGGGCCCCCGCCTCCTGCGGTCCGGATGCGTGAGAGCGTGGCCTCCACCCGGAGCTAACTCCACCGGTGCCTGCCGGCCCCAACTCGATACCGAACAAGGAAGCCGCAGCCGCGCCTGCGCCCCGCAGTGCCTAGCCCGGAGCGCCAGGTCGCGCACGCGCCCCGCGCCGCCGCACATGCACACACGCTCTCAGCACGCGCACGCACGCGGCTCGGCTCGCGCGCCCCCTCCGCGGGGCGGGGTCGGAGCCGGCGGGCGGGACTCCACTTCCCAGTGTGCCTCGCGGCGACGCTCGCAGCCGCTGAGGAAGAAGGCCGAAGCGCGGCGGCCGAACTGCGGTGGCGCGGGTCCCGCCGCACGCACGCACGCACGCACACGGGCGCACCCCTGGCCCCGCCCCCGGAGGCCCCGTGCGGGAGCGCGCTCGGGCGTGCGCAGGGCGGCGGCGCGGGCGCGGGCGCGCGCGGTGACCGTTGGCGCTGAGGGGAGGAGGCAGCGCGGCCGCCGCCGTTGCGCAGATCCGGGCCGCGGCTGTGGGGAGGGCGCCGGGGCCAGTGACCTTCCGGAGGCGGGAGCGAGCCAGGGGGCCCGGACTCCGAGTGCCGCCGCCGCCGCCATGAACAACTCGGGCGCCGACGAGATCGGGTGAGGACGCGCCGGCCCGCGCCGCCGCCTCGGCCGGCCCCCGCCCAGACCGGCCCGGCCCGTCAAGGTCACGCCGCGGGGCCGCGCTGAGCCGGCGGCCGGGGGTCCGGGGGCGCGACGGGCCGGGGGCCCCTGGGGTTCCGGGCGCCCCGCTGCCTCGTGGCCTGGGACACCGAGCGGGAACCGGGGGTCCAGGGAGTCCAGGGAGTCCTGTGGGTCTGGTCTCCCCGCCGCCTCGTGGTCCGAGACCCCGAGGTTCAACCGGAGAATCCGAGGAGTCTTGGAGGTCCAGGCGCCCTGCCGCTTTCGACCAGGAGCCCCGAACCTGACCTGGGGTTTCTTGGGGGTCCCCAACTGTTTCATGCTTGAGGGAAACCCCGCCGCCTAGCCAGAGTTTATCGTCGGGGCCCCTGGGTCGGAAACCTAGGGGGTCCGGGGCATCCTGTCTGCCCCAGCGCCTGTATTTTCCACTGGCGGGGGGCAGAAGCGTCCCCGTACCCGTGTTTTTCCTCGGGGACCTCGAACAGGAACCTGGGGGGTCCAGGGCGCCCCCAGCCCGTGCGCGAACTTGGAGGCTCAGCGCACGTGGCGGCCCGGTCGCGGGGGGTTCCAGTGCTGCCGCCGCCCAGCTTTTCCACCCAGGACTCACAGCGGAGGCCCCTCCACTATTCACTCCACGACCAAGTGAAGGTTTGCAAAGCGAGGGCCCGAGGGCCAAGGTCGTGGGGCAGGTCCCCGGTCTGCCTACTGCGCACCCTGAAGCGTCCACCATCTCGGCGCCTCCGCGCCACCTGATGGGGTGTCTGCAACTGTTGTTTTCTTGTTACTTCAGCCCCCTTCCTGTTCAGCCCCCGTCTAAGCCCCATGGGTGTGTTTGAGATAGAGACCTGGAAACTTGGGCGGTGAACTGACAGTGGTGCTTCTGAGGTCTTTCTTGGTGCAGCTATTAGCAAGAGGAGGTTTGTTATAGCTAAGTTTTCCCTTTTAATTATAGCCTTGCTTAATGCTAAAGGAGCGGGAGAGCAGGGAAGCACTCCCAGAGGAACCAGAAAATCCATTTCTGTCCTAGTCTAGGGGTTTGGTCTAGTTTTCTTTGCAGAGGCTGGCTCCTACAGCATCAGCATAATTTTGCAGTTAAATCCTTTTTGCGAAGATGGCAAAACAGCCTGGGCTGGATTTCCCTGGCCTTGTGTACATTTCTGAGTGCCCTTCGATTTGAACAGATGCGGTGTTTACAAAACGCTTGATTTGGTGAGTAAGTCATTGTTTGCCGCTGGGTGGCTGGCCAGGCTCCGGCAGCAGGTTACACCAGAAGACAGAAAATGCATTTGTGGGGTTCCGGATCCAGAGTCCCCACGGCTCTTAGAGCACCAGAAGGAAGGCACTTAGCTTCTAGCCTTCTCTATTTGGGAGAGAGGTATAGGCCCTGGCAGTCTGTGTTGTGTGTAGGGTAAATGAAAAGTTGCAGCACTTCTGATGGGAAACTAGCCTGTGGGCAGAAGGAAAGTTGTGGCCCAAAGGGCTGGACTTGAGGGGGGCCAGCAGTCTCCCTCAGCCCTGACTTCCTTAGGCCTGGAGGAGAGGGAGCCTCCAGATCTAGGAGGCCTGCTTGTTGTTCTTGAGATGGTCAGGCTGGGCTCCCTGGCAGTTCCCCTCTACAGCTTGTACCAGCCTTTGGGCGAGGGTGGAGCCAGGATCCCCACTGGTTCTGGAAGGTCCTACCCTCTGCACCACAGACCCACCCCAGACCCACGGGCAACCTGGAGAGGCTGCAGAGTTGGTTTCAGAACCAGGATAGGATCAGGGACCTGCTTGGCTGTGTTTCCCGCCCTCGCAACCCAGAGAATCCAGCGAGGCCACCTGACTTCTAAAACTGTAGATCTTGAGTGTCCCACAAACTGGTCATCGCTTTGCCCCACAGCATCGCTCAGTTTTTGTTTCCTGTGGGAGCCTTGTTTCCAGCAGCTATGGGGAGTGCAGGTCCACCTTAATTTCCTTGCTCAGGTAGCTGTTCCAGTGTGGTACTTGTAACCCCACCAGCTCCCTGACCATGGACCGTCTTGTGTGTGTGGGGGACTGCAGTTGCCCATTCAGAGTGGTTGCCACATGGCGCTCAGAGGAAGCAGTTGCCTGTGTTGTGGGGATATGACAGTCTGACTGGTCACTGGTGGCACCCACCGTCCTCTCTGACTGCCTCCACTGTGGTGTCTAGTCAGCCCCTCCGAGTGGCTTTTGGGAGGAGATTGACAGGCTATGGGGCGACTCCCCTCCTGGATGGCGACCCACATCCTCAGGAAGTGTGTGATGTGTGGGTGCCACCCCACTGGGGAACTGCGCTTCTGCACTGGAGTCTCTGAAGGCAGACCTTCCCTGCATCTGGACATGATAGGCTGGGCTTCCAGCATCCTGGTTGTCACAATGGCCCGGTGGCCAGAGTGGAACCAGGATGGGTGTCAGGGCAGAGGGCCTGGGGAGTGCTCACTGTTACATGTAGCCTTGCAGGGAGCCATCAGTGTAATAGCCTGGTCTCTGCCATGGGCTTGGAGAGTCAGCTTGAAGGAAAGTCTTCCGACTGAGGTTCCCAGAGCTAACGGGTTGTGGAGGCAGAGAGGAGTGAGTGGGGCTTTCATTTGGCAGATGTGGTTCTGCTGGCGGCCCACGGGCTGGTGAGGAAGGACCCTGATGTGTCTGAGGAGAGGGTTCTAAGGGGACCTGTGGGAGGAGCAGCCCTGGGTGTGGGTCTCTGGGAGAGAGACCAGGACAGGTTGGGGTGGGTAGTCAAAGGCCAGAGGTGGGTGGCGGTAGAGGCCATGTGGGGCTCAGGTGACTTAGCTCCAAGGGGTCTGAAGGCAAGCCGATGATTCCGTGGGCTAGCTATCTGTGGAGTGGTTGGTGTGGAGCTCTGGCTGGGTTATAGGGTGGGGACCTGGAACATGCCAGGCTGGCTTGCCAAGGCCTAAGGGAATGAGTACCCGTAGTGGGGGTAATCCTGTGGTGGGAAGGATGTGTCTCGCATTCTGGACCTGTCCCGGGCACTGCAAGGTGGAGCAGCATCCCTGGCCTGATGCCTCCCAGGGACAGGACTGTCCTGTTAAGGTCTCCTGTTTGAAAGAGAGTGCTTTATGAGGCCTGGTTCCCAGGCCGCCTGCTCCTGGGGGCTAGGACACAGGTCCAGGGCTGCTTGGACACCTACACAGTTGGCCTTGAGGATTGGGGGCTGTTCCGCTTGACCCCTGTCTGGTTCCAAACATTGTGGCAGAGCCTCCTCGGTGGAGCAGACTGAGGCTTAGGAGGGTCAGGGGACCTGGCCAAGGTCACTCCTGGCATGGCTGAGCTGGAGTGGGGAGCCCGCACTCCTGGTGAGCTGGCCTGCTGCACCTTGCACCTCTGATGCTCCTGCAGTGCTTCCTCTTAGGGGGTGGTGCTGTGGCCAGGTTTTGGTGAGAGGTCACTGTCAGCTGGGGGGCATTGCTCTGGCCAGCAAGAACACACTGGTCCTGTCTCGGGGCGCTCAGCAAAGGCCAGGCTACAGTCTCGTGTGTGCAGCCCCCATAGTCCATGAGAGGTGATTTCACCTGCAGATGAAGGAAAACCCAGTCTGTAGGGAGAGACCCCCCCTCACCCCTTGTTTTCGGGCATCCAGTCTGTCACAGAGGGCCCGAAGTGTGATGGCTCCTTGGCTGCAGGAAGGTGTGAACACGGGCTGTAGAGGAAGAGAGGGCCTGCCAGTTCACGTGATGGTCCCAGCCTCAGCCCCCTGCCCTCCATCTGATGGTGCCTGCTGTCCAGTGGGTGCCGCCTGCAGCTGGTCAAGGAAGCCCCTGAAGGCTGACTTTCTGGCATAAGTGGCACATGGTTGCCCTCAGGAGCCATCCAGGACCAGGTTTCAGGTCAACAGGTGGAAAACGGGGCATGCTACCTAGAGCCTGCCACCCAGTCACTCCTCTACTGTTGGGGTACAGGCCCAGGAGCTTGCGCTTATCACAGACCACCTGTCTCTGGTCCCAGGGTTGGAGGAGTGGGGTGCATGGTCTCTGGGGGCCCCCAGTTTCAGCTGCAGCAGAGGGATGAATGACACTCCTCAGAGTAGGGTAGGGATGGAGAGGGAGCCACACAGGGTTAACTGATCCTTTCACCTGCTGAGTTTCGTGTAAACACCCAGCAAGGCCTGAGGTCACCTGATGCCAAGCAAGTGTGGACTGGAGGGTGGGCACAGGCTGGTTCCCATGCAAGTGTGTCCGGCTCATCCTGCCCAGGGCCCCTGAGACAGCCCCTGCCACCACGGGTCAGTGAGATCCTCCAGGACCTCCTGTCTGCAGATGGGGAGCAAGAGGAGAGAAATTAGATGAAGCCCCAACCCAGTGCTGGGCCTGGGGCTCTGCAGTTCGTCCCCAATGTTGTTCCCTGTGCCAGCCAAGCTCTGGCACTTCCTCAGTTTTCACCTCCTAGTTTCTGTAACTTGGAGCCTACAGAGCAGTGACAGGAACAGGAGTGCAGTCCCCTGCCCTCCTCACGTGGGCCAGGGGGCCTCTACGGATGCTCCATTGTGTCCTGTTTTCCAAACACGGTGAGGTGATAGCATCAGAAAGCCGCATGTCCATGTTGGCTCCCTGGGCAGCTCACAGTGCGAGTTCCGGTGTTGTCAGCTGCACAGAGGATGGCCTTTCTTGTCTTTTTCCACTAATGTCAGATTTTGAAATTTAAACATGAGCTGGAGCCTGGACTGGTCAGACCAGTTCTACTCTCTGCAGCAGCAGGGGGTTGGGTGGCTTGGAGGGACACCACTGAGGCCTTCCCATCTTGGTCAGATGCAGGCTAAGCAGGCGGGTATTCCTCTCAGTTGGGATTTGTCCTGGGTGTTCTGAGAATGCTCAAGATTTTTTTCCTCTCCAAGCTGCTTTTCCACAGCAAATCCATTCATGCCTGTGTCAAAGGCCTGAGCAGAGAGGCAGTCCACACCCACCTGGGCCAGCTCAAGTCCTTCTGTCATTTGCCCGCCTTGGTGTCAGGCACTGGGGGAGGAGGGCGCAGATGGGACTATGCTCCCTAGGGTCTTAGGGAGCAGGAGGAGCCTGCCTGACCTCTCAGGGGTGTGTAAGGGACAGACAGAATGGTCAGAAGGCTGGGTGTGAGCCCCCTGGCCTCCATCCAGGAACGTGCCTTGAATGTATATGGGGGTGAGGGGCTACCGCCCCAAGTAGGGTGGGAAAATTGTTTCCTCTACCCTGAGCCTCTCTCCCCCAGGGAGAGAGCCTCAGTGGGAGGGACTCCTGAGTACAGCTGAGGCCACTGCCCTGGTGGGTCTGTCCCCGTGCCCTGGCTGCCGGTTCTGGGGACTCAGCACAGCCAGCCTCGGGGCTGTTTTGTCTCCAGGCTGTGCAAGGGGGGATAGGCTGTGGACCGGACAGTGCCCGGGTGCCACTCTGAGAGTGCCAGTTTCGCTCCTTTTTTCTGGGGCAGCAGGTGGGATGGAGAGCACCCTGCCTTGCCTACTGGTCACACCTGCCCGAGTGGGAGCCCACAGCACGGGGCATCTCTCCTTTCAGCCAGCCCAAGCGTGGCAGGCACTGGTGGGCTCCTGGGTTCTGTACCCGACCCGAGGTGTGTAGATACCAGGCAGGGAGGCTCTGGGAACAGTGGCTCCAGGAAGGCACCAGTACTTTTCCTCTCACACAGTAGGGCTCTGGCTGCAAAGTACAGCCTAAGCCACTCAGCTGAGTCCGAGCTCCAGGGGCCTCCCCAGTAATTGGTGGTGTTTACTCATACCCATGTGGTGGGTACCCCCACTTTGTCCTAAAGCTCCACTGCAGCTTCCCCTTGAGTTTGCCATGTGGGGTCAGACGTGGACCTTGAAGTCTTCGGTGTTTGCAGAGCCGTTGGGAAGGGGCTGCGTGATCCCACTCCCACACTGGCAGGGTTGGGGGTGTGGCAGTCTCTCTTACTGTGGTTGAGGTCAGCATGTGTGTGCAGCTCTGGACGTTGTGACTCATACTCCCGCCGTGTAGACAGAGCCCTGTGGCATTTTTCATGCCATACCATGGCTGTGCCCCCAGGTGACCACACTAGGGTGAGCCTGATGGGCAGCACCGCAGGCTGAGCCCTCTGTGGCCGTTGGCTGTGCTATGCAGCTTGTGGGGTCTTGGTGCCCTGACCAGGGGTTGAACCCGGGCCTTGGCAGTGAGAGTGCAGAGTCCTAAACACTGGGCCGCTAGGAATATCCTGGGCAGAACCCTTCTGACCCTGAATGTTTTCTTGTTGAATTACAGGAAGCTCTTCGTGGGCGGTCTTGACTGGAGCACCACCCAAGGTGAGTGCAGATGGGCTGCGGGCTTGTGACCTTGTCTTCCAAGTTGTGAGAATTAGCTTTTCAATTCTTGACTTACTTACTGTCTTGGTTGAAGGGGGCACTTGGTTGGGAGTAAACTAGGGCAGTGCTTTGAAACTTGATCTTGTGCTGATGCTTCTGGTCAGGGAGGGTGGCGACCGGCTTTGAAGGCAGAGGCTGGAGGCAGAGCCAGCAGAGTTGGGAGTTTGTGGTGGTTGCTGTGTTCAGCCTCAGGCCTTGCAGATGTCCCTCTTTCGGCAGCTCATTCTCCTTCCTGAGGAGACATGGTGCATCTTCCCTTCCCTGGCACCTGTCCTTCCCCCTCTCCCTATCCACCACCCCCACGTCAACAGGTCAGCCAGCGTAAATGTTACTGGCTGCACACTCTCCAGGTCAGGCTGCCAGGCTAGTAGCCTGTGACCTGCCTGACCCCTGGCTGTGTGTCCTGACCTCTGAGCAGAGACGCTGCGCAGCTACTTTTCCCAGTATGGAGAGGTCGTGGACTGCGTGATCATGAAAGACAAGACAACCAACCAGTCTCGAGGCTTTGGCTTTGTCAAATTCAAAGATCCAAACTGCGTGGGCACGGTGCTGGCCAGCAGACCACACACCCTCGATGGCCGAAACGTGAGTGCCCGGCCCTGAGGAGGCACCTGCCGCCTTCCTGCTTGGTGCCCCTGCACCCCAGCACTGTGCGGGTGCCAAGGATGGCTTTCCCCTGGGGTTGGGTTACAAGAGTTACAGCTCAAAAAAAAAAAAGTTACAGCTCCAAGCTTAGACCGGATGCTGGGCCAGGATGCGGCCCTGGCAACCTGATGGGCCTGTACCCCTGACCCTACCGCCAACATCGCCTCTTGTTGGGAGAGGAGCCTCCTGTTCACAGCTGGTCCTTTGAAACTTCCAACAGATTGACCCAAAGCCGTGCACGCCTCGGGGGATGCAGCCGGAGAGGACGCGACCGAAGGAAGGCTGGGTAAGGGACAGGGGCTCCCTCCTGCGTGCTTCCCTGGGGACAGCAGGCCTTCCCATGTGGCGCTGAGCAGCCAAGCACCTGAGCACTTGGATTGATTCAGCGCTGGGAGCTTTGTATCTTGTAGCCAAGAAGTATCTTTATTAGTCTACCTTAGAAACGATGGCTCTTGGCTGTTTATTGTCAGGAACCTCTTTTTCACCCACACCGACTGCTCCCATTGCCCCCACTCAGCAGTCTGCTGGTCGCTCCCCTCCAGGGCTGAGGCCTGTCTATATTAAAACGCACCTCGGGGACCCTGTGAGCCTCCTGTGCCCCCCAGGGCCTGGCCAGCTGTCGCCAGAGTGTTCCATTCTCAAAGAGAGCCCTACCAGACATGGTGGACTGGTGCTGTTGAGGGCTGGGACCTGGGAACCTTCATTTCTGGCAGGACTCCCAGCTGTGATGGTAGACAGGGCCTCAGACCAGGTGTGTATGTTTCCAAGTCTGCCAGGAAACATCAAACACAGAAACAGTGGTGCAGCCAACACCTGGGTAGAAACACTGCCCGAGTCCTTCAGTAGCCTGCACAGCCGTGCTTCTGTGTGCTTTGCGGGCACTGCGTCCAGGACGCCTGAGGGGACCAAAATCCGTGGGTGCTCAAGTCTCTCCTATAAAATGGCTGTGATGGTGCACGTCTTCTGTGTACCTTAAATTGACTCTAGTTGCCTCGGATTGCCTGATACAGTGTAAATAGCTGGCTGGCAAGTGGCAAATTCAAGGTTTGCTTTTGAAACTTTGGACTTCTTTTTTTCCAAGTGTTTTTGATCCGTGGTTGGTCGAATACCAGATGTAGAGCCTGTGGCTGTGGAGGTCGGTGTGTGTGTGTGTGTGTGTGTGTGTGTGTGTGTGTATATATGTGTGTGCGCGCACACACACATGCCCACCTCTGCTCGTGTCCCCGCCACCAGCACCCCTGCCCACAGCCCCCCAGCAACATAGCCTGTGAGTTCCTGGCTGTGGTGCCTCGGGGAGGCAGCTTCAGGGGTTTTCCGCAGAGGGTGGGATCTGGCCCTGAAGGTGAAGAAGGTGGCGACTATCCTCAGTCTGAGGAACTTCCCACCACCCTTTGGTCACCAGTGGGGTTGGTGCAGGCCCTGCTGCTCATTCTCCGAGCCAGAGGCACTCTGTTTGAGGAACTTGGGCCTCTGGCCCCTATTGGCCTCTGAGGCTCTCTTGGACTTCCTGGTCCCCTATGGTGTCTGGTCTGCCTTCAGGGACTGTGCCCTGAATAGCAGGGTGTGTTTGGAGGGTTCCCCACGTGGACTAACCATTTTTTTTGTTGTTGAAATAGCAGAAAGGACCCAGGAGCGATAACAGTAAATCAAATAAGATATTTGTCGGAGGAATTCCTCACAATTGTGGTGAGACAGAGCTCAGGGAATACTTCAAGAAATTTGGAGTGGTGAGTCCTCGCCCTGCCCACAGCCACGATTGGGGCGGGAGTGGCAGAGCCCTGTGTCCTGGGGAGGCAAGACGGCTCAGAGCACCCCACATGGCCAGTCACCTGCAGGGGAATGCTTGCTGCAGATGGGGCCAGCTCCTCTCCTCGGAGGCCCTCGGCTGGTTGTAACTTGACCGCCTCTGGAGAAGGGCTGGACATGGCTGGGTCCCATTCTCTGCCCCGTCCCACACACACACCCCAGGACAGGGTGTGAGAGGATTGTTTTCCAGAAGAGGCCAAAATCTTTCAGAACTTCACAGGGCTTACATAGGAACTGAATTCTAATAAGGTAGACAGGAGGCAGGCAGGGCTTTGGGGTCCTCCGGGTGTCCGGGAGGGAGGCTATCCCTTGTTCTAAGCAGAGGCACGAGGTCACCTCCAGCTTCCACTCTGCACGTGTTCTCTGGCTGCAGTGTGCTTGTCTAGAGGGGGCGCCTATATGTGCTCAGGGCTTGGCAAGGAACTCGTGCCATGGTGCACGATGCGGGAGCTTGAGGAGCATGCAGGCCCAGCCAGGCCAGGGACACTGATCCTGAGTGGGAGTTCCTGACACATGGAGCCCTGGGCCCCTAGTCCTGCCACTGGTCCTGCCCCACCTATGAGCACCCCTTGGCCTGCTTGTGGCCCCAAGGATCTCACACCCCAGGAAGTGGGCCTTTTGCCTTGGGACCTCCTGGCTGTGGGCAGACATGCTGCCTGCCGACCTGGACCCTCAGATGCCTGTCTCTGTTACAGGTCACAGAAGTGGTCATGATCTACGATGCAGAAAAGCAGAGGCCTCGAGGTAAAAGAGATCGAGTTTGTCCCTGTCCTTCCCCCTCAGATGGCAAACTATTTCACACTTAGGTGGTGGTTGTAGCGAGCCTGGCCTCAGCACAGGGCGACTCGAGACTAGCGTAGTCCTTCCTATGCAGCCCCAGCCTGTCTGCTTCCAAAGGTCAGGCAGTGTAGTCTTGGGGTTCTTTCATTTTTGTTTTGTTTTTTAAGCTCATTCTTTGGAACTTTTTCCAACTTGACATGAATTTCAGCATGGTTTCTGTTTTTAAGCGTGTCCTGAAAAATGAGTGGTTTTGTTAAATGGTGAACTTCCTCAATTATGACCATCTCCTGTTTGAAGTTCACTGAGTGAAGTCGGGGTGTTCATTTCATGTTGTCAGGCTAGGTCTGCCCCAGCTCAGCTTGAACGTGGAGTTTCTTTGGTGCATCCCATGCTTTTTTCTTGTTTTTCTGTTCTTTTTCCTGAAGTCTGTGGGATGAGCAGGAGGGCATGAAGCTGCCCCAGCCGCCCACACCTGCACGGCCACATTGGTTTGCAAGGCTGGGACACTGGGCACCCAATTTGCGAGCCCTTTGTTTTTTTTTTTTCTTTTCCTTTTTTTTTTGGCTGCTGCTATTTTCCCCCGCCTCTGTGTTTTGGTTCCTGAACCGCTTTTGGACCGGCCTCATGAGCCGAGTGCGTCCAACCCGCGGCCCCTGCCCAGCCCCTGGAGGCATTGCACCAGCCGCGCGCCCGCAGCATGCGCCCGCCATGCTGGAGAATAGTTTGCCATTTGAACTTCACCCTCCTCTCCCTCCATGGTTAAGTAACGTACTTTCACCTCATGTTGATTAAGCTGTTAAGTCTTAGTCTTAACTTTACATAGATGTACTTGCTTAGTGATGCACTTAAGTGTTTTCATAGAAAAGTACAGTAATGTTAAGTAAGTTGTTTCTCCTTTTCTCTCTGTGAATTATTTGTGATTAACGATATCTCTTTAGATTTCTCTTCTCCAGGTGCTAAATTATATCACACAGGTACAGGCCAGTCCCGCAGTCAGAGGAGGGAGCGGGCTTTGCTCCAGTGGGGTGTAAACGAAGTTTCAGTGTGTTTCTGTTCCGCTTCCTCAGCGGTGATGTCGCCTCTTGACAGACAGACGCATCCCTAGAGGGCCCGCCCCGGGGCTCCCTCCCCACGACTCACCGCCTCTTGCACTCTAAGGACCGCGAGCCCTGTGGCTTCAGACCCTCCTGCACTTGGAGAAAACGTTCACTTTCTCACATGCCGCTCATCACCCATGTTGTGCTCCACCACTTGCCTCTGATCCTGGGGCATCTTGGGACATGGGGTCCTGAGGCTGCTCTTAGATCCCCTGCAGGACTGCCTGCCATCCTTGGCCTGGGCCCCGGGGCGCACTGGGCTGCCTGGGCAGGATCTGGGCAGGAGGGGTTGGCAGGAGGGCACTCCAGGCTTGACCCGCGGATCCGCGTTCCGTGTGAGTCCTGCTATCCTCAGCCGTGGGCCTTGGCGAGTCCCCGTGGGTCCTCCAGCGCTAGGTGGGTGGAGGGTGGGCAGCACACCAGGAGCAGCAGTTGGTCAGCAGGTGCCCCAGGTAGCTTGTCCCCAATTTTTCTTCCTGAGCCTTCCATGCAGCCCTTGCTCCCCCCTCTCTTCCTGTCCTACAGTCCATCTGAGCATCCCTGCCCCTCCCACGGCTTGGTCCCTGTGCATCTGGCTCTGCCTCTGCTCCCTCACACTGCCCCTCCACCCCCCCCACACACACATCCCCATTGCCTGGCCTGTCTTCTCTGGTCTGTTTCTCGTTTCTTATGTGGTATGCGGGCTCAGGCTGTGTGTGTGTGTCATGCTTGGACACACGCATGTGCTAGAGAGCTGGCCCACCCCACGAGGCTGGTGCCCACACTTCTGAACTAAGCTGCCTTTTTTTCCCATTTCTGTCCTCTTCCCACCTCGGTTCTGCCAGGAGTCTTTCCCCATGGTCCCTGGACCGTGGCCCCACATCCCTCTTTGTTTAGCTTGAGAGGCTGGGGTCCCAGGGCTGCCCCACCCTGTGTCCACATCCCTGGAAGCTTTGTGCCCCTCCCTTCCCCTGCACCCTCGGCCCTCCTCTGCATTCCTCTTCCGACCCACCTCAGTCCTTCCCTGGCTTGTCCTTTGTTCCGCGGGGTTTTCCGGCAGTTGCTGCCATGAGTGGTCTTAGTGCTCAGCGCAGATGGGCCCCCGGGGACGCACAGCAGCCCGAGGGCTGGACACGCAGGCTAGTCAGGCGGCCCGTCCACCAGACCAGCAAACTTCGTTTATACTGCACTCTTGTGTTTGGGAAACACTAAATTGTCTTTCCCGTTAAAATTGTCCTTTTGACTACATAGTGCCTCTTGCTCTTGCTGCTGACAGCAGTGTTTGAGCTGCTGGAACCCCTTGTGGCCTGTATCTCTGTGTATTTAGTCCGTAGATACGTACAGATATAGACACTGTGTGCATACATATGGTACTTGGGCAGGACTCCTCGGGCTTACCCAACAGTGTTGGGCAAGCTTGGCGAGGCTCTCACTGTGGTAGAGACGTGCCTCCGTTTAACGCTAGAGCAGTGTACGGCTGCTGTCAGCACTAGCTGCCGAGCGATTGCCAGCCGAGGGGGAGGACCCTGGGTTTCAGAAAAGCACAAATGCACCCATGACACATTTGGGGCCGCCTGCCCACTGGGCCCTCACCACCCCACTGTCCAGATGGCGGCTAAGACGCTCCCAGGGGTCTCAAGGTCATCTTTGATTTATAACTGGCCCCAGCGCGTCTGGGCTGAGATCAGCTCCTGCCTCGCAGCCTCACACACCAGCTTCGCTGAAACCCTTGGTCGATCCCTCGGCCCGTCCCTAATACTGTTCATCATCCTGTTTTGTGTCACAACACCCTGCTACCTTGATTCACTCTTCGTCGTTGGCTAGGTTTTGGATTTATTACTTTCGAGGACGAACAATCAGTGGACCAGGCTGTCAACATGCATTTTCACGACATCATGGGCAAAAAAGTGTGTAGTTGTAGTTTTATTTTACCTTAAGACCAAACCAAGTCTTAGGCAACCTAGGGATTTCACTGGAGAGGAGATCCCTTGGCAGGAGAAGGGCCGGGCGAGTGGTCCTGGGACCCCTCCTGTGGTTCAGACCTGGTTCAGGAGCCCCTGGCTCTAAGAGCCCCTGGGGATGGCTGAGGGGGTAGGCGGGCTGCGTCCAGTGAAGTCGTGGGTTGCCTCAGGCTTGGTTTCAGTGACCTCTCCTTCAGATGTGTGTCCCCTCCCTGACTGTCCCATGCTGGCCCTGAACGTGCCAGGCCGCAAACCTTTGAGAACTGGTTCCGTGTAAAACTGACAGCAACATAAACATCCTGAAGGATTGGTTTCCAAATTGGGTCACTTACTGTGAACTCGGTCCGACCACATGCTCCTGGTAGTTCTTAACTCCATGCAGTCAAGTGACCTCTGGTTGTTTCATCTTCATACTGTGTTGCTGCCTCTGAGGGAAACTCAGAAAGTGACCTGACCCCTCCTTGCCCTGTTCCCCAGGCCCCCAGCTCCTCGTCCCTGAGGCAAGCCCAGTCCCCCCTTCCAGAGCCCCGGCCACCCCATCAGCTGAGACAGAGGAAACATGGCCCAGGGTGGCCCCTCTGTCCTTCACATCACAGATGGGCAGCTGGGTCAGCTCCACCTGAGCCTGCTGTGCAGGAGACACAGGCTATTCTGGGCGCTCATCAACGGCTAGATTAGGGTTGGCATGCAGGTCTCCGGGGCACGTGCCGTCATGAACACAGGTTCCAAGTTGCCGGTGTACCCAGCTCAAGGTCCTGTGATGGTTATGGCTGGGGCACAGTGAGGGCCTCCTCAGGGTGGGGTCTGCTCCCAGGGGCAGAGTCCAGCCTTAGCCCTGTCTCAAAGTGCAGGGGCCCCCTTGTAATTAAAACCGGAGTACAGGCCAGGAAGAGCAGGAGATTTTTTTTTTAATCACAAGGGCTGCTTTGCTTTGTAAGCAGGAACCATATTCCCTTAAGGAAAGTGTGTGAAGACTCATTAATTTGAGTTCTTTGAAACATCCTGCTGTCACACCGCCCCGAGCTAGCAGGGGTTTTGTTCCCCTCTGTGGAGCGTCCTTGGGGCATCGGAAGATGGGGTCTTTGTGCCTTCGTGCCCTCCCTGTCCTCTCAAAGAAAGGGGTTTAGGCCAAGTTGACAGGGTTCTGAATACACAATGCTTGCCAGGCTCCGAGACCCCAAGGACGACTCCAGTGAATTCATTGTCTCTTTCTCCTCGTTAAAATTTATCCTACAAACAAGAGCAACTGGGGATTCTTGAGTGCTGATGCAGCCCTGGAGTTGGGGATCTGCTGTCAGTTGTCCCAGACTGAAAAGGCTGTGTGAGGGGGGCATGCAGCCTGGTGGGGCAGGCACCTGGTCCTCCGCCCACCCTCTGCGTGCAGTGGCTCCTGGCACCTCCAAAAGGGAAGGCTCCTGGGCTGCTGACCTAACACAGTATGAAGATTGCTTACTGATTCAAATGTCCATTTTATTGCATGTTTGTTTACTTTTTTGTTAGATGTAATGTAAGATTCTCTTATCACATCCATCCCCTCTGACATTATTTTGAGTTAATTGAGATTCTTTAAGCGTTAGCCTGGGGAAGGTAAGTCTTTTATCTTCCATTAGACATTTTAAATACAAAACCTAAGTAAACCAACTGTGTTTCTCAGGTATGAGCTGGAAGCGCAGGCATGTGGGGGCTCTGGAGAGGGCCTGCCCACCGGAGCGGCCAGGAGGAGGGCTGCACTTGTGGGGAGGAGCCTGGCCTCTGTGTCCCTGGGTCTACACTGTCCCTTAACTTGACCCAAAGACCCCTTGTCACACACAGGACTCTGCAGACTCTTGGTTCTCAGCCCTGTCTGTAGTGGGTGGGGCTTCACATGTTTTATAGTTGGATCTATTGTACCTGAGAAACATTTTTTTAGACAAAAGAATTAAAAATTTTAAGAAAAAAGTTACTAGTCTAAATAAGGTTTATAGTTAAGTATTTAGTTTTAAGTCATAATAAGATGCTAAGTGTAGTCATAAGTTACCTGAGGGTGTGTCTGAAGGGAAAGGGGCTTAAGACCCCCGGCGTCTCCCTAAATCAGAGCTTGGTTTGTCCAGGTGGAAGTTAAACGGGCCGAACCTCGGGACAGCAAGAGCCAAGCGCCGGGACAGCCAGGTGCCAGCCAGTGGGGCAGCCGGGTCATGCCCAACGCCGCCAACGGCTGGGCAGGCCAGCCCCCGCCTACGTGGCAGCAGGGATACGGCCCACAAGGTAAGAGTGCTGCCTGCCTGCCAGCCTCAGGAGCTTCCTGCAGCTCTGGCACCCGGGCAGGCCATGTGGGATACGGGAGCCTGAATTGGGGAGCGTCCTCACCTGGGGCAAAATAGGTCTGTCCCCTCTCACCCCCAGACGCCAGGGGTGCTCGGGCGGTACCTCCAGGGGAGGTCAGGGAGGTCATGCCCAGCAGCCAGCTTTGCCCCTAGGGTGAGCACTGAGGCTGGAGTGGACGTGGGCAGGTCAGGCTGCCTTTAGAGCTCTACTTAGATGCTTCTCAGAGGAGCAGGGAGGAAACATGAGCCCTGCTTTGTGGGCCCTTTGGGTCTGTTCTAGCTCCCCTGGGTTCGAGCTTGCCATGTAGCACGGGTGGAGCTTTTACAGACCACTTGAGATGGCCAGGAGCCTCCATGCACTTTAGAAACCTAGAGAAGGGCTAGCATCCAAGGAAGGATACCGGTACCTTGAGCTATAGAGCTGTTTCTGCCTGGCTCCAGGCTTCACCCTGGTCTCTTCAGAGCTGGCTTTAAAAGTGTTTTTTATTGCAAAATGAGCCATAGCTATAGGAAACCGGCTAGTCAGACTGGATGCTCTCATGCCCATTGCAGGGAAAGAACCACCACTTGGCCGGAGGACACCCCAGGTCCCCGCTCTCCTGGCTGACGGCCTCCCCATTGGGTGTCCCTGGAGCTGCTCTGACGTTTTCCCCCTGCACCTGAGATGTGTCAGGAAATTGGGTCCCCTGGGGAGGCAGGGTCTCCCAATCCATACCTGGTGCTGATGTGGCACACCCCACCCACCTTGTCTCCCTGCAGGAATGTGGGTGCCGGCAGGACAGGCAATTGGTAAGTCCCTGTTGGAAGAAAACCTAGAAGAGCAGATCTGAGTGGGGTGGGGCAGGGCAGGCGGGAAAGGGGGCTTCTCCACCTCACTTGTATGCTGTGTTCCAGGTGGCTATGGACCGCCCCCTGCAGGAAGAGGAGCCCCCCCCCCCCCCCCACCCTTCACCTCCTACATTGTGTCTACCCCTCCTGGAGGCTTCCCGCCTCCCCAGGGCTTTCCCCAGGGCTATGGCGCGCCCCCACAGTTCAGTAAGTGCCTCGGGCTAGTGGGGGGTGGGCCTGGAGCATGTCAGCACAGTGAGCCGGTTCCCCACACTTCAGGTGAGGGCTGGACTCACCTTGTCCACTCGGCTGAATTCTTTGTCCCCAGCAGTGTGTGTCCACCAAAAGAGGAGTGCCCCCATTGACCCCATTGGGCCGGCAGGCAGGGGTACTGGGGCGTGTCGTTCAGCTGGCAGGAGGAGTCCTCCCCCTCTGTCACTCTCCGTCCCTGGGCTGCATGCTGAATGGCCATCTGTGCCTAGGGACCCAGGACACTGCAGTTCTATAGCTCTGCCATGGCATGTGAGCCACCCAACAACTGAGTCAGGCTCCCACTCCCAGCCTAGCCCTAGGTCGCTTTCATTTCTAATAGGAAAGAGCAGGTCTTTCTTCATGGACGCCCACACTTCCCATTCTCCTGGGACCCTGGGCTTGGAACACAGCCCCACCTCACTCTGCCAGGCCACTGGCTGGTCAAGGTCTGCCCAGCAGGGTCGTTCCCTGGGCTGCAGGCTGGGCAGCTGGGGTGGATGCATGCGGTCCTGGCGGCTGCAGAGCGCGAGCACCGCGTCTGTGTCTGTCTCCTGTCTGTCCACAGGTTTTGGCTATGGACCTCCACCTCCCCCACCAGATCAGTTCGCCCCTCCAGGGGTTCCCCCACCACCGGCCACTCCCGGGGCTGCACCTCTGGCCTTCCCGCCACCTCCATCTCAGGCCGCCCCGGACATGAGCAAACCACCGACCGCTCAGCCCGACTTCCCGTACAGCCAGTATGGTGAGTGCCTTGCTCCCCATCCACCTGCGTGGTGGGTGCCACGGGACTGTGGGATTGCTTCAGGGCCCAGACTTGAGCAGGCCTGAGGTGGGCTCTTGGCCAGGGTGCTGGCATGGAGGAGCATTCACGACACGGCATGTGTCCGGGTCCTGTGGGTGTGGGGGCCCCAGCTGGCCTGCGCCGTGGGTGTCTCGATCTGCCATGTGCAGTGTGGGCTTGGGGGCGTGCGGCATCATTAGGCATCCACCTTCACCAAGGGGTGCTCACCAAGTAGGTGCTGGAGACCAGGGTCTGTGGCCCATGAGAGCAGCTCTAGTGGGGGCGGGGTGGCATGGGGCTCTCTTGTGCTGAAGAGATGCCCCCCAAGCACCCCCATATCTCGGGCTCTTGTGCCTACCAGGCCTTTCCTGGCTGTGGTCACGTGGGTTCTCGCCTCACCCAGAGCAGGACACCGTGGTTGCAGGTGCAGTGTTGCTGACCCCTAGAGGGAGTGTACTAGTGACTGAGCAAGCATGTGCTCCCCCCACCCCCGCTCCTTTGCCAAGGCCGCCCGGGGCAGTCACCCTGGTCTCATCTCTCGCCAGGCCTGGGCACCTCTTCTCCAGAGCCACCAGGCTTCGGCCCACACTTTGTTTACACTCTTTTGGTCAGGCTGAGCAGTGATGTGGCCTAGGTAGGTGGTGCCTCCTCCTCCATGGTCCCCACTGCCTGCGCCCGGGCCACGGACGGCACCTCCTCTGCCGTTCTGGGCGGGGGTGGACTCGGCGGTGCCCTCAGGGACGGGCCCTTGCCAGGGTGAGGATCTCAACTGGCCACCACCCCACTGGCCCTGGAGCTATGCCCCCATGGTCAGCACCCCCAACCGAGGGGGCCTTGTGGGGCTGGTTGGCCTAGCTCAGAGGGGCAGCACTGTCGGGGTCTAAGCTCTGCAGCTCAGCCTGATCTGTATTTCTTCAAATCCTGGAATCTGCCATGTCCACCCTGAGTTCCACTGGAGAGCAAACTTTGTAGGAGCCTATGGTCCCCTAGGTCTGGCCAGGTGTCTATGTTTCCAAGCTCGAAGGCCTAACCAGCTGTGAGGGTGCGCCGCAGGCCCCCAGCCCCGAGACAGGGCAGCAAGTAGGGGAAGGGGTCTCGGAGCTGCTCTCCTCTCTGTGAAGATGGCTGCCCGAGTCCCAGCAGGGTTCCAGGGGGGGGTCCCTCCACCCACTCGGTCCAGGCCCCACCCCAGCTTACCGGGCTCTTCCCCACAGGTTATGGACAGGACTTGGCCAGCTTCGGACAGGGCTTCTCAGACCCCAGCCAGCAGCCCCCCTCCTACGGGGGTCCCTCGGTGCCTGGCTCGGGGGGTCCCCCTGCTGGCGGAAGTGGCTTTGGACGCGGTCAGAACCACAATGTACAAGGATTCCATCCCTACCGACGCTAGCCGCGGCCCCTCCTTGCGGATGGCAGGCGGCTGAGACCAGGATTCAAACTTGTGAACTTGTGACAATCACAAACTTGGTGGAAATACCGACTCGACCGTGGGGGGAGGGGGGGAGGCTTTTGGCGGTGGCTGTGGGTACCTGGACTGAGGTTTTTAAATATATTTCTTTCTCTAACCCATCAGCACAATAAAAAAAAAGTCACTGGTTCAACAACAGGGTTTAAAAAAAATTCTTCAGCTTTAATTCAAAACTTCAGGTTTCTTTTTCTTCCTTTTTTTTTTCCTTTGGAAATTATTTTCCTGAGCCTTTATTTTACCGTATATTGTAAACTTTTATGTTAAAGAAAAAAATATACATTTACAAATTGTGAGATTTTTAAGAGAAATTTTCTACGATGTATACTCGCTTATTTTTTAATTTAAAACAGGGTTTCCGTCGGCACTGGGGGAGGTGAGGGGCGTTTTTAGTCTCTCACCTCCTGGCTTTGAGGGTTGGGACTTGTTGGTCCAGAAACTCTGGGAGCATAAAGAAGAAATCTACTGAGTGTGTTTTGTTTTTTGTTTTCTTCTCTGCTTTTGTCGACTGGCGTGCCTGGCCATATATCTGCAGGTGCGTTGTGGGGCCGCGCCCGCCTGTGTCCGCCCACCATCCAGAACCAGGGGGCCAGGCTGGCCCATCTCCCGTGCTCGGGGCTTCAGGGCATCCGCGCTGACCAGTTTGAATAAAGAAAGTGCGTTTGGACTAGAAACCCATGTTGTGTCCGTCTTTCCCTCTGCTGGGAGTAGCCCCTTCCCGTGCGGGAAGCCGGGCCCTCCTCAGCAGGTATGGGGGTCTTGGGGTCTGGAGCCTCGGGTTGGGGGCCTTCTCAGAGCTACAGACCCCCTGTGAGGGGCCTTGGGCGCTGGGGTCCATTGGCCACTTGCTGGGTGCCGAGGAAGAGGAGTATAGACCAATTTGGGTGGGGTTTGCCAGGCCCTTTGCACCCCTGCAGAAGTGACTCCTGGACTGTGGCTTCAGGCAGCCTGCTCAACCTTCCAGTCATTGGCTGTGGGCAGGGGTGGTGGGGTGCAGCTCGTGGAGCTGAAGGTCGTGGTGGTGGGCCAGGAACCTGGAGGCAGGGAAGTGGGGTGGGGCGAGCTCCCACCTGCAGAGTTCCCCCTGCCATGTGAAAGGATGGGGCTGTCACTTCACTGTAAAAACCACAAGCAAGATTTTAGGAAAAAAGGGATTTGAAAATGTCCTGGATGGCTCCAGTGTGCTGCACTGGAGACAATGCAATGAATTCAAATAGCCAGAAAGCCCTGACCCAATCGACAGATCAGCTCAGAGAGCTGGGGAGAAAGGCACCTTCTTCCCTAAAACCCAAAATACCCTTCTTCCTGTCCCTTCTACATGTCACATCTCTTTTAGTCCTCAGATTACTGCTCTTTTGCATTAAATGAATATTTTCTAGTGTAATATTTTAATTCAATGATTTTTTTTTCATTGTAGTTTTTGAGGTTTTTAGAGTACCATATGCACCTGTCCAGTTGCTTTTTATTGTGACAAAATTTAAGATAACCATTTGTAAGTAAGTACACACAGCTCGGTGGCATTAAGCACACAGTCACATTGTGCAGTCATCCCTACCATAATCTCTACAACTTTCTCATTTTCCCAAAGTGAAATTCCACTCACTCTCCTCCAGCCCCAGCCCCTCACAATCTACTTTCTGTCTATGGGTCTGAGTCCTCTAGGGACCTCTTCTGAGTGAAGTTAGGCAGTATTCGCCCTGTGTTTGGGTTCTCACACTGATGTCTTCCAGGTCCATCCTCATTGTAGCAGGTGTCAAAAATGTCCTTTTCAAGGCTGGATAATATTTCACTGTGTGGACAAACCACATTGTTTATCCATCCATGAATGGGACCAGTTGTTTCCACCTCTTCTCAATCATGCTGCTGTGAACAGGCATGTGCAAATCTGTTTGAGTCCCTGCATTCAGTTCCTTGGGGTGTACACCCAGGAGTGGAATTGCTGACATCATGGAACCACATCTTAATATACCTGAAACACCTTTGGATGGACACTGTGTTCCACTGAATATTCAAAGAGTACCCCTATATAGTTCTTTTCTCTTGTCCTGTTCTTGGTATTGTTAGATGTATTACCCCTCTGTGTTGCAAATCTTAACACTGCAGTGTTACAATTGTTACTTTATATAATTCTGTCTGTTAAAGGCTTGCAGGTCCTTATCAGGGATGCCATTAACCATCTGTGCAAAGCCAGTGTCCCACCCTCTTAGCTCAGATATCTGTATGACCTTGTCCCTTACAGGTCGGCCTCATCTGTGCTCCCTATGGAGCCAGCCAGAACCCCGGACAGCGCCTCCTGCCAACAGGCACTCCGTAAACACTTTTAAACATAGGTTTTATTATAGAGGTTATTCAGCACCAATATGAGTTCTCAAAATGGTTAGTGATGAGTCACACATTCCCCAGTTGAAAAGAGGCTCGCATACACTAGGCAGCCAGCTCCAGCCTGGGGGTTCCAGCAATGGAGGGCAGCTGTTGTTCAATCTCTTAATAGTGACTGACTCTGCAACCCCATAGACTGCAGTACACCTGGCTTCCCTGTCCTTCACTATCTTCTGAGTGTTCAAATCTGTGTCCAGCGAGTTGGTGGTACTATCCAATCATCTCCTCCTCTGCTGCCCGCTTCTCCTGCCCTCAGTCTTTCCCAGGATCCTGATTCTTTTCCAATGAGTGGGCTCTTCGCATCAGATAGCCAAAGTACTGGAGTTTCAGCTTCAGCATCAGTCCTTCCAATGAACATTCAGGGCTGATTTCTTTAGGATTGACTGGTTTGACCTCGCTCTTCAAGGGACTTTCAAGACTGTTCTCCAGCACAATTCAGTTCAGGTCAGTCGCTCAGTTGTGTCTGACTCTGTGACCCCATGAATCGCAGCACACCAGACCTCCCTGTCCACCACCAACTCCTGGAGTCCACCCCAACCCATGTCCATTGAGTTGGGTGATGCCATCCAACCATCTCATCCTCTGTCGTCCCCTTCTCCTGCCCTCAATCTTTCCCAGCATCAGGGTCTTTTCCAATGAGTCAGCTCTTCGCATCAGGTGGCCAAAGTATTGCAGTTTCAGCTTCAACATCAGTCCTTCCAATGAACACCCAGGACTAATCTCCTTCAGGATGGACTGGTTGGATCTCCTTGCAGTCCAAGGGACTCTCAGGCATCTTCTCCAACACCACAGTTCAAAAACATTAATTTTTCTGCACTCAGCTTTCTTTATAGTCCAACTCTCACATCCATACATGACCACTGGAAAAACCATAGCCTTGACTAGGCAGACCTTTGTTGGCAAAGCAATGTCTCTGCTTTTTAATATGCTGACTAGGTTGGTCATAACTTTGCTTCTAAGGAGTAAGCGTCTTTTAATTTCATGGCTGCAATCACCATCTGCAGTGATTTTGGAGCCCAGAAAAATAAAGTCAGCCACTGTTTCCACTGTTTCCCCATCTATTAGCCATGAAGTGATGGGACTGGAGGCCATGATCTTAGTTTTCTGAATGTTGAGCTTTAAGCCAAGTTTTTCACTCTCCTCTTTGACTTTCATCAAGAAGCTGTTTCATTCTTCTTCACTTTCTGCCATAAGGATGGTGTCATCTGCATATCTGAGGTTATTGATATTTCTTCTGGGAATCTTGATTCCAGCTTGTGCTTGATCCAGCCCAACTTTCTCATGATGTACCCTGCATATAAGTTAAATAAGCAGGGTGACAATATACAGCCTTGACATACTCCTTTTCCTATTTGAAACCAGTCTGTTGATCTATGTCTGGTTCTAACTGTTGCTTCCTGATCTGCATACAGGTTTCTCAAGAGGTAGGTCAGATGGTCTGGTATTTCCATCTCTTTCAGAATTTTCCACAGTTTACTGTGATCCACACAGTCAAAGGCTTTGGCATAGTCAATAAAGCAGAAATAGGTGTTTTTCTGGAACTCTCTGGCTTTTTCAATGATCCAGCAGATTTTGGCAATTTGATCTCTGGTTCCTCTGCCTTTTCTAAAACCAGCTTCAACATCTGGAAGTTCACGGTTCAGGTATTGCTGAAGCCTGACTTGGAGAATTTTAAGGATTACTTTACTAGTGTGTGAGGTGAGTGCAGTTGTGCAGTAGTTTGAGCATTCTTTGGGATTGGAATGAAAACTGACCTTTTCCAGTCCTGTGGCCACTGCTCAGTTTTCCAAATTTGCTGGCATATTGAGTGCAGCACTTTCACAGCATCATCTTCCAGACTTTGAAACAGCTCAACTGGAATTCCATCACCTCCACTAGCTTTGTTTGTAATGACACTTCCTAAGGCTCACTTGACTTCACATTCCAGGATGTCTGGCTCTAGGTAAGTGATCACATCGTGATTATCTGAGTCATGAAGATCTTTTTTGTACAGTTCTTCTGTGTACTCTTGCCACCTCTTTTTAATATCTTCTGCTTCTGTTACGTCCCTACAATTTCTGTCCTTTATTGAGCCCATCTTTGCATGAAATGTTCCCTTGGTATCTCTAATTTTCTTGAAGAGATCTCTAGTCTTTCCCATTCTATTGTTTTCCTCTATTTCTTTGCATTGATTGCTGAGGAAGGCTTTCTCATCTCTTCTTGCTATTCTTTGGAACTCTGCATTCAAATGGGTATACCTTTTCTCCTTTGCTTTTCGCTTCCCTTCTTTTCACAGCTATTTGTAAGGCCTCTTCAGACAGCCATTTTGCTTCTTTGCATTTCTTTTTCTTGGGGATGGTCTTGATTCCTGTCTCCTGTACAATGTCACGAGCCTCCATCCATAGTTCATCAGGCACTCTATCAGATCTAGTCCCTTAAATCTATTTCTCACTTCCACTGTATAGTCATATGGGATTAGATTTAGGTCATACCTGAATGGTCTAGTGGTTTTCTCCACTTTCTTCAGTTTCAGTGTGAATTTGGCAATAAGGAGTTCATGATCTAGCCACAGTCAGCTCCCAGTCTTGTTTTTGCTGACTGTATAGAGCTTCTCTGTCTTTGGCTGCAAAGAATATAATCAATCTGATTTCAGTGTTGACCATTTGGTGATGTCCGTGTGTAGAGTCTTCTCTTGTGTTGTTGGAAGAGGGTGTTTGCTATGACCAGTGTGTTCTCTTGGCAGACCTCTATTAGCCTTTGCCCTGCTTCATTCTGTACTCCAAGGCGATATTTGCCTGTTATTCCTACTTTTGGATTCCAGTCCCCTATAATGAAATGGACATCTTTTGGGGGTGTTAGTTCTAGAAGGTCTTGTAGGTCTTCATAGAACTGTTCAGCTTCTTCAGCATTACTGGTTGGGGCATAGACTTGGATTACCGTAATACTGAATGATTTGCCTTGGAAACAAACAGACATCATTCTGTCGTTTTTGAGATTGCATCCAAGTACTGCATTTTGGACTCTTTTGTTGACTATGATGGCTACTCCATTTCTTCTAAAGGATTCCTGCCCACCGTAGTAGATATAATGGTCATCTGAGTTAAATTCACCCATTCCAGTCTATCCTAGTTTGCTGATTCCTAGAATGTCGATGGTCACTCTTGTCATCTCCTGTTTGATCACTTACAATTTGCCTTGATTCATGGACCTAACATTCCAGGTTCCTATGCAATATTGCTTTTTACAGCATCGAACCTTGCTTCTGTCACCAGTCCCATGCACAACTGGGTGTTGTTTTTGTTTTGGCTCCATCCCTTCATTCTTTCTGGAGTTATTTCTCCACTGATCTCCAGTAGCATATTAGGCACCTACCGACCTGGGGAGTTCATCTTTCAGTGTCCTATCTTTTTGCCTTTTCATGGAGCTACCCCACGCCCGAGGTCAGGGGCGGTGGCCGGGAGGAGCTACTCCACGTCTCAGGTAAGGAGCAGTGGCTGGCTTTGCTGGAGCAGCGGTGAAGAGATACCCTACATCCAAGGTAAGAGAAAACCAAATAAGAGGGTAGGCACTGAGAGACGGCATCAGAGGGTAGACAGACTGAAACCACAATCATACACAACTAGCCAACCTGATTACATGGACCACAGCCTTGTCTAACTCAATGAAACTAAGCCATGCCGTGTGGGGCCACCCAAGGACATAGTGGAGAGGTCTGACAGCATGTGGTCCACTGGAGAAGGGAACGGCAAACCACTTCAGTATTCTTGCCTTGAAAACAAAGCACCACAATTCGAAAAGCATCAATTCTCTGGCGCTCAGCCTTCTTTATGGTCCAACTCGCACATCCATACATGACTACTGGAAAAACCATAGCTGTGACCATACAGATCTCTGTCTCTGCTTTTCAATTCGAGGGCCAGGTTTGTCATGGCGGCAGGGCTCTTTTATTCTTCCGAGACAGAGTTCTGACCTCCGGACAGCAGACGGCGCGCGTCGTCTGCCGGGAAAGCAGAAGCGGAAGCGCCTGCGCGCGCAGGCCGGGGGCGGGGCATTGAGACCCCGCGATAACTGCGCTGGCGCAGAACGAGAGACCCTTTCTGAAGAACCGGCAAGATGGTGAGTGTTACGTTCTCCTTGTATGCTCTGGGTTCATCCGGTGCCATCCACCCTCTGGCCCGCAGCGGAGGCCGAGGTCAAGCCGCGAGGCTGGGGGCCTCTCCTGCAGGCCTCCGGAACCGCCGGATATGGGGTGCGGGGCGGGCTTGCTGGTTGTCAGGATGACTCGGGGCAGGGAAGGCCTGTGTCTGCCTGTTTGTCCTAGCCGAGCCTCCGTATCCCGGAGCCGCCCCGGGTCGCCCTGGACCGGGCGCGAGGTGATGCGTGCCCACAGGTTCCCATACCGGGAGCGCCGCGCGGTTTTCAGCAGGAGGCGGGGGCCCACTGACTCTGCCGTGGGGACTGGGGGTGGATCTCGGGGCCCCGCTCAACCCCGGCCCGGTCCGCGCAGGCGGAAGTGGAACAGAAGAAGAAGCGAACCTTCCGCAAGTTCACCTACCGTGGCGTAGACCTCGACCAGCTGCTGGACATGTCCTAGTAAGTGACGGCAGGGCAGGGGGTTGGCGGCTGGAGGGGTCCCCATGTTGGGCTGGGGGCTGCAGCCTGACCTCGTGTGTAGGCGAGAGGGCGGGGCTGCGTGTGGATAAAAATGAGTCCTTGCGGATTGAATTGAACAGGTTTTCCACGAGTCCATTTTGGACGTTTTGGCGTCCGCTCGGACACGTAAAGGCCGCTCTAGCCCGTGAGCCTTACAAGATTGGGCAGCCGCGAATGGGACTTGGCACGTGGGCGGGAGTTTGGCGACCCCTGCTCTAAGGTTTGGCCGGAGCTGGAAACTTTTAGGCAGGGTGGGTGCGAACCCCGGGCCCCGGATGGGGAGAGAGGCTTGGGACGCCTTTTCTACTAGAGGTGTGTGGCGGAAGGGCCGGCTCCCTAAGCGGGGGTACAACATAGGGTCCTCATCGGCCGGAGGCTTCTCAGGGTGGCCGCACTGCTGGGTTCTTGAGGCTCAAGGAGCAGAGCAGGGTGCCCGCGAGTTTGCAACTCCCCGAGACACCTGTCTTCCCGGCTCCACTTCCTCGTTTGTAGCTATCGGAGCGGGGATTCTTGAACTCGAGAGCTTCTCCTGCGCAAACGTTCGGAGTGGGTGCTGTGGGCTCTGGCCTGGCGGGGAACGTTGCTCTCGGGGCTCTTCGTGAGGCGGGAGTGTTCCTGGTGGGCTGTGGGGCTGGGCCGGGGCTCAGACCGCCTGCTTTGTGCCGTCCCCTGCAGTGAGCAACTGATGCAGCTATACAGTGCGCGCCAGCGACGGCGGCTGAACCGCGGCCTGCGGAGGAAGCAGCACTCGCTGCTGAAGCGGCTGCGCAAGGCTAAGAAAGATGCGCCGCCCATGGAGAAGCCCGAGGTGGTGAAGACGCACCTGCGCGATATGATCATTCTGCCCGAGATGGTGGGCAGCATGGTGGGCGTCTACAACGGCAAGACCTTCAACCAGGTGGAAATCAAGGTGCGTGTGGGCTGCGCGGAGCCCGGGGGTGGGGCCCCCACCAGCGTGCCTCCGCTGACTATCCTGCACACTTCTTCTGCAGCCTGAGATGATCGGCCACTACCTAGGCGAGTTCTCCATCACCTACAAGCCCGTGAAGCACGGCCGGCCCGGTATCGGGGCCACCCATTCCTCCCGCTTCATCCCCCTCAAGTAACCTGCTGGCCAATAAAAGCAGAGACTTCTGTAGTCCTGAGTGCGAGCTGTTTTAACTCCCCCTCTGTGCTGTTACCCTTGAAGTACTCCCAGGAATGGGGCTGGGCATGATCACAAAATCTGGAGGCTAAGGTGAAAAACGGGCCAGAGCCAGGCAGCATGTGACCTGGGCTTTCCTGCTGTAGACACAGTCGGTCTCAGGTAGGTTGAGGCTAGGGATCAGGTGTACTGGGTTCTGTGACAAGTCTTGGGATGTCCAGGGGCCTGTGCTGCTTTCCCTATGCCCCAGCCACTGCTGGACTGAAGGCAGCATTTCACCTTCTGGAGCCCTTCTTCCCGAGTTCCCCCAGTGGGCCCACCTGTGGATAGTGACCTGACTTCCCCTCCTCATGCTCCAACTTCTCACACCCTGTTCAGGGTTTCTCAGTGCCCTGGGCATGCAATCCCTTGCGCTCCTGATCAGCTTCTAAAGATCTTCCAAAGTAACTCCAGGGCCCAACCTTTGCATTGAGGAGTGGGTGAGCAATTTGCTGTACCCTCAGTTGTCTATTTTGGGGGTTTCCGTAATTCAGAAAAACACATGTGCTGAAGTAAGCATGTTTTTCACATTGAATTTAAAGTGTATATAGAGGGGTAAGTAAGTGGGTGTTAGTCAATTGCTGCTGCATCGTGTCCGACTCTCTGCGACCTCATTGACGGCAGCCCACCAGGCGCCCCTGTACGTGGGATTCTCCAGGCAGGAATACTGAAGTGGGTTGCCATTTCCTTCTCCACTTAGTCACTTAGTTATGCCCAATTCTTTGCGACCCCATGGACTGCAGCCCACTAGGCTCCCCTGTCTATGAGATTTTCCAGGCAGGGATACTGGAGTGGATTGCCCTTTCCCTGGGTGGAGAGGCCCTGATAGAAGTGATGGGTGTGGTGTCGGGGTGGGCAAGCATTGCCATCTGGCCTTGTAAATGACACATAGCATACCCATTCCTCATGCCACAGTGTGCAGAGGCTGGCCTATGGAGCCATTATTACTTACTGGACTTTCAGCAAAGTTTTTTGTATTTTGTAAAACAGGACCCTGCCCCACCATTAGCCCCCCTTCCCATAGCCTGGGTCATCTTTTAAGCCTTCATAGGAAGCTTCCAGCCTGGCCCCCTCGGGTCATCTGGGTAGGTTCAGAGCAGGAGTGGCAGTGATCATTGCTTTCTTTTTCTGCACTTTGTATACTAACTGTGATTAGGGGACAATACAGATTAGTAACCCAAGGGGAACACCTTTTCCTACGCAGCCAGTGGTGCGCGCAGCAGCAAGCCGGGTGGCACCCTATTCCGGGAGAACTTTTGGAGTTCCAGGGGGCGGGGCAGGAGTCCTTGTAAACTGGGATGGCCTCTCTCCGGTCCGCTGACTCAGGCCACGCCACAATCCTGCTTTGTCCGTCTCCTGAACATAGCCTATTGGTTCCGCTCCCCGTACCCAACCCTGCACGCCATCTGCACCATCTCAGGGGCAGTTCCATCGCTCGATCCTAGGCTCCCTGTCGGTTAGTCAGCTGCCTTCAGAATCGCTTCCCGCTACCCTGGCCGTCAACCTAAATGCATGTCATCCTCCTGGAACCAGAATGCCTAGGGTCCGCCATGGTCCATGAAGTCCCTCCTCCTCGCTGGTCCTCATACACTCCCGACTAGCTCCCCTTTCCCAGGCTTCCCGCGGGCTCCGCTCTCAGCCCGACGCCCTTCATGCAGATTCCCAGCACCTGCTTAATGAGGCCAGCCCTCAGCATCCCGGCCACAGCAGCGCTCCTTCCTCTTACTTCCAGGAGTACACTAGGACCGATTGTTCTCTACTTGCCAAGACTTAGAAGCGCTCGCGATAACGTACCTTCTACCATCCTCACCATCCTCCCTTCACCATCCTTCCCTAACTCCCACTTTTCCGGGACCCCCGCAGTCCCCTCCGTCTCCCAGCGCCACTCACGGCCGTTTGCCCTGAAGCCACCAGAGGACGCCTGTGAGCAGCGGGCGGGGGCGCGTCCCTGCGGCTTTCCCCCCCCCCCCCCCCCCCCGCTCCCTCTCTTTGTTCTAGCTGTTCCACCTGCCCGGATGCTTACCGGTCAGGTCTCCACTCAACTGCACTTTCCAGCAGTCCCTCAGCTCCCGAACTCTTTCCTCGGCACCCTCCTCTACCCAACATGTTCTCTTGTTAACTGTCGGCCCCTCTCCACCCAGTGTCAGCTTCCCACAGACAGCGGTTTTCACTGTTTTGTCCCATGCACAGGGCCTAGCACACAGTAGGTGCTTAATAAGTATTTGGTAAATTACTGAAATTACTAGCGGTGTCGTCCCACCAGTCCCTCCCCACCCCGCGCCCCGCCCCGCCCCGGCCCGTGCCCAGCGCCCAACTCAGCTCGCAGCCAATGTTTGCTGAATGACTAATGAACGGAACGCGCGGCCCGGCCTTTGCGGGGACACCTTCCAAACGAAGGGCGGCACCACCCCTGCGCCTACGATATCTCCATCCTCCGTGGGACCTCCTCCTACCCCGAGCCCACTTCCCAACACCAGACTTCCTCCGCAGGGCCCGCGAGAGCCCTCCCTGCATTCGCCCCCCGGAGCCCCTCCCGACCTCTAGGATTCCCCAACCCCGTCGGACCCCCGCCCCTCCTGCCTCCTCCGCTCACCCTCGTCCCTGCCCCCACCTCCCTCCCTCGGGATCTCACACCACCCCTCCCAAGTCCTCAGCCCTCGAGACCCCAGCCGCCTGGGCGGGTCCTCCGGGCCTCCCCTCTTTGGCCTCCTCGGCTTTAGAGACCCCGCCCCTCCCCTTGCTCCGCGCAGGCGCAGACGCCCTGGTCCGCTCCTCCCACCTCACCCCCAGCGGTCGAGGGGCGGGGCGCAGGCTGGTAGAGGCGACCACAGCTCCATGGGGCTCCTGGGGCTGCTGAGCCTGCTGCACTCGGCCTTCTTCGGGGATCAGGTACGCCGCGGGGGTCCAGGTCTAGTAGGTGAGGTCTGGCCGTGGGCGCGGCTGGGGCGCTTAGAGCCGCAGCCGGGGATGCAGTGAGGACCTCGAGGCGCCGGGGCACGCGCAGTGAATCTCCGCGGGTCTGGGGTCTTGCGCTATCGCTGTGGAGACCGTTGCCAGGGAAACCGCCTCAGGTCGTTCGCTGGGCTGGGAGCCCCTCCCCCGCGCCGCAGTCAACCTCCCCCCATTCCTGGGTTTGCGCAAGCGCGGTCACGTCGTACCCAGCCTAAAGCCTCCAAGAAAGACTCCCTCCAGAACCCTCCTCATTGAGCGGACCAGGAGATTGGAGGGAGAGGGAGGCTGCGGCGGGGGCGTGCTGTGCCGAAGCTCGCCACGCAAAGGCGGGTGGAGGGACGTGCCACGCCCTGCACCTTTCCAGGCCTCAGTTTCCCCCTCTGGACGCCGACGTGTGACTAACTTAGATGCTCGCCCACGCTGATATTAATGCTAATGTCCATCCCACCGGGCCCAAGCACTTTGCTACCTCTGACATCCGAATCCTGGGGCTCTAACATCCCCTCCTTAGGAGGAAACTGAGGCTGGGGGATGCAACAGGGAGCCCCCAAGGTCATGCCTAGAGCTGGGCTGGAGCGCGAGCGCGGAACGGATACGCGCGCATTTGACGTAGCCAGGAGGCCGGCGGGGAGCTATCCACGGTGCTGACGGGCCGCGCGCCCGGCCCCTCCACTCCCGGGAAACTGAGGCCCAGAACCGTGGTCAGGTGACCCATTCCGGGTCAGGATTCGAGAACGCGGCCTGGTCCGGCTGGCTCCACCCCTCTCCCACCTCCAATGGCATTTTCTCCTCACCTGTCAGGGCCCTGTTCAGTCACCCAACCTGAGCCCATCTATGTGGTCTCATGACCATCTGGTGCCTTCCTGTTCCCATGCCCCCATCATCCAGCTCCGAGTCGGGGGCCGCTTCTGGTTCCGTCTCCAGCCCCTGACACAGCTGAGGCTCAGTGGGGGAGGGCAGAGAATCAAGGGGGCAGAGATGCTCTAGGTCAGGCTCAGAAGGCCCAAGAGTGAACCTGGCTGTGTGCCGGGCTAAGTGCTGGGATGGGGGTGGGGAGAAGACAACCCCCTTCACTAGGGGGTGCAGATGATAGCAGGCACAAAGACTGGGAGGGGATCCCCCACTAGACCTGGGCACTGCTTTTCAGCACCTCCCAAGACTGAGCCTGGTTCTGGGAGCCTCTGAGGGTTATGAAGGCTCTTGTGGTTCTAGAATTTCCAGTGATGCCACATTCTGGCCATGCTTCAGAGATTTACAGGGTCAAGTCTTGGGTGATGTCAGGGACATGATGTTCCAGATGCTTGGGGACAAGGGCATTTTGCCTTGGGGTTTTAGCCCTCAATACTTTGGCCACCTGATGCAAAGAGCTGACTCACTGGAAAAGATCTTGATGCTTTGGAAGTTTGAAGGCAAAAAGAAAAGGGGGAGGCAGAGGATGAAATGGTTGGATGGCACCATTCACTCAATGGACATTATTTTGAACAAACTCCGGGAGACAGTGAAGGACAGGGAAGTCTGGTGTGCTGCTGTCCATGGGGTCGCAAAGAGGCAGACATGACTTAGTAACTGAACAACAACAATCCAGTCCTAATGTGCTCTAGCCTTCCAGGTCAAAGATACACCCAGAGTGGTGAGAAATGGCCAGGGAGGATCTAGTGGGACTCCTGCATGAATTTAGGTAACATGCTCCCTGCCCTGACCCTCAGTTTGCCCTGTGTATGAGGATAGGACTGGTCATTGGACCCTCCAAATCCCTGCCAGCTCTAATGTTCTGGCTGAGGACAGTGCCATCTGAAACTGGGTGGGGGAGCTAAGACTTCATCCCATGGGGGTGGGGGCAGTGATTCTCCAGCCCACCTCCCAGTGAACAAAGTGGGAAACTGAGGCCAGAGAGAGATGTGCCCAAGGTTGTACAGGGGAGTCAAGGTGGAGCTGAAGCCAAGGCCCTGGGCTCTGTCCTCTCCTCACCCCCACTCAGCCCCACCACCCTCTGTCCTCTGTGGCCCCACCAGAAGCCTGTATGCCTCAAGTGGGCTCTGATCTTTCCTGGCTCCAGGCATCAGACCTGCTGTTCCCTTAGTCAAGAAGGCTTTTCCTTCCTTGATCCCATGCCCAATTCTAATTCATCCTGAAGGGGCCCAGCAACCATGTCCTCTTCTCAGTGCAGCCTTCCCAGCCTCTGGAAGGATTTCTTCTGCCCGCTCTACCCCCTTCTGTGCCCTGCAGGCTGGGGACAGCAATGTCCAGCTCTAGAGGCTCTGGGACAGTCAAGGTCTGAGTCCTCTCAGGGCCCTCAGCATTGTCGTCCCAGGATGGGGCACACGGGGCCTCCTGCAACTCACCCAACAGGTGTGTCCTTGTCTGCCCCTCCTGTCCCAGCCTTCCTTGCACCAGCCCTTGCAAGGGCTGCAGCCACCTTCCCATTTTACAGAGAGAAAAAAGGGAGGGTCTCTGGGTGAATGACGGTTTTCCCTAGTCCCCCAGCCAGGAGAAGATGGAGACAGGTTCCGAAGCTGTGTCTCGTGGCCCTAGTGCCTCCTTCTTAGGTTTGGGCACCAGGCGGCCTGAGACACAGCTACAGATTCAGCTTCTGGGTGTTAAACCCTCAAGTGGCCTCCAGGGACTCATTGAGGATCTGGTACAGCTGAGGATGGGTACTCTGGGGACCCCAGACATACCTCTCCTCTGGCTTCCCTTATGCAAGGCTGAATTGTGGGTTCCACCTGGGACAAAGTCAGAGAGATTCAGAAAAAGCCAGAGACAGAGGGATGGGGGGGAGGGCCATGGAGTCACGGAGGTGCTGACACACTCTGCCAAGGAAGCGAGGAGAAATGCAGGGTCCCAAGTGCTCCGCAGCGTGCCTGCCCATCCCTCAGCTCATCTCCCTATGCTAGTCAGGATCCTCAAGGCCCTCCTGCTGTGTCCCCAGCCCTGGCCTGCCCTGACCCATCGGAACAAGGCCAGGCCGGATCCGTGGGGGAGGGCTTTCTGCCCCACCGCCCCTGGGGCTGCCGTCCCTCCACCCTGAGATTCTGATGTAACACTCAGGACTGGATGCTTTACTTAGATTTTTCAGATCCAGCCACTGCAGTTCCTAAGAGGCCATTTCACCCAGAAATGGAGTGGAGGACAAGAGGTCATGGTCATTGGGGCGTTCCCTTTCCTTAGGGGGGTTCACCCACACACATACACACCCCCCTGAACCCTAGAGAAGGCCCGACGCCCTGCAGCCAGAGGCGGTCCCCGCCTCGGGCCGCCATTGGCTGTTGCCATGGCACCAGCCCATCTTCCCGCGCCGCCATTGGCCACCGCGCCTGCATCCATCCGGCATCCTCCCCTGCTCGCGGTGGTCTCGCCCAGCTCCCTGAGCGGCGACGCCGCCTGGCAAGGCCCAGACCCGGCTTTGTCCGCCCCGGAGCCCCCTGTCAGATCCGCAGAAATCCCGGAGCCCTGGAGCCTGTGCCCCGCGGCCGTCCCAGCCCTGGAGGACTGGGAGCTTGGGCGCGGCAGGCGTAGCTGCGCGGAGGGAGGAAGACCCAAGCCCTCCGCACCGCACCGCAGCCAGCCCAACCCCAGTGAAATAAAGTAAGCGGGCGCCTTCCTTGGGTGGAGGGCAGGGAGGGCAGCCTCGGCCTCGCCAGGAGTCTCCATCCTTTTCTCTCTGCCTTGCCTGTAAATACACAATGTGGAGACTCCATTTCTTCAGGGTGGAGCCAGAGGAGAAAATGTGTCCCAGGGAGCTGGGCGTCTGCGTCGCTGCAGCTGGTCCCATGCAAACACCCACTCACAGGTTTCAACACCCAGGCCTCCCAGAGTATGCGGGCTGGCCAGTGTGCCTAGGGGGATGCTGCTGCGTCTCTCTGGGTGTCAGCTGAGTCAGAGGAAATGCGGCCCCTCGCTGCTCATTCAGACAAACCCCCAGCTGTAGGTGCTTTCCTATTGGTGATGGAGATGTCTGATGCAGTCCCTAGGGGCAGCCTGTGATGAAGGGCAAGCAGGAGGGCTTCCAGGAGGAGGCTGCACTGTGAGGGATGGCAGGAGTCAGGAGAGGTGTTCTGGGTAGGAGAACTGCATGTGTCAAGGCCTGGGGTGAGGGGAGAGAGAGAGCTGCCAGTGACAGTGACGTGGGGCCTCTGTGAAGGAGTCACAGCTTATGCTGAAGGCCCTGGGGAGCTCCAGAGGCATTGGCGCAGGGGAGAAATGGAGTCCAGCTTGTGACTTTCCAAGTTCCCTCTGACTGTGTGTCGAAAGTGGATCGTGGGAGGCCAGGAAGGGGCTGGTGAGGCTGCCCTGAGAGGGTCCCCCCGGGGCAGAGCTTAAGGTGGCTGATGGGAGTGTGGGGTTAGAGACCCAGGTTGGAATGAGAGGGGGGGAACCCTAACGGGTGTGGCCCAGCTGCCAAGTTCAGTCTGATGGGGACACAGCAGTAACTGCTGGGTGTGAGGGAAGTGAAAGGTCTGAAGTTCACTGGGCCATTCCAGAAGAGCCTGTGAGAGCAGCCTGGGGAGGGGGCTACAGGCGGGGCCTGGGTTTGGGGAATGGGAGGGTTATGCCTGGGACTACTGTTCCCCCCTGGGTGGGCATGTGTGGTGGCCTCCGCCAGGACAGACCTCCCCAGAGGTCTCACCGCAACCCCAATCTATCCTGATGCCCAGCTGGGACCCCTCGCTGAGTCATAGGCAGGATCAGTACTGCAGTGGGAGGGGAGGCTGTGGTCTTCGGGCACCAGTCTCCCCCACCTGACACACTGTCTCCTGTAGGACTGTCCTGTCTCCTTGTCACTTGTGGTTTGCTCCGTGACAGCCATCCCACCTAGCCCTCTAGTCTCCCACATTACAGGCCTGGCAGACCTAGTTCTCCCCATTTGTCAGATGTGCAAACTGAGGTCTGCAGAGAGAGCAGGGCTGGTATACCTCCAGCACTGCCTGGACTTGTGAGCACTTGCAGGGTAGTGTCTGCGTTCCATGCATGCATGGTGCATCCCTGCAGCTCGGCTTCTCTCTCTGGGAACAGTCTAATGGTGGTCGCTGAGACTCTAGGCTTAGGACTTTGACAAGGTGTCAGATGACAGGGCCAGGCATGTCGTAGATCCTCTGAGTGATTAGAAAGGACTGACTCCAAGTCCTGCCTGGGGCTGAGCCCCTACACCCCTACTCCAGGCTCAGCTGTGCCCTTGGGATCCCTAGGGTGAGTGGGGGGCTCCTTAGTGGGGGAGGAGAGAGAGGAGAATTAGTGAAAAAGTGAATGAATGGGTGCAGACAGGTGGTAGAGGGGGAGAGGAGGGGCAGGTGCCCCCCCCCCACCGTGGGTAGGGGTGGCTGACTGATTGACTTGGGGAGGGGGCTCCTAGGGAGGAGGGGTAGAGGAGATGGGCTGCCATTGGTGTGCCTCAGACAAAGGCGGAGGGAGGGGGCATGGGCTGATGGGAAGGGAACAAAGAGGGAAGGGGGGCTGGTGGTGGGATCACACCGTCAGGAGGGCCAAGACGAGGGAGGAGGCACTGGCCAGCTGGACAGATGGAGGAGGTTGGGCTGAATGAGGAAGGACAGCCAGACACACAAAGAAGCAGGCGGCACTGGCCGTGTGCTGAGGATGGGGCAGGAGGCCCCGGGAGCCACAGGGGCTAGCAGAGGGCTGACCAGAGGGGCATCGGGCCAAGCAGGTAGGTACTCTGGATCCAACCACTGCTTGAATGTGTGTGGGGACTACAGGTGTCCAGGTTCCAGCCCCCCAGGTGACCCTCGAGGTTCTGGGTCTGTCTGTCCAACTGTACAGTTGCCAGGGCTCCACCTTCAGCTTGTACACCACTTTCTTAGAACCTTTATGGCATTCTTACTTTCCATCATCTGAACCAGCTGGTGGTCTGTCCACCCAGCCTCTGGGCAGCTGTGCTCGTTCAGGAGAGGGTCTTGGTTTATCTGTCTGTCTCTGGCTGTGTGTCTGTGAGCCTGGTGGCACTGGGCTGGAGAGCCCACCTGCAAGTTTAAATTGTCAGGTTGGGGACTACCTCAGTGGTCCAGGGGCTGAAACATAGCCTTGAATGTGGGTTCAATCCCCGGTTGGGAAACTAAGGTCCCACGTGTCGTGGATGTGGCCAAAAATTAATAATAATAATAAAATTAATTTGTCAGGCCATCTGTCTGTCTAGCTGGCTGTTCGTTTGTGTGTCCAGAAGCCCCCACAGTGAGGGCCAGCGTCTGTCTGTGTGTCTTGTCTATTGGTCACTTCGGCTGTCTGTCTGAAAACCTGGCCAATGGCTCTGTCCTCTGTCTCCTGTTGTCCCTGCCTGCCTGTCTCTGTCACTCCATCTGCCAGGTGGTCTGTCCCCCAGACTCCCTGGGCCAGCACCATTCTGCCTGCGACATCCAGCCACTCTGCCTGAGATCCACCCAGGGCTGGGCGGGAGAGCTGGAACCTAGGTCAGGGGCTGCCCCTTCCCCAGACCCTTGGATGATCCCTCTCTCCCATGGCCCCAGGCACTGCAGGAGCTGAAGATGACGAGCTCCGTGGCGCCCTATGAGCAGCTGGTGCGGCAGGTGGAGGCCTTGAAGGCCGAGAACAGTCACCTGAGGCAGGAGCTTCAGGATAATTCAAGCCATCTGTCCAAGCTGGAGACAGAGACATCAGGAATGAAGGTGTGAGGGGAGGCAAGGCAGAGGACACAGCCTGCGGCACAGGGACAAACACAAGGGATGGGTGGGCAGGACAAGGGCATCTAACAGATGGCCAGACCTGGAGCTCCCAGGAGTCACTGACCTCTGTGTTTCCTGCCTCCATCTTCAGGCAGTCCTGCAGCACTTACAGGGCAAGCTGGAGCAGGAGGCCCGTGTGTTGGTGTCCTCTGGGCAGACCGAGGTGCTGGAACAGCTGAAAGGTGAGGCACTGACCTGGGACTTCCTCTGCATACTGTGGGTAGGGGAGGCAGGGGAGGTGCTTATCTTCGCCTCTCTCTCTGTGCCCACCCAGCCCTGCAGATGGACATCACCAGCCTGTATAACCTCAAGTTCCAGCCCCCAGCTCTGGCTCCCGAACCCACTGCCCGGACCCCTGAGGGCAGCCCGGTGCACAGCTCTGGGCCCTCCAAGGAGAGCTTTGGGGAGCTGAGCCGGGCCACCATTCGGCTCCTGGAGGAACTGGACCGAGAACGGTGAGATGGGGGGGATCTCCACCCACCTTGTGAGCCCTCCTGCCCCCACTACACCCCACCCCAGGTGGCACCTCAGCCTGCTTCCCTGGCCCAATTGACCTCAACTGGAGGACAAAAAGGGGGGTGTTCCTGCTGAGGGGAAGACTCCTGGGAGACATCCCCAGGGGTCCCGGACACACAGGCATTGCCAGGGACAGGGCTGTGTCCGGTGCCAGGGCTCAGAGTCAGGCGTGGAGCCAGGGGGACTCAAGGCAATCTTTGTGGAGAAAGGGCTGCTGCCCAAGAAACCTGGGCCCAAGGCCAGAAGGAGGCAGGGTCTGGGTGCCTAACTCAGCTGGAGTTAACTCTATGCTTTGCTGTCTGACCTCAAGCAGGAACCCTAGCCCCTGCCAGCCTCAGACTTCTGTCCTGTAGAATGGGAATAACAGTATCTCCGCACAAGGCATGAAGAAATCTGAGCCTCAAGTTTACCCTGTGTAGGCTAGAAGGCGATTATCCAGTATTGGAGAGGTGTTAACCTCCTCAGAGCCTTTCTCTGAGGATCAGTTTACAAATGAGATGCCTTTTTACTTCCAATTAATTTCTGCACCCCATCCCCACTCCAGTCCCGGGAGTGCTATGGGCGCTGAGACTTTGCCACACTGCCTTTTAAACATGGCATCCAAGAAGTGATCATTGAAATTAGGGTAGACAGAACATACGCGGCTCCCGCCCTGTGAGCCCGCGCCCACCACCTGCCCTCCCCCAGGTGTTTCCTGTTGAATGAGATTGAGAAGGAGGAAAAGGAGAAGCTCTGGTATTATTCGCAGTTGCAGGGCCTATCTAAGCGCTTGGATGAACTCCCCCACGTGGAGACGGTGAGCTCCCTGGGCTGCCCGGGGTCGACAGGGCCCTGCGTGTGGCGGGAGGCGTGGAGCGGAGGTGGAGGCCCCTCCCCCTCCCGGGAGCTTCCTCACCGGGGCCCGTCCGCCCCTCCCAGCAGTTCTCGATGCAGATGGATCTGATCCGGCAGCAGCTGGAATTCGAGGCCCAGCACATCCGCTCGCTGATGGAGGAGCGCTTCGGCACCTCGGATGAGATGGTGCAGCGGGCGCAGGTACGGCGCTGGCGGGGCAGTGCACCAGTAGGCGAATCAGAGCGCAGATCTTGTGGGAGGAGTCTGGGTTAGTGGCGGCGTTATACACCTGCGGGCGAATCAGAGAACAGAGGCTCTTGTGGGTGGGGCCTGGCGCAGGTGGCAGAGCCACCGCTAGAGCAGGTTGTGAACAGAGTCAGAAGGGGCTTAGGCTGGACCCAGCACGGAGGGCAGAGTCCTCCGGCGATGGGGACGGGGCTGACAGTGCGAGGAACCGAGTATGAACAAGACTTGGGCGTTGCCAGTCAAATGGCGGGACCAAGTCAGAAAGTTGAGTGTGTCTGGAGGGCAGCCAGGGGTCTAAGTTTTGGGCGAGTCCGGAGTCCGGGGGTTAAGGGTTGGACCTTGGGTGGGGCCAGGAAATGAGTGGAGTCAAGTAACTGGGTGGAGTTTAGAGTGAGAGGCCTAGTTAAGGAAGAAGCCCAGGGTTAGAGCCCAAGGTGGGGCTTTGACAGTGGGTGGGGCCATATGGGACGTGGGCGGAGTCGAGACCGGTCAGGATTTCCACAGCTTGCGTTTTCTCCCACTCAGATCCGTGCTTCCCGCCTGGAGCAGATCGACAAGGAACTACTGTCCGCGCAGGACCGGGTGCAGCAGACCGAGCCCCAGGTACCAGGGGGGTGGAGCTAGGGCCCTAGTGGGTGATGACAGCCAAGGCAGTAAGGGCACCCTCAGGACGCTGCCCCCACTACGTTGTCATGGCAGCCTGAGAGCCTTTATGGTGCCCCTGGGCGGAAAACACAGGCTTGGCGCTCTCCCACAGGCCTTGCTGGCAGTGAAGTCGATGCCCATGGACGAGGACGCCGAGAATGAGGTCCCCACACACCCTGAGGATGGTGCCCCTCACCCAGGCAACAGTAAGGTGAGGGGAGTCCAGGTCGGGGGATGCTCACAGGCGGAGTGGAGGGATGGCGGCGGCTTGGTTGGGATACATAGTGAAGTGGGTCCTGCACCCCTACTGCATTTTAAGGCCCTTCTTCCCCAGGCCGCTATAAAACTTATCCAGGTGTGGGAGGGTCGCCCTGAATTGGAGTGCTTGGTGAGGCTGAGTTGTGGTCTGGAGCCTGGCATGGGTGTGGCTACCTGTCCTTCATATTTGGAGGGCATGCTAGACTCAGGAGTACCCGTGATACCAGTGGGGTGGGCCTTTGGCCCTCATGGACTGGGGGCGTCTCTGTAGTAGGATGTATATTTGTGTTGTTCTTTAAGAGGATGCAGGGTGAGGGTCTTAGGGTGAGCGAGGGCTAACATGATGGGACTCCCTTGTTAGAGGCTGGGGGACTGTCCCTGGCTGAGGAGTGCAGGCTCCCCACCCTGACATCTCCTGCCCCTCGTAGGTTGAGGTGGTCTTCTGGCTCCTGTCCATGCTGGCGACGCGGGACCAGGAGGACACGGCGCGGACGCTACTCGCCATGTCCAGCTCACCCGAAAGCTGCGTGGCCATGCGCCGCTCAGGCTGTCTGCCGCTGCTGCTGCAGATCCTGCACGGCACCGAGGCCGGGGCTGGGGGTCGCGACGGGACCCCCGGGGCTCCGGGAGCCAAGGATGCGCGCATGCGTGCCAACGCAGCACTGCACAATATCGTCTTCTCTCAGCCCGACCAGGGGCTGGCACGCAAGGAGATGCGCGTGTTACACGTGCTGGAGCAGATCCGCGCCTACTGTGAGACCTGCTGGGACTGGCTGCAGGCCCGGGATGGTGGGCCCGAGGGCGGTGGCGCCGGTGCTGGTGAGTGCGTATCCTGGGCTCCCTGTGGGGCAGGGCAGCACCCTGGGGTGTCAGGGGCCTCTGGCTTCTCCCGGGCACCTGCTTTGTGCCTGGCACTGGCTGAGGTCTCATGGGAACCTGTTAAGATAGACTGGTGAAGGAACAGCCATGAACAACCCAGGCCGCGGGGTAGATGTTCAAGAAACCATGGATTGTAGGCAACACTCCAAACGTGAGTGCAGAGTTTGAGATTCCTAGCTTTTGCTGCTGATAGCAAAGTTAATATCCAATGCTGAGCACCTGGCTGGGTGAGGCAGGTTGCTCCTTGTTCACTTTAGAGGTACTGTAAAGGAAGCCCCTCTGCTCCGGGAGTGATTCCCACAAGCCCAGCACACAGCACTTTAAAAAACTCTGGGGTTTTGGCAGGCCTGCAGAGTGCAGACTGCAGGGAGGGGCGGGGACCCACCAAGTCACATCTCCCGGAGTGGGAGGGCTCTGACCATGGTCC
The DNA here is from genome assembly GCA_007570785.1 of Antilocapra americana. Classification (NCBI taxonomy): domain Eukaryota; kingdom Metazoa; phylum Chordata; class Mammalia; order Artiodactyla; family Antilocapridae; genus Antilocapra; species Antilocapra americana. The sequence goes on along the minus strand of ML661896.1, from coordinate 7,750,840 downwards.
TCATGCCCACAGCACCGGTGCCCATCGAGCCGCAGATCTGTCAGGCCACCTGTGCCGTGATGAAGCTGTCCTTTGACGAGGAATACCGCCGTGCCATGAATGAGCTGGGTGAGTGTCCCTCATCAACCCCCACCCCCAATCTGGTCTGAGGTCTCCAGGCCTCCTCCAGTGCAGGGAAGGCTCTGGGCCCTAGTGGTCCTGGGACTCAGACAACAGGGGGAGGGCTAAGAAAGTCAGGAGCTGAGGTGAATCAAAGCTACCAGTGGTTAGGGCGGGGCAACCCTGTGAAATTTTAGGTTTGGGCATATTACATCTTTTTGAAATGTTGGAAACGGAAATATCAAGGACGCAAATTACATTCATCTGCTCCATTTTACTCTAATTAATACAAAATGAGGCACTACTCACCTGGCAGGTGATCTGATCACTCAAGTTCCCTAAGGTCTCATGTGGTCCGACAAAGTGGGGTGAGGGGCGGGGGAGCAGCTGGGCACAGCCTTTCTGGGGCCGGGTGGGGCCATCTGGGGCAGTGGCTGCTTTACAAGAGGGCGCAGCTCTTGAGGCTTTCCTCTCTTGGCTGTTCCATGGACCCCTAGGGGTTACCAAGTCCCCTCAAGGAGGCCTGAAAGGTCACTTATGTTGATGAAGTTAAGATATGATTTGCCTTTTCCCCTCTTGTGGGCATGGTGTGTTCAGTGTGGTTTAACAGGCACTGCTACTCTGAGGACCCTGGGCTCTGCATTCTGGGGTTATAAGAGTTCTCCATTTAATTTATAGTATGGTAAATATTTGTTATTGGAGTATAGTTGATTTATAATGTGTTGGTTTCAGGTATAAATTGATTCAGTTTTATATATTCTTTTTTATTCTTTTCCATTATGGCTTATCACAGAATATTGAATATAGTTCTCTGTGCCATAGAGTAGGATCTTGGTGTATATCCATCCTGCACATAATAGCTTACATCTGCCAACCCCAGCCTCCCACTCCATCCTTCCCTGTTGGCAACCACAAGTCTGTTCTCTGTGTCTGTGAGTCTGTTTGGTAGATAGGTTCATTTGTGTCATATTTTAGATTCCACATTAAGTGACATCATATGGCTTTTGTCTTTGTCTTTCACAGAAAATCTCTAATCTCCATCTTGCTGCAAATGGCAATATTTTGTTCTTTCAGTGCCTGCCCTGCCCTCAGTGGTTTGCCGTCTAATGTTTTTGAGGCTTCTTGTTTGGGAAGTTGGGGGCTTCCCTGAGGAACTGACTCTTGAACAGAAGGGGAGCCAGGGAACCTATAATAGGTTCCTGGGAGTGGATTTTTAAGATTAAGAAGCAAAAAGGTTTTGGGTATCCCCTTCAACTTTGAATTATGTATCTCAACCATTTTTTTCAAATTGTAGTAAATTATATATAACATAAAATTTACTGTTTTAACCATTTTTAAAAAATTTATTTTTAATTGAAAGATAATTGCTTTACAATATTGTTGGCTTCTGGCATATACTGCCACGTATGAATCAATCATAGGTGTGTGTGTATGTGTGTGTGTGTGTGGTATATATATATATGTATGTATGTCCCCTCCTTTTGGAACCTCCCTCCCACCTCCCACCATTTTAACCATTTTAAATCATATTTTCTCAAACTGAAACTCTGTCCCCATTAACCACTCCCTCTCCCCCAGCATTAGCCCCTGGCTACCAAGAACCCACTCTGTGTGTGTGTGGATCGGCCTGTTCTGGATATTTCCCATCAGTGGAATCACACCCTGTGTGTCCTTTTGTGTCTGCTTCACTCACTCAGCATCATGTTCTCAGGGTCCATCCACGTGTAGCGAGTGTCAGGGCTTCTCTCCTTTTCAGGGCTGAGTGATGTTCCTGGGTGTGGAGGGATCACATTGTGTTTATCCATCATCTGGTGATGGGCACTTGGGTTTTGTCCATCTTCTGGGTGTTGTGACTCATGCTGCTGTGCACACACATACACAGGGTCACTTTGGAAGCTTGTGGATTTGTGTTGCTGAGCCCCTTCCCCAGGGTGACCCCCACTGGTGTGCTCATGAACAAAAGCACTTCCCAGCCCTGAGAAGGATCCCGTTGCTGAGTGACAGGAAGGGCCATGTGTGTCTGGGTTCCTGCATCTTTTGACCATCACCCTCCATATTCGTGAGAACCCCATGTCCTAGTGAACAGAGGATTGTGTGTGTGGGCCATCAGCAATGGCTCCTGAGCATATGCCATCTGGTCTGTCCTGGGGACACAGCAGGGCACAGCTTCCTGCCCTGCCCTCAGTGGTTCACTGTCTAATGGTTTTGAGGCTTCTTGTTTGGGAAGTTGGGGGCTTCCCTGAGGAAGTGACTCTTGACAGAAGGGGACCCAGGAAACTGGTGGACAGTGGGGAAGAGCACCCAGTTAGAGGGAATAGCACATGCAAAGGCTCTGCAGTTGGACCAAGTGTGACTGGAGGCTGAGGCTGGAAAGGAGGCAGGTGTGGAGGCATAGGGCACTGGGGGGAAGGGCCAGCCTGCCAGCAGGCTATCTGGAGGAGGTGTCCTCAGAGTCAGGCTTCAAAAGTAGGCTTGGAGAGCAGACTGGGGATAGGACAGAAGGGAGGGTGTATAGCAGAGTGACCTGTGAGGTGGGATGGCTGGGGGCACCCGACCACCCTTGCGCTGCCGGGTCCCCCCACAGGTGGGCTGCAGGCAGTGGCGGAGTTACTGCAGGTTGACCATGAGATGCACAAGATGACCCGGGACCCACTCAACCTGGCCCTGCGCCGATACGCTGGCATGACCCTCACCAACCTCACCTTCGGAGACGTCGCCAACAAGGTGCCTGGGTGGGCGGGTCGGCCTCACCCAGCCCAGAGCAGCACTGAGCTGTGGGACAGGCAGGGAGACTGAGGCCGTTTCTCCCTCAACCAGGCCACTGTCCTCTTGGCGACTCGGCCCTGTGGACTGGGGGGCCTCTGGGCTATGGATGGAGGGCTTGGGGGGAGGCCAGTGTTTGCACTTGCCTGAGCCTCAGGCTCATCTGAGCACTGAAATGACTGCTCCCCTCCCCCCATGGTGGTGAAGATGGGGGTGGGGTTCAAGCTCCAGCACATTGCAAGTGCTTGGTTAACACTCGCCCCACCTGCCCCCACTGCACATGGCATGACTTCCTTGTGCCCCCCACAGGCTGCACTGTGCGCCCGCCGAGGCTGCATGGAGGCCATTGTGGCCCAGCTGGCATCCGAGAGTGAGGAGCTGCACCAGGTACCAGGAGGCTATGGGAACACTGAGGCGGGGTGGTGGAGGGCATCCCCTGGGCTTTGCTGTGTGCCGGCTGCTGCAGGCCTTAAGGGTGGGAGCCTGGCCCAGGCCCACCCTGCCTGCCCTGCCCCGCCCCCAGGTCGTGTCCAGCATCCTGCGCAACCTGTCCTGGAGGGCCGACATCAACAGCAAGAAGGTGCTGAGGGAGGTGGGCAGCATGACTGCCCTGATGCAGTGTGTCCTGCGAGCCACCAAGGTGGGCATTGGGTGGGGCAGCCGAGGGGCAGGGCAGCCAGGGGGCACTGACTACAGGTGTGAGTTCTCCACCTAGAGGGAAATCAAGTCAGACAACCCACTGCTTGGCAATGGCCCACACCTGGGGCTTCCAACATCACAGCTCTGAGAACCTGTCATAGCTGATTCCATTACTTGTTAGTTATATTTGAAAATGCATCTGGGTACCTCATGTGGGTGCCTCTGGGGAGAGGGCCTGGTGAGTGGGATGCATCGTCCCCCCCTACAATATTGCTGACCCCCTGCTGCTTCTGCCCCGCACCCAGGAGTCCACCCTGAAGAGCGTGCTTAGCGCCCTGTGGAACCTCTCGGCACACAGCACCGAGAACAAGGCGGCCATCTGCCAGGTGGATGGTGCCCTGGGCTTCCTAGTGAGCACACTGACCTACAAATGCCAGAGCAACTCGCTAGCCATAATCGAGAGTGGTGGTGGGATCCTGCGCAACGTGTCCAGCCTCATCGCCACCCGTGAGGACTACAGGTCAGCTGGGGGTTGGGGGGTCCCCGCTGGCAGGGGGAAGGAGGTGTGGGGGAAGGGAATGGGGAATGCTGGGGTCAGAGGAAGGTGGTGTGGGGGGCACGGTGATGGGGCTTGGGGAAAGAAGTGGGAGGGGAGAGAGGAGGATGCTGGGGGTGGAGAAAGGAGGTGTAAGGGGCACTGGAGTGGGGCTGGGGGGAGGGAGTGGGGTCACTGAGGTGGGGCTGGCAGCTCCCCCTCTGCAGTAAACTGGGGGAGCCTTGCCTTTCCTACCAATGGGTCATCCAGATGTCCCCCAGGTGCTGTTTTTAGTATAAATACACCCCCAATACTGCATGGAATATACTTGTACTACATTTTAAACTAGCTGTGTAGAAATAAACATATTCAAGTAATATTAATAATACTTGTTCTTTATTAAAATGTTATTCACTGTGTAATAAGTAACTTACCAGGTAACATTAAGTAATACTTCAATATGTAAACAGACATAACTTTTAAAAGTATATCCCAAACTCTGCATGTGATATACTTGTACTAAATTTTAAATTGACTCAGTAAAAATAGACATAGTTTTCTAAATAACATTAATAATACTTGCTCTTTATTAAAATATTCATTAATATTAAGTAAAATGCCTATTCTTCATTAACATTTATTTCCTACTATGTAACATATTGCATATACTGAATTTTAAATGATTTATTAAAATAACACATTTTCTAAATAATAGTAATAAAAACTTGTTCTTTATTAAAATCACTTGTTAATATTACTAATAAGTAATGCTTCTGATGTATGAAAGTATATAACTTTTAAAAAGTATACATCTCAGTATATCCCAAATATTGTATGGGATATACCTGTGCTGAAGATTTTATCAGTTAAAACATTAAGAAACAATACTTAGATTTCTGTTTCCTTTAATACTATCTTCGTGTGTGTGTGCTTAGTCACTTAGTTGGGTCTGACTTTCTGGGACCCCATGGACAGAGGAGCCTGGTGGGCTACAGTCCACGGGCTCCTCTGTCCATGGGATTTCCCAGGGAATGCATTGCCATTTCCTTGTCCAGGGTCTCATTCCAGAGGTTGAATCCACTTCTCCCATATTGGCAGGTGGATTCTTTACCACTAGCGCCACCTGGGAAGCCCCCAATACTATTTTCAGTATATCTCAAATATTACATGGGATAAATAAGTGTGTTAGTGGCTCAGTTGTGTCCGACTCTTTGCAACCCCATGGAGTACAGACCTCCAGGCTCCTTTGTCCATGGAGTTTTCCAGGCAAGAATACTGGACTGGGTTGCCATTCAGGTCTCCAATTACATGGGAATATACTTGTGCTAACGATCTTACCTCAGTAGAGAATTCCCTGGCGTGCAGTGGTTAGGACTTGCTTTCATTACCGAGGGCCCGGGTTCAGTCATCCCTGGTGGGGGAAATAAGATCTCGCAAGTCATGGAGTGGACAGAAAAAAAAAAACATTTTATCTACTACTAATGCTAATAATAAATAGTACTTAGTATCTTTAGAAACAAACAGAAATCTTTAGTATAGGTAAATAATGAGATATACTACTTACTATAGTAAAATATGTAAAATAACAAGGTCCTATGTAAAATAACAAGGACCACAGTGAATTCTACTCAATCTAGTAACATAGATGTGAAAAGAATCCGAGAAAGAATGTATAAAGGTGTAACAGAACCACTTTGCTGTACGTCTAAAACTAACAACATTGTAAGTCAACTATACTCCATTATATAATAAATTTTTAAAAATGAGTTAAATTTCATTTTAAATGAGTATTATTAATTAATAGTAGTTTAATAGTTTGATATTAATAAAAAAAAAGCTTTGGCACAAGTACATCCCATCCAATGTTTGGGATACACTTACACTAGGAATTTAGCCCTGTTTTTGAAATTCAGTTACCTGGGTATCTTCTGTTTGGATTTGCGGAGGGTGGTGGGCGGTGTCCATGTTGGGCGGGGCCTGACGCGCTCCGCCCCGCCTCCCGCAGGCAGGTGCTGCGTGACCACAATTGCCTGCAGACGCTGCTGCAGCACCTGACATCGCACAGCCTGACCATAGTGAGCAACGCGTGCGGCACGCTCTGGAACCTGTCGGCCCGCAGCCCCCGCGACCAGGAGCTGCTGTGGGACTTGGGCGCCGTAGGCATGCTGCGAAACCTGGTGCACTCCAAGCATAAGATGATCGCCATGGGCAGCGCCGCCGCGCTGCGCAACCTGCTGGCTCACCGGCCGTCCAAATACCAGCCGGCAGCCACCGCGGTCTCCCCGGGCTCCTGCGCGCCCAGCCTGTATGTGCGCAAGCAGCGCGCGCTAGAGGCCGAGTTGGACACACGGCACCTGGCGCAGGCACTTGACCACCTGGAGAAGCAGGGCCTGCCGGAGGCCGAGGCCACCTCCAAGAAGCCCCTCCCGCCCCTGCGCCACCTGGACGGCCTGGCCCAGGACTACGCCTCTGACTCGGGCTGCTTTGACGATGACGATGCGCCCTCCCTGGCCGCTGCCGCCACTGCCGCCGAGCCCGCCAGCCCCGCAGTGCTCTCCCTTTTCCTGGGCAGCCCCTTCCTGCAGGGCCAGGCGCTGGCCCGAGCCCCGCCCACCCGCCGAGGCGGCCTGGAGGTGGAGAAGGAGGCCTGTGGGGAGGCAGCCGTGGCAGCTAGGGCCAAGGCCAAGCTTGCGCTGGCGGTGGCTCGGATCGACAGGCTGGTGGAGGACATCTCGGCCCTGCATACATCGTCTGAGGACAGCTTCAGCCTCAGCTCCGGGGACCCTGGGCAGGAGGCTCCTCGAGAAGGCCGTGCCCAATCCTGCTCACCTTGCAGGGGGCCTGAGGGAGGACGGCGAGAAGCGGCTGGCAGCCAGGCTCACCCACTGCTGAGGCTCAAGGCAGCCCACACCAGCCTTTCCAATGACAGTCTCAACAGTGGTAGCACCAGTGATGGGCACTGTCCTCGTGAGCACTCACGGCCCTGCTCGCTGGCTGCTCTGGCCGAGCACCAAGAGGGGCCCCTGCGTGGCCAGGCGCGCCCCAGTCGGCTTGACCTCAACCTGCCTGGTGGCCAGGCTGAGCCTGAGGCCCGGGGTACCAAGGCCACAGACGCCCATGTGTGTACCATCAAGTTGTCACCCACCTACCAGCACGTGCCACTGCTGGAGGGCACCACCAGGGCGGGTGCGGGGTCCCTGGCCCCCGGGAGCCGGAAACAGGCCTGGCTATCCACAGAGGGCCTGAGCAGTGTGCCTGAGAAGCTAATGGTCGAGAAGGCACCCCTATGCCTGTCCCGCTGCAGCTCTCTGTCCTCGCTGTCCTCAGCTGGCCGCCCAGGGCCAAGTGAGGCTGGGGACCTAGAAGAGAGCGACTCATCCCTGGAGGGGCTGGAGGAGGCTGGCCCTGGTGAGGCAGAGCTTGATGGGGCCTGGAGGGGCCCGGGGGCCACCTCCCTGCCCATGGCCATTCCGGCACCCCAGAGGGGTCGAGGCCTGGGGGTGGAGGATGCCACACCATCCAGCTCCTCTGAGAACTGCGTGCAGGAGACACCGTTGGTGCTGAGCCGCTGCAGCTCAGTCAGTTCACTAGGCAGCTTTGAGAGCCCATCCATCGCCAGCTCCATCCCCAGTGACCCATGCAGTGGGCTGGGCAGCGGCACAGTCAGCCCCAGTGAACTGCCCGATAGCCCCGGGCAAACCATGCCGCCGAGCCGCAGCAAGACACCGCCGCTGGCCCCAGCACCACCAGGCGAGCGGGAGGCCACCCAGTTCAGCCTGCAGTGGGAGAGTTACGTGAAGCGCTTCCTGGACATTGCTGACTGCCGGGAGCGCTGCCGGCTGCCCTCTGAGCTGGACGCAGGCAGCGTGCGTTTCACCGTGGAGAAGCCCGACGAGAACTTCTCGTGTGCCTCCAGTCTCAGCGCGCTGGCCCTGCACGAGCTCTACGTGCAGAAGGATGTGGAGCTGCGGCTGCTGCCCCCTGCCTGCCCAGAGCGTGGCAGTGGGGGAGGCGGAGGCCTGGGGCACCGCCGACGGGATGAGGCCAGTGGCTGTCTGGAAGGGCCGGCGTCCACTGATCAGGAGCTGGAGCTGCTGCGCGAGTGCCTGGGTGGGGCCGTGCCTGCCCGGCTCCGAAAGGTGGCCTCAGCACTGGTGCCTGGCCGCCGTGCACTGCCTGTGCCCGTCTACATGCTGGTGCCTGCCCCAGCCTGTGAGGACGACTCTTGCACTGACTCGGCCGAGGGCACTCCAGTGAACTTCTCCAGCGCCGCCTCCCTCAGTGACGACACCCTGCAAGGACCCCCCAAGGATGGCAGGCGTTTGGATGGGCAGAAGCCTGAGGGTCGTGCTGCCCCCACCAGGCAGCCTGCTGGGCAGAAGCACAGGGTTGGGGGCATGGGCCGGAGCACAGAACAGCCCCGCGGGGCTGGCAGGAGCTGGGCAGGGCTGGAGCTGCCCCTTCGCCGGCCCCTGAGTGCCTGCAGGGACACTGACAGCTCCCGCCCAGGCCGGGAGCATGCGGACGGGGCTCTGCAGTCTCTGTGCCTCACAACACCCACCGAGGAGGCTGTGTACTGTTTCTATGGCAATGACTCGGATGAGGAGCCAGCCACGGCGGTGGCAGCAGCACCCCCAAGGCGGGCATCTGCGATCCCCCGGGCAGTGAAGAGGGAGCGCCCGGCTGGTGCCAGGAAGGAAGTGCAGGCTGTGCCCAAGGCTGCACCCAAGGCGGTGCCGCCTGCCCGGGCCCAGCCCAGCCTCATTGCAGATGAGACACCACCGTGCTACTCCCTGAGCTCCTCTGCCAGCTCCCTTAGTGAACCTGAGCCCTCCGAGTGCATGGCCAGCCGGCCCCAGATCCACAAGCCAGGGCTCACCAAGGACCTGGGCCACGGGGGCAGGCAGGATGGCTCTCCCAGCCCACGGGCTGAGGGAGAGCTGCTCCGGCGCTGCGTCAGCTCAGCCTTGCCCAGGCGCCAGCCCCAGGTGTCTGGCCCAAGGCGCCGCCCACCCCGAGAGGCCCAGCCAAAGGAGCGTGCAGCAGAGGGGCCCCGGGAGCGCTGTGAGGAGATGGCCAGCTCAGACCACGCCTCAGACCTGGACAGCATCGAGTGGCGTGCCATCCAGGAGGGTGCCAACTCTGTTGCCACATGGCTGCACCAGGCCGCAGCGGCGGCTGCCGCCTGTGAGGCCTCCTCAGAGTCTGATTCTGTTCTGTCCTTTGCAACGGGGCAGTCTGTGGGTTCCACCCTACAGCCCATCCTGCATAGGGAGGGGCGTCAGCCAAGGGCAGAGGGCCAGGCGGGTGGTGCCCTGCGGCCAGAGAAACCAGAAGGGACCCTCACCAAGCGCAGCAGCGGGCCAGAGAAGCCACGTGGCACTCAGAAGGCCCCGAATGGGGTGCCAGCGGTGCTCCGGGGACATACAGTGATCTATATGCCCAGCCCGGCCACCCGAGCACAGCCCAGAGGTGCCCCTGGTTCCCGCACTGTGGCAAGAAAGATGGGAGCCCCCAGCCCCGTGCAGCAGGCGGCCCCCACCAAAGCCCCCAGCCCAGGGCAGCAGCGGTCTAGGAGCCTGCATCGGCCTGGCAAGATCTCAGAGCTGGCGACGCTCAGCCCCCCGCAGAGAAGTGCCACACCACCGGCCCGCCTTGCCAAGACCCCATCATCAAGTTCCTCTCAGACCTCACCGGCCTCCCAGCCTCTGCCCAGGAGGTCACCCTCTGCTGCACAGCCTGCAGGGCTCCTGCCCGGCCCCAGAGCCTCCCCAGTGCCCAAGATTCCAGCGAGGGCCCTGCTGGCCAAGCAGCACAAGACACAGAAGTCGCCCGTGAGGATTCCCTTCATGCAGAGGCCCGCCAGGCGGGGGCCGCCGCCCTTGGCTAGGGCAGCCCCGGAGGTGGGCCCCAGGGGCCGAGTGGGCACAGAAGGGGGCCCTGTAGCCCGAGGGGGCCGCCTGGGCCTGGTGCGCGTGGCCTCCACCCGCTCCAGCGGCAGTGAATCCTCTGACCGCTTGGGTTTCCGGCGGCAGCTGACCTTTATCAAGGAGTCGCCAGGCCTGCTGCGCCGCCGACGTGCGGAACTGTCCGCACCCGAGGCCACCAACCCGACTACCCAGGCTGCCTCGCCCTGCCGCGGCCGGCCCGCACTACCTGCTGTCTTCCTCTGTTCCTCGCGCTGTGATGAGCTGCGGGCAGGCTCCCGGCAGGCCCCGGCCCCCCAGCGGGCCCCCGCGGCCCGGCCCCGCCCCAGCGAGCCGCAGCCCCGGCGCACCAGCTCCGAGAGCCCGTCCCGCCTGCCGGTCCGCACGCTGGCCACCAGGCCCGAGACGGTCAAGCGCTACGCCTCCCTGCCCCACATCAGCGTGGCCCGCAGACCCGATGCCGCCAGCCCCGAACCTGCGGCGGATGCCACCCGCCGCAGCAGTGCAGGGGAGGCCGGGCAGCTGCCCAGGGTGGCCGCGCCGGGCACCACGTGGCGCCGCATCCGTGACGAGGACGTCCCGCACATCCTGCGGAGCACGCTGCCCGCCCGCGCCCTGCCGTTGCTGGGCTCCCCACCGGAGGATGGCCCGACCGGCCCACCGCAGCGCAAGACCAGTGACGCCGTGGTCCAAACTGAGGACTTCGCGGCGGCGAAGACTAATTCCAGCACGTCCCCGAGCATGGAGAGCAGGGCGCCACCCGAGGTCACGGCTGGTGGCCCCGCCTCCCTTCTTGGCAGCGACGTGGACGGTCCGCCAGCCAAGGCGCCCGCCCCCACCCCCTTCGTCCCCGCCAGCCGACACAGCTCCCCCAGCCGCTCCGCCCGTGTCCCCCCCTTCAACTACGTGCCCAGCCCCATGGTGGCGGCAACCGCTGACTCCGCCGTGGAGAAGGCCCCTACCCCCGTTCCCACCAGCCTCCTGGAATAGTGGCCAGGACTGAACTTCCAGAACATCCTGTCCTGGCCCAGGGCTGTCTGGCTGCCCCGAAGGTGGTCCCAGGACCCGCCTGCCACCCTCCCGCCCCGGGCCCCGCCATCCGAGCCTCATCCCTGCCCACGCGGGCCTCGCACTCACGCGGTAGACGCTTGGTTTTGAGCCGAGGCGGCTTCGGGAGGAAAGTGAGCTGCGGGATGGAGCACGCGTCACCGCAAGAGGGCGCCCACGAGGCCCCGGCGCCCGCGCGGAAACCACCCTCCTGACTGGGGCCGTCCTCAGTGGTTTCCTTCTGGGTTCCAGGCCCTACGGGGCCCGGCGTTAGCACCAGACTTGCTCCCTCCCCTCTGGGGAAGGCAGAGGCAGGGGGTGACAGTGCCCACCGAGGAGGGGATGGGGCTGGAAGGGTGGCGGCAGAAGGAGCCTGCCGGGGGGGGGGGGGGGGGCCGATGCGCATGCGCAGGAGAAAGCCTATAATTACGAGCACAGCCGGTTAATTGGTTAACTATGGCTTAGCTGGCTGGTTTGCCTCAGCTGGGGCGTGCGGGATGGGCGTGTCTGCGCCCGACAGAAAGGCCGCCCCAACCCCAGACGGAGACGCGCGGGGGGCCTGGAGCACCCCGAAAGTGGTCGGGGGCGTTAGGGACACAGGGCGTCTCCGCAACCCTCGTAAGGAACCAGGAGAAGCAGGCGTGCCGAAAGGGCCGTGGCTGAGAAAAGCGAAAAACGGAGAGGAGGCCAGGGCCTAGCCGCCGCGCAGTAGCCAGCCCTGGACTTCCCTCTGCGGGAAGTGGTCCCCGCGGACGCCTGCCTGGTCCCAGGCCTCTGCCTTTCACCCCCGAGTCTCCTTTTCTCTGGATGTGCGGGCTCCGTGGGGCGTGGCCTCCTCCCTGGGGCCAGCACACTTGCCCGAAGACCCGATCCCCCTTCCCTGAGGAGCCCTACTCCGGGCGAGAGCCGGGAGCTGCTCTCAGCCACCTTAAGGATCTGCAATCTGTAGTCACACCACCCTACCTAGCTGCCCTGGGGGCCCGGGACAGTGTGCCAGTTCCTGTCCCTTCTCTGGGAGGAGGGGAGCAGAGCCAGGTGGGGAGGAGGTTCTGAAGGAGCACTGCCTCCACCCCACTCCGTAAGACACACACGCTGCGACAAGGCCTCCCGCAGGCCAAGACTCGGCTTGAGGGCTAAGAGCGAGCGGAAGCAGGACCCAGGAAGGGCTACACCACGTACTCCTCCTGGGGAGGGCGAGCCTGGGAAAGCGGTGGGGACTGAGCAGGCGCCAGAACAGCCACCTGCTGACCTTGAGGCCCCTCTCCAGGGCGGATAAGACACTTCTCTGCAAAGGGCTGCCCCCATCCTGTCAGTAGCCAGAAGGGGAGGGGGGAGTAGCCTTCTGAGCTCCTTCTCAAATGTGGGGGCTGCAGAATGCTGCAGATGATGGCATCATGGGAGAGCCACACCTGGAAATGGGGGAATGCTGCCAGCTGGCCCAGCTGTGGGAGCCTGGAGTGGACACCCCTGTACTAAGTCCCTGGCTGTGCTCTGGCAGCTGTGTGCCTGCTTCCCCAAGTGGGCTGTGGGGAGAATTCCCAGAGCTACCTCTGGGTTGAGCAGGTCAGCTGCCATGACTGGTGGCAGAGGACCCTCCTGGCTGGCTGCCCCTAAGCATTCTCTCCATAGGCAGGGGCAGGGCCCAAGCCATCCCATCCTGTCCAGCGCCCACCCTGCCACCTCCACCCATCACAGCAGCAGTCCACACAGCCCTTGGGCTGGTGGGAGCCCGAGGCCCTGATTAGAGTGGCTTCCTGGAGGCAGTGCTGGCCATCACTGGACAATCAGCCTGAAGCCGGAGCTTGGAGAAACAAAGTCCGAGGACTCCAAACACTGCTGTGAAGCCCTGACCCAAGAGACACAGGGCACCCAGGCCAGACCTCGGCCCAGGGCAGATGGACACCGCGAGCTGGGTGCTGACTTTGGGGCACTACCTCACTACGCTGCCACAGCCTGAGCCTGGTCATCTTGGCTTGTCCCCCTCCCCGTGTCTACACCCCAGGTGCCACAGGACACCTGTAAATATGTACAGCCCCCACCCGAAAAGCCATCAGCTGGTGGAAGGAGGCCGCAGAGCCAGGCATCTCACTGCACCTTTAATAAACAGCTGTTGAACCACGCTCCAACTGCCTGCGCCTTAGTCTCCAGAGGGGTGAGGCAGGGTGGGGGTCAGGAGGGGGCTTTGCAGGCCTTCCATCCAGGTCCATGTGCTGCCTGCACAGCCTCGCTCCCCACAACCAAGTGTACTCGAGGTTGACACAAGGGTTTGTTGTGTGCAAGAGTGCCCTCCCTCGGATGAGGAGGCTGCTCAGTGTCGATGCCAATGAGGCTGCATCCACACTTTCTCAACACCTGGGCCCCCAAGTTTCCAGTTTTAGGGTCTCTAAGCGTGAAGCAGATACTTTTTCCTCCTGAGATACGCGAGGTCTCCCTTGTCTGCTCTGTGGGGTCCCAGTGCCGCCCTGAGCTTTTGCGACCCTGGAAAGAAGGGGCCCATGGGGGGACTGTCGTCGGAGGCACTCTGGGCTTATCACTTCCCACTGATCTGCTGGTCTTCAAGGGACTGGTTTTTTAGGGTGAAAGCCCTTTTCATGTTCCTCACCTGGCCCACCGCCCAGCTGTCTGCAGGTGAAGGTGGAAGGAGGGAGGGCACTGGGTGAGAGCTGGGGTGGGCACTGACCACCACATCCTTTCATGGTACCCCCATGTGACAGGATCCCACAGGTGACAGACAAGAGCCTGCCCTGGGGGAGCGCCCAGGCCTGAGATGGGGTGCCAGGGGCCCCAAGAGGTGGCATTCACCCTGAGGGCTACTGCTCCTCACACAACCATGGCCACCATGGGTTGGGAGGACACTGAACACCCCACACTCTTCTGGAACCTCTGGGTACCCCCCAATTCACATGGAGATGGCAGAACAAGAAAGGTGGGTCCCACCAGCTCAGTCTGATTGGTCAGTGAAGCAGGGTCACCACAGGAAGGGAGGGGAGAATGGATTGACGGCCCTGGGCCCCAGGCCTTGAAGGAAGTCCAGTCTGGGCTCCTCAGGACAAGGGGCCTACGCACAACCCGGATCCCATCCTCAGGGAGGAGTCTATGCCCAGTGAGGCCCTACACCCAGTGGACAGGCTATATCCCGTGGGGTCTCTGGGTGCCAGGGCATGCCTAGGCTGCAGAACAGAGAGCCAGAAATCTGCTTCTGGGACCCAGGGACCAGGTGTCAGGTGAGGTATGCCAGGCCAGATGGTGAGTGGAGGACTTGAGGTTCCGGTGGGCCAGGTTATCCCAAGGAGGCGGCCGCCGTGCCGGGCAGAACCACTTGGCCCACCTGGCTGATGTCCCGCTCCAGCTCCTCGCCCGCCTGCTGCAGGTCTGCACGCTTCTGCTCCAGCTGGACACCCGCCTGCTGCAGCCGCTGATTCATGGCCACATAGATCCGGCTCCGGAGGTAGAGCTGCTCTCGCTGGGCTTCAGCATCCTCAGCCCTCCCAGAGGGCCCCAGAGGGTCTACAGATAGGACATGGCAGCATCACTGCCCGTTAACCAGAGGGTTCAGTTTATCCTCCAGAGAAAACAACGGACTGAAGGGGACAGGTCACAGGAAATGCTGGACTCCACTGACCCACAGTCCCTCCAAGGGGTGGGCCCTGGCTCCTGGAAAGGGCTCTGACCCTGATCACGGAGAAGACTGCCTCTTACCAGCACTCTGAGCACTCAGGGAGACAGGAAGAAGCCAGGACGCACACTTCCCAGTGGCCACACTTCCTAAAGGGTACAGGAAAAGGGGGGAACTCAGGGCAGAAAAGGCACAGGCTCCAGGGTCACATGTGTCCACACATCAAGGTCCTCCTTGCTCTGCCTGGTCCCCTCATCCACAAACTGGCCAGAACCTCTGCATTTGATTACAGATCACTTTATCACCTGCCTGACACCAAGGTGGGAAAGGCCAGACAGTGCAGGTGCACACAGAGGCAGACACAGGCCAGCAGAGGAAGCCCCCTCCTCCTTGAATGGCCCCAACCTCCAAGTGCTGGGGACCTAGGCCTGTGATCCTTAAGCTGGGGCTCAAGCAGCCGCCAAAGACCCAGCTGCGGGCTGTGGATAAATAGGTGCTGCGGTTCCTCAGGCAGCCCCATCCAACACAACGTTTCAGGTGACGGAAACGTCCCCAGCTGAGCCCTCCAGCACAGCAGCAGCAACAAAGGGCTCCTGAGCCTGTGAAATGTGGACATATGCAGCAAAGAACAGAATTTTTTACTGTTACTTAATTTAAAAACAAATTGTCCCACAGCCTCATGTAAATCAATGAAGTTAGAACACTCTCTCATACCCTACACAAAAATAAACTCAGAATGGCTTAAAGGCTTAAATAAAAGACATGACACCATAAAACTCCTTGAGGAGACCATAGGCAAAACATTCTGTGACATAGATCTTACCTATGTTTTCTTAGGTCAGTCTCCCAAGGCAACAGAAATAGAAGCAAAAATAAACAAATAGGACCTAATCAAACTCACAAGCTTTTGCCCAGCAAAGGAAATCAACAGCCTATAGACTGGGAGAAAATAATTGCAAATAATGCAACTGACAAGGGCTTGATTTCCAAAATATACAAACAGCTCATACAACTCAATATCAACAAACAAAACAACCCAGTTTAAAAATGGCCAGAAGACCTACATAGACATTTCTCCAAAAAAGACATACAGATGGTCAAGAATCATATGAAAAAATGCTCAGCATCACTAATTATTGGAGAAAGGCAAATCAAAACTACAATGAGGTACCACCTCCTACCAGTCAGTATGGCCATCATTAAAAACTGTACAAATAAAGACTTCCCTGGTAGCCACTGGCTAAAATGCCTAATGTATGCTCCTAATGCAGGGGGCCAAGGTTCAAACCCTGGTCAGGGAACTAGATCCCACATGCTGCAACTAAGAGTTTTCATGACACAAAAAGACCTGGCATAGCCAAATAAATAAATATTGAAAACAAAAAAACTCTACAAATAACAAATGCTGAAGAGAGTGTGGAGAACAGTAAACACTCCTACACTGTTGGTGGGAATATAAGCTACTGTAGCCACTGTGAAAACAGCACAGAAGTTCCTCAAAAAAGTAAAACCAGAGGTACCATATGATTCAGTAATCCCACTCCTGTGCAAATATATCGAGATGGAACCATAATTCAAAAAAACACATGCACCCCAATGTTCATTGCAGCACTAGTTACAATAGCCAAGACATGGAAGCGAGCTAAATATCCATCGACAGATAAATGGATAAAGAGGAATAAAAAGGGTATAGTAAGGAAAAAAAAGGATATGGTGTATATATACACAATGGATTACTACTCAGCCATGAAAAAGCACAAAAATACTATCACTTGCAGCAACATGGATGCAACTAGAGATTACCATACTAAATGAAGTAAGTCAGAGAAAGACAAATAACTGTATGATGTTACTTATATGTGGAATCTAAAATATAATGCAAATGAACTTATCTATGAAACAGAAACAGACTCAGACATAGAGAAAAGACATGTGGTTGCCAAGAGGGAGGGACAGCAAGGAAATCAACCCTGAGTATTCACTGGAAGGACTGATGCTGAACCTTCAACACTTTGGTCACCTGACGCAAAGAGCTGCCTCATTGGAAAAGACCCTGATGCTGGGAAAGATTGAGGGCAAGAGGAGAAAGGGGCAACAGAGGATCAGATAGTTGGATGGCATAAGCAACTCAATGGACATGAGTTTGAGCAAACTCCGGGAGTTGGTGAAGGACTGAGAAGCCTGGCATGTTGCAGTCCATTAAGTCACAAAGAGTCGGACACAACTGAGCGGCTGAACAAACACAAAGGGGGAGGGGGATGGTGGAAAGAATGGGAGTTTTGGATAACCATATGTGAACTATTATATACAGGATGGATAAACAACAAGGTCCTACTGTATAGCACAGGATTTTCAATATCCTGTGATAAACTATGGAAAAGAATGAGTATCTGTAACTGAGTAACTCTGCTATAAAACAGAAATTAACATTGTAAACCAACTATACTTGAATTTTATAAAAACAAAAAAACACAAAGACGAACCCCCCCAAAAAGTACCAACGTGTTTCTCACCTTCTGACATCCCACAAGCCTTATCCTGATCCTCTCTACCCACTAGAATAGCCCGAGGACAGGCACTTTCATCTTTTTTTCCCCCCTTTTCTTGGCTGTGCCACGCGGTATGTAGGATCTTAGTTCCCCAACCAGGGATTGAACCCGCCCCTTGCAGTGGAATCGCAGAGTCCTAAGCACTGGACGGACAGGGAAGTCCCAGGGACTTTCAACGTTCAGATCTCACCTCACCACCTCAATGATTAGAATAGAACCTGGCCCATAAGAGGTTCTTAACGAAGGCTGAACGAATAAACGAATCTCATAGAGAACACAGTATTCAGCCTACAACTGTATATCGGACCCTGCATTCACTCTTTTCCGTTTATCTTCTGAACAAGGGGTGGACACCTTTTTTCTGCAGAAGGCCAGACCTAAATATTTTGGGCACTGTAAGGCCAGACGGTCTCCGTTCTGACCACTTAACTCTGCCAGTGCGTCTCAAAAGCAGCCAGGTGCTTCTGTTCTTGCTGGGGTCTCGGGACACGCCTCCCCTGAATGACCTGGGCTCCCCCTACCTTCCCGGGCCAGTGTGGTGAAGACGGGGTCCTCGGCGGGCGCCCTCCGCACGTCCTCCAGGATCTGCTCTACCGTGGGGGGCGCCGGGCGGGTGGGGAGCACCACTCGCTTCTTGGCCTTGGAGCCCATCCCAGCAGGCTGGAGAAAAGAGCGTTGACTGCGCAGTTCCTGCCGCCCAGCAAACTCCTACACACGCTCCGGAGCCCTGCTCCCGGCGAAGCCGGTCCTGCCTCGTTCCTCCCAAGGTGGAACAGCACGGGGTCTGGGGCTTCAGTGTCCGGCTCCACTCAAGACAAGTTTCCAGCAGAAGTTCCACCTAGCCGCTGGCACTCGGCTGCCACAGCGGCCGATAAGCCACTTCCGCTTCCGGTCGGCCTACGGGCCAGCCCTATAGGCACGTGATGCGCACTTCCGGCCTCCTCGGGTTCCCCGCCGGCTGCGAAGCCACCCACCCTTTAAAGGGGCCACGCCTGAGAGTTTCGGCACCACTGGACCAGAATGGGTGGAGCTTCCCTGATAGCTCAGTGGGTAAAGAATCCACCTGCAATGCACTAGACCCCAGTTCGATTCCTGGGTCGGGAAGATCCCCTGGAGAAGGGAAAGGCTAATTCCATGGACTGTATAGTCCATGAGGTCCCAAAGAGTTGGACAAGGCTGAGCGAATTGATGTGGGGTAGTGAACCAGAATGAGGAAGGAAGCGACATCAGCCTCCTCGCGCAGGGCCTGGAAGCACAAAGGGTGGCCATAGGGTTCAACCAAGGCATCCTCCAAGCCTGTCTTCAACAATAGGGGTTAACAGTACGTGAACCATGAACTTCCACATGCTCAAGCTGAGTATAGAAAAGGCAGAGGAACCAGAGATCAAATTGCCAACATCTGCTGGATCATCGAGAAAGCAAGTGAGTTCCAGAAAAACATCTACTTCTGCTTTATTGACTACACCAAAGCCTTTGTGTGGGTTATAGCAAACTGTGGAACATTCTTACAGAGATGGGAATACCAGACCACCTTACCTACCTCCTGAGAAATCTGTATGCAGGTCAAGAAGAAACAGTTAGTGCTCGCTTTGGCAGCATATATACTAAAATTGGAAGGATACAGAGAAGATTAGCATGGCCCCTGCGCAAGGATGACACGCAAATTCGTGAAGCATTCCATATTTTTTTCTGGTCTCCAAATGGAAAATAAAAATAAGAAGCAACAGTTAGAATCAGTCATGGAACAACAGACTGGTTCCAAATTGGGAAAGGAGTATGTCAAGGCTGTATATTGTCACACTGCTTATTTAACCTATATGCAGAGTACATCATGCGAAATGCCAGGCTGGATGAAACACAAGCTGGGATCAAGGTTGTCGGGAGAATTATCAATAACCTCAGATGCACAGATGACACTACCTTTATGGCAGAAAGCGAAGAAGAAAGAGCCTCTTGATGAAAGTGAAAGAGAAGAGTGAAAACGTTGGCTTAAAACTCAACATTCAGAAAAGGAAGATCATGATATCCGGTCCCATCTATCTGGCAAATAGATGGGGAAACAATGGAAACAGTGAGAGACTTTATTTTGGGGGGGCTCCAAAATCACTGCAGATGGTGACTGCAGCCATGAAATTAAAAGACACTTGCTCCTTGGAAGAAAAGCTATGACCAACCTAGACAGCATATTAAAAAGCAGAGACATTACTTTTTTGACAAAGGTCCATCTAGTCAAAGCTATGGTTTTTCTAGTAGTCATGTGTGGATGTGAGAGTTGGACTATAAAGAAAGCTGAGCACAGAAGAATTAATGTTTTTGAACTGTGGTATTGGAGAAGACTCTTGAGAGTCCCTTGGACCTCACGGATTTCAAACCAGTCAATCCTAAAGGAAATCAGTCCTGAATATTCATTGGAAGGGCTTATGCTGAAGCTGAAACTCCAATACTTTGGCCACCTGATGCAAAGAACTGACTCACTGGAAAAGACCCTGATGCTGAAAAACATTGAAAGTAGGAGGAGAAGGGGATGACAGAGGATGAGATGGTTGGATGGCATCACCGGCTCGATAGACATGAGTTTGAGCAAGCTCTGGAAGTTGGTGATAGATAGGGAAGCCTGGTGTGCTGCAGTCCATGTGGTCGCAGAGTCAACAGGACTGAGCGACTGAACAAGGCATTCGAGGTCAAGTTTTCTGCAAAACGGGACACAACCTCCAACCCACGTGGCTGTCATGGGAACACACCAGGTGGCGGGCGCACAGGGAACGCTCAGTAAATGCCAGCTGCCAGCCCCACTGAGGTGACCAGGGGCGCAGCATTCGCATCTGGGCCCTCCTCCCAAATCCGTGTGGTCGCATCTCCAGTCTCTAAAACCCCCTCCCCTCAGGGTGGGGTGATAGCGCTGGAGGCTGATCTTGGCCTCACCCCTCTGGAGTAGGGTGGGAAGACCAGCTCAGACCAGGGAGGTTTTTTTAAGCAACTTTACAGAGAGTAAGTTAGGGCTTTCCTGGTGGCTCAGTGGTAAAGAATCTGCCAGCAATGTAGGAGACAGCCAGAAATGCAAGATACTCGGGTTTGATCCTTGGCTTGAGGAGATCCCTTGGAGAAGGAAATGGCAACCCACTCCAGTATTCTTGCCTGGGAAGTCCATGGACAGAGGAATTTGGCGGGCTACTGTCCTTGGGGTCACAAAGAGTCGGAGACGACTTAACGGCTAAACCACCACCACTACCACCACCTACCAGTGGTTAGGATTCCTCATTCTCACTACCGAGGGTTTGGATTCAGTCCGTGGTGGGGGAACTAAGATCCTATATCCCATAAGCTGCCCAGGCACTGTCAAAAAAAAAAGGAGCAATTTACATACCACAAGTAGTAGTATTAGTCACTCAGTCATGTCAGACTCTGTGGTCCCATGGACTGTAGCCCATCAGGCTCCTCTGTCCACAGAATTCTCCAGGCAAGGATACTGGAGTGGGTTGCCATTTTCTATTCAAAGGGATCTTCCGGACCCAGGGCTTGAACCTGGGTCTCCCTCATTGCGACCAGATTCTTTACCATCTAAGCCACCAGGGAAGCCTACAATACCATAGAGTATACCTGTTTAAAGTGTGCAAGTCAGTGTTTTGAGAATATAGAGAGACAGTGCACATTTCACATCAGTGGGATCACACACCCTGTGTTCTTTTATGTCCTGCTTCTCTCACTGAGCATTGTGTTCTTGAGGTTCATCCACAGTTGTTGGGGGTGTCAGTGCTCCTCTTCTTTCCATGGGTGAGTGATGCTCCCGGGTGTGGAGGGACCACCCTGCATTTACTTGTTCACGCACGTTAGTGGACATTCAGCCTGCTTCCACATTTTGGCTGCTGTGAATCATACTGCTGTGAACATCTTGGCATTGTTGTGTGAATGTATCTTTAGTTTTTTGGGCACGTGCCTAGGAGTGGAATCGCTGGATCCTTCAGTAACACCATGTTTGTCTGTGGAACTATTTCCCAAAGTTGCTGCCCCAAACTGGCATGATTTGAGCACTTACCGTATGTTAGGCCAGAAAATTACTTCTTTGGATCCTCGAGAGTATTTGGTGAGGCAGGTGCCAGGTTTAATGCTGTTGCACAGGTGTGGTCCCTTAGGCTCTGAGAGGGAGGCCAGATGGCTCTGACTCACAGCCTGGAGCTAACACTGGAAGCAGGGGTTGAGCTGGGTGGGACTCTAGGGGTGTGGCTGGGACTTTAGAGGTGGGGGTAGCACTCGAGGGCAGCTAGCTGCTGCTCCTGCTTCCAGTGGGTCCAGCTGCAGCCCTTGATCTCATTCCCATTACTTTCCAGCTTGAGGCTGCCCAACCTGAGCCTGGTGGCTCAGCAGGTGCCCAGGGTCCCTGGGGAGGAGTGTCTCTGGGGCTCCTGCAACAAATCAGGACTGCCTCCATGGAGTTCAAGTGAAGCCCATGATGAAGGCACAAACAGCCTCTACTTCCTTGTGGAAATTGCCTCCAGCTCTGAAAATCAGAAGGAAGGAGGAAAGTGTCCCCATCCCATAGATGTGAGGACAGAGGAAGGGCTCTCAGTAGCTCCATCCATGCCCTCCCTACCCCACCCCCACCCTCCCTGCACTTTGGGATCCTCCTTCAGTTCCAGAGAGGTGGAGAACCCACTTTCCAGATGGGGAAGTGGAGGTCTGGGGGAATAAGAGCATTGTATCTCCAGTTCATGATTCCTTCAGCCTCCCAAGGACCTCAAAAAAATAGAGAAAAGTGCAATTATTGGAAGTCGGTAGACAGGCCATGTGGGTAGATCACTGCATGAACTGTCATTTGCGGATCACAGTTCTGTTAGTTCTCGGCCTTAAAGAGAAACTCATGCATAAGGAGGGAAAAGGTGGGACTTCCCTGGTGGTTCAGTGGTTAAGAGTCTGCTTTGCAGTGCAGAGGACACAGGTTCAATCCCTGGTCTGGGAAGATCCCACATACCATGGAGCAACTAACCCCATGTGCCACAACTACTGAAGCCTGAGCACCTAGAGCCTGTGCTCCACAGCAAGAGAAACCACCACAACGAGAAGCCCACGCACTGAAACTAGAGAAACCCTGTATGCAGCAAGGAAGACCCAGTGGAGCCAAAATTAAAATAAAAAAAAAAAAAGGATGGGAGAACAGTAAGAGTGGGCCAGGACACTTCCAGGGTGCTCAGAGGCTTTGCCACAGCTATCATTCAGGAGCCCACCAGCCCCCACCCCCTAGGGCATGGGCTCTGGACTCAACTGACCCTGACCCCTTCTCCAGGGACAGATATGGTACGCATGGGACACCCCCACCCTCACCCCCAACAATCACACCATGGGGAAGAGAGTGGTGCCCCAAGGACCCCATAGACTTGTACCTCCTATTCAACCTTTATTTGCAAATTTGCAAATTCTGCGCAGTCAGAGGATGAGGATAGTGTCACCTGTTCTGTGTCTCCCTCCCTCCACTCTGGGACAGGGAAGGGATATCGGCCTCCTGCCTGGTTCCCCCCAACCCACACCACCCAAACTATGCAGTGAGACTTTTCTCTCTGTTTGACCTTGACTTGCCAAGTCTCGAGTGCAGGATCCCACGTGGCCACCCCTGGCCTGTGCCTCCGAGGCTTCCAGGGCTTTCCTGGGGCAGGTTCCTATGGGGCGCCAGTATGGACAGTAGGATGGGGGTGCCCACCAGGGCCTGAGCAGAGGTGCATGCTGGCTGTCCTTGTCAGCCGGCTCTGGGTTCCAACCTGCTGTGGGTTCTGGAGTGGTGACTGGAGTGGCCCCCTGTCCTAGGGGGTCCTATCCATGGCAGCAGGCAGCCCGTGAGAAGCACATGGCAGAGGAGGGGGCTCCCAAATGCCATGGCCAGCAGAGACAGCACCGCAGCCTGGGCTGGGCCATGGTGGCAGGGGTGGGCAGTCGCCGTGGAGTGGGAGTGGCCCTCAGGGAGGTGGGGTCCTGAGCAGGAGCCCTGCTGCTCATCCAGCATGGACTGCGGAGGGCAGGCAGTGCAGTCCAGTGGGGAGCTGCCTCGGCAGGTGTAACAGGACGAGTGGCAGCTGGAGCAGACCCGCATGGCAGGCATAGCGGAGCGCCCGGGTCCAGCGGTCACCGCCTGCTGGGTGTGGTTGAAGTACCTTGGTGGGCAGTAGGCGAGACAGAGGTGGCCCAGGATGTAGGCGGGGCTGTGGCACTCTGCATGAGGGACAGACACGTCCATGGGGCTGTGAGGCTGAGACCTGCCACCCCGGCTTTCCCGCCCCTCCACCCCAGGCCGCACACGCACACTGCCCCTGCTTCCACCTCCCGGCAAATGGGCCATGCCGCGCCGGGCACTCACCCTGGCACAGCCCCTCTGTGTCCCTCTGCACGCACGCGTTGCTGGTCACCTGGGGGCCCGAGGGCCGCGCCGTCATGTCCTCAGCTGTCCCGTAAAGCAGCAGCGTGTAGCGGTACAGCGTCCCTGGGCAGGGGTGGTGGTGGGCACGGGGAGGAGGGGGAGAGGCTGTCGGCAGCCTGGTCCTGCCATTCCAAGCCCCCTGCTCTGCCACCCACACCCCATCCTGGAATCCTGGACACAGATGGTGCAGAGTTGCCCAGTACCCTCTGTGGGCTGGGAACCAGATACCTGGTGTGTGCTAGTAAGTGAGCACCTACTGTGTGCCAGACCCGCCTGCTCAGTCTCTTCCAGGAGACCAGCGGGAGCCCTGTGAGGTGGGGGGACAGCTAAAGAGGTCACAGGCTCCAGTCTGCATGGTGGGTAGGGGTGGAGCCCCAGCCAGCACTCAGCTGGACCTCACCTGTGTTGAAATAATAGCCCTTGTTCTCCAGGCCCAGGATCCACAAGCCCCGTGGGTCTTCGTCCCAGAAGTGGGTGGACATGAAGATCCAGTTGTTGTAGCCTTGGCTGCTGACATCAAAGGGTCTGGGACAGACAGGTGAGGGGGGTTCATCACCAGAGTCCTGACCAGCATGTCCAATGTGGATAGGGCTGGGGTCCAGCCTGCCTGACCCCAGGGTGCTAAGGCTCCTCCCCATGGGGGCACCCAGGAAGGAGGGAGAGTTTGCACCAAGGGCCGGCCTCTGCCCTTGCACCTGATGGCCACGAGGGTGGAGCGGGTGCCCATGGGGCTGGTGAGCGAGATCTCCAGGTCCCCACGGCGGCTGTAGGACAGGGACAGCTGCACCTGCACGTGCTCCAGGGAATGGATGGAGTTGGCGCGGCCGGCGCAGGCCGACACATTCTTCCTCACACGCATGACTGGCAGGATGGGGCTGGGGGCCAAGGCCTCTCCTGCTGGCCTGCTGGTGGGGGGCCAGGCAGAGTTTGGGCTCAGATCCTGAAGCCTACCCTCTCTTTGTTCAGACAGGTAAACTGAGACCTTGGTGCACGCCTCCCTGTGTCCACTCCCCAGGTAGCAATGGGAAGTGTAGGGAGAAGGCAGGTACAGAAGCAGGTGGAGGAGGGCTGGGGGAGGTGGCAGGTGGAGGAGGGCTGGGCGAGAAGGCAGGAGGGAGAACAGCTGTGGGGAGGTAGGCACAAAGGCTGAATTGTATGCAGGCGTCCTGCGGGCAGAGGGGCGCGCTCACGTGCGGGTGTGCACGATATGAATGACACATTTCTTCTGGGGCTGTGTAGGCAGCCAGGAGCGAGCCATGCCCACCAGCAGTGCAGCGTCCAGCAGTCCGTAGCCATAGTGGTGGCTCACTGCAGGGGGAGGGGCCAGCGGTCATGGCCCTGTGCGTGCGGCGGCCCCGCCCCCCGCCCGGCCCTGCCGCACCTAGGCGTCCAACGCCGTTGGTCCTCCAGTCCTCCGCCTGCAGCTGCGCGGGCCTGGACGCACGGACCACCAAATGCTGCATGTCCCTCCATGTCAAGAGCGGGCTGAGAGTGGGCGAGAGTGGGTGAGCCAGGGCCACGCTGTGGGGCGCGAGCGGCTGGCGGGACCCCACCCACACCTACTTGGCCTCCAGAGCCAGAGCGATCATGCCCGCAGCCAGCGGGGCGGAGGCTGAGGTCCCCGTGTGCTTGTCCGTGCACTGGTGGTGCAGGTCTGTGGTGACCTGGGGGGCAGAGACAAGGGCTCGGGACCAGTGCCCGTAGAAACCCCACCCTGCTTCAAAAGTCCCAAGGGCTTCAAGAAAGAGGCTCCACAGAGCACAATAGCAGGGCTGGGGCACTGAATAGGGCCGCCTGGGAGACAGGAGGGTGCGTGAAGGGGTACCAACCAATGGTCTGGGACCCCACTTTGTGTCAGGTGCCAATGGGGCAGCCGTGGGAGGAGGCCAGGCAGGAGACAGGAGGGAAGGCAAGAGCCAGGTGGGTGGGTGGGGCAGGCAGAGGCAGGAGGCCTTGGGAGTCTGGCCGTGGGAGGGTGCATGGGGCGGGGGACCACTCACAATCTGAGGATCCGTGGCTACGCCACTGCTGTAGGTGGTGGTGAGTGTGGAGGCACAGGCCTCACTGTACCAGGGCACGTGGCCCTGCTGGGTGGTGCTGCCCACCGAGAGTGTGTGGATGCTGTTGGTGTAGCCGTCGCAGTTACAGTTGTCGTAGTGCAGGCCACCATTGCCTGATGCCCAGATGAAGAGGGTGCCCAGCCCGCCTCGGCCCTGCAGGAAGGGACCAGCACAGAGGTGGGAGTTGGGATGGGGCAGGAGCCTCACATGTAGGCCCCGGAGCCTCACATGTAGGCCCCGGACCCGCTGTGCCTTGTATCCACTCACTTTGGTCACGCCACGCCTGAAGGCTTCTCGGGTGAGGATGCCTGGGCCATCCACCGTGCGACCGTCATCCTCAGGGCCCCAGCTGGCACTGTAGATGTGGATGTGCTGTGGCTGCAGGCTCAGCGACTGGGCCTCAATCACGTCGGTGATGGTGCCATCCAGCATGCGCACACCTGCATGGGCAGCAGCTGCAGCCTCACTGGACACCCTGCCTGTGCCCCATGCTCTCCCCGCCTGGGGGTGACGGCGTCGACCACCAGGAGTGCTCAGTTTTCCTCCACCCCGGGCCTGGCACCCTGGCACCACCACTCAGCAGCAAGGGCCTGAGGCCGGGAGGCTCCCCACCCTCCAGTCTGAGTACCTCCGATGCGGGCATTGTAGGCGACGCCCGCACCGCAGAACCTGTTGTTGGCCATCGCTGCCACTTCCCCAGCACAGCGGGTCCCGTGCCTGGCACCAGGGCAGAGACAGGAGCCCATCACATCCCCCTGGCCCCTCATAGGGAACCAGGGGCTGCCCCCACACCTCTGGGGACGCCAGGCTTACCGGTTCTCATCGGTGGGTGTGTATCGAGGCTCGGGGTCTGGGTCGTAGTCATTGAAGTCATAGCTGGCCAGGGGATCCTGGGGGAGTGAGGTGGAGACATGAGGGGGCTGCCAGCAGCCGGAAAACATGAGGCAGCCCCCACCCCAGCCCTGCCGGCTCACGTAGTTGGCCCAGAGGTCTGGGTGGTCTTTCTCGATGCCGTCATCCAGGACGGAGACCACGACGCCCTGGCCCGACAGCCCCTGGCTCCAGACCTGCAGGATGTTCAGGTCTGACTGCATCTCATTGTTCTGTGCAAGGAGGGGCCAGGGTCAGGAGGGATCTGACATGGCTAGGCCCCGCTGCCCGGCCAGGCCAGCTCACCATGTACCACTGCTTGGAGAACCAGGGGTCCGTGGGCACCACCAGGGAGCGTTTCACCCGCCTCTGCACTGTCTGCTGTTGGAACCACTGCACCTGGTGGTGGGTGGGGGGCAGAGGAGACCACACTGTGGGAGGGGCTGGACCTGCAAGCAGCCCGCCCTACTCCCAGCTTCCTGTACTCACACCAGGATGCTTTAGAGGGCCCTGCTTCTTAGCCTTTCTGCAGATTCCTGGCCAAGAGGCCAAAATCTGCTTCCAGGGTCTGGGTGGGCCTCTTCCTGGGTCTGCTGGCGGGGGGAAGGGTGGGGTGGGCAGAGGTATGTGGGGGCTGAGGGTTAGGAGGTTGTGTGTCTGGGCTGTCACCTACTTGTCCGGGGACCCATGTGATATAGGATGGAGCCAGGGACCCTGTGTTTGCTGGGGCTGCTCTAGGGGGTTCCCATGTGCCTGAGGCTCTGCTTTGGGAGGATGCTGAAGTCCTCAGAGGGCCCATCCCCAAGGGACCCCCACACATGTGGTAGCTGCTGCCCAGGGCCACGTGGCTCACTTTGCCTCTGTTCACATTCTAGAATCCCTCTCCCTAAGACACGTCCATCTCCCCTTGCAGCATCCACTTCTCCCGACCACACTCTTCTGGGTGCAGGACATACCCCTATGGCCATACCCACCTCCTGCCTGGTCCTCTAGCTGCCCTGTCCCCACCATCTCTCTGCAGCTCACTCTAGGCATTCTGCAGCATCACTGTCTCAACCCCCCTGCCTGTCTGGCCCACATCAGCCTTCCTCTGCTGCAACTACAGTGGCTGCTGCACCCAGGGCCTTTGCACGTGCCCTTCTGCCTGCCTCGAGCCACTCTTCCTCAGGCCTTTATCCCTTCCCTCTTCCTTGTTCTACTCCCAGCCCCTGCCCAAACTGGCTCATGTTCCCCCTCCCACCCCTATCTCACCAGTCAGGTCCATCTTCTGCCCATTTGCTCAGCCACACCCATGGAAGCTGCCCCTGAGTTTTTCTCTGCCCCCCACACCCAACCCACCAGCCAGACTTGGCCTCTATCAAGATCACATGTCCAACCAGCCACTTTTCTTGGTACAGTCCTCCTGGTGGGTTTCAGGCTGACTTTTGCGAATCAGCCCCCCCCCAGGCCAGCCTCTTTATACCTAGGGACCTTGATCTTTCTGGGTGAGATACAGGAGAAAAGGGGGATGACAAGAAATGCTGACAGGGCACCAGGCCCTGGGATGAGTGCTGCACTCACAGGTGATCTGTTGTTCTCCACAGATCTTCCCCATCTGGCTTCCAACTGCAGACTAGGGAGCCAAATTGATACCAAGACTCAGAGAGAGCTGGTGACTTGCCCAAGGTCACACAGCCATTCATAACAATTACAAGAAGAATAGGAGGTGGCGGAAACCTTTGAGGGAAGGCCAGGCTCACCTTAGGGTCTTTCTTTAGGCGCAGGCGGTGGCCCCAGTGCGGGGTCAGGGACTGCTGGACCACACCCCGGTGCCGCAGATGGAAATACTGCCCGTCAGGGAAAATCTGAGAATGAAGGGGAGCATGGCTGAGACCTGGTTCCCCTGATGGAGCTCTTCCCAGGCTGGGGCCAGTCCCCTTCTTACATCTTCCCCCAACCAAGTGGCCTCTGGGGGTCCCAGGATCTGAAGTTAAACAAGGCAGGGGTGAGCTGGGGGGTCCCTCCCATCTGCAGAGATCTGGGGTCGTCCCCTTCTTACATCTTCCCGCCTCCTCCCGTGAATCTGGGTCCCGCCCACCTGCCCAAAGTTGACGAAGCCGAATTTGCGCGCCAGGCGATCGACCTCCTGGTAACTCTGGGACACCCGCACGGCCCAGCTGCTGACATAGATGGGGGCCCGGACCGAGGCCCACCCCACAGCCATGGGGCCAACGAGCGCCAGGCCCAGGGCCAAGGTCAGGCGCAGACAGAGCACAGTAAGGGCGGGCCGCATGGCGGCGGGGGCGGGGCCGGGGCGGGGCCTCAGAAAGCCCCTCCTCCTGGCCAAACCGCCGAGACCGCCCAAGCGTCCGCCCCGCCCCCGGCGCCATAGCAACCCCTGCAAAGCTTCAACTCCCAGGGAACCTTGCGGCTCCCGCAGTGGAAGATGGGGAGATCTAATAGAAGTGTGGGGGAAACACATGCCCAGACCTGTCTTCTGTAGACTCAAACCCTCTGGAGCTCCAGTCTCCCCGTTTATACTGCTGCTGCTGTTGCTGCTAAGTCGCTTCAGTCGTGTCCGACTCTGTGCGACCCCATGGACCCCAGCCTACCAGGCTCCTCCGTCCATGGGAGTTTCCAGGCAAGAGTACTGGAATGGGGTGCCATTGCCTTCTCCGCCCCGTTTGTACAATGACCCACAATTCTTCTGACCTAGAGGAGCGAGTTCATTGTTGCAATAACTGACCCCGCCGCATATTGGCTCCGCCCACTTCACATACACCCCCAACCCCTAGAATAAGCCTTGCCTCCTTCCTAATCCAACCAGAATTGCTTTTTTGAATAAACCCCGCCTCCTATAATTAGCCCCATTTTCTTGGGCTCCAAAATCACTGCAGATGGTGACTGCAGCCATGAAATTAAAAGATGCTTCCTCCTTGGAAGAAAAGCTACAACCAACCTAGACAGCATATTAAAAGGCAGAGACGTTACTTTGCCAACAAAGGTCCATCTAGTCAAAGCTATGGTTTTTCCAGTAGTCATATATGGATGTGAGAGTTGAACTGTAGAGAAAGCTGAGCACCGAAGAATTGATGCTTTTGAACTGTGGTGTTGAAGACCCTTGAGAGTCCCTTGGACTTCAAGGAGATCAAACCAGTCAATCCTAAAGGAAATCAGACCTGAGTATTCATTGAAAGGACTGATGCTGAAGCTGAAATTCCAGTACTTTGGCCACCTGATGCAAAGAACTGACTCATTGGAAAAGACCCTGATGCTGGGGAAAGATTGAAGGCAGGAGGAGAAGGGGATGACAGAGGATGAGATGGCTGGATAGCATCACCGACTCCATTGACATGAGTTTGAGTAAGCTCCGGGAGTTGGTGATGGACAGGGAGGCCTGGAGTGCTGCAGTCCATGGGGTCGCAGAGTCGGATTCAACTGAGCAACTGAACTGAACTGAAGCACCGCTCTTCCGATTCCGTCCCTCCTCCTTTATGTTCAGCCCCACTTCCTCTCGGTTTTCCCTAATAAACGTCTTCTTGTTTCTCCAATCAGCTCTGGACTTTCTCTAGCCCCGCCTGCCAGCTCCGCCTCCCCAGCACTCTTCTCTCCGCCCCCAGCTCCACCCACAACAGCTCAGCCAATAATCCCCCGGCCATGACCCCGCCCCTCCAATCAGCTACGTCCCCCTCCCGCTCAGCCAATCGGCGCCCTCAGCCACCTCGCCCCGCCCTCTTTCTCCAAAGACGCGGCTGCGGCTGCCGCAGCCCTCCAGAGGGCAATGCGGCGGAGGAGACGGGGCAGGCCCCACCTCCTTTGTCCGCCCTGCCCTCCCATTGGCCAGAGCGGAGGGCAGGAGGTGGAAACCAGCCTGGGGGCGGAGACGCGTCCCGGAGTTGAGCGGTGCGGCTCGCGCCGAAGGAAGGCGGCGCGCAAGCAGTCTAGCCGGTGCGCAGGGAGACCGTCAAATTCAAGCTGCCAGTCCCGGGCTCGCAACTGCTATGGACGGCCTGCGCCAGCGCTTCGAGAGCTTTCTGGAACAGAGGAATTTGGTCACCGAAGCGCTAGGGGCGCTCGAAGCCAAGACAGGTGTCGACAAGCGGTACTTGGCCACGGGTGAGCCGTCGGGGGCAGCGCTTGGGGCTACCGCCCCATTTCGCCGACAGGCACAGTGAGGCCCTGGGCTATCGGGGCCTCGGACCTCTCCCTTCCGGCCGCCCCGGCTGCGGGTTCCAACTCTTGCGGCGGGGCACTCCCACAGTCCAGCGAGGAGACCGAGATCCTGGGGAGGGGTCGTTGACCAGGACCTTGGTTCTGGCCGCAGTCTCTTCTCGCCCCCTACGTGCGACCTCAGTCTAGGAGCAACCCTCTCACGGCCCTGCAGTCGTGCTTTGCCCCCTCCTCCCTCCTGGCCCTGGGTGCCCTCCAGGCAGAAGTCCGGTTCTTCCGGTTGTTCTCCTGGTCCCGGGGGAGGAGAGGGCAGGTAGGTAGCAATGCCCTGCCAGTCTCACCACCCTCTTCCCAGGTGGACTCCAGCCTGGAAGCAAATGTAGAGAGCTTCCCGTTTTCCCAGGGGATGCTCCAGACCAGGAGGAGAAGGGCAACTCCCACCTCCCCTCCCGAGGTTTTCCTGCTAGTATCACCCCACCCCAACCTCAACCCTTTGGCCTGCCCTCTCACTCTGCCCCACCCTGAGCTGGATTGTTTGACTGCGGTGGGCTTGCAGAAACGTTCGCTGGGGCCCATGTAGAGGGAGTCCTGTCACCCCTGATTGTCACTTGCATTCCAGTCCCTCCTCTGCCTTTCCTCCTCAGTGACCTTGGATGTCCCCTGCCATTCTCTGAAACTGTCCAGTAAGTGCCCTTTAAGTACCTCCCCTCTTTTTTGGTGCTTCAGACCCAACTCCCTTCTGCCACCTCTTCCAAGAAACCTGTCTAGAATGAGTCTCAGGACACTTAGTTCAGACACTGGGGGGTGGCTCTGGGTGAGGACATGCCATGTGTTTTAAGCACCTGTGTACAGATCCCGAGAGTCTGCTTTCCTCCCTTTTCCCCACCAGCTGGGGGATTGTCCTGCCAAGCAGCCCAAGGAAGGATCCAAACCTGTCCCTCCAGGTTGCTGGTGCTCAACCCATGTCGGGTCAGCCAAGGACCTCTCCTGGGAGCAAGCCCTTTATCCCCTGCCTGGCTTTCCACATCCCTGTCACCAGTGGGTGGGGAATTTAGGTCATAGAGCACTGAGGATGGGCCCGTTGGGAGAGCCTGCTGAGGAAACTGGGGGGTCACAGGGCAGAAAAATGGCCCAGAGCAGCAGTGGCTGTGTGGGAGGCTGCCCCTGCAATCTGCCCTGTCTGGAGCACCCCACCCCACCCCATCTGCTGCTGATCTTGGGGACCACCCCCGCCCATGCCCCAGGTCATCCTCCTGTTGCTTAGGCTGCAGAAATCCAGATTAAGGGAAGGGGGGCCCTAGGAGAGCTACTGCTCCCCAACCAGCAGTCTCCAGGGAAGGGATGCCACGCCCCCACCTCCTTTCCCAGGTGTAGAAACCCTCAGGCCCCACTTGTCTGAGATCGTCAAAACCCTCCTTTCCTCCCAGCTACCAGAGGAGGAAACCCAGAGGAAGCAGTGAGCAGGCTGCCAAGGGCTAGCCAGGGATTCCCCATCCCTCTCCTGATGCCAAACTCCAGGGATAAAGGCTAACATGGGGGTGGGGGGAGGGAACTCTGCCCTCTGGTCCACTGGTGGCCTCTGTCTCTCTCTGCAGATAACAACCTCAAGGTGGGGGAAGGGTTGTAAGTGCTCCCAGAAGTCAGAGGCTCCCCAAGTGGCCTAGTGTGAGCTTCACCCCCGCCCCACCCCACCAGCTTCTGTTTCATCCTGGCTGTTGAATGAGATAGAACATGGGGAGGATAGAGCCCTGCATACAAGAAGGACTTAATAAATGCAACAGTGACCATTCTGATTTCAGAGTGGCTAACACTTGTGGGCCCCCCCCCCCCGCAATGTCCTCTGAGCTCTCATTGCTGGGAGTGTGTTTGGGCCACCATAGGGGCTCACTGACTGTGTAGGGAGGGGTCTCCTCTTTTGTCTTAGTTACCCCCACACCAGCCCTCAGAGACTGGACCACTACTGCCCCACTGACAGATGGGGAAACTGAGGCTCCAAGCAGAGAGACACTTACTAGGGGTCTCACAGTGCGTGAGAGTTCTCCGTCTGAGGGACTCTCAGTATGATGCTTTGCATCCTGCCACGAAGACAAAGGCTCTCTTGGTGGGGGGATCCCGTTGCCCCCCAGGAACACTGGACATTATCTGGGGACATCTGGTCGTCATGACTGGGGGTGCTCCTGCTGTCAAGCGGGAGGCAGGGCAAGGATGCTGCTCCCTGCCCCACAGTGCCCAAGATCCCCCAAGAATCAGCAGTAGCAAGAGGAATAGACCCTTGACTAAGATCAAAGTTACAAACTCTGTTGCCTTTCTCTGCTCTCGAGGAATCTAGTATTAACAACAGAATGGCCTCACTTTCAGGTTCTTCTCCTGTTGTTGTTTTTGTTTAGTTGCTTAGTCGTGTCTGTCTTTGTGACCCCATGGACTGTAGCCCACCATGCTCCTCTGTCCATGGGATTTCCCAGGCAAGAGTACTGGAGTGGGTTCCCATTGACCCAGGGATCAAGCCCATGTCTCTTACATATGCATTGTCAGGCGGGTTCTTTATCACTGGCGCCACCTAGGAAGCACCTTCTCCCACTGAGAGTAGAAAGTGTTAGTCGCTTAGTTGTGTCTAACTCTTTGCAACCCCATGGACCATAGAATTCCTTGGTGATTCAGAGGGTAAAAAATCTGTCTTCTCCCATGACTTCTATTCAAATTCTAGCTCCTTCGGCTCAGCCACTCCTATAGGGCCTGGAGTGAGATGTTTATAATTGCAGAGATCCCATATTCATTCAATAAACACTGGGCAGGTACTTGGTACAGACCAATCCTGAGGTGCCTGCCTGCCCTTGGTGAGCTGGCAGTCCTATGTAGCGGAGATGGACATATTAGGGCATTACAGACACAAGAGTCAGGGTTCAGAGCCATGATGCGGGTGCCCAGGTGCTACAGGGGCTGCCGAGGCTTTTAGGAGGAGTGATGGTGCAGGGTGCATGGGCCAGGCCCAGGGGACGCTGGGGTTCAGGCTCAGCAGGCAAAGCCCACGCCTACTGCCTTTTGCCTGCAGGAGCCGCCACTCTGCTAAGCCTGTATCTTCTGTTCGGGTATGGGGCTCCTCTGCTGTGCAGTCTCATCGGCTTTGCATACCCCGCATATGCTTCGTGAGTGCCTGCTGGGGCAGGGCCGGTGGGGGGGAGGGGCGAGGCACTCTGGGCAGCCTCTGACCCCGCCATGCCTCTCCCAGGATCAAAGCTATCGAGAGCCCAAGCAAAGAGGACGACACTGTGTGGCTCACATACTGGGTGGTATACGGCCTCTTCGGGCTAGCCGAATTCTTCAGCGATCTACTCCTGTCCTGGTTCCCTTTCTACTACGCGGGCAAGGTTGGCACCACCTGGGAAACACTCCATCCTGGGAGCGGGTACCCAAAGGGGTGTCTGAAGGGGGAGGCCAGGCCTATCCCTAGGAGTGTCTGATGGGGGAGGCCAGGCCTATCCCTCAGGATGTCTGATTGGGGAGGCCAGGCCTATCTCTAGGGGTGTCTGATGGAGGAGACCCAGTGTGACTCCTGACCTCTGCCTGTAGTGCGCCTTCCTGTTGTTCTGCATGGCTCCCGGCCCCTGGAACGGGGCTCACATGCTGTACCATCGCATCATACGTCCTCTGTTTCTAAAGCATCACGAGGCCGTGGACAGCATCGTGAGCGACATCAGCGGGCGGACCCTGGACGTGGCAGCCGGAATGACGAAGGACGGTGCGTGCATGCAGGGCGAGTGGTGTCCGTAGGTTTGGTCTCTGTCTCCTGGCTTCCCCCACCCCACTCACCTTCAACGCCTGCCTCCTATCCTCCTGACTCTGACTGGGCTTCATCTGGCATCCCTGTTGCCTCTGATGGGCACTCCTCCCCATCTCACTGTCCGCCTCTCTTTCCCATGCTCTCGGGAACCAGTCCTGCAGGCCTTGGCCCGCAGCCGGGCTCTCATCACCCCAGCAGCCACAGCAGTGGGCCCCTCACTGCCCTCGGAGTCGACTGTACGTAAGCACCCACCCCTGGAAGGGGGGTCCTAGACGTGTGTGAGCGCCTGCACTTGCCTCTATCCCAGCCAGGGCTGGCTGCTGGTCCCTCAAGTGGGCCCCATGCTGGTCCTCAGTGGCCTGCGTTCAGGTGTTATTGGCTGAGCATGGCCCTCGGGCCCTTGGCATAGGCAGATCCGCCTCACTTAATCCTGGTTTGCTCTCTCCACAGCAAGGAAAGTAAGCGTGACCAGGCTTCAGAAAGCCGAGTAAAGCCCCCAGCCAGCCTGAATGCAGACATGCCGGACCATGAGACGGAGGACGTGCCACAGCACAAGTCATCTTCAGATTCCTCCACCAACTCACCAGCAGAGCCCACTACCAGCCCCTCGTTCCCCACCAAGCCCGCCCTCAGGAGTTCTACCAGCCTGGGCCAGGCCCAGCCTCAGGCCGCAGCTGCCACCACGGCCACCGGCACCCAGCTGCCTGGCAAGCCCCAGGGTGGGCTCCAATCTCAAGCCAACTCTTCCAGCCAGCCCCTGGTCCTTGGGCAGCCCCAGGCCCCCGGGCAGCAGCGTGTCCGGCCCTCCACCTCTTCCTCAGGCCCTTTTCAGGGGCCCTCAGGCTCCACACATCAGCCCAGCACCTCCTCCAACCAGGGCCCCACCCTTGGGCAGTCTCCCAGTGGCACCACCACCCCCACGCAGCCCCACAACAAGACCCCCAACGGGCCAGATGCCTCTGCCCCCAAGTCCAGCAGATGGCACCAGAAACGGCCCACAACAAAGGCCGCCAGCAGCACCTCGGTGCCAGAGCTCCCTGCTTTCTGCCAGCCTGAGTCTTCCCCAGAGTACAGCTCAGAGTCCACCACTGAGGTCGCCTACAGCTGGCCCCACCACAGACACAGGCTCCGCTACCTGCAGCACTGCTGGCGGATGAAGCACCTGGCCTGCTAGGGAGGGCTCAGTAAAGCTCTCTGGACCAGCCTCATCTCCCCTGTCTGTCCTCCGGCTCTGGGGAGGGGCTTCCTGGGGGCGGATGCTGGGCCAGCCCCACTTTACAGATGAGAAGACCAAGGCTCAGAATGGAGGTCTCACCAAGTGGCCGAGATGGACTCGAGCCCATGTCCTTAAGCTTTCTCTCCCCCTCCTTCAGGAGCTCTCAGGCCTGTTCACCACAATCCCCTTCTTTTCTTGGCCACACCAGGCAGCATGGGGGATCTTTGTTCCCTCACCAGGAATTGAACTCGGGCTTCCTGCAGTGAAAGCCAAGGAAGTCTCCTTTGAAAACTCTTCCAGAGAAGCTAGCTAAAAGCAACAGTCCCACCTCACAAGAATCTGAGTTCAAGCTCTTTATTTGGGAGGGAACCCAGGAGGAACCTATAGAAAGAGATTGAGGTGGAAGGAGAGAGACCGAGAAGGCGGGGATGGCTAAACCCAGCACACCTGTTGATAGCTGGCGGTCTGTCCCCTGTCGAAAGCACACCTGAGATTTTTCCCACCCAGGAGCCAAGAGAACTGGGCAGAATTGGCCACCCTGCTGGTCACTACCATGGTCACCCAATGGTAGTGACCATTCACTCCAGCCAGCGTCCACTGCAGGCACCTCTGGGGCAGGGCCAGGCTTGCAGTTATTCAGTGGCGAGTGAAGTGAAGTGAAAATGGCTCAGTCATGTCTTACTCTGTGACCCCTATGGATTGTAGCCTGCCAGGCTTATCTGTCCATGGAATTCTCTAGGCCAGTATACTGAAGTAGGTAGCCATTCCCTTCTCCAGGGGATCTTCCCAATCCGGGGATTGAACCCAGGTCTCCCGCACTGCAGGCTGATTCTTTACTGTCTGAGCCACCAGGGAAGCCCTGTTCAGTGGCTAAGTTGTGTCCAACTCTTTGTGACCCCATGGATTGCAGTACACCAGGCTTTCCTGTCCTTCACCATCTCCTGGAGTTTGCTCAAACTCATGTCCATTGAGTCAGTGATGCTGTCTAATTATCTCTTCCTCTGACACCCCCTTCTCCTCATGCTTTCAGTCTTTCCTGCATCAGGGTCTTTTCCAATGAGTCAGCTCTTTGCATCAGGTGGTCAAAATATTGGAGCTTCAGCATCAATACTTCCAATGAATATTCAGGGTTGATTTCCTTTAGAAATGACTGGTTGGATCTCCTTGCAGTCCAAGGGACTCTCAAGAGTCTTCTCCAGCACCACAATTGTGAAAGCATCCATTTTTTGACGCTCAACCTTCTTTATGGTCCAATTCTCACATCTGTACATGACTACTGGAAAAACCATAGTCTTTGACTGTCTAGACCTTTGTCGACAAAGTGATGTATACTTTTTAATATACTGTCTAGGTTTATCATGGCTTTCCTTCCAAGGGGCAAGCATCTTAATATCATGGCTGCAGCCACCATCTGCAGTGATTTTGGAGCCCAAGAAAATAAAATTTGTCAGTGATTCCACTTTTCCCCTTTCTATTTGCCATGAAGTAATGGGACCAGATGCCACCAGGCAACCTTCAGCAGAGAGGCCAGGAGGCTGGCTGTGGACGTCCGCCTGGCCTCCTAAGAAATTGGGGGGCGAGAGCTGGGTAAGCAGGGACAGGACTTCCTACAACCTGCCTTTGGTTTCCTCTGTGAGGCCAGTACAACCCTGATCATAAAAACAGACAGAGACAGGACAGGTAAGGAAGGTGATGGTGCCTGTTGTGTGGATATGGTGCAAAAACATCTGAGCAAAGTGTAGCAAATCCAATCCTATGAGAGAGAAAGCCAGGACACCCTCCCTCTCCCACTTGTTAAAGTGCACATCCCTGGAAGCACAGCCTGAATCGGAAGGTAAGGGGCAAGGGGAGCTGAGTGAGGCAGTGGTCTCAGGGGAGCCCCTGGAGCAGGTATTGCATCATTTTCATGAAAACTGTCTGTGATGGACAAGCCACCACCAGCTGGGGACAGACTGGGCCTATAAGGGAGGAGAGGGATGATGTGTCCCCGGATTGCAGGGGGCTTCCTTGGTGATCTCCCACAAGATGGCTGGAAGGACCATGGTGTCCATGGTCCATGGTCCATCACAGTCTGCCCCTCACCAGAGCTCTGCACACCCCTGATTCTCGTTGATCACACTTCTGGTGCAAGAGGAAGGTTAGGAGGAGAAACCAAGGACCCCAATAGGGCGGTGGCTCCAGGGGCTGCAGCTCAGTGGTTCCCACCTGGGGGTGCTCCTGTTCCGGGGCCATTGGGCCATGTCTGGAGATATTTGTTTGGCAATGCTACAAAGCTTGTGGGATCTCAGTTCCCCAACCAGGGATAAAACCTGCCCCCTTGGCAGTAGATTTGTCTTTGGATGATAGCAGGTATCTCCCTGGAGACGACCTCGAGGTTCCGGATCCCTTCTTAGGAGTGGGCTAGAGTCAGTGACCAACAGCTGTAGGGGCACAAAACATGGGCCCCTGGGATCCTGGTGGGGTTGATTCAAGGTGGGGTACCTGCTTCAGGGGATCGCCTGAGACCACCACATCACTTAGATTCTCCTACCCCCCCACCTTCTGACTCAGGCTGTGCTTCCAAGGACCTGAACTTGAATGGCTGGGAGAGGGAGGGTGTTATGGTTTTCTCTAACTGATACACCACCAAGGAAGTTCCCTGCAATCCCAGGACACATCATCCCTCTTCCCCCTTGTTGGCCCAGTCTGCCTCCAGCTGGTGGTGGCTTGTCCACCACAGACAGTTTTCAAGAAAAGGAGGCAGTTCTGCAAAGCCCTCAATGGGGCAGCCCTGAGCCCTCATCCTTGAGAATTCCAGCAAGGCAGGAGGAAGAGACACTGAGTGAGTGCTACTGGTAAGCAGTGGGTCCAGTTCACTCAATCAATCTCTCAGCAAACGTCGAACACCTACTGTATGCCCGGCCTTGGTCAAGGAGCCAACGGTAGAGTAACAACCCGGAGAAACTAAAATCCTTGCTCCTGAGAATTTGGGGAGGTCGCAGTTGACAGGATAAATGCCTAACAGGTTAGAAAGAGCAGCGTGTCATGGGAGAATATGCAGCGAGGAGCTAGGGGGGTGGAGGCAGGAGCTGGAAGCGTTGGAAAAATGCCTCTCTATGGTAGTAATTTTATGTGTGTGTGTATGTGTGTGGCCATGCAATGGGGCATGTGAGAGCTTAGTTCCTTGACCAGGGATTGAACCTGTGCCCCCTGCAGTGGAAGCGCAGAGTCTTAGCCACTGGACCATCAAAGCCTGTGGAAGTGACTTTTGAGTAGAGACATGAAGGAAGTGAGGGCACAAGTTTTGTGAACAAGGAGGCGAGAGTGGTTCAGGCACAGGGGATGTCCAAAGGCCCTGAGGCAGGATCATGCCTGGTGGCTTAGAGGGAGAGCAGAGAGACCTATGTGCCTGGAACCACGAGAGACAGGGCGAGACAGGAGGTGGGTCGGGGGTGGGGGGCGTGCAGGTCCCTGGAAGGTGTGGTGAGGACTTTGGCTTCTATTAGAGGGTGTTGGATTTGTTGGGAGGAAGGGATGAAGGCTAATCATTTGTGAACCCCCACCCTGCTGAGAAGTCCACGTTGGCTCTAGGGATGTGGATCTTATTATCTGCTTATCACTGGCCTAGATGTTTGAAGTTGGTGCTGTGGCTTGGGTCTGGGGCAGGAGACGAGGCCTTGGCTCACTCTGGACCTGGCCTTTCCCTGCCCCCCATGCCCCTTGAAGTTTGTCTCTGGGCTTTGCTTCCGCCACCACCCCGTGTCAACTCATCTGGGAGTACAGGAGAGCAGATATACACCTGTCTCTCAGGTGGAAGCATTGACATTTATTTAGCCCTTCAGATTTGTTTTTAATTTAAAGTACGCAAAAGCGTAACCAGCCACTTGGGGACAAATAATACAACAGGACCAGTCCCACCTGGTCACTTCCCACCCAGGGAGCCCCCACCCTGTCTCGGTCCCCTCTGTCATTGAAGGTCACTTGCGTCATGTCCATGATATCTTCTGTCCCCTCCTGTCTGACTCAGACTTGCCCCGCTGTCATGGGAGTGACCTGGGTGTCATTCTTTGTCATTGGAGAGCATGTCATTTTGTGGGAAGGCCAGAGAATGATCTGGTCCCCTGCTGACGGGCATTAGAGTTATTTCCAATGGGGGCTATTGTGATGACAGCTGCTCGGAACATTCTAGAAGCAGCCTTTGGGGAGTGGAGCTATCAACTCTCTTATCTGTCAGAGACTGCAGGGTGTGGGGTGAGCTTTTGCATCTCAGGAGCTGCTGCCACCAGTTACCACCAGTGAGGCGGCTTGGGACAACCGGAATTCTCCGTTTCACCATCTGGAGGCTGGAAGTCCAAGATCAAGGTGTCACTGGCCTGTGCTCCTTCTGGAGGACCCCAGTGGAGGGTCCTTCCTCCCTCTTCCAGCTTCTGGGAGTCCCCAGGCATCCCTGGGCTTGTGGCCACCTCCTTTGGATCTCTGCCACTGACTTCACATGAGTATTTTCTCTTTCTGTCTCTCCTCTGTGTGCCTCCTCAAGGCGCTCGGTCATTGGATTTAAGGTTCACCAAGGTACTCCTTTGAGACCCTCAATTACATCACAAAGACCCTTTCCCAAAGGTCCTGTTCACAGATTCTAGAGAGTAGGATATGAGCATGATAATTCAACCTTGTACACAAGTGTTACTTCAGTTGTAGCAGAAACAGCCAGACTGTTTTTCCAGGTGGTCACACCATCCTAATCCCCATGCTGTTAACTAACCCTCTGGGTATGAGACAGTTCGGAGTTTGGAGCAGCCCTTCAACTGGATGTGTGTCCTCTTGTGGGCCAGCCAGATGGTACAGGGTCAGTGAGAGAGAAGCACAGCCAACAGAGGGGTGATCTCTGAAAAGAATTCAAAACAGTAAGAAAAGCATCAACCCCCCCCCACCAGCTGGCATGCTGCAAGATTGCTAAATACAATCTCCTATAGAGTGGATGAATTAGCTGTTGTGATTACTACAGTTTTATTAATAGTAACGCAAGTTCCAAACTTGCCTATTTTCATTCTTTGTGTGCTCAGTTGTGTCCAACTCTTTGTGGCCCCCTGAACTGTAGCCCGCCAGGCTCCTCTGCCCATGAAAATTTTCAGGCAAGAATACTTGGGTGCAGTGCCATTTCCTTCTCCAGGGGATCTTCCCAACCCAGGGGGAGAACCCTCATCTCTTTTTTTTTTTAATTGTTTTTGCCATACATTGTCATGATATCACCAGGGGTTTACATATGCTTCCCCTCCGGAACCCCCCTCCCTCTTCCCTCCCCCCGCCCCGGGAAATCTCGCTGCACCAGCCCCGAGCATCAATCCTGGGCTGGCGATTGATTAGAC